>OY728163.1:740729617-741979617 GCA_963277665.1 Viscum album
ATTTAAATTATTCATTACGTTTCATGTTTCATAACTCAAAATTATATCAATTCAAGAAGGAAAATTCTATTCCATCACTTTGGATCCTTAGTCCAAATGCATGACCTCACCGGAGATCCTCAGTTCTGGTGCATCACCTCATCATGGAGCTTCACTCCAGGTACATCTACTCACCATAGATCTTCAGTCATGGTGAATTTCCGTATTCAATTTTTAGAGGAATATAGCATTAGTATGATTCCATAACACATGAAATACATCGATGTTCATGGAGTATCAGTTCGGCTTCCCCGTGGGAGGAGCCTCAGTCTAATACCCCAAACTACCATTATTTCATGTAACATTCACCAAAACAAACCAAAAATATTAAACACGTTTATCATTAATAAAAAAATATAACATATACCATTATTACAAATACTCCATTATACTATTTAAACAAATACACAGGTGAAACATTTAGTTTATTCCATAACTATCTTAACAGTTCAACATAATCGTCATGGGTCTGATCTCACCAACCCATATAAATATTTAATTTTTATAATCCCAGTAGGCCTTTCAATCCCAAAAAATGGTATAAAACACAAACCAAAATACACATTTGAAATCATATTTAAGACACCCTTTAAAACATCAGTCTTCCTCATTAAATACTAAAATAAATACTATGTCCATAATTTATTTTTCAATAATTCCAATATTAAATAATGCATTTTAACAAAATGGGAGAACAACATTTTTTAAAATCATCGTTTTTTATATATAGATAAAACCAATTTCAAAATTTCATTGAGTAAAATCATTCTGTTAAAAAAATTCTACAATAAAACATCAAATTATTCATTTATAAAACATAACCATATAAATTTCCAAAATTTTATATTTAAAGACTTTCAGAATACCCTTAGACATTTCAAAAAATCTGAATATTGATCAATTAAATTCAACCATCACACAGTCCCATAGGCTTGATTATAATATTAAAACCCCTTAAATCTCATAATTCATTTATCCTAGTGTTTTCTAATTTTCACCTTTTTTACTTCCATTCACCATACCCGACGGGTACCCCTAGGTTTACTCTAACATCAACTATAGACCAAACATGATTTGATAAGGGGTTTTCTCCTCAATATTCGGCCTAAAAAACTATCTCTAATAAAAAAAGTAAAGATCAGAAAGGGAAAAAAATAAAAAAAATAGATAAACATAGAAAACTTCACGACTGTGGGGAATAATGGATACCACATTCATGATTCCATGAGAAAACTGCACGCTCGACCATAGAATTTCATTTGGAAACAAGATAGCACTATAAGTATAACTTGGAGATTTGATTCATAGTAATAGACACTCCAATCAACCAATAATGTAAGTGAAATCATTCATGGTGAGAAGGAGGTTTCATGTTCATCATCCTTTCTATATATGATAAATGGTTTGAAAAATTATGGATGAATGATAAATGACTAGGATGAAAAATTGAAACATCCCTCTTTTTTAGAGCTACACATTTTGGCTGCATGATTTTCCAATCCATGTGAAAACATTGTGTATCCTTCTATCCAAGCGGGTCCTAGAAGAATTGTTTTATACAACACTAACATGGGTTGATAAACTATATGGGGAACATGGTTTAGCCTATTTATAAGATAATGATAAAATGTAATATTTTATTTTTCCAGGTGCACGGTTTTTAGTAACCATGAACCACACATGCTGTAACATCCCAAGTAAATAAAGAAATAATAAATTTTAATTTTTATAATAATATTTTAATTAAATATTTATTTTTATTTAAAGGTAATTCTATGTTTGATAGCATTCCAAAAATGCAACAATGAGTTTCTTTGAAATCATACGTTGCACACTAACAATATAATATTATTTTTTATGTGGTAGTTAATAACTAACTGTTTTATTGGAAGGAATGAATATAAAAAAATAAAATATGATAAAATATTTTTGTTAAATGCTTTTAAATTCATCCCATAAATTTTAGAGTCTCAAAATGTAAATGAATCTAATTTTAAGAATAATTTACTTTTAAAGGTCGATTTACCCCCTTTTGATGGTGAACCCTTTTAAATATAGTTTTTTCCACTTTAATATGTTATATTTGACAAAATAAAATCCTTATATATAATCTGGACCTCATAAATTACTTTGGGAAAATTTTTGGTATTTTTCTGCTAAAGATCAATTTTTAATGAATAGAGAAAAATACAATATTTTAATTCAAAATGCCTTTTAAACCAATTTATTTATACAGTTAGATTAAATATTTAATTATTTTTAAAGTATAAATATATTATGAGTTTACCATTTAATCCAATTTGTCTATTTTAGGTAATTTCATGTTGAAATTTTATTTAAAAAAGTGTCAATTTTTTTATAGTTATTGTTTCATAAATACACGTTTTTTGTTTTGACAACGAGAATTAATTTTAAATTAATTTCTTCCACATATGTGTTTTTAATTAAGAAAAATGGATTCCATATTTATAATTAAAATGTCCAAATTCTTCAAATAGGTAACATTTATTTTTAGAATTTTTAAAGATTTACTTTAGTAAATATTTTATTTGGTTAAAGGGTAAATCTGATAAATAAGGGTAATAAATAATATTATAATAATATTAAATCACCTTAACATGTGTTCTAATACTATTGGATATACATATTTGAATATGTGAACCCATGGGTCTATTTTTTGTAACACCCCAAGCTTCCAATGTACGCTTCTCTTTGAAAAATACAGTAGCGTGTGTTGTACGCAACTTCGAGTTCTAACATACACCACAACCAATCAAACTAGCCGTTATGAATAGTAATAACCAGTTTTTAAAATTTAATAAATTTTATATTTCAAAATCTACTTCATTTTTGGATTCATAATATCGAAATTAGCCTAGGGTGAATTTTTGGTATTATTCTGAAAACTGTCAATTTTTTATGAATAGTGAAAAACACTGAGTTATTAGTTAAAAAATAACTTTTTATTTAAACAATTATTTAAATTATTTAAATTTATTTTAGGTTAAAATAGATACATAATACCTATATAAGTTCAATGTAATTAATTGAAGTAAGATTATAATAATTTTAGACATATAAAAATTTTATTGAACTTTTGACCGTCTTTTACCCAACTCCGAGAAGAATTTGAAAATTAACATAAAATATAATTTCAACACTTCTGTTAGTGGAATTTCGAAAATCCGAGAGACACGATTAATATAAATGAGGTAAATGTGGTTCAATAAGATAAAAATATTTTTTCGTTAATAGTAACTTTTTACTTTTAGTTACAACGGTTAAAAGTTGATAAGTTAATTAAGGATAAAAATGATATTAATATTACCCTAAAACATGTCCTAATTCTATTGTAAAAGTGTATCTAGAAATAAAACAACATTATGAATAAATTATTTTCATTTAGGTCCACTTGGATTAGATTTGGACATTTATTATTATTTAACTCAAAGAAGAGTTAAAAGAGTTAAAATAAAATTCTATTAACTAAAACATTTTTAATATAGAGTTTTACATAAGATAAATTAGAATATTAAAAATAATTCAAAATATAAAGTTATTTCCTACATAATGGTATTTTATTTATAATTTTTAGACATTAAATAATTTAATTTTTTTGTGACAAAATGGTGATCAAGTAATTACCTAATTAATAAAATATTAAAACAATGGATAATATAAATACCTAAATAAATGTAATTTGAGACTTTTTATGAATTAAAATAATTTTATAGGTTAATATGACATGTTAGTATTGATTTAATTATGTTTGATTAAATTAATCATGCTGTTATGAGTTTCACAAAAATAAAATACCAAATAGTGTCAAAAGTGTCATAAAAGAGTTTTTAAAACAAATATTATATTATTAATTAATATTCAATTCCTAAAAATATTAGGATTGGGCAAGAGACTTATATAATGATAGTTTTATCATTAATGGACCACTTGGGGGGTCTATTGGATGTATTTAGTAAGTTTATTAACTATATAATATAAAAATACAAAGTGACATGGTAAATGTCAAACTAATTAACTAAGAGTTAAAACTAAAAGATAAGGTCAATATAATAACCCAAACCTGTATAAATTCTATTGGTTGAAAGTATTTAGACCCATATCCACCTTATACAATGAATAATCAACTTTGGAGCCATTATAAACCAAATATGAATTTATTATAAAATAATATTTCTAGCTTTTCCAAAGGTTCCCCTCACCCCTCTTATAAAAGGGCACTCACCCTTCTCACTAATTCACACATTCGAAGCCTTTTGGCTCGGGAAAGACCTTCCCAAATACTCTCTAAACATCCCTTGATTCAATATAGAGGCCTTATTTTGACCATAAATCCAACCTAAGGAGCCCTTTTTATCAAATCAAAAGGAAGAGGCCGAAGAAGAGGTAATGTTTTCACCACCCTTTTTCAAGTTCATTTCTTCTTCAGTTTCATATTTCATTGTTATTTACATTACAAAATAATAACTCCATTATATTCTATATAATGTGATGTTATTATAAATATGGAAAAACCAAATTCATTATTCTATCCGTCCCTTGAATGACATGTCACCATACGTGCATACGTACGACCTACCGTCTCTACGTCATGGTGTAATTGTTATTCAATATATTATTATTTATATGGGTATAATAATGATGTTTAATTCATGTAAATAACAAATATAACATGTTAATTATTTTTTTTTATATGATATACCATCCAATTATATATTATTTCAAAATCAAAATAATGATATTGTCGCTCGTGTGTATGTACGGACTACCGTCTCCACGAACGCGATGAGATTCATTCCCCATCGTATTCATTCATTTATAATTCACATTTAATGATTAAAAATAATGTTTAAGGACTTCATATCATTATGGATATGAATAAAACACAACCTTTACATAAAAAAGATTCTTTATTTAACAAAACATATAAAAGAAAAGGATTAATTAAACACCCGAAATGACGATAATACTAAAATCTTATTAACAAAGCATTAATAGAAGATCATATATGATATAATAACTATGTATATGGTTCATGTATAAATTAATAACAATTTTTTTAACTATTATAAAGGAGGTTAAATTACCATCGACTAAGGAAAAGTACAAGGTAAGGGTTTATTTCAAAATCTCTTCATTATCCGAGATTGTTTATACGTAATTATCTACTATGATCTCTTTATCATCCACATCCATGTTTCTTAAAAATGTATTTCAAAACATTCTTACTATTTTATAAAATATGGGTTAAAGTGATTTCTACCCTTGTTTACTTTTAATATGAATTTTATAATGGAATTAATCTATCATTTTACAAACAAGGTCCTTTTTAACCTTTTCGATAGAATTAAGGTAACAATGTCTTTTTTTAACTTATACGGTGGGTGTGGCTATTTTCCACCATTATAAAATCATCAAAGCTTTCCATACAATATTATAAGAATATTTTCAAATTAAATGTTTTATTTTATAATTATTTGACTTTTAAATGATTTAAAAAAAGATATTTCTCTCAAATAGTTTTGATTTTATCTATGTCAACATCTATTGATGGATTTTAAGCTTTTTTGAAGTTTGTTTATTATTATACAAAAAATCCATATATTATTGAAGGTTTTGTGATATGTTTGACTGTGGATGTGTTATTTTTATTCCATTCATCGTTTATGGTGAAAGTATTGACATTTTGTATGCTAGTTTTAATACGAATGTTTATGTTATGTTTAAACCTCTTAATATGAGGATTGCATTAGACTTAATAAGTGACGGGTGGAGCCCGCTATAGCTCCCAGATGGATCGGTAGGTCTCATGAGACAAACTAGTGTCTTGGCACAAGGCCTTGACAAAATATTATGTGTAGTCTTTGCACGAGGCCTTGGCTATGTGGTTATGATAGTCTGGCATTATGAATTCCATCATTATAAAAGTGGTTATTGATATTTCATGTGATTATTCGACTAGTATAATATCCATGTCAATAAGTAAATATAATTATTTTATTTTTTATTTTCCATATTATGATGAAGATCAAGTTTAAAAGGATTTTGTTTTAGTTATACATTTCTTTAAATGTTTATGTTTATTTAAGAAAGTATCCGCTATATTGTTATCCTTAATGAGAATCTGAGCTCACCCCTTTCAATGTTTTATTTTTCCAAGGATGTGAAGATGTAATTTATGAATGACCTGTAGGGATAGTATGAGGGGATATGAGTGTGGATTATTAAGACAAGTTGTTGTAGTAGTAGTTTTCACTTAATGATGTAATGTAAACTTTGTGAATGTATCTAGTTGTTCCAAGGCTACTAAACTAATCGGTCTTTTGAGACTTTATCTTTTGTGATCATGCAATATTATGTAATAATTCACCGACTCTGGGTAACTGGGTTCGGGGAGTTACCGTTGGTATCAGAGGACGTTTAGTAGAAACCTTGGAAGCTATATTTAGACAACCTCTGATTAGAGCACATTGACCTAAGATGGGCTTTGAAGATTAGTATAGAAGAACTTCTTAGAATTTTGGTATTGTTGATATTTTGTGAGTTTTCTGAGTAATACATCCCTGTCTGGATACGAGCATGAAGAGGAGGCTCTATAACATATGTACATAGGGGTAAAACCTGAAAACACCACTTTGAGAAAGACTCGAACGGGAACTGGTGCACGACAACGAGCCTTGTTGCACTCTTGGTTACAACACTCCCGGGGGATATGATTAAGATAACCCTCATTTTCATTACAAACCATTATGATGGGTTTATGAGTATATACATCCTCAAAGAAAATAATTTTATGATTATGGATTATATCCATAAATAGTTCAATTTATGTTAACTGTTTTATAAGTATGTAATTATGTATTTTGATTCATAAACTCATCTAGTTTATGCCGTTGTTTAGAAATGGTTCCTAGTGGATGAAATGGAAACAGAATCAATGCACTCACTCCATGTATGGATTTCTCGCCTGCTCAAGATAATTATAGTGTAGTTGGTGATACAACAGTTGGTGATCAGCTTATCACTATACTTGGAAAACTCACTCATGTTATGAATCATAACCTTACCCGTATGGAGCACCCTGATCTACAGCGTGGAGGATCAACGTTAGATCGCTTAATGAGGCAACAACCACCAACATTCAATGGGAGTACAAATACATTGGTAGCTATGAAATGGATAAGTTCCCGAGAGAAAATATTTCAAGCTTTGGGGATAGTGAAAGGTACAAAGTTTTCATGACAGTTTGTCGCCTCACTAGAGATGTTGATCAATGGTTGTCATTGATTCAAAACAATAAGGAAGATGATGAAGTATCAAATATGGAATGTAGGGAGTTCAAATATCTATTTTTAGAAAAATACTTTCGTCATGACCATCGAGCAGATATGGAAAGGCAATTTCTGAGTCTGAGACAAAAGGAGGATGAGAATGTCACAATGAATGAGGCTACATTTACAAGGTTAGCAAGGTATGCTGGAGAATATATACGTAACCCAAGAAGTAAGATTGATCGTTTCTTTGATGGGTTAAAACCATTTCATCGACGAGCATTAGTGTCACAATCCTTCTCGTCATACGAAGATATTGTCCCATGTGCTATCAAGATAGAAAAATAATTCTCTATGTCTTATGACTTTAAAGAAAAGAATGAGAAGAAGAGATCTGTTGATCAATCTAGGAATGAAAATAATGGGAAGAAAGGAAAATTTTAATATCCATCCTATAGTAAATGTGAGAAGAAACACCCTGGTACTTTCTTGAAGGGACTGGGAGTCTGTTACAAGTGTGGTGAAAAAGGCCACCAAGCTCGTGATTGCAAGGGGAAAAAAGAAGCTACCAATTTTAAATGCTATAACTGCAGAGAGATGGGACATTATGCCAATGAATTTCCTAAGAGTCAGTGGGACTTACCTCAAAAAGGCAAAGGGATCAAGTCCAAGCTTATGCTTTTACTACTGCGGAGGTAGAAGCTCTGAAAGACGTGGTGGAAGGTAATTTAATGGTTTCCTCAAGTTTAGAAAATGCATTATTTGATTCTGGATCATCACATTGTTTCATAACTTCCTAGTTTGATAAGAAAATTAGAGATTTACAATTTGATTCAACAAAGTAGTTTTCAGTTAAAAATCCAAAGGAAATTATCATTGCAGCAAAGTTTTGTGAATCAATCCCCATTAGAGCACATAAATGTTCATTATCCGCTGATCTCATCATTATAGCTATGGTTGAGTTTGATATATTCCTTGGTATGGATTGAATTTCGGACCATGATAAAAACATTTATTGTAAGAAGAAGGAGGTTACATTTTTAGATGATGATGATAAGGAACACCTTATCTTTAGAGTGGAATCATCACCACCTAATTCTTATCTAGATCCACCCCCAGTAGCTAAACTAAATTCAATTATTGGGGAGGAAGAGAATGAAATGACTGTGGGTGAGGAATGAAATGTTCAAATAGAGGATGTACCTATTGTGAAAGAATATGTAGATGTGTTTCCGAAATATTTACCTGGACATCCTCCAGAACGATAAGTTGAGTTTTCCATTGATTTAATTCCTAGATCAAGGCCTATATCGAAGTCCCCTTATATGATGGCCACTGTGAAATTAGTCGAACTAAAGAAACAACTAGAGGAATTGAGTAATAAGGGATTTATTCGATTTAGTTTTTCTCCATGGGGATCCCCTATCCTTTTTGATAAGACGAAAGATGGATCTATGAGGTTATGTATCGACTACAGGGAAATCAATGCTATAAAAATAAAGAAAAAGTATCCCCTACCTCACATTGATGATTTATTTGAAAAACTACATGGAGATCTATACTTTTCAAATATTGACCTCCGGTCTGGATACCGTCAGTTTTGTGTAATGAAGGAAGACATTTTGAAGATATCATTTCGAACTTGGTACGGGCATTACGAGTTTACAGTAATGCCTTTTGGGCTGACTAATGCGCCCTCTGTATTCATGGATCTAATTAATAGTGTTTTCAAGGAATATCAAGATGAATTTGTGGTGGTATTTATTAATGATATCGTGATATAATCCAAATTCTTTGAAGATCATGATAATCACCTATTCATTATCCTGAAGACTCTGGGAAGACATGAATTATATGGGAAGTTTAGCAAGTGTGAATTCTGGCTTTAGGAGATTTTTTTGGCCATATTTTCTCCAAAGATGGAATCTCTATTGATCCTTCTAAGACCAAGGCAATCCAAGAATGGCCAGCACCGATGAGTATAACTGAGTTACATAGTTTTATTGGTTTAGCAGGTTATTATCGACATTTCGTCCAGAATTTTTCCAGATTGGCTAACCCATTAACGAAGATCACACGTAAAGGGGTAAAATTTGTTTGGAAAAAATAGTGTGAATAATTATTTGAAGCAACGAGGAGATGATTAGTCAATGATCCTATATTGACTCTACCATTGGGGAATGGTGGGATCGTTATTTATAGTGATGCATCGAAGAAAGGACTTTGTTGTGTCCTTATGCCGAATGATAGGGTTATTGCCTATGCATCACGATAGCTAAAAATTCATGAGAAAAACTATACTACCCATGATCTTGAGCTAGCTTCTGTAATCTTTTCTTTGATGATATGAAGACATTATCCCTATGGTGAAAAATGTGAGATTTATACTGATCACAAGAGTTTGAAGTATATTTTCTCACAAAAAGAGCTCAACATATGGAAA
The DNA here is from genome assembly GCA_963277665.1 of Viscum album. NCBI lineage: Eukaryota > Viridiplantae > Streptophyta > Magnoliopsida > Santalales > Viscaceae > Viscum > Viscum album. The sequence continues at coordinate 740,739,389 of OY728163.1, forward strand.
AGGATATGTCTTGAATTACTCAAGGATTATGATTTCATGATACACTACCACTCGGGAAAGGCAAACAAGGTGGGAGATGCTTTGAGCAGAAAAGTTCATGGAATTTTGAACAATATGAGAATTGAAAGGGATCCAATAATCATGGATCTACTGAAGATGGACATGGGAATAACCATGGAAGGTGAAACATCAATGTTTTGTTAAATGGCTTCCAGACCATATTTACTAGGAAAGATTAAGAGTTCTCAGACTAATGATGAAGAACTTCAAAAGAAGATTAAAGCTTTGAATGATGGGAGATTGAGAGACTTTGTGTATGAAGATGGAATTTTTAAATTTGGGAAGATATTTTGTGTTCCTGATATACCTGATCAAAAAAGGGAATTTCTGGGGGATGCTTATAGTTCCAATTTCTCTATACACCCTAGGAGCACCAAAATTTATAATGATTTGAAGGACCATTTTTGGTGGGACAACATGAAGAGGGAGATTGCAGATTTTGTGTCAAGATGTATGGTTTGTCAACAAGTGAAAGCTAGAAGGAAACAACCTGGTGGATTATTGCAACCTCTTCCCATACCTGAGTGGAAATGGTATAATATTATGATGGACTTCTTCATGGGGCTACCAAAGACTCCTAGAAGGAATGAAGAAATATGGGTCATTGTGGATCGCCTTACTAAGTCAGCACATTTTGTTTCTATAAGGGAAGAGTTACCACTTGAACAGCTAGAAAGACTATAAATTAATGAAATTGTGAGACTTCATGGAGTACCCCTATTGATTGTTTCTGATTGTGATCCCAGTTTTACTTCATGATTCTAGAAGTGTCTTCAGAAGTACTTGGATACTGAATATCATTTGAGCACTGCCTACCACCCTCAAACAGATAGACAATCAGAACGGACTATTCAAACCCTAGAAGACATGTTGAGATCCTAATCACATGACTTTAAGGGTATGTGGGATCAATATTTACCTCTGATAGAATTTCACTATAATAATATCTTCCATTCGAGTATTCAGATGGAACCATATGAAGCATTGTACAGAAAGAGATGTCGCACAACAACCTGTTGGGATGGCGTTGGTGAAAGAAAACTCGTAGTTCCAAAACTAGGGGAGGAAACGACAGAAAAGGTGAAGGTAATCCAAAACCAAATCAAAGCATCTCAAAGAAAGAAGATGAGCTATGCCAATAACTGATGGATGGATTTGGAATTTCTGGTAGGAGATCATGTTTTCTTAAAGGTATCTCCATGGAAGCGAATTATACGTTTTGTTAATAAGGGTAAATTGAGTCACAGTTACATCGGACCTTTCAAAATTCTAGAACGAATTGGGGTTGTAGCTTACCGTTTGGAAATTCCGCCAAGTCTCTCCAATGTTCACGATGTGTTCCACACATCACTGTTGAAGATATACATGCCTAACCCAACGCATGTACTCACTTACAAGTAATTAGAACTGGAACCCGATCTGTCTTATTGTGAAGATCCCATTAGGATTATTGATACCAGAAAAAAAGTACTGAGGAACTGGACGACTCTTCTGGTAAAAGTTCTATAGAGAAACCATAAGATGGAAGAGGCAACATGGGAACCCGAGTAACATATGATGAAAAATCACCCGAGTCTTTTTAGACAGTAATTTTCTATAAATTTCGAGGGAGAAATTATTTGAAGGATGAGAGAATGTAACACCCCATGCTTCCAAGGTACACATCTCTTTGAATAATACAGTAGCGTGTGATGTACGTGACTTTGAGTTCTAACACACACCACAACCAATAAAACTAGCCGTTATGAATATTAATACCCACTTTTTAAAATTTTATAAATTTTAACTTTCAATATATACTTCATTTTTGGATTCGGAATATCGAAATTAGCCTAGGGTGAATTTTTGGTATTTTTCTGAAAACTTTAAATTTTGGATGAATAGTGAAAAACACTGAGTTATTAGTTAAAACCGACTTTTTATTTAAATAATTATTTATTTTAGTTAAATTTATTTTCGGTCAAAATAAATACGTAATACCTATATATTTTCAATGTAATTCATTGCAGTCAGTTTATAATAATTTTAGACATATAAAAATTTTATTGAACTTTTCACAGTCTTTTACCCACCTCCTAGGAGAATTTTCAAATTCACATAAAACATAATTTTACCACTTCTATGAGTGGAATTTTGAAAATCCGAGAGAGACGTTTAATATCAAGGATTAAAATGTGGTTCAATAAGATAAAAGTAATTTTTGGTGAATAGTAACTTCTTACTTTTATTTACCACAGTTAAAAGTAAATAGGATAATTAAGGATAAAAATGATATTAATATTACTCTAACACATGTCCTAATTCTATTGGACAAGTGTATATCGACCGAAAACAACCTTATTAATAAAATATTGTCATTTAGGTCCACTTGGATTAGATTAGGACATTTATTATTATTTAATTAAAAGAAGAGTTAAAAGAGTTAAAATCAAAGTTTATTAACTAAAACCTTTTTAATATAGGGTTTTACATAAGGTAAATTCGATTATAATTATTCATTAGAAATATAAAAATGTTTCCTACATAATGGTATTTTATTTAAAAATTTTAGATATAAAATACTTTTATTTATTTATGACACAATGGTGATGCAGTAATTACCTAATTAATGAAATATTAAAATAATTGATAATATAAATACCCAAATAAATGTAATTTGAGACATTTTATGAATTATATTAATTCTATAGGTTAATATGAAATTTCAGTATTGATTTAATTTTGTTTTTTTAATGTAATCAAGCTATTATGATTTTCACAAAAATCAAATACCAAATAGTGTGAAAATTGACATAAAAGAGTTTTTAAAATAAATATTATATTATTAATTGATATTCAGTTCCTAAAAATATAAGAGTCGGCCAAGAGACTTATATAATGATAAGTGTATCATTAATGTACCACTTGGGGGGTCTCTTTTATGTATATTGTATGTTTATTAAATATATAATATAAAAATACAAAGTGACATGGTAAATGTCAAACTAATTAACTAATAGATAAATCTAAAAGATAAGGTTAATATAATAACCCAAACTTGTCAAAATTCTAATGGTTGAAATTATTTCGACTCATCCCAACTTTAGTCTTTAAATAATCCACTTTTGAGCCATTATAAACCGAATATGATTTTATTATAAAATAATATTTCTAGCTTTTCCAAAGGTGCCCCTCTCCCCTCTTATAAAAGGGAACTCCCCCTTCTCACTAATTCACACTTTCAAAGCCTTATGGTTCAGCCAAACCCTGCCCAAATACTCTTCGAACTTCACTAAATTCAACCTAGAGGCCTTAGTTTGACTAGAAAGCCAACCTAGGGATCCCTTTTTTATCAAATAAAAAGGAAGATCCCGAAGAAGAGGTAATGTTTTCACCAACCTTTTTCCAGTTCATTTATTCTTCAACATCTTCTTTCATTGTTATTTCCATTATAAAATAATCACTCCAGTAAATCCTATATACTGTGATGTTATTATAAATATGTAACAACCAAATTCATTATTCTATCCATCCCTTGAATGCCACGTCACCATACGTGCGTACGTACGGCCTACCGTCTCCACGTAATGGTGTAATTGTTATTCAATATATTATTATTTAGATGAGTATAATAATGATGTTTAATTCATGTAAATAATAAATATAACATGATAATTATTCTGTATATATGATATAACATCAAATTATATATTATTTTGTTATCAAAAGAATGATATTGTTGCCCGTGCGTACGTACGGACTACTGTCTCCACGAACGCGATGAGATTCATTCTCCATCGTATCCATTCAAGTATAATTCTCATTTTATGATTAAAAATAATGTTTAATGACGTTAAATCATTCTAGATATGAATAAAATACAACCTATCCATAACAAACATTTCTTATGTAACAAAACATATAAAAGAAAATGATTATGTTAACACCCGAAATGATGGTAATACTAAAATATTATTAACAAAGCATTAATAGAAGATCATATATGATATCATCATTATGTATATGGTTCTTTTATTACTTTATAAAATGTTTTAACTATTATACAAGAGGTTAACATACCATCAACTAAGGAAATGTACAAGGTAAGGGTTTATTTCACAATCTCTTCATTATCCGATGTTGTTTATACGTAATTATCTACTGGGACCTCTTTATTATCCACATCCATGTTTCTTAAAAATGTATTTCAAAACATTATTACTATTTTACAGACTATGGGTTAAAGTCATTTATACCCTTGTTGACATTCTATAATAATTTTATAAAGGAATATTTCTGTCATTTTCCAAACAAGGTCATTTTTATCCTTTTCGACAGAATTAAGGTAAGAATGTCTTTTTTTAACTTATACGGAGGGTGCAACTATTTTCTTCCATTATAAAATCATCGAAGCTTCCCTTATAAGATTATATTAATATTTTCAATGTAAATGTTTTATTTTATAATTATGTGTCTTTTAAATGATTTCAAAAAAAGAGATATTTCTCTCAAATTGTTTTGATTTCATCTATGTCAACATCCTTTGATGGATTTTAAGCTAATTTGAAGTTTATTTATTATGATACAAAAAATTCATATATTATTGATATTTTTGTGATATTTTTGACTGTGGATGTGTTATTTGTATACCATTCATGAATTATGGTGAAATTATTGACATTTCATATGGTAGTTTTAATACGAATGTTTATGTTATATTTAAACCTGTTCATATGAGGAATTCATTGGACGTAATAAGTGACGGGTGGAGCCCGCTATAGCTCCTCGATGAATCGGTAGGTCTCATAAGACAAACTAGTGTATTGGAAAAAAGCCTTGACAAAATCTTATTTGTAGTCTTCGCACGAGGCCTTGGCTATGTGGTTATGATAGTCTGGAATTATGCATTCCATCATTATGAGAGTAGTTGTTGATATTGCATGTGATTATTCGACTAGTAGAATACACATGTGAATAAGTAAATGGAATTATTTCATTTTATCTTTTCCATGTTATTCTAGAGTTCATGTTTAAAAGAATTTTGTTTTAGTTATACATTGCTTTAAATGTTTATGCTTATTTATGAATGTTTCCGCTATATTGTTATCCTTACTGATCATATGAGCTCACCCATTTCAATGTTTTATTTTTCCCAGGATGTGAAAAAGTAATTTATGAATGACCTACAGGGATAGTATGAGGGGACATGAGTGTGGATTATAAAGACACGATGTTTATGTAGTAGTTTTTACTTTATGATGTAATGTAAACTTTATGAATGTATCTAGTTATTCAACGGCTACTAATCTAATCGGTGTTTTAAGACTTGATCTTTTGTGATCATGCCAATATTTTGTAATCATGCACCGACTCTGGGTAACAGGGGTCAGGGTGTAACATTTTGGGACCCCATGGGGCCACATGGGAGTGATAATGACAATTTATATTAATTAATTTATAGTAAATTCAAAAATGAAAAAAACATATATGTTTTAGTAAATCAATTTTTACATGTGGTTATATAAGATATCATTTCGACTATAAATATTCATTGGAAAGAAAAAAATATTTCCTACATCATAGTATTTTTTTATAATTTTTAGACATAAAATAAATACAATTATATATGACATAATAATGATGCAGTGTTTACCTTAATAATAAGTTATTTAAGGATATAATATTATAATTATTAAAACAATATCCATAACCTATTCAATTCTTATTGGATGATTTTATTTAGACCATGAGTCATCTTATATTTCAATTTAATTAGTTTTGGACCTTCAGAAAGTGAATATCATTATATAATAAAGGAACATTTTCTATAACGACTCGATATTTTAAATAATTTATTTTCTTAATTTTTTGTGTTATTTTATTTTATACTCAGAAAAACTATTTCATTTAATGAAATGAGTATAATTAAAATGATACAACTTGGTTTCGACTGTGATATGACCATGGACAATTTGTCCATCGGAATATAAACCTTGTAATTACTTTCTTTAAAAACATGTGATCTTTGCTAATTAATACAGAAAGAAGATTTGATGGCCTTATCTAGTGGTCTTGGGCCAATCGAATCCCATATGACAGAACATGGGATATTGGTTGCACCACTGGGCTTTGCTTGGGACCAAACCCAAACCAATGTTCATTGTGTGATGCTGGAACAGAATCACCTTCAAGAGATTTTCAAGCTAATAGAAATCACCACTCAGGGAATGTTGGCAGAGCCGCCCCAAGATTTTATCACCATATGACAACATACAGATAGTTACTACGGTGGTGTTATATGGGGCTATGTAATGAGACTGTAACTGCATTGGGTAATCCTTTGAGATAAATAAAATTGTGATTTCTTCATATAGTGAAGTTTGTGAATTTTCAAATGTCTGGAAAATGTAGAATGTATATTATTGATGATTCATGAAAAAAAAGATATTTTAAATTATTTATGTAAAACATAAATAAATATTGATGTGTAATGATTTTCAAAAAATAGTCTCCTAGATTTTTGTTCCATAATAAATTTAGAGTCTAATATGATCAACATAATTTTTGTTGAATAGTAAACGATGAATAGTAATTTAACTCTTATGATTAGTAATGGAGACAAATGGGTAATTAACCTCACCTAATAATGAATTAATATGATTTAGGCTTTTTGATTAGGTATTGTGATTCAAAAAAATAAGTTAATAATTGTTTCATAAATTATTTGTTAAATTATTTGTTTTTTTTGGTGAATAGTTTTTTATTTAAAAATAAAAATAAAAATATTTAGAAAATTATTTTTATAAAATGGAGTTCATTTTTTAATTCAGATCATTGATATTAGGTTAAGGTGATTTTGGGGGATTCTTCTGAAAAAGGTTAATTTTCGGTGAATAATGAAAATACAGTTTTGAGTATCTGGTGGTTAATGACGTCTTTAATGATGTAATAATAATTTAATATTTATGGTGGACTTATGAATAGTAAGATATTATGTGAGGTGTCCCATGTGGAAAATACCATTGGAAAATACCATGGGAAAGACCATGGTTTATCCAATACCACCGATGAGTTGTCCCTTGAAAAATTAATAATTTATTCCCCAACTTCTTTAATAAATACCAATTAGTTTACTCATTCATTTCATTCCAAAAATCCCCATAAACGATGTTCTTTTATCTTTAACTCTCATTGAGTCCTCCCAAGGTTCCCTCAAACCACCCAAGATCTCGAAAATCATGCTTTCGAATATACATTTCAAGGTAAGGGAATCTTTCACCCTCCTCTTTTAATCCATGACATCATTTTTGTTGTGTCTTCTACATTCCATCTCACAATATTGATGGTATTTTCTTATATGTTACCAATACTACCCATTTCATGTCTAATTTTTGTGAGACCATTTCTACACCCATCAATTTGTTTTTCTGAATTTTTAAGTGACGTCGTTAGGCTGTCGAATTTCTCGTAAAAGAAATCTCATGTTCTCTTTTCTTTCATGTTTCCTATTCATTTGGTACGTCATTAAAATATACATACCATGATCTTATTATGTAACCATACTGTATAATAAATTTTTTATGAGTGGGTGGCCCTTGTACACTCTTTTTTCAATTTTTTACTAAAACCGTATTTTTATGCCGTTATGCTGGAGAAATTTCAACTCGAAATTTATATCTCATTTTCTCAGGAAATTCTCTTGTTTTATTTATGTGAATACCTAGAGAAATTTATATTATATGGGGTTTCACAAATATATAAATATTATATATTTTATTCTAGAATTGTCATATATATAAACCTCATTACGTTTCCATGTATTATAAATGACATAATGATCATATTTTTTAAGAATCTTTAAAACGCCACGATTTTGAAATGAAACCCATTTTTAATTATTTATTGGTTATTTAGGACATGTTTTTATTATGGTCTATGTGGAACACATTAATTTAAAGACATATTAACAGTGCACCATGATAGCGCTCCAATGCATTGGGTAATGAAATAATATATAGAGATGTCTTGTTTCACGATACCTTGGTGAATATCCATGGTAATTTTTATGACACCTTTGGCATGGACCTAGGGATATGTTCATGAATGTATAAATGAAATGTTGTAGCAACATATTCATTTTATGTTCCAAGTTATTTACATTATGATATGCATATACTTCCACTGCTCGTGTCTTTATGTTTTTATTTAATTAATTATTGTTAACATATGTAAAAGGATTCCCTAGTTTACCCTTATTGGTCTTATGGTCACCATTTCCATTGAATGTATGTCTCCAGGATATGGTATGTAGTAATTATACTTATGATTAACTTATTATGAAGCCTTTCATGTTGATTATAAAAATGTTTTATGTTTTTTTTATGTTTTATGTCACTGAATTCGAAGACACTAGAATTTAAAGATCTTATGTATGTAAAAAGCAATGAAATTTTATGTATTAAAAAGGAAGGATGCTACAGTTGGTATCAAAGTATAGTTTAGTTATTTATGGAAATTAGGCTAAAAATTTTAGGAAGAACCCTTTAAAAAAGTATAAATATAGGAAAAATTCCTGGTTTTTTGGTGAGTATAGAGTTAGTAGTTAATCAAAAAAATACATCCCTGTCTGGATACGAGCAGGTAGAGGTTGCTCTGGAAAAGATGTACATAGAGGTAAATGCAAAAAACAAAACATTGAGCTATACTCGAATGGGAAACTGTACATGACTACACGCATTGCTGCACTCTTGGTTACGAGACACCCAGGCGATATGTTTGGTTAATCACAAGATTTTTATGAATCATTTTAAAGGAATTATAGAGAAATTTAATTGTTTGGGCATGGTTTTTTAAGACACAAAATCCATTATAGTTAAAAGATTCTTATATGAAATATGATTCTCACTAAGGATTTTTTCTTTTAGAAAATGACGCGTAATAGGATGAACTATTCAAATGGTGACCGTAATGGACCATGCACTGATGACCCTCTGATTGAAGCGGGAATGGAAAAATTCATGCGAATAATGAACCAATCAAATAATGATATGGGAAATAACATGAATCAGGATGAGAGACTGATCTCATAGTGAATGGAACAACATTCTGTCGAGTCCTTTACGTGTTAATGACCTCCGTCCTTCAGTGGATTGACCGACCCATGGATTGCTGAACAATTGATCAACTCTTTGTAAAAGATCTTTTCTATACTCTGTTGTTCAGAGCAAGAAGAAAGTGACCCTGGATGTATATCGCTTTGAGAGAGAAGTTGATCAGTGGTGGGAACTGATTAAAAAAGGGGGAAAATATTGGAGGTTGAAGCTCTGGAGTAGGAAGAGTTCATAGGGATCATATTCAGTAGGTTTTTCCCTCATTTCTTGAGAACATTAATGTAGAAGGAGTTTCTCCAACTAAAGAAGAAGGAGAATGAATCTATCAAAATCTATGAGATGAACCTCACCCGAAATTCACAATATACCTCTTTCATTCTCATGGATCCAAATGGTAAGGTTGATATATTATTTGGTGAACTGAGACCTCATCTGTGGAAAAATAAATCCAACCGAGACAATGATAACTATGGGGAGATCATAAAGAGTGTGATTAATGGTGAACTAGAGTTTGGAGAGACATAGTGGTCTCATTTATCCAATGAAAATAAGAGATCAATGGAGCTAAACATTGGGGGGAATTTTGATCAGGGAAGAGTAGGAATGAATGTTCAACTTCGCACGTGTAATAAATATGGGAATATTCCTTTGAGGAACTGCCTGATCGGGAGTGGGAAATGATAGATGTGTGGAAGAGATGGCCATATTGTGAGGAATTTTTGTAGTGAGGTGAAACCCCAACTTCCAAACATTAACTACGAGGGGAAGATGGTGTAGGCACTACTTGATTTCTATTTCTTCAAGTGTGGACAACATGGGCACATTTCCAAAAACTATTCAAATAAGAGGGCAGTGGCAGGGAACCACCATCATCCTTAGCAAAGTCCAAGGGATCATGGCTATGCTTTTTCAATCACGGTAGTTGAATTTGAAGCTAAAAATTATGTGGTAGAAGGTACTCTTGTTGTTCTCTCCAATCTAGAATGAACATTGTTTGAATATTGTTCTACACATTCTTTTATTTCATCGATGTTTGTAAAGAATTTAGATTCAACCCACGATTTTCTAAAAAAAGGGTTATCGGTCAAGACTCATGGTGGGATTATCCAAGCATCGTCAGTGTTGAGACTCTCTATTATTTACTTTAGTGAGCACAATCATATTGAAAATCTATTAGTCATTCCCATGCTGGAATTCGACATTATACTATGGATGGACTGGCTCTCAAAGTATAATGCTAAGATCAATTGCAGAAAAACGGAAATATCAGTAGTCTTGAAAGGAGAACCTACAATTATCTTCCAAGGAGAGATATCTCAATATGATGATTGTCTAAAAGAACCCCATATATCCTTGTTTATGGAGCTGATCGGTGAATAAGAAAAAGGATATGAGAGTTTAAGAATATAAAATGTCCCCATATTCTAGGAATATATTGACGTATTTGCTGGGGAGTTACCCAGGCCTCCCCCGGAAAGAGAGGTAGAATTCTCCATTGAACACGTACATGGATCTCATCCGATATCAATGACCCCGTAGAGGATGGAAAATGTGTAGCTGGTGGAATTAAAGAAAAAACTCATTTAACTTTTGGAGAAGGGGTTTATCCGACCAACTCTGTCTCCTTGGGGTTCATCAGTTCTCTTTGTGAAGAATAAAGATGTATCAATGTGGCTATGAATTGATTACAAAGAACTGAATGGGATCACTATTAATAAAAAATACCCTCTTCCAAGAAATGATGACTTATTTGACCAACTCTGTGCGGCTCAATTATTCTATAAGAATGATCTTCATTCTGGTTATTATCAATTGATGGTAAAGAAAGAAGATATTCCAAAATCTGACTTCCAATCAAGATATGGGCATTATGAGTTTTTTGTCATGCCCTTCGGTTTGACTAATGCACCTAAAATTTTTATGGATTTGATTAATAGAGTCTTTAAGGACTACCTTGATAACTTTGTGGTAGATTTATTGATGATATTATGATATTTCTTAAAAGTCGTGATGGGCATGAAAATCACCTATGGGTTACTTTGAAAACTCTATGAAAGGAGAGGTTTTTTTGAAAGTTTAGTAAATGTTATTTTTTGTTACAACAAGTTGCTTTCCTGGGAAACATTATAACCATTGAAATCATCATAGTTGACCCTGAAAAGACAAAATTTTTAGAGGAGTGGACTCAACCTACAAAAATTACTACGATTCGATGTTTCCTTGGATTATCAATATATTATAAAAGGTTTATTAAATACATTTCATGAAATTATAATCCATTAACCAAGATAAACCGAAAAGTAGTCAAGTTCTTCTAGACAATGGAGTGTGAGGAATGATTCTAAGATATGAAGACGAGATTTGTTATTGCACACGTGTTAACTCTACCCTCATGTGGAGAAATATTCATTATTTTCAGCGATGCATCCTTGAAAGGGCTTGGGTGCGTCCTCATGCAAAATCATAAATTCATTGATTATTCATCTAGACAGTTGACGACACATGAGAAGAATTATCCTTTGCATGATATGGAGTTGGCTACAGTCGTTTTTTCTTTGAAGATATAGAGGCACTATAATTATGGGGGAAAATGTGATATATACACAGACCATCAATGTTTGATGCATATTGTAACAAAAAAGGAATTGAACGTGAGACAAAGGATATTTTTGTAACTTCTTATAGACTATGATTGTTAAATTAATTATCATCCTGGAAGAGAAAACCCTTTTTCTGATGCATTGATCAGGAATGAACCAATTTTACTTTCCATGATGATAATTAATTGAGATCCTTTGATCAATGACCTAGTAAAGCTAGAGTTGGGAATTATAAGGGTAGGTATTTCATCAACCCTAATGAAAATTATTTCTTAACCATCATTACTAGATAAGATCAAGAAAGTGCAGAAAGAAGATACTTCTTTACAGAAGATATTTGAGGCTATAAATGATGGGAAGCTACCTATGTTCAATATTGATCAAGAAGTTGTATAGAAATTTCGTACAAGACTATGTGTTCCATATATTTTGGAAATAAAGTAGTTGATAGATGGAGCTCATAGATCTTCTTTATCTATACATCTTGGAAGCATAAAAATGTATAGGGTCCTTCATGATCGTTTTTGGTGGGATAATATGAAAATAGAGAATGTTGACTACACATAATGGTGCTTGGTATGTCAGCAAGTGAAGGCCTAACGACAACTTCCTAAATGGGTATTGCAACCACTACCCATACCAGCATAGAAGTGGGACAATATCAGTATGGGCATCATCCCTGATCTCACATGAACTTCCAAAGAAATCAATGTGATATGGGTTATTGTGGACTGTCTCACCAAGACACTCCATTTTATCTTCATCTTTGAAGATTTCTATCTTGATCAACATGCCAGCATATACATGACGGAAGTGGTAAGGAAACATGGTGTTCCACTTTCTATCTTATCAGATCATGATCCATGGTTCACATCAAAATTCTGGAGAAGTCTTCAACGTGTTCGGAGCACTGAATTGAATTACAGTATTTCCAATCACCCCTTAACAGATGTCTAGTCTGAAAGGACTAATCAAACACTTGAGGACATTATGAGAACATGACCAATGGAATTTAGAGGTTGATGGGATCAACATCTCCCTTTATTTTAGTTCTCATACAAAAACTACTTCCAATCGATCATTCAAATGGAACCCTATGAATATTTATATGGGAAGCGATGTAGAACTCCCACTTGTTTGGATGAAGCTAGTGAGAGAAATCTTCTTGGGAATGATCTTATGAAAGAGATGACAGAAAAAGTTCATGCCATCCAGCAACACATTAAGGCTGCATAGAGTCGACAAAATAGATATTCATGAAATCGTCGATGGGACTTGGATATTGATTTCAGTGACAAGGTCTTTCTTCGAATATCACCTGGGAAGAGATTCATGAGGTTTAGGTAGAAAGGGAAGCTTATCTCTAGATACATTGGCCCCTATGAAATCCTTGATCGTATGGGTGTTGAGGCCTATCAGCTTTCACTTCCTCCAAATCTAGCACAGTTTCATGATATCTTACATGTATCCCTCTTGAAGAAATACATACCTGACCCTTCACATGTACAAAACCTAGAGGTGGTAAAACTGGAACATGCCATCTCTTACGAGGCGCATCCGGTGGCAATATTGGATCATTGAGACAAGGCCCTACATAACAAGACTACTCACCTTCTGAAGGTGATGTAGAGGGACCACAAATATGATGAAGCAACATGGGAACCAGAGGAGTCAATAAGGTAGAAGTTCTCACACGTTTTCTCTACTAAGGGTAAGAGTTAAAAAATTCATGGAAATTTTTTTTAGGGGGAAGAATTTAAAGACCCTAACATTTTAATAATTTTTTTCCCTAATTCTGTGTGTTATTTTATTTTAGACTCAACAAAACTATTTAAATTAATGAAATGAGTATAATTAAAATGAGATCGTTGGGTTCTGACTGTTATATGACCATCTGTTAATATGATCATTAGGAAGTAAATGTTGCTATTATTGTCTATATATAAAACTGGTATTGGTTAATTAATACAGAAATAAGATTTGATGGCCTCATCCAGTATTCTCGGGCTGACCGAAGCCCATCTGACAGAACTTAGGATGGAGGTAGCACAACTGGGCATTGCTCTATAACAAACCCAAGACAATCATCATCATGTGAAGCTAGAACGGAATATCCTTCAGGAGAAGTACAAGATGATTGAAATCACCACTCGGGAAATGTTGGAAAAGCCACCCCTAGATTCTATCCCCCTAGAACAACATACACTTACATCCTATGATGGCGTAATAAGGGGCTATGTAATGATACCGTAACTTCTCTGTGTAATCCTTTGAGATAAATAAAATTTTCATTAATTCTTTTGGTGAATTTTGTGAATTTTCAAATGTAAAGATAAATATAGGATGTATATTATTGATGATTTTTTATTAAAAAGATATTTTAAAATATTTATGTAAACCTTAAATAATTAATTATTTGTAATTATTTTCAAAAAAAATTCTTTTACATTTCTGTTCAGTGATAAATTTAGAGTCTAATAAGATCAACTTAATGATTGGTGAATAATAAATTATGAATAGTAATTTTTTTCTTATGATTAGTAATGTGACCAAATGTATTAGTAACCTCTCCTAAGTAATTATTAATATAATTTAGGCACCTTTTTTAGGTATTGTGATTCAATAAAATAAGTATATAAGTGTTTCAATGATTATTAGTTAAAGTAGTAGTTTTTTCCGTTGAATGGTGAATCTTTTTAAAAATTAAATTAAAAATATTTATAAAATCATTCTTATAAAAATGAGTTAATTTTTCAATTCAGAACATTCGTATTAGGTTAAGGTTATTTTGGGGGATTTTTCTGGAAAAAAAATTTTCTGTGAATATAGAAAATAAAGTTTTGAGTTTCGTGTGTTTAATGACATATTTAATTATGTAATAATTATTTAATTTTTCTAGTCAACTTATGAATAGTTATATATATTGTGAGGTGTCCCAAGTGGTCAATACCCTGGGAAAATACTATGGGAAAGCCCATGGTTTAGGAAATACCACTGATAAGGTGTCCCTTAGAAATTAATAATTTTTTCACTCACATCTCTTAAAAATACAAAGCCATATCCTCATAAATATCTTTCAAAAATCCTCCTCAACGATTTTCTAGTCTCTTTAACTGTCAAGGATCTTTCCTATGTTGACCACAATCCACCAAAGGTCCCAAAAAACAAGCCTTAAAAGTTATTTTTCAAGGTAAGGGAATCATTCACCCTCCTTTTTTAATCCATGACTTCCTTTATGTTTTGTATTTAGTTTCCATCTATTTATGTTGAGGGTGTGTTATTATATGATCTGATTACTGTAAATTTCTTGTCTAATTGTTTAGAGAGCCATTCCACTTGCATCAATTTGTATTCTGAATTTTTAACTTATTTTGTTAGGTAGCCGAATTTCTTGTAAAAGAAATTGCATCTTCTCTGTTATTTAATGTTTCCTTTTCATGTGATATGTCATTAATATATCCATACCATGATCTAATTATGTACCCATAATGTATTATGAATTATTTATGAGTCTGTGACTCTTCTCCTTTCTCTTTAAAATGTTTTCTAAAACCACGTTATATAGCAATTATGCCGTAGAAATTTCACCAGAAAATTTCAATCTCTTTCTCTCATGAAATTATATTATTTTATTTATGTGAATACCCAGACCTATTTCTTTTCTATTGGACTTCATAAATATATAAATATGATATATTTTATTCTATAATTGATATACACATAACCCTCACTCCCTTTTCATGGGTTATAAATGACATAATGATCTTATTTTTAAGAACTTTTAAAACATCACGATTTTGAAATGAAACCCATTTATTTTAATCTCTATGGGTTATTTTTTTAAAATATTATTACAGACTATGTGGATCCCATGAAAGTACAGTTATTTTAAGGGTGTTCTCTGATAGCGAGCCAATTCATTGGGTAATGAATTAATATCTAGAGAAGAAATGTTTCACGATACCTTGGTGAATAACCATGTAAATTTTTATGACACCTTGGGGATGGAACTTGGTGATATGTTAATGAATGTCTAAATGAAATGTTGTAGCCACATATTCAAGTTATGCTCCAATTTATTTTCCTTATTATATTCATATACAT
Organism: Viscum album; assembly: GCA_963277665.1. NCBI lineage: Eukaryota > Viridiplantae > Streptophyta > Magnoliopsida > Santalales > Viscaceae > Viscum > Viscum album. Next base: position 740,755,242 of record OY728163.1, read on the forward strand.
CCATTCTCATGTAATTATGTTTTTATTTGAGTTTGTATTGTTAGCACAAGTAAACTGATTCCCTGGTTTACCCTTACTGGGACGTCTGCTAACCCTTTCCATTGAATGTATGTCTCCAGGTTATTGGATGCAGTAATTGTACTTAGGATGAATTTATGATGAGGACTTTAAAGTGTATTATAAGAATGTTTATGTTTTTTTAATTATTTTTGTTCCTTATTTCCAAGATACTAGAGTTTAAAGATCCTAGGTTGGTAAAATGTAATGAAAAATTATGTTATAAAATGGCGGAATTCCACATTTTCAATCATTCCTAAAGATCCCCTCCTCCCCTAAAAAAATCAATCACATATATCCAATTCCTCACAACTCTTAATCCCCTTGGCTCATCAAACCCCTAACCAATTATTCACTCAAGATCCCTCTCCTCCTCCTAGAATCCTAAAATTAGGCAGAATGCACCTCAAGAAGTCCTTTTGGTTCAAACCAAATGGAGTTACCCAAATTAAAGGAAATAATTTCTCTTATGTTATTTTCATTTATTTTACTTCTCCAACCCCATAAAATATTTTTATTACAATATTTTATAACAATCCATTATCCTCAATATAGAAGGTTTTTTAATAGAAGGATATGAACTACACTTACACACACCTCCAAGTAAAGGGTAAAGAATATACTGGTTCTCTGGACCGCAAACTACTGCCTCACGAAACGATGATTGTTAAAATATCTCCAACCACCTCCCATGGTGTAAATTATGGTGGAAATGTATTTTTATATGATATATATTATTTTTATGTTTTCATTATGCTTTTATATTTTCTATTTATAGCATACCATGTTGGTTACCATAATGGGTAAACATTATAATTTCATTTGAGGAAGTGTGGAATACCGCCCCTCAAAGTGATATAACTCATTAATACCAAACATGGGACATATAAATGATTTATTTAATGAAATTATAAATGATATTATAGTGGAATTATAATATACTTATTTATCATTATTTTTTCATTCCATTAAAATACAAAATAGAAATGAAAGTAGCGTTCATGCGTACATAAGGATTTCCATCTCCCCAAATGGTGCATTTAATTTATTATATCCAAATGATATGTACTATTTTAAATACATATATATACTATAAATATATGATATATATGATATATACATCATGAATATCAGTTATGAGATAATTGACCTTTGACCACATGAACAACTTGTACTTATAAGAAGTTCATTTTTGACTCAAGTACCAAATATTTAAAATAAGAACATTATTATCTTAAATAATAAAATAATGTTTATAACATGGTAATAAGTTATATAAAAGTATTAATAAACTTGAAAATGGTTCTTAAGAAAGTATAAATTAACTTTAGTTTGTTATTCTGGAGATTAAAGATCGAACGGGTCTATTCGGACATGAGGTAAGAGACTTCGTCTCAATATCCTTAAAAAGAGGAATATATTGTTTTATACACGAAATTATTTTATGAAGTGTATAAAAACATTTGAATTTTAATTTCATTCAAAAGGATTCTTTTTATACAAGATTTATACTAAAGGACAAAAAAATAATGTTTCTAATTCATGTAAGCGGTGACAATGACCTTTTCGCCACCATGTGTATTATGTGATCATTATCTTAGATAAAAATAAATAATGTTTTTAAAAAGAAATTAAATACTATATACTCTTTTACATACATTGGTATTGAAAATGATTTTGAAAATTAATTTAATATGTCAATTTATTTAAAATATATATTATGATTGAAATGTGGAAATATTTTCTTTCCTTTATCTTTGTTCTATGTGTTGTGAATATTTTATGGTTCGTGCGAATTTTGTACATATACGGGTGGTTCCATGATAATCATAGTGTAGATGATCCCAAGATAGCTCTAATGAATTGGGTAATGCGACCAAGGTAAATGAAAATGATTCTCCTAAGAGATTTAGGGAATATACTGTGATGGGCATTCCAAATGTTACTCCCTAGGTAGTTGTGATAGCAACAATGTAATATGATATGGATGCCAAAAGTTACCTTTATGATTTACGTATTCTATCTGTTATTAGAAAATCTTATGATTTCATGAGGTATGATAAAAGTCTTATGTTTTGATGGACCAATGTTACTTTTTTTATTTCATTACCTTTAATAAGATTTTTATGCTCATCCCAAGTTTTGAAATGTATTTCACATGACTTAAAGATGAATATGGTCAAGGATGGGATAAATGAAATGTTATGCTATATAAAACAGAGAACTAGACATGACTTTTTTTCAAGATTTTTTATTTTGTGAAAAATGGAAACTAAGTAGAAGTGTCTACTTTGTAGATTTTGATGTTTAATGTAACAGTTATGACTAAATTCTCTAAAACTCTAAACCTGAAAAGATCCTCAATGTGAATTATTCATTTAATTCAATATTACGTAATGATTTAAGGTGGGGTTTTTAATAGTTTTTCTCAGATGTTTGTTTAGATAACTTCAAGAGTTACGGTTTTTTAAATTAATATCCATAAATTTATTTAGGTTAATTATATATAATATAAAAATTACAATTTTGTTTCACCTAATATATCTCTGTGTTCAGAATGGGTTTTTTCAGAGGAAATAGGGCAGTTATGTTGGGACGACACTAGGAGGAAGACAACCATCCCAATCAGAAACCTGAGATGATAGGAATTGGAACAGAATTGTTTGTTGAAGTGATGTAACATTTGACTCCGGCTATAAATAGTGTTGGTATCCATGCACGAGATCATCCAGATCAACCATAAATGAAAATCTTAGTAGTGGATTCTTTCATGAGGAAACATCCCCCATATTTCAGAATATCATCTGACCCTATGCTAGATGAAGGGTGTATTAAAGCACTAGAGAAGATTTCGATGTTATGGGGTGTTCATAAAATCAAAAGGATAGTCCCGTTTTTTACTGTTTTGAAGGACAAGCTGATCAGTGATGGTAGATTGTGAAAAATATCAAGGATTGTGGGGAGATTAATGCTCTTGATTAAGATGAATTCAAATATATGTTTTCGAGAAATGTTTTCCTAAGGTGGTCAGTCTTAGGATGGAAAAACTATTCCTAGAATTGAGATAGGAGGATGACACAATGGCTTCTAATGAGGAAAAATTTACTCGATAAGAATGGTATGCTCTAAATTTCATACGATATCTTGACAGTAAAATCAACCGTTTTTTCTCAGGATTAAATTAAAAGTATAAAATTTCTTAAGCTTCTATTGAGTTAAAAAGTTATGATAAACTTTTTCTATGTGAGGATAAGGTGGAAATGGAGTTTTTAGATGATCATGTGTTCTTTCAAAAACAATTGAATAAGATTTCAAGGTGGCAGACGTAATGGAATATCTCTTCAAAAAAGTCTGATGGTAAGAAATATAAGTTTACATTTTTTAATAATTATTCTAAAAATCTTGTTAGGGAATGTGTTTTGAACTCTAGAAGTGATACCAATGTGGTAAAATGGTACATAAGGCTCGTAATTTCACTAAAAATGATTAGGGTAATGGTTTGACAAAAATATGATATATAGACAGTAAAATGTTTTCAATGCAATGAAATGGGTCATTATGAAAATGAGTGTCCCATGAAGAACTGAACTGTGGGAAAGTAGCCAGACTACAAGAATAAAGGGATGGTGAAATCATTTGCAACTAAATCAGCAGATGTTGGGCCATCGAATAAAATAGTATTTGTCACACTGTTTGATTTTTTCATATTATGTCGTTGTTTTGTTTGATTCCAGGTATACACAATCGTTCATTTCATTGAAGTTTTCATGTAAATTGGGAATTGAATATCATGATAAGAATCTTAAACTTAAGGTAATAACATTGGGAGGAAAGGTTGAGACAAAAATAAGTTATAAGAAACTTCATGTCCTTGTGTGCAGAATGAATCTACATGAAACCTTATTGTTTTTCCTCTAGTAGAGTTTGATTTTATTTTGGAAATGGACCGGCTTTCTGTTTATCATGATATGATTGTCTACAGAGCTGTAGTGGTTTCATAGCAGAAAGATTTTCAGTTTTTGTACAAGAATGAACCCTTACATTTGATACCATACTAGGAAGCTAAGAAACATGTAGAATATGGAAATGAATTTTACCTTGCACTGATTGTTTAAAATGAATGAACTTTTCATATTAATAATGTGCCAGTGTTAAATGAGTACCTTGATGTTTTTTCTAATTATTTTCCTAGTATTATACCTGATTGGGAAGTTGAACTTACTATTGACTTAGTTCCCCATGCTAAGAAAATTTCAAGACCCCCTAATTGAATCGCGCAAATTGAACTTTTAGAGTCAAAGAAGCAATTGATGGAGTTATTAGATAAAGATTTCATTCGACCAAGCACATCACCATGGGGTTCTCCAGTCATGTTTGTTAAAAATAAATATGGGTCAATGAGACTTTTCGTTGATTACAAGGCATTGAATAACATCACTATTATGAACAAGTATCTTTTGCCTCATATCGATGATTTGTTTGATCACCTCCAGGGAGATTGGTATTTTTAAAATATTGGTTTGAGGTCGAGGTACCATTAGTTTAAACAAAATGAAGCATACAATCCGAAGACTGCATTTCATACTAGATATAACAATTATGATATTTTTTTAATGCCTTTTGTGTTAACCAATGCACCTTCTGTATTCATGGGTCATATGAATAGAATATTCCATGAGTTCATGGGTAAGATTTTGTTTGTATTAATTGATGATATATTGGTTTATTCTAAAAGTAAAAAGGAGAATTAAAGTAATTTAAGGGATGTCTTGAAAACCATAAAATAAAATAAACTGTATGGGAAATTCAGCAAGTGTGTGTTTGGGTTACGGAAAATTTATTTCCTTGGTCACATTGTTTCCAAAAATGGAATAACTATTGATCCTGCTAAAAAAAGTTGTTGAAGTATGGACAAGACCCAAAAATATAACTAATATCTATAGTTTTCTTATTTTAGAAGGTTATTACTAGTGGTTTTTTGATAATTATTCATGGTTATCTAGCCCACTGGCTAGGTAAACTTGAAATATTGCTAATTTCATTTGGATAGATGAATGTGATGATTGTTTCCTGGAATTGAAAAGATGATTGGTGAATGCTCCAGCTTTGGCACTGCCTTCTAGAAATGGTGAGTTTGTTATTTAATGTTATGATTCATTGAAAGGACGTGGCTATGTCCTTAAGTAGGATGAATAGGTAATTGGTTATTCATCAGGGTAGTTGAAACACCATGAGTTAAATTACCCTTCACATGATTTGGAAATAATTTCTATTGTTTTTTTAAAAAATTTGGTAGAATCATTTGTATGGACTAAAATGTGAAATATATACGGACCAAAATTTTAAAGTATATATTCAATCCAATATAACTGAACATGAGACAGCGGAGATGGATGGAATTAATCATGGATAATGATTTCATGATCCTTTACCATTCGGGAAATTCTAATAAAGTCGATGATGCTTTGAGTTGAAAAATTAATCATTCCTTAAATATGATATGTTTGGAATGAGATCCTTTTGTTTTTTATTTGGTGGACTTTGGCATAGACGTTTTTGGTGGAAGAAATTCTTCTATTTTGTTTTAGGTGTCAGTGAAATCATCTCTCTCAAACTGAATTAAGCAAGAAAAGAAGGAAGACAGTGAGTTGATGAAAAATGTAGAGTTGGTATATAATGTTAAGTTACATGAATTTTAATTTGACAATGATTGTGTTTTGGGATTTTGAAATATATTATTCATTCCTTGTGATTTATAGTCGAAAAATGAGTTGTTATGTGAAGCTCATAGTTCCCCGTTTTCAGTTTATAATGGTATTACTAAGATGTACATAGATCATTGAGAGTATTGATGGTCAGATGGAATGAAAATAGATATTTCTAATTGTATTTTGTGGTGCTTGATTAGTAATTAGGTTAATTTAGAGCTGCAGTTATCAAAAGGGATGCTTCATTCATTACTGGTGCCAGAGTGGAAATAGAAAAATATATCTATGGTCTTCGTTGTGGGATTAACAAATACATCTCTGGGTAATAATGGAATCTGGGTTATTGTTGATTAATTTACCATATCTTCTCATTTACATCCTATTCTTGATACTTTTTCTCTAGATCAACTTTCTCGATTGTATATTAAAGTGGTAGTCAAGTTTCATGGTGTTCCCCTCTATATTGTATCTGATCATGATATCAGGTTTACATCTAGCTTTTCTAAAGGACATCAGAAGTCATTGGGTATTGAATTAAATTTTAGTATAGCTTTTCATCTACAATCAGATGGGCAGTCAGAACAAGAAATTCGGACCCTGGAGGATATGCTACGTGCTTTTTCACTAGATTACTAGGGAAGTTGGGACAATCATATTTATTTGATTTAATTTTCTTATAATTACAGTTTTCATTATAGTATACAGATGGCTCCATTTGAGGAATTATATGTGAATCAGTGTCGAACTCTATCTTTGTGGGATGAAGTAGGTTAAAGGGAACTAATGGGATAAAAATTGGAAGAAGAGATGGCAGAAAAAGTTCAGTTGATTCAGAAGAACATGAGAACAACTCAGAGTATGTTGAAATGATATATGGATAACCGGAGGAAGGATATTTCTTTTGAGAAAAGTGATCATGTCTTTCTTAATGTTTCTCCATGTAAAAGTGTGAAGCGTTTTGGAATGAAGGGAAAGTTCAGTCCATGGTTCACCGGACCCTATGAAATCCTTGAGAAAGATGGATCATTTTCATACAATGTGGCATTAATTCCAATTTTATTCCAAGTACAAAATTATTTTCTTGTTTCAATGTTGATAAATTTCATGTTAGATCCATGTCATTTTTTATGTTTAAATATTGTTCACTTTGATGAGATTCTCTCATATGAGGAACAACCAGTCCATATTATTGACTATTGAGAGCATGTGTTGCAGAATAATGTAATTACCTAGGTAAAGTTTTTGTGACAAAAACCATATAGATAAATAGGGAACGTGGGAATAAGAAAATTCTATGAGGGATAAATACCTCCATTTATTTGATTAGTGAATAAAATTTCAACGATGCAATTTCCAAAAAGGGGGGAGAGATGTAAAATCCCATGTAAATAAAGAAATATTAAATTTTAATATTTATTAATATTTTTTTGAATTAAATTCTAATTTTAATTTAATGGGAATTCTATGTTTGATAGCATACTTGATACGCAACAACAGGTTTCTTTAAAATCTTACGTTTCACACTAACAATATAATATTATTATATTATGTGGTAGTTAACACCTAGTCGTGTATTGGAATGAATTAATAGAACTAACTAAAATATGATAATATATGTTTTTTAAATTTTTTTACATTCATCCAATAATATTTAGAGGCTTAAAATGCAAATGAATCAAATTTTAAGCATAATTTACTTTAAAAGGTCGATTTACCAATTTTTTATGGAGGTCCCAAATTAAATATAGTTTTTTTTTCAATTTTATATGTTATATTTTTAATAAATAAAATCATTATTTATATTCGGGACACCAAAATTTACTTTGGGTAAATTTTTGGTATTTTTATGATAAAGTTCATTTTTAATGAATAGTGAATAATACTGTATTTTAATTCAAAATTTCCCTTTAATCCAATTTATTTATATGGATAGATTATATTTTTAATTAGTTTTAAAGTGTAATTATATTATGTTTTTACCATTTAATAAAATTTTATCCATTATATGTATTGTCACATTAAAATTGGACACAAAAAAATGTCAATCTTTTGATAGTCATTATTTCTTAAACACGCTTTTTTTGTTGTGAAAATGTCAATTAATTTTAAATTAATTTCTTACACTTATGTGTTTTGAATTTAGAAAAATGGATTCAAAATTTGGAATCAGTAGGTCAAAATTATGTAAATATGTAACATTTTTTTCAGACTTTTAAAATATCTAATTCAGATAATATTTTATTTACCATGGTTAAAGGAAAAATGTGGTAAATAATGATAAAAAATAATATTATTATAATAATAAATTACCCTAACTTCATTCCTAATCCCAATGGTTGATTCATATCCGACCAAGGGAATCTGTGGGTCGATTTTGGGACCCCATGGAGGCACATGGGAGTTATAATGACACTTTATATTAATTAATTTAATGTAAAGCCAAAAATTACATAAACATATATCTTTTAGTAAATCTATTTTTACATGGGGTTATATAAGATAACCTTTCAAATATAAATATTAATTGGAATGTTAAAACGATTTCATAAATTGTGGTATTATTTTATAATATTTATACATCAAATAAATAAAATTATTTATGACGCAATAATGATGTTGTGTTTACCTCATTATTAAATGATTTAAATAAATAATATTATACAGTTAAAAATATCCAAAACCTGTCCAATTTTTTTGGATGATTTTATTAAGACCATTATACATCTTATCATTGAATTTAATTAGTTTTGGACCTATATAAACCAAAAATCAATATATAATAATGTTATATTTTCACACATTTCTAAAGTGCCCGTCCTCTACTTAATAAAAATACCTAACTTCTAACAAATTCCTCACACTTTTCAAACCCCTTGGATCATACAAAACCTGAACAAATAAGCTATAAATATCCCTATACTCCTCCTAGAATCCTTCCGTTAGGTATAAGGCATTTCAGGAAGTTTTTGGGTTCAATCCAATGGGAGATACCCAAATTAAAGGTAACAATTTCTCTTATGTTTTTTCTCATCTTTTTTACTTCTCCAACCCCATAAAATCTTCTTATTCCTTTATTTCATAATAACACCATTCTCTTAAATAGACTATTTTTTGTTATGATATGTATTAAAACAACACTTAAACAAACCAACATCTAATGGGTAAAAAACATATTTCTTCTATGGAAGGTGAACTACTGCCTCACGAAACTATTATTGTTCTAATACCTATAGTCATCTCTCATTGGGGCCATTATAATTGAATTGTATTTTTATATGATATATATTATGTTTATTTTTTCTTTATGATTCTGTATTTTCTATTTATAACATACCTTTATGGTTTTTATAATGGGTAAACATGATAATTTCATTTGAGGAAGTACAGACTACCGCACCCTCAATGTGAAATGACTCATTCATACCATACGTGGGACATATAAAATAGGTAGTTAATGAAATTATATATGATATTATTCTGGTCTTATAATATACCTATGTATTATTATGTTTTCAATAGATTAAAATATGAAATAGAAATGAAGGTAGAATTCATCCATACGTACGGATTACCGTCTCCATGAACGGTGCCTTTCAATTCATTACTCTAAATGATATGTTCTGTTATAAATACGTATATATACTGGATATATATGATATCTATGATATCTATATAATTAAAATCATCTTTGAGATAATTGACAATTGACCACATGAAAAACATGTACTTATAAAATATCATTTTTGACTCAAGTACCAAATATCAAAAAAATGACCATTATTAACTTAAATGATTACATAATGTTTATAACATGGTAATAAGAAATATAAAAGGTATAATTAACATTAAATAGGTTATTAATAAAATAAAAATTAACTTTAGTTTATTATTCATGAGATTAAAGAACGAACTGGTCATGTCGGACACGAGGTAAGGGACTTCATCTCAATCTCTTTTTAGGAATATTTTGTTTTATACATGAAATTAATTTATACGGTGTATAATAACATTTGACTTTTCATTTCATTCAAAAGTAATCTTTTTCTATGAGGTGTTTTACTAGATGAAAAAAAATGTTTCTTTTTAACTTAAGCAGTGACAATGATCTTTCCCCCGCCGCGAGTATTATTTCATCTTTGGCTTCCTTAACAAACCATAATGTTTTTAAAAGGAAAATAAATACCATATAATATTTTATGTAATTTTTTATTAAAAATTGTTTTGATAATGGATCTTTTAATTCAATATATTTAAAATATATATTGTGATTGGAATGTGGAAATTTTATCTTTCCTTTAAGTTTGTTTTAGGTGTTGTGAATATGTTACTCTTATTGGGAATTGTTTATGTATACGAGTGGTTCCGTGATAAACCTAGGGCGGGTGAGCCCGAGATAGCTCTCCACTGCATTGGGTAACATGACGGTAGAAAACCTGAATGTTTCTCCTAATAGATTTAGGGAATATACATTGATGGGTATTCCAAATGTAATTCCCTAAATATCTGTGATAGATACATTTTAAGTATGATATGGATTCCACAAGTTACCTTTATGATTTATGTATTCTATGTGTTATTCATAAATCTTATGATTTAATGAGGTATGTTAAAAAGCTTATGTTTTTATGGACTAATGAATACATTCTTTATTTCATATCCCTTACTGAGCTTTTTATACTAATACCAAGTTTTGAAATGTTTTTCACTGGAATTAATGATGAATATGGTGAAAGATGGGATCATGGAAAAGTCATGGTGTCTAAAACATGGAACTAGACATGACTCTTTTTTTCAAGAGTTTTTATTTTGTGGAAAAAATGGTAACTAAGTAGAAGTATTTAATTTATAACTTTTGAGATGTAATATAATAGTTATGGTATAATTCTATAAAAATATAATCGTGAAATGATCCACAATGTGATGTATTCATTTAATTCAAGACTATGTAATGTTTTAAGGTCATGTCCGTATACGTGCATTATATGTTGTTTGTCATTTTTCTCATCCTTTTATATCCAGCAACAACATAACACACCCAAAACTCCAAATACACCCAAAACCTCATCATTATCCATTTGAAAATATTTATAACCAATTATAATAAATCAAGTACATCCATGAAATGTTATGATTTTACAAAATTATCAACAGATAATGACTTTCACACATGCTGGACATCCCAGGTACCTCAATGTTTCTATGAAAAATAGGTCAGGTGATGTTGCCAATGCATCAATGTCCATCATCCATACTTCTACTGAAACTTTATGGTTCTATAAAAACACTCAAACCAACAAAACTATCCTAATTTAAAACATTTCACCCACAATTATCTATATTCAAAATATGATGCTTCTCGAGGACGCCTATCCCTCCACACATCACCATCAACATCAAAAATGTGAGAATGGTCTGGGTAACACCATTAAACCATCTTGTAAAATGATAACAACAAGGCACTCCATTACCCTGGGAGGGTCAACCAAACACCCTCAGTCTGATCACATCCACAATTAAAGGTCCATAACGCTTGGTTCCATATAAAAAAATCATTCAAGGTTGCAATAGTGAACCATGATGGACATCACCATATGGAACACTAGGATTCCAATGACATTTACCAAACACCACAATACTACATCTCAATACACAATGGAATTATATTATATAAGAACACTAACAACAGAACCCAAAAATATCCTTCCCCTCATGGTACTCAACAGATCAATACATGATATGATGATTATAACCAAAACTAAAACAAAAATAAGACACTAATTAGAGACCATCCCACGATTACTTTTAATAACATCTGAAACTGACCACATTACCACTATAGTGATCCCACTCGTGCATTTATCTATCCACCACCACCAACTATTGTTGGGGACTTCCCCCACGGAATGGGTGACCAATAGATCATTAAATCAACCTTTAAACCATCCTAGATATATTTCCCAAATCACAATGCCCAACAATCCACATATCATCTAAGGACTAATTTCTTATCATTCCAAATCCATTTCTATTACTCGTACGAACATTCCATTCCAACATTAACTAATGGTGGCTCATATCACACAACATGTATTACCTTTATATCCAATTTATTTGAACCTTTCCAACAAAATTACATAGTTTTCACCAAAATTACATTGCAGGCATGTATCTTCTCTACCATGAAACAATGCCTTCTCATGAAGGCATATATTTATCACTTGAATTCATCCACCTAGTCTATTGACTATCTATGGTGAATTTTCAATATCATAGAATCCACTAATACAAAAACTGTTTTTGGTATTTACATCATATAATAAAATGTATCCAATTAAATCACATAGATTATATTTAATACCAATCCCATCCTGAGGCCATCGCTCCACACAATCTACCAACACATCCAAGACCCACTTGTCCTTCCCTTAGGAACTCTGTCATGTTCCTTGTATACTTCTCATTAATAACTCCTTTCCATCACATATCCTCCATTGTTTTATCTATACATACTTGACTAATATAAAAATACCCATCAAAGGAGTGTCATTATATTACATTCATGATGAAATGTAAACCATTGTATATATTATTTGACCACTATTAGGACTCAAAAAAAGGGCATAACCATCTAGTATTTGCACAGAACATCATTATATCCATGACCATGAATATTACAAAATTACAATAGTAAAACTAATGTCATCTATGGACATATTATCCATCCCAAGGACCTAACCAGTATTTATTCGATGATATACTCACTAACATTAGACTTTATTTATACTTCTCTAACAGAGCTCACTCCATATGGCTTCATATCCATCATGAACAAATTTGTGTAGCTAGGTATAAATACAATGATCCTCATATTACCTAGGATAGTGTCAAGATATTGGTCATGATTTACTGTTGTTAAAATTATGTTGAGGAGCCTTCTTTGAACACCACCACAATTCCTCCATCACCGATGTCTAAATCCACTACTAGAACAAGATAACCATCTGAATGTCTCTGGAATCAATGTATTCTAAAACCACATAAAATCTAAATAACCACATCTCATATGAAATTTCAACAAACAACTTACTACCACATCATGACCCTATATCAAGTGGTGGATACACAATACTCCCTTTTGGAAACACTACCATTAATCCTCATGATTTCATCCAACCATAATTTGGTGATTTCCATTGAAAAATAATGAAAAAAATATAAACCAAAAACCAAACAATGTAACATATAACCCATTCTTCCAAATGTGAGAACACAAAATTCTTAAAGGCACATATCTGAAGCCACCTTTTCAATAATCTCAAACAACATCATTCCTCCCCCATCAACATCCCAAATAATGACCACATTTGAGTCATCGAAGTCTCTCAAATTACAATGACCACATACTAGACATGGATTTAGATAACATGAGGAATACGTCACCTGGTATAGGCCCATCACCTAATCTCTCACATTACAATTACTCCTAGCCTATCACCCTTATAAAACCCAAATAATTCCAAACAATCTCACCAAAAACCCATCCATTTGAATAAGAATATTCAACCACATGACCACCACCACTCCAGGTGTAACTTACAATATGAAAGCGTTCATCAAAACTTTGGTCACCCGTGATTCCTTGACCTAAAATCACCATAACTCCTGGTATCAAACACCATAAAATAAACATGAATATGATCCTAATGACCTTTACTATTAAAATCCCATCCTTACTACAAAAATATAGTACTCGAACATCTCCTAGAGATATATAATAAGGAATAACCATGGGCTTTTAAAAAATTCGATGTCACCAATAGTTTATTAATTTCTCCACTAATCAATCCACTCATGATTAAAATCCAATGGTACTAACAAAATTGGGACAATATCCCTCGAGGATACCCATGCTTTCTTAATAATGTAATATCATTGAAAAAAATTGATCTATGTCAAAAAAACCAAATGCATTTTCTTATATCATTCAAGGAAAATATAGAACTTGGAAACACTATATGTGTGATGGATCCATTTTACAAAGCATCCAATGAGGCAACATGATCATAAAGACACTCAAAAATCAAACGAGCCCTCTCGTGAGTCATCTTTGGTGTCAGAAAATGATGACACCAAAAAATAGATTCAAACCAAATGAACGGAATTCCTTATCTCTCTGTAACCCATACCAAACAAGCCTAAAAACATGTAGTTCATTGTAGAAATCATAGTATCATTCAAAACTATCATTGTTTAATACACTAGGAAACCATTTAATCTAGGTATAATTCTAATAAACCTCTAACATCTACACTGAAACTACATGAAAAACACTAAAATAATTATCCAAAATATAACTTGAAAGGTCACAACACATAAAGTTCACCCCATATACATTAATAGGTTTCATTTAAAAAATCATGGTCACCATCAAACCAATGCACAGAAGAACCATTCCATTAACTGAAGAATCCCAAACAGAAAAGTATCCTTTCTAATAGCACATAGTCACAATCCAATGGCACTCAAATTGAAAAAACCACCCCTACACAAGATTACCAACTAACATAAAGGATAACCACCATGGATGCACCACTGGTGTACCAATGCGCTATGCGGATCCCTTTACAAATTATAATAAACAATTCCATTTAAAACCCATGATTTCATATTTCAAATCATCTGAAATCATTCCATATAAAAAACAGATAATTTTCATTTTAAAACCTTTTTATTAACCAAAAAATTAAGAAATGTAATATTTATTCAAATTCATTTTACAAAATGTATTTCATTTGCAACAGAATCAAAATTAACTAGAACTCATATGAAACATACAAATGACTAATCACTCATAAATTCCTAGCATGATGAATGTACTCCCACACCCATCTCATTCCACATCTTACCAAGAGTAAAAACAAGTAAATTTGTAACATTAAACATTTTTTCACCACTCGAGGTGGGAATGGTAACTAACCATAAAATAACAAAATAGAACATCCATTCACACCTAGGAAAAATGTTTTCCCCCTCATATGTAGGGATACACGGAACTTAGGCATGACCTCATTATGAGGAAAGGACAACATCATAGTATCCTATATACCATTGAGACAATAATAAGAAAAAAATATCATTCTGATCCAAATTCATAATTTCACTCACCTGGTGGACACAAAATATGGTTCTTTGATCTGGGTTAACAGATGACCATAGAAATTCCTCTTCATACTCTAGTGGCTACAAAAAATTAGAGTGGTTCTCCATACAAAATTTTAGAGAGAATATACCCCCTTAAAAGTGAAAAACCAATGAAGAAATAAAATCGTCAGGTATCAAAACAAATAGGAAAAATTTGATAAGATAAATAAATAACTAATATGTATCCATGTAGCTCATTCTGTAATAATATGATGAATATAATACATGTCATATAGTCATACAAATAGAATTTATAATAGAAAAATCATGAAATAATTCAAACACTATCTTGATCCCAAACCCAGTATTTAAATCCCTTAAAAATAAAATCATATACATTAACCAAATACTAGGTCATAGTATTGCATATGTCATAGAAACGTTGCTTCTACTATGTTACCTAGGATCAATGTTGTTCATAGCCATGTGTGACAAAAATTTAGTCGGCTACCACCCGTTGTGGAAAATTTAACAATATGTTTGTCCTATATTGTATGCCTAAACATCATTAATAATTGGATAAATAGAAAATAATCAAGTTTTCATTTATCAACATGAGTCACATTAGTCACTATAACCATTAGTTCCCAGGGTTATACATATTCATCAAATTCACTATATATGATGTCGTTCATATATGTTATGTGTATGGAGTCATGTTAACTAACCCAAAAGGACATTCATTCCTAAAAAAATACATATCCTCACCTTGAATCCTCTGCCCTATTGAATTACCATACCGTTGAGATCTAGTATAGTGCATAACCTCATCTTGGATATTTGGTCCAGGTGAATCGCATCCATTTGGAACCTCAGTCCAAGTGAATTTCAAGTTGAATTATTTTAGGGAATAAAGCCTCAGATTGACTCCCTAACCCATGAAATACATCGGTTGGGATTCAGGATCAGTATGGCCATCTTGTGGGGTGGCACTTCGTCTAATACCCTACAGTACCTTAAATCCATTACTATTTTACCAACTAAACCATTATATATTAACCATGATTATCAATTACAAAAATAACACAATATAATATATACCATTATATAGGACACACCCTATTTTATGTCATCACCCATGCACATTCAACATTTATTTCATTTCGTAATTATGATAAAAAACGAAAATAATAATTATGGGTCCTATATCAACATTCCGTATATAAATTCTATTGATATAGTCCCAAGAGACCATTTAAATCCATATAATGATATAAAATACAATCTAAATTACTCAATTGAAATAATCTTCAAGAGACCAATTATAACATCTTTCCCCCTGTAAGATTACTAAAAATAAAACACTTATTTTTTTTGATATTAAAAATTCAATAAATAAATAACTCCTTTTAAAAAAATGGTGGCACACCCTTATTAAAAAAACCTTTCAAATCTATATATAAAACCACTTTCTAAATCACCTTGATTCCAAGAATAATTTTTAAAAATATTTCCTACATAAGAAATCAAACTATTCATTTAAAACTATAATTGGATCAAAATCCAATCCATATTAATTAAACTAGTTCAAAATACCTTTAGTAATTTCACAAAATCTTACATATGAACAACATAATGAACATATAAACCATGAAATGATGCACAATTAAAGTATTAGAATCTATTAGTTATCATAATTTCCATACATCAATGTTTTCCAAATTAATCCCTATTTAAAAAGGTTATGTTTACCCCTTGGGTATCCTTATGATCAAAGTCTCATAACCTATACACACAAAAAGGTCCATTAATTGTTTCACACCTCAATCTACTACCTAAATAAATTTCAAAAATTAAAAAGGATAACTCATATCAATAAATTAAATTTTCACAAATACATACACTTATAAATTATAAACTCTACTGGAAAGAGTTTGAGACAACATACGTCCTATATTTAGACAAATACATGATTGAACATCAAAATTTAATTACAAACAAAACAACTTTACTATCCCAACCCATAGTATTAATTATTCTAAACGACACTCCAATCACCCATGAATCGAAGTAGATTCACCCATGGGGATGATGATAATATTTCATCAACCATAATATAGGGCACCAAATGGGGTAAAAAAATTGTAGAGGAATGAAATAATATTTGGAGGTAAAATAGGAATTTATCACTATTTAAGGGTCACAAGTTTTCACATCATGATTAGCCAAAATGATGGCCAATAGTGTGGCTCTTTCTCTCTAAGAGAGTCCATGACACACAATATCGTGTATAACTGATGCTATTTAAACTAAATTAATGTTCCCATCCACGATCCCCTATACAAGATTTTTTCTCACATAGTTACACTTGGTGAGGTGCACAGTTTTCACTAAACGTGCACCAAGCTATGTTATAAACTATTTGGACTATTTTCTCCTCCTTTTGTTCCCTTCAACCCCTGTACAACTCCTATGATTTCCCATACAACCCAGAACAAATTAATTATGAATAATAAGAAAATTGTAACCAAATATTAAATAAGAACACACCTCTATGATAATTTACGATTATACATATACAAAAATAATTTAATGTAATAAAAAAAACTTCCTAATGCTGGAAAAGACAACTAAAACAACATAAAAATTTAACATTAATGTTTAATATAATTAATAATTTTCTTTTAAGAAAGAAAAAGAATTTAAGGAAACATAAATACTTTTATAATATCATTATGATTATTTCTTTCCCCTTCTATAGTAATAATTACATTTTACAAGAACAAACATAATTAAACACAAATGGACCTATCATGAAAGCATGACACTAACTCACTAGAAATAATGATTATAATGAAATATTACAATTTAATGGGTCATAGAATCATCACATAATGTATAATAAATATGAATATATTTCATTAAATAGTTTATAAAAATTATTAAAACCAATAAACATGATGTTTTCGTTCGTTAAACTAATGGGAATCGTGATATAAGTTATTTTCATAGCGCAATGTCATATTTTTGGTTAATCATATAAGTTATAACTGAGATTTTATATGATTATGTGTTAAATGAAGTTTGAATAAAATAAATTTAATGTCCACTTATTTATTTTTATTAACATCATATACAAAAAATTTAGTCATTCCATTAATTCCCACACCAATGCTACTATATTTATAAGGGACATTATTTTAAAACATAACATTTTATTATCACCCTTAAAAAATATGATTTCTTCAACATAACTTATTTCTAAACTTATTTTTCAAAAATAAATTCACATTATCAAAATAATTTTTAATTTAATTTCCACTTATTTTTTCTTTTTTACAATATCATTTTAATGTACTATTGTTTTAAATTATTAATACTCGTTCTTTGGGTAATTTTGGACAAAAATATGGATTAAATGTTTTATAACATATATGAAATTAGTTTATTTTCCCACCATAAAATTGACTTAATATTATTAATGTTTACTTTATGGTTTATATGATTAAATTGAAATAAATAAAATCTTTTCTTCATATTTACTGTTTCAAAATGAGTTAATTTTGAATAAAAAATTCATTTTTTTTCATTTTTTTATGATGCAATAATTCAGATTTTTAATTATGTAATGAATATTTGGAATTGATTATAATGAATGTAGGTTATATTAAAATAAATTGAATGGTGGTAATGTGATTTTACAATTTTTCTTTTTATGTGGTAGACCAATGATGGGTGGATACATGATATACCATGGATGGGTGGTTACACGACATCCTCCAATGCATTGGGTACTCTAGAGTTAGATTTTGGCCATTTTTGTTACTAAATTTTGGAAATTGATTAGAAAATTATATCCTATGTTACATAATTATATTTTATATGGTAGATATTGATTATTAATGAAAATAAATTGATTATCAAATTGTATGTTATTGGTTTTTATGATATGATGATCCATTTTTATGAATAAAAATACATGTTTTTGTGAAATATTATTTATAGAATAACATTTTCCCACCCATTATTTCCCTTAATTATATTTTCTATTCAATGTTGTTTTATGTTTTTTAATAATTTTTTTGGGAGATTAGAAATAATTATGAGATCAAGCGAAGAAATGTCATTATTTAATAGGAAGATAAATTTTTTTTTCTTTTAAAAGGGTTATGGTTAGTAATAAAAATGATAAAGTGTATAAGAGTCTAGTTATAATTTATTGGTTTAAATTATATGATTCATCATATTTATCTAAATATATAGACATAAAAGATCATTGGGAAATAAATAAATTGAGTTGTAGTTAAAAGTCCACAGAATATGTGACTTTTAAGATACATCCTTATATTTGGTATAAGAGAACAATTATGTTAACATTTGATGTGGAATTATTATTAAATCATATGTTACAAGTCATATATAACAACAGTGGATAATTTGGTAGGAAGATTAATATTATCTTTGGATAAATTGGGTGAGTTTGAGATAAAATGAATAATTATATATCATTATTATTCAACTTCATAATATCGTATATTTTTATTTAATTGATATTCCCACACTATCCTATTTTATTTTGGTAAATGTATAGACACATCAGGAACCAATGTTTAAAATTGATTTGATGAAAAATATGATGGAGGTTGGAATGAGGAAACAAATTAAATGGTTTCTATAATGAGATCTATTGTGGATATTATAAACAAGATATCAGAAATATTATTAACCATTTCAACTATGGTGAGTCACTTATTACATAAATATAATAGTGAAGATTCCTTTTGTTTTTTATAGTGAAAACTATCACTGATTAGCATATATTCAATGACCTATGTGTCATGAATTAGTAAAGACACGCATTGGATTTTGTCTTAAAAAAATATGATGTGCTTTAAACTGTAAAATGAGTTAAAAATTTAATAAAATGTTAATATTAAATAAGAATTGATTTAACTCCTTGAATGGTAAATATGTTATTCCTTTTTAATCAAATGAATTTTATAAATGTGAGAAGTATTGAAATTATGTTAATAGATTTCCTATGAATAAGGCTCTTCAATGAGACCATAAGGACGGTAAATATTAATATTTAGTATTATATAATTTTATTTTAATGGAATATGAGGATACTCTAAATTGAATGCTAAAGGTATGAATTATTTTTGGTTGAATTTTTTTACTTTCCTAAATCTTAGGAAATGACTCATGTTTTTGTCTACCAGAAATAATTGAATAAAATAAGATGGGAATGAATAGTATTGTAATTAATTATAACAGTTATTAATTATGATTTTTATATATAAGGGATTAATTAGTTACAAGTGATTTATTGATTATTAAATGGTAAAATTTATTAATACTCTTTTTTTATTTGACTTCATTGGGATTATTTTATTCAGATTATGTTATATTTAACCATTTTGTTCATCGTGTTAAAATGTTTTTTAGGGAAAAAGTATATTTTAATTTTTTGGACAAAATTTTAATGTTATATGTGACATTTACAGTTTTATTGATGAAATATAAGTATATATTTCATATCATTATGATGGAAGTGATATATTATGATGATGAATAATGGTCAATGTTTTGATATGGATGAATAAAGATGGATTGGTTTATGTGTTGAGTTTTAAATTTATGTTATAGGGGTATCATATAATTATTATTGAACTCCGAAATAATTTTCTAGAGTAGTTTTCATTTTCATAAATTTTAAACACAAGATACATGAAACATAGACCTTTAAAATATGGTAAATGGTGAAAAAATTTATGTTACATATAACATGTTATTGTATTATTTGAAAAAAAAATTATTTGATGAAAAATGAATATTACATTTGGGGTAATTTTTTTAAAATTTACATGAAATATATTTTATTTATATTTTCTCTAATGTTGAGGTAATTTTTTGTTATTAAATTTTGTGAGGAAAAATGAAAGGGATAAGATAACCATTGAGGTTAAATGATATTAATGTTACTTTGTGAGAATATTTTTACATTCATATAATTTTTTTGTAATTATAATATTATATTTTTATAAAAGATAAATCTCAGTGGATGGGGGACAACCAATAAAATTCAAAAACGTCAAGGGGATCAAAACCACAACTCAAGGGTAACAAGTGTGCATCATCTACCACTGGAATACATGAAGTCCTGGTTACTAATAATTTTTTTATTTGTTATATCAGATATATAGTGGTTATGTTAATTTATTAAAATATGTTTTATAGAATATATTCAAATTTGTCTGAAAAATGAGTTTTAGATTAACATAGTAATGTTATTATGGATGACATTATATATTTTGGGAATCCAATATGATTATAGTTAATATAATAAAATGATATTTTATTTTAGGATTAAATAATTCATTATATTTTTTTGATAAATACATGATGTTATTATGGATATGTGGTTAATCCATTTATATATGTAAATAGATATATTATATAAGATAATATGTGATTTTGGATATTATATTTGTGTTATAAGACTTTAAGTTTGATTAATGTGACTTGGAAATATATGTGACGAAATACATCAGATTTTTGGGTTTTAAACATAGTGTAGAGTAGTTTTTGTAAATCACAAGGATAGTAATATCTTGAAAGATATATTTTGAACATTGGGAATTAATGTTTAATTTTAATGAATAATATAGTTTTTAATGACATAATATTTTATTATTTTTGGGGAATTAAATTATCATTCACTATCAATTTTTGATTTAATTAATTTATATTGAGATATATAATAGATAGTTATAGTTTTATAGATTTTAAGAAACGAAAAAATTGATTCTAATGATTCAGATACTAAAATTAATCTCAAATACTCGTCGTTTGGGGAAAATATGACATTGTGGTTTGAATTTATTAGAGTATGAAATAATACATTTCATGTATGTGTATTTTCATTGGATGTCAATATATATTGTAAAGTAATCCCTATACATTGTGAAAAATTATTTTGTATAAAAATAATTATCCAGATAATTTTCATACCAGGGAATCAATAACCTTTTAACATATAACGTATTAATTGTTTTAGGATAGCTAACATCATAATGTCCATTTTCTATATCATTTTCCATCAAAACATATTTTATAGTATTCTCTTATATATCCATGCTTTTCTACTAGGAACCCCTATAGATTTTATCCTAAGTGACCTTCATTTATTCCTTTCTGTCTATTGAAATGTTATTTTTATTAACCCTTGTTCCAGTGATGGATTTCAACAATGGTGTTTTGAAATCTAAAAAACCATAGATATTCAATTGTGAGATAAAATTATGATGATGAATATTATAAAAGAGGGTATCATGTAAGGTCCTACATTTTATAAAGGTGAAACTATATTAAATATCATCCAACATATTCTATATCGAGCATTAATAAATTCTAAAATGATATTACCTTAATATGATGGTAATCATATAGCCATTATAAGGGAGGGAGTGAATGGGAACAAAAAAATATGAAATTATATTTTAGAAATTTTTAACAATTTAATTATATTTATATCATATAATTATAAATGAATATGAAAACCAATATAATCAGAATAATATTTATTTTATTAAGAAAACTATTTTAATGCAAAAATAGAATATTATATTAATTAATATAATTAATCACTCTTATAAAAAAATATTAAATAAATTTATTTGTTTTTTATCAAATAATATGTTTTTAAATTAATCTAATATCTTTATAGGATTACAAAAATAATAAATAAATATTAAAGCATAAAAATATATATTTTTATAATAGAAAATATTGTAACCATTTCAAAATGTGTTTGTTTTTTATCTAAATTTGTAATCATTTATAAATTTAATATTACATAATAAATTTACTTTCTTCTTCAAAAAATGATAATTATTTTAGGATTATTATTATTTTTATTATTAAATATTTAATTTTTTCATTTATAAATAAATATAACTATTTTTATTTGAAAACTATTTCATATAATTTAATAATATAGTTAAATTATAAATTAAATTGATTTTTTTTATAATTTGTAAAATTATACATAAAAATCCAATTTTTTACATTTGGAATTATTTCACATTGATATTGATTATAAAATAATTTAAAACTTTTGAACATAAAATCATTGAAACCATGTTTTTCATCAAGTCTGTATGATTAATTATTAATATAAATATTTAATTTCTATGTCTAATGAACCTCTTTTAATGTACACTTTCATTACATCAATTTTTCATAAAACATAAAACTATATAAAAATAGACACATAATGTCTGTATTTTTTTTATTTACATTGGACACAATTAACAATAAGCATTTATCTTAGTGAAATATTATCAATATTTTCCATAGAGATATTCCCAAATTGTAATTATAACTTTATTTATAAACTCGGTAAGTGAAATATAATAATGGTATGAGCTCAAATTATCAATAAGGTGAAAAATGATATGTGTATGTATATCATGAACATAAGGGTATTATAATGTGATAATGATCCTTAGATGATCATACCCTTTATATCAAAAATCATAAATATGAATTATGGAATAATTTCATTCATTTCATAACAAATGAATCAAAATTATAAAAAGTATATGAGACATGATAGAATAATATAATAAAATGATATGGAATTGTGAAAAACACATTAGAATATAAACACCCAATGTCAAGTCTAGCAGTCATGGCCATTATAACATGTTTGGATGGGGCTAATCACCCATGTACCTTCTTCATGCATGGGATTTCCTCCCATATACCCTCTTTTATTTTTTTTGGAATGCCTTCCCATGTACTCTATTTTTTAAGGGCCGATATATCCTCATGTGTATACAGTTTTCTTACTATTTCTATTCTATAATTTTTATAAATAGATCATATAAAACATATAACATTACCCATTTAATAGGTGGGAGATATATCCCTAACACATATAATAATGAAATCATATGTACATGTTCCAGAAAATAAAAGGATACTAATATCATAACCCCTATAAATAAAATGGTATCCAGAAAATGTATCCATATCATATCATGTGGAATAATGACACATTATTCATAATAATATTATCAAAACCATAACTTATGATATTAAAATAGATTTCATAAAGACCATGTCATTATAAATAAACCATTAGAGAAAAATTATTAATGGAACATTTATATCAACTCAATTAATGTAAAGAGTATCAATTGATTTTATCTTTGATAGGAAATAATTTTAAAAAAAGTTTTACAAAATTTTGACATAGAATTTTTCCATCTTATTTAGAGAATAATTTTTAAAATGTAAAATATTTTTAGAACTATTTTTAATTAAAATAAACATGAAAACTTATAACTAAATAATTTTAAACCTTTTGATTTTAGTATTTCTTTAGAAAACATTAGTGGATATTTAAATCCTTTTGAAATACATTTTCCTTGAAAACATATAAATGAACCTTCAAAAACTTTTAAAAAAAATCATTGAATTTTTTTTTGAAAAATTTTTTTAAAAAATTAATTTTAAACATGAAAATAAATCATCATATAATTGATGGTGGTAAAATCCATTCATGTTATACCATGTAAAAACAACATTAATTTTTCACATTAAATATTCATAAAAATTCTACATTTAGAATAAAAAATAAAAAATAAATTGAAAAAAATGTTAAACCACAAAAAGTATAATATTATTTTTTAAATATCAAATTATATTAAAAAAATAATATTGTAAATCCTTTTTATAAAAAATTGTTTTTGTTGAAATATAGATTTTAGACCGAATAGAGGGTAATTTTAGGCTTTCATAAAAACACATTTTTAACAATATTTTATACTATGTAGTGAACAAATGATACCAATATAGGAATATATAATGATTAAAAATTTGATTAAAAATTTCATGTAATTTCTTTGGATATGGATCATAAGTTTTGATCACTAGAATCATTAAAAGAAATCATAAATAGAGATGAAATTGTTTCAATAAAATCATACCACTTAATAAATTTCAACCATACAACAAATAGAATTAAATGAAATTTAATGAAGCATAAAATATCATAAAAAAATTATTTTTATAATTTACCATTTAAATGTTAGTAAATTCACCACACTAAATAATATTTTTGTATAACATGGAATTTGTCTTAATAATGAAAAATCGAGACAATATTCCATTAAAGGTTTAATTACTTTTCAATCCTAAAACCATTGAGTTAAATATCATAAAATAAATATTTAAATTCATATATAATTAATTATTATAATCATATAATACATATATGGTCAGTATACACACCACAAAAAAGTAAGGAGTCGTGAATATAACATGAATCTAACATAAAAATATTGAGATGAAATTCCCTTGCCTTATTTTTGTAATCTCGTCGTACTCATTACAACCTATTATAGATTAAATATAATTTTGGTATATATATATATATCACATTACCATATTATTACTTATAATACCAAATATAGTCTTATTGTGGCTTTATATTATAATATTTTTGACAATTACATGTCAAGGATTCACTTTGGTTAATATCATATTTTTTTCACATGGGTCTTAAATTGATATATTTTAGGACCTTAAAAATATATCACGATTTTAAAAATGTAAAAAATGGTTTAAATATAATTTATTTAAAATATATTTGAATAATGATATTCTATATAATATTTTAGTATGAAATAGAAAACACGGTTCACGGAGACGATATGTCATATGTACGAATGAACAATATTTCTGTTTAATAATCGTGTATAACAGAATGAAAATAAAATACATATAGTTCTATATATGTATATATATAATTATTATTAAATAATAATTATATCATATATATTATATATATTCACTTAACCCATCCTTAATTCTTTCCATTTAGTGTATGAACGAGTCATAATGCATTGAGGGGGCAGTATTAAACACTTCCTCAAACTTAATTATCATATTTACACTAAATGAAAAGTATAATGATATGTGTTGTAAAAGAATTAAAAAATATTAACTACTGTAACGCCCCGACCCCAGCTACCCAGAGCCGGTGCATTACTTCGTAACATTGGCATGATCCCAAAAGATCAAGTCTCGAAAGACCGATTAGTTTAGTAGCCTTGGAAACACTAGATACATTCATAAACGTTACATTACATCATAAAGTGAAAAACTACAATAACAAAGTCTCCATAGTCCACACTCATATCCTCTTCTGACTATCCCTGCAGGTCATTCATAAAATACTTCTTCACATCCTGGAAAATATTAAAACATTGAAAGGGGTGAGCTCAGATGCTCAGTAAGGATAACAATATTGCGGAAGCTTTCATAAATAAACATAAACATTTAAGGCAATGTATAACTAAAACAAAAGCCTTTTAAACTTGAACATCAACATAATATGGCAAAAGTAAAATGAGATAATGCCATTTACTTCTTCACATGGATATTCTACTGGTCGAATAATCACATGCAATATCAATAACCACTTTCATAATGATGGAATGCATAATGCCAGACTATCATAACCACGTAGTCAAGGCCTCGTGCCAAGACCACAAATAAGATTTTGTCAAGGCCTCGTGCCAAGACACTAGTTTGTCTCATGAGACCTGCCGATGCATCGAGGAGCTATAGCGGGCTCCACCCGTCACTTATTAAGTCCAATGCATTCCTCATATGAATAGGTTTAAACATATCATAAACCATAACATAATCGTATCACATAAAACATGCATAAAGGAAACATAACATTTCCACATTTCAATCACAAGATATAAATACAACACATTGATATAATAAAAATGCTTTCAAAACCATTTTCAATACCAAAATAAAAGAGAGTTAAAACTTTGTATTTATTTTTCATTAAAAAAAATGATGGATTGAAGAGGAAGCCGAATCTCAAATAATGGTCACGACAGAGGAGAAGTCGTTGTCGCTGCATAAGTACGGAAATAAAAACATTCCCTTTTGTCGTTTAGTAAAACGCTTCATATAAAAAATATTCCTTTTGAATAAACGTAAAAGTCAAAGGGGTTTATACACCGTATAAATGAAAGTTGTGTATAAATCCAAATATGCCTCAATGAAAGGAGATTGAGACGAAGTCCTTAAAAAGATAATTTTTAAAATAAAGTAGATCTATTATGTGTATTCACTATAGGTACACATAATGAAAGTAAAAATACAAAATAAGACATAATAATATCACGACATAATTTGAAAGTAGGAGATTAACCCAAAGAATGGAAATTGGGTTAAGAAGTTTCCTTACAAATATCATTTAAATAAAATATATCTATTATGTGTATTCACTATAATTACACATAAAGAAAGTACAAATAAAAGATATGACATAACAATATCATGACATAATTTGAAAGTAGGAGATTAACCCAAAGAATACAAATTGGGTTAAGAAGTTCCCTTACAAAGAGCATTTTTAAAATAAAATAGATCTATTATGTGTATTCACTACAAGTACACATAAATAATGTACAAATACAGGATATGACATAATAATATCATGACATAATTTGAAAGTAGGAGATTAACCCAAAGAATGGAAGTTGGGTTAAGAAATTCCCTTACCTCGTGTCTGACTTGACTCAACCGTTCTTTAACCTCCTGAATAATAAACTAGAGTTGATATATACCTTATTAAGAACCATTTTCAACTTCATTATCCTTATTATATCACTTATTACAATGATATGAACATTATGTAATTATTTAAGTTAATAATGTTCATTTTGTCGGTATTTGGTTCTTAAGTCAAAAATAGGCTTCTTACACTTACATGTTGTTAATTTGGTCAAAGGTTCATTATATCCAGAATGGTATTCATGATGTAGATATCATATATGTCATATATATCCTGTACATACATTCATTTATAATATTACATCACATTTAGAGGTAAGAAATGAAATGCACCGTTCATGGAGACGGTAAGCCGTACGTACGCATGAACGCTACTTCCATTTCTATTTCATATTTTCTGGAATGGAATCATAATGATATGAGAGTATATTATAATTCCAGTATAATAACATATATAATATCATTAACTTTATCCTTCACACATCCCACATATGGTATTAACGAATCAAATCACTTTCAGGGGGCGGTAGTCCGCGCTTCCTAAAATGAAGATATCGTGTTTTACCCATAATGGAAACCATAAAGGTATGCCCAAAATGAAAAAAAAACAGAAGCTTAAGGAAAACATAAACATATTATATATCATATATAAAAATAGTGACATCATAATGGCCACCTTTGAAGGTGTTAAATGAGTGTTGAACAATCATCGTTTCGGGAGGCAGAATTTCGTCATCCACGGAAACCTTATGTTCTTTAACCATTTGATGTAGTTGTGTGGAAGTGTAGCTCAAATAAATCTTATAACAACATCCTAGTATATTTAAGATACTGGTGTTGTTACAAAAGAAGTAAATAAAAAGAGTTTAGGGGGTTGGAGAAGCAAAATAAAACAAAAGAACATGAGAGAATGAATTACCTTAAAAAGTGTAACTCCTTTTGAGTTGAGCCTAAAGGCTTCCTTTGAAAGGATTATGCCCAAAGGGAATCCTCTAGGATGAGGAGAGGGATGTGGAGAGAGCAAATGGGCAGGGGTTGGCCGAGCCAATGGCTTGAAGAGTGTGTGAAATGAGGTAGAGGTGGGGGCCTTTTATAAGAGGAGAGGAGGGGCACTTTTGGAAAGTAAAGGAACATTACATTATTTGAAAATGTGTTTCGGTTTTAAAAGGTCCCACATTGATAGAATTCGTGGATAAGGTGATAAGGCATCGAAAACCACTCATCCAATTGGTTTTGGACAAGTGTAATCCTTGGATTTTGCATTATCTTCTCATTTTATTTAAATCGTTAAATAATGAGGTCATCGCCACATCATAATGATGTCATAAATAATTTAATTTATTTAATGTCTAAAAATTATAAAAAAAATACTATGATGTAGGAAATCTTTTTAGCTTTCTAATGAATATTTATAGTCAAAATTTGGACTTGTGTAGCCCTACTTAAAAATTGTTTTAGTAGAACAATTTATGTTAGTGTCATTTTCACTTTAACATTAAATAAAAAGTAATTTATGTTATTTCCCTACAAAAGTGGATCCATGGGGTCCCCAAGTTAGGCCATGGCTTGTCTTGGTCTGCCATGACACAACCAATGAGGTTGGGACATGTGTCTAGGTCATTTAATATTATTAAAGTATTATTTATACCTTAAACTACCCTAATTACCACTAATCGCGATTAAAACTTAATAAGTTACTATTCACCAAAAAATTATTTTTATCCCATTGAACCACATTTTACTTCTTAATGACAACCATGTATGTCGGATTTTTGAAAATCAAATCACAGAAGTGGTAATATTTCATTTAAACGAAAAATCAGTTATTTAACTACCACTTAGTGGTTTCACTATTCATCAAAAATTGAAGTTTTTCAGAACAATGCCAAAATTTCACCCTAAGCTATAATTGATATTCCGAATTCAAAAATGATGTCTATTTTACAAAATTCCAAACATATAAGTTGCATTAATTAATTTTATAATTAATTCCCGCTGTTACGACAAATAGCGTGTTTTCAAGAAACAATTTATATCAAAAGATTGGCAATTGTTTATGTCCAAATTCAATGTTAAATTAATTCTAATGACCACCATTGGATAAAATGGTAAAAATATATTCTAATTATACATTAAATCCACTCAATAGTATAACTTATCACTATAATTTATTTTGATTAAAAAAGTTGTTTTAAGTATTTTTTACTATTCATAAAAAATTAGAAGTTCTCAGAAAAATACCAAAAATTCAACATAGGCTAATTTCGATATTACGAATACAAAAATGAAGTCCATTTTGAAATATAAAATTTCTATAATTTTAAAAAGTGGTTATTACTATTCATAACGGCTAGTTTGATTTGTCGCGATGTTTTAGAACTCGAAGTTGCGTACAATGCAAGCTATTGTATTATTGAATGAGAAGCGTATCGTGGAAGCTCGGGGTGTTACATTCTCCCCTCCTTCAATAAATTGCGTCCTCGCAATTTGAAATTTTTCTTGGAAAATAAAAGGTTGAAAAGGGAAAATACCTTTGTGGAAACCCACATCGGAAATAAGATTAATAAAATTTAGCCTTAATAAGAGGTAAATGGAAATAAGAAAGTCACCACCAAATTATAATCTCGATAAGGAGAACATTGGTGGCAATTAGAGACATATAATTGGAGGAAAAACGTAAATATTTGTAGGGAGTGATTGAGGTCATCAATAACAATCAACTGTCAAATTGAGGGCCTCAAAGCCTTCAATCTATATTGATTTAAAATATCATCAGTTCAACAAGACATAAGGTATTAGGATAACACATTTTTTTGTTTTAATATCCCTTTACTAAAGTTTAAGAATTAATTTATTCATTGAATAAGAGATAGGTATATATATATTTATGCTTGACAATTAGAGTTTCAACCTTCAACTCATCTTTCACTCAAAAAGATAATAGAACTCAAAAATATCATACTTATCCTAATTGTATAAGGTTCAAAATGTTAAAACATACCATTTAGATTAGTAAAATTATTTTGTAATAACCAGGGACTTCCTGTAGGCTAGTGGTAGGAAATAAAGGCTTGTCGCACTTTGATTGTGGGTTCGATTCCTACAGCTTTGTCCGACGCGACGGTTTATGCCCCACCCTACAGGTTGTCCTTTTCCTAAAACTATAGTGTTATAATATTCCAAAAATAATCTTCATAATTTTTTTAACCTTAAACCATACTATCCATGGTTCAACTTAATCCATTCCAACCTTAATAGTTATCCAAAATACTTCTGTCCAACTCACAGTCCAAATTTTATAAGGAAGGTAAACATAATGAAGATCCTTTATCCCACGTAACAACATGTGAACACCTTCATCATGTATTCTTTTTAAACATACTGAATTACCATGATCCCTTATTCCTTATAGAATACTAGATATACTCCTTCTATCCAAAAATATATACAAAACATCAATCAGTTTCAAGGAAGTTAAGTATATCCAATATAATTTATCCAAATCAATCACGTCTTATTCCAAAATCACAATCTCAGTATCAAAACCATATTATGGTTTATCTTTCTCTCAACCATATATTTTCCAAAAATTTAACCTACTGTGGAGTCACTTTTCTTGGTTCCACACAATCTCAAGTCCTTGATGAAATAGTACTGCAGTATAATCCTTATATACTCCATAATTATTATAACCAGTACATCATTGATACAACACTCAAATTAAAAAAAATCTTTAATAACAACATAAGAACTCTAATCATTACTCCTCATCTGTGGTAGTATCATAACTTGATTATTATCCAATAACATCATTTGGGGCATGCTCTGATGATTTGGACATTGGTTTGCGTAGTGTCCCCAATCCTTGCAGAAGAAGCATTGTACATTTGAACCCATTTTCTTACCCTTGCAGTCACGCACTTTGTGTCCTTTTTCTCTACACTTATAACAAACTCCCATTCCCTTTAGGCAAGTTCCATGATGTTTCTTCCCACAATTACCACATATTGGAAAATTCTTCTTTCCCCTCATCCCTTTATCCATCATTCTCTCTTCCATCCCTTTCGTCTCTTGCTTCGCTTCAAAGCCATAGGACTCAGAGAATTCTTTACTTATCCTATTAACACATGATACTATTTCTTCATATGTTGAGAACACATGGGAGACTATTTCCCTTCGAAATGTTGGCTTAATACCGTGAAAGATACTATCCTTCTTACTCTTTGGATCATACGTACTGCTGGAGTTCACATTCCTTCTACTGGGCGCCGTTTCTATACAACGGCATAAACTAGGTTAGTTTATGAATCAAAATACATAATTCCATACTTGTAAAACACTTTACATAAATTAAACTATTTATGGATATAATCCATAATCATAAAAAGAAATGTTTTCTTTGAGGAAGTATGTACTCATAACCCTTCATAGTGGTTTGTAAGTAAAATGAGAATTATCCTAAGCATATCCCACGGGAGTGTCGTAACCAAGAGTGCAGCAAGGCCCGTTGTCGTGCACCAGTTCCCGTTCGAGTCTAGCTCAAAGCGGTGTTTTCGGGTTTTACCCCTAGGTACATCTGTGCCAGAGCCGCCTCTACCTGCTCGTATCCAGACAGGGATGTATTGCTCGGAAAAGTCATAACATCTCTATAATACCAAAATTCTAGGAAGTTCTTCTATACTAATCCTCAAAGTCTATCTTTGGGCTATGTTCTCTAATCAGAGTTTATCTAAATCTAGCTTCCAAGGTTAGTACTAAACTGCCTCTGATACCAACTGTAACGCCCCGACCCCAGCTACCCAGAGCCGGTGCATTACTTCGTAACATTGGCATGATCCCAAAAGATCAAGTCTCGAAAGACCGATTAGTTTAGTAGCCTTGGAAACACTAGATACATTCATAAACGTTACATTACATCATAAAGTGAAAAACTACAATAACAAAGTCTCCATAGTCCACACTCATATCCTCTTCTGACTATCCCTACAGGTCATTCATAAAATACTTCTTCACATCCTGGAAAATATTAAAACATTGAAAGGGGTGAGCTCAGATGCTCAGTAAGGATAACAATATTGCGGAAGCTTTCATAAATAAACATAAACATTTAAGGCAATGTATAACTAAAACAAAAGCCTTTTAAACTTGAACATCAACATAATATGGCAAAAGTAAAATGAGATAATGCCATTTACTTCTTCACATGGATATTCTACTGGTCGAATAATCACATGCAATATCAATAACCACTTTCATAATGATGGAATGCATAATGCCAGACTATCATAACCACGTAGTCAAGGCCTCGTGCCAAGACCACAAATAAGATTTTGTCAAGGCCTCGTGCCAAGACACTAGTTTGTCTCATGAGACCTGCCGATGCATCGAGGAGCTATAGCGGGCTCCACCCGTCACTTATTAAGTCCAATGCATTCCTCATATGAATAGGTTTAAACATATCATAAACCATAACATAATCGTATCACATAAAACATGCATAAAGGAAACATAACATTTCCACATTTCAATCACAAGATATAAATACAACACATTGATATAATAAAAATGCTTTCAAAACCATTTTCAATACCAAAATAAAAGAGAGTTAAAACTTTTTATTTATTTTTCATTAAAAAAAATGATGGATTGAAGAGGAAGCCGAATCTCAAATAATGGTCACGACAGAGGAGAAGTCGTTGTCGCCGCATAAGTACGGAAATAAAAACATTCCCTTTTGTCGTTTAGTAAAACGCTTCATATAAAAAATATTCCTTTTGAATAAACGTAAAAGTCAAAGGGGTTTATACACCGTATAAATGAAAGTTGTGTATAAATCCAAATATGCCTCAATGAAAGGAGATTGAGACGAAGTCCTTAAAAAGATAATTTTTAAAATAAAGTAGATCTATTATGTGTATTCACTATAGGTACACATAATGAAAGTAAAAATACAAAATAAGACATAATAATATCACGACATAATTTGAAAGTAGGAGATTAACCCAAAGAATGGAAATTGGGTTAAGAAGTTTCCTTACAAATATCATTTAAATAAAATATATCTATTATGTGTATTCACTATAATTACACATAAAGAAAGTACAAATAAAAGATATGACATAACAATATCATGACATAATTTGAAAGTAGGAGATTAACCCAAAGAATAGAAATTGGGTTAAGAAGTTCCCTTACAAAGAGCATTTTTAAAATAAAATAGATCTATTATGTGTATTCACTACAAGTACACATAAATAATGTACAAATACAGGATATGACATAATAATATCATGACATAATTTGAAAGTAGGAGATTAACCCAAAGAATGGAAGTTGGGTTAAGAAATTCCCTTACCTCGTGTCTGACTTGACTCAACCGTTCTTTAACCTCCTGAATAATAAACTAGAGTTGATATATACCTTATTAAGAACCATTTTCAACTTCATTATCCTTATTATATCACTTATTACAATGATATGAACATTATGTAATTATTTAAGTTAATAATGTTCATTTTGTCGGTATTTGGTTCTTAAGTCAAAAATAGGCTTCTTACACTTACATGTTGTTAATTTGGTCAAAGGTTCATTATATCCAGAATGGTATTCATGATGTAGATATCATATATGTCATATATATCCTGTACATACATTCATTTATAATATTACATCACATTTAGAGGTAAGAAATGAAATGCACCGTTCATGGAGACGGTAAGCCGTACGTACGCATGAACGCTACTTCCATTTCTATTTCATATTTTCTGGAATGGAATCATAATGATATGAGAGTATATTATAATTCCAGTATAATAACATATATAATATCATTAACTTTATCCTTCACACATCCCACATATGGTATTAACGAATCAAATCACTTTCAGGGGGCGGTAGTCCGCGCTTCCTAAAATGAAGATATCGTGTTTTACCCATAATGGAAACCATAAAGGTATGCCCAAAATGAAAAAAAAACAGAAGCTTAAGGAAAACATAAACATATTATATATCATATATAAAAATAGTGACATCATAATGGCCACCTTTGAAGGTGTTAAATGAGTGTTGAACAATCATCGTTTCGGGAGGCAGAATTTCGTCATCCACGGAAACCTTATGTTCTTTAACCATTTGATGTAGTTGTGTGGAAGTGTAGCTCAAATAAATCTTATAACAACATCCTAGTATATTTAAGATACTGGTGTTGTTACAAAAGAAGTAAATAAAAAGAGTTTAGGGGGTTGGAGAAGCAAAATAAAACAAAAGAACATGAGAGAATGAATTACCTTAAAAAGTGTAACTCCTTTTGAGTTGAGCCTAAAGGCTTCCTTTGAAAGGATTATGCCCAAAGGGAATCCTCTAGGATGAGGAGAGGGATGTGGAGAGAGCAAATGGGCAGGTGTTGGCCGAGCCAATGGCTTGAAGAGTGTGTGAAATGAGGTAGAGGTGGGGGCCTTTTATAAGAGGAGAGGAGGGGCACTTTTGGAAAGTAAAGGAACATTACATTATTTGAAAATGTGTTTCGGTTTTAAAAGGTCCCACATTGATAGAATTCGTGGATAAGGTGATAAGGCATCGAAATCCACTCATCCAATTGGTTTTGGACAAGTGTAATCCTTGGATTTTGCATTATATTCTCATTTTATTTAAATCGTTAAATAATGAGGTCATCGCCACATCATAATGATGTCATAAATAATTTACTTTATTTAATGTCTAAAAATTATAAAAAAAATACTATGATGTAGGAAATCTTTTTAGCTTTCTAATGAATATTTATAGTCAAAATTTGGACTTGTGTAACCCTACTTAAAAATTGTTTTAGTAGAACAATTTATGTTAGTGTCATTTTCACTTTAACATTAAATAAAAAGTAATTTATGTTATTTCCCTACAAAAGTGGATCCATGGGGTCCCCAAGTTAGGCCATGGCTTGTCTTGGTCGGCCATGACACAACCAATGAGGTTGGGACATGTGTCTAGGTCATTTAATATTATTAAAGTATTATTTATACCTTAAACTACCCTAATTACCACTAATCGCGATTAAAACTTAATAAGTTACTATTCACCAAAAAATTATTTTTATCCCATTGAACCACATTTTACTTCTTAATGACAACCATGTATGTCGGATTTTTGAAAATCAAATCACAGAAGTGGTAATATTTCATTTAAACGAAAAATCAGTTATTTAACTACCACTTAGTGGTTTCACTATTCATCAAAAATTGAAGTTTTTCAGAACAATGCCAAAATTTCACCCTAAGCTATAATTGATATTCCGAATTCAAAAATGATGTCTATTTTACAAAATTCCAAACATATAAGTTGCATTAATTAATTTTATAATTAATTCCCGCTGTTACGACAAATAGCGTGTTTTCAAGAAACAATTTATATCAAAAGATTGGCAATTGTTTATGTCCATATTCAATGTTAAATTAATTCTAATGACCACCATTGGATAAAATGGTAAAAATATATTCTAATTATACATTAAATCCACTCAATAGTATTACTTATCACTATAATTTATTTTGATTAAAAAAGTTGTTTTAAGTATTTTTTACTATTCATAAAAAATTAGAAGTTCTCAGAAAAATACCAAAAATTCAACATAGGCTAATTTCGATATTACGAATACAAAAATGAAGTCCATTTTGAAATATAAAATTTCTATAATTTTAAAAAGTGGTTATTACTATTCATAACGGCTAGTTTGATTTGTCGCGATGTTTTAGAACTCGATGTTGCGTACAATGCAAGCTATTGTATTATTGAATGAGAAGCGTATCGTGGAAGCTCGGGGTGTTACAACTACATTATATATATTATATATAAAATATTTAAACATATTTCCCCACATAATTTCAACCATGATATTCGTCAACTGAAAAAAGGGAAATCATCATTTTCAGATGTGGTAGTCCTCCATTCACATTAAGAATATTTTATTTACCCAATAGATAAAAGTTTCAATAATTTTAGGAAAAAATATATCACAAAAACTTCCTATTATATTTTGATTTTTTTGTTATAAAATTATAGAATAATAGATATGGGGGAGTGGAGAAAGAGAAAAAAAGGATTCTGAGGGAGGGTGCTACCTCTTAACCAGTGAACTAATTTTTTTTTACAAAAAAGGGATTCCATGGAAGGATTTAATCCCAAGGGAGATTTAAATGTGTTATTTGGGATGGTTTGGAGATATTTGGTTATTTTTTGCTCAACATATAGTGTCATTTGAGGTTCTAGGATGTGGAATGAGAAGAGGCATTTTATAATGGAGGAGGAATGGTACTCTTGTAATGTTTAGGAAAAGGGAAACCCAAACCATGTTTTTTGTATTAAAAGTAGATCAAATAATGTTCAATTTTAAAAAAAATTATAAATGTGTTCGTATATGTTAATATAATGGATTTATTCTATTTTATAGGTCGTTTTAGTACTTACAGTTTTGGTTTAGTCACCCATTAATCTTATCTTAACATTAACTATTGTAAATAAAATTAAATAGATTCACAAATCCTTTTTCTCAAAAACTAATTTGAAATTATTATAAATTATGATATATGATTATTAAAATTATTTAATCTTTTCTCAAAATTTGAAAACACATTTATGGGTGAAATTAATTGAAATTTAACACTAGGGTTGGGCAGACATTGCACATTTTTAAAGTCAAATCGGTTTAATATTTTCAATGTTTTTATATAAAACATCATTGTGAACATTATTATAATGAAATAAATCATAAATAATTGATAAAAATATTATATATATATATCCTTTTAATCCAATTTAATACATAATTTATCCTTGTTAAAAATTGGTTTAAAAAGAAGGATTGAATTAAAATCCATTTTTAACGATTCGATAAAATATGAAACCCTAACAAAAAATAAAAAAACATTATTCTATGATATGTTTTCTTATTAAAATCTAAATAATATGTGTATTTTGTGATATTCAATACATAAACGTTCTAAATTTTTAATTTAAAATAGATTCAACATAAAAAATCGGTAGAATTATCTTTATAAAATATATAGTGTTTTTCGCATAAAATTGTTGTTGTTATTATCTTCTTCCTATAAAAAATATTAGATGTATGTAAAAACTACTTTTCAAATATATAATATATATTAAATTAATTTCACTCTCAAATTGTAGTAAATTTAATTTATTATTATAAGAAAAATTTGTGAAAAAAAATTGTTTTCTATATAAATATCCCACTTATACCAAATTGGAACATATATTAGATATAAATAATTAATTAATTTTATAGTTGTTTACTAAAATTTTATTCATTATATAGTCAGTAATATTCATAAAAACTTGCTTAATGTCTTTTAAAATTCTTATTTTATTAAAAAAAATACTATTTTAATAATATATTATTGTTTTGAAAAACGTGGTCTTCTGTGTTACGCAAGCCATCAAGGAATGTCAGTCTTGCCTGTAATATAATCTAAATTTAGTGATACATGTATAGGAATCTAATATTTATATTTCATTTATTTAATTATCATATTATCATTTCATATAACTCAATACAATCATACTCCATTGATATATATAAATATAATATCTAATTTAATTATTTTCGGAAATGAAAAATAACAAATAGAACAAATTAAATTGAGAATGTAATTCACAAAATCACATAATGTTATACTCTGAGATGAAATTTGTAAAAGAATTTCAATATATCTAATTTTATGATAAATATTATTTTTATGGTGGATTTCTTTTTTAGGTATAAAAAAATTTACCATGGTACAAAAAAATTATTTAATTCAGTAGAAGTAAAATATGAACATGTGTTATAGTTAATATGTAAAATCATAAAACACATAAAAATTAAAAAAATTAATTGTTAAATGTTGTATTTCAAAAACCTATCCATCCATAATGAAATTAATTAAAAATATAATTCCTTAAATTTAATTCCACCACAATGTGGTTGTATTCAATTATAAATTATTCATTATTTTATCAATTCTACCAGCTTCTCCCACAAATAAATACCACACATTACCACACCATTTCACCCAAAAAATCCTTCAACCTCAATAAATATCATCTCAAGATACTCTGACCCACTATCCCCATGTCTATGTACTACATGAGTCACCAAAACTCAAAATCCATTTTACTGAAGTGTCTTTAAAGGCGGTGATATTAAACAAGTACCATTCTCATAGTATCACTCTTAATTTCTATTTATCTTCTACATTCCCTTCACCACCACTATATAGTATAGAATAATAAATATCCAATCATTTAAATATTTATATTTTAAGTTGTTAATGTAATATCCTTTATCCATACATTTTATTACATCCTATTATTCATATAAAATAAATCATTGTCTCGATTATGATGATTAATAATCTCAGTGAATAATTTTATTTAGAATTCAAATACTATATTCATGGTTGGTCATAAATATATCCTTATTGTTATTTGATATTTTAATAGGTATATTATAACTATGTTCATGCTCAATAAATAACATTTATGTTCTTCATTTAAGGTTAAAATATTTATTATAATTTTATCCTAACATTCCCCCTAACCCCCCATAATACCCTCTATACCCCCCCCCCCCACAAATTTTAGTGGAATTTGGATATTTTTTAGGGGGGTAAGCAAGGTTCATAGATTAGGTGCATGATTTTCCAAACGGTGCAGACAAACCGTGCACACATATTCAGGTCATTAAAAAACATTATTGAATTCCAATTTTTCCCAACTAGGATTTTTTCCAAAGCACTCCTTTATTCCCCCATTCGTCCATTTTATTAATTGCAGCTTCCCAAGAACTTCAAACCCTCCTTTACACTCCATTATAATGGGTGATTTGGTGGAGGAACTTCAAACAATCTCAATTAAGTGTTTATCTATCATTGTTCCTTAGTTTTTCATAAATTTTGTTCCATTTTAACATGAAATACCAAATGACCAAATGGTAGGGTTTTTAACCTAGGGTTTATATTTGAGATTTCATTGTCCAATATTTTGATTTTAGGCTTGATCTACTTACTTTGAGGTGTGGCAGTGGTGCGATTAAATATTTTCACAAAGGATTCGATGTTTGAACAATTTTTTTAGGTGATACCGTGTGTATGAAATAATTGTGACTTATCATGATTTATTTATAATATTTTTCTTTTTATCTCATTTTATTATTGGCGAACAAAATATTTTTTTTCTATTTGTAATTAAAATGAAATTCAAGTTCCATTTTTACGTGAAATTGGTTGTTTTCCTAGATATCATTTATTAGTTCAACTTGGGTGGCCCTATAACTATGTAAGCGATTATATTGGAATATATTAGGGATTAAGATAATATTTTGAATGTTTATATCCATTGTCTGTTGATGAGAAAATTTTCTTTAATGTTTTTTATCAATTACATGAACTCTACGTGCCTTGTTTTTGTGAAAATATTGGTTTTACAAAGATATCAATTCTTGGATTGTATGGGGAAGCCCTATAACTATTTTTTTGGTCTCATTGAAATGTATTAGACTAATTTTTTTGTCTTGGTGACTTATTTGAGTTCACATTATGTGCAATTTATGGAATTAAAGGAGTTTTTGGTGCAAAAGAATGCGATATTTGAGAAGTTGTTTTACTAAAAATATTAATGTTTTATTGTGTGTTAAAAGTGATATAAATAGTGTGTAGAAACATTATTATTTATATCTGAGTAGTAGAAGGGTTTTTATATGAAAAAATATTTATGTATCATGCTGAAATTGTTTGATCACAAAGGTTGAATCTTGGGTAACTAGGTGGGCGGATATATACTAGTACGCTAGTGATTCAGATGGGCTTTGTCCTTATTTCACATAGAATTTCGGATAAATAAATTCTATCTAAACTACATGGATTATTTTATGGGACCAATAATTTTTGGGCATGTTCCTTACTAGTGGATATTTCATGGTAAAGGAATGTGACATGGATATATTACACCAAGGTATGATTTATATAGTGCCAAAGATTATCTAGTTCCTAGGGGTGTTTCAGGTTTTGGTGCTCAATGGATTTTTTATTTAACCGTGCCTTATGGTGTGATTTAACATACATTACAGTATCTATCATGTCTTATTCAAATGATTTATCATTATGAATGTTTTATTTTGAATACCATTTACAATCAATAGTTTCTTTTCTAGAAATTTATAGATACTTTACCTTACATATTAAAACTATGTGCTTCTTCACCTTATATTTCATACTCTTTGGAATAATTGGGTGGTATCATATTGGTTATAAAATTATACCAACTTACAAAAATTGGGTATAAGTATACTTGATTATTTTTGACAATGGTAAAGGAAATGTCTAGGGTGAATGCAGTTCAGGTTGTTAGTCCCCTCCTATAGTGTAGTGTTGTGGCGACGGCTCAGGGGTAATTACCCCTTGTCATGTAGTGTACTTGAGGATTATTTTCTAATGTTTTCATTTATTCATTTACATATTGTAAATTATTTAAAAGCATATGTTCTGATATGGTTTCTTTTATGTATAGTGTTTCATGAAAAGTTTTTATTCATATTGTTGATTTTTTATGTTTTATGCTTTAATACTCAGGTAAATCCTTGACAAACCATGATTATTCAAACCCAGCCACTTGTGTCAGAGCATGGGGATATGGAACTCCCTTTAAGACTTATCATATGTTGGATTTGGTTCAGCTATTAGTGAAGACCATATTCTATTCGTGACAAAATGCTATTAAGTGAGGCCAATGTTTTTGGGTAATATTACTATTTTGGGATGAGTCGAGATAGAACAGAGCCAATAATGTTAGTGATGGGTTTTTGGTCACAGGTAGGGTTTCTTGACCACACCTCTCATTGCAAACCTTTATTCACAAGGGGAAATTGTAATTGTCGGATTGACTTCACATCCAGGTTAGACGTGTTGGCTGTAGACCACACATGGACATTAGGTGGGGGTATAGTAGTTATTTATTTTTTCAATTTAATGTGTTACGATTAATTATTTTTTATGTATATGATTAATATTTCCATAAATTTCGTATTGATTGTTTTTTTGTGATTGTTGCATTTTGTAGCAACATGGCTCCCCAGAAAGCTCCCATGCGCCAACAGGAAGAAGCTGAAGAGAGTTCTCCCACATTTCTTATTTAGAGGCTAGTAGAGGATGTGGTTCGAGCTGTCTAGGATCTAGGATATAGACCAGATTCTATTATACCTACTTTTAGAGAGGATGAGACTAGTCCTAGTAAGGATAAGGACCAGATGTTCTTGAAAAATAAGCCTCCTAATTTAGGAGGTATCACATAACCCCAAGAAATAGAGGAATGGATCGAAAAGATAGATCACATGTTTGAGTTCCTAGATTCACCAGAGGAGATCGGTGTGATGTGTGAAACGTATCTGTTATAGGGTCCCAGTCGCAGGTGGTGGGTATCAGTACATCAAATTGGAAAAAATGAGCAGATGTGCTGTGGAGATTTCAAGGCCTTCTTAAATGAATAGTACTCTGCTGACGTCTTGGAATATGCTAGGTCGCGGGAGTTCATGGATCTTGTACAGGGGAATCCTACTATGAAGGAGTATGTCAACTATTTCACTGGGCTGGATTGGTATTCCCTTGATAACATATCGAATGAACAAGCGAAGGCCTTGATGTTTGAGAAAGGTTTGCGACCAGGGATATACTCCCATGTATTTCATAGGTTTTGGGGCCCATAGTGGAAACAGGTGGGTCGAAGATTTTAATATTTTCATCAGCATATCGACGGTACTTGTCGATTTCAACGATCCGAGCCCCGGAGAGGTCTTAGGATATCACGTAAATTATTATGATCATAAAAATAAATGAAAATGTACCTGTTTCAAATCTGACGGCGCGGTCAACTGCAAGTAATCGATAGAGATATTATCTTGAAGGATCCAAAGCATGATTCCTTAAGATCATCCACACATGATCCAAAATTCAGTTAGAATGTTGATTGTCTAATTACGGGTGGTGGCATGACGATCTAGAAATTCTTTCAACATCCCGACGATCACAAAATCTATATCTCTTCGATGATTGATGATGAAATTAATCTAAACTCTTGGATCAATTGCTTCTCTCACTAGGAAGTGGGATGAGGAAGAGTCTCTCAATTTTTCATTCCATGAATGGATGAATAGTAAATTACACACCATAAGAGAGAGCCTCCTTCTATATATATATATATTGGAGATGAGAAATATCTGGTTGGGTTCCCCAGCCCATGTTTATTTCAATGACAAGTAAATAAAAAATTTATATGAACTTAACTTTTCCAATATTATTTATTATCTTATCACATACTTATAATATATATATATATATACATATATATATATAATATTACGTGATAAAAACAGAGCCATTTAACTCCACCCGTTGTCCTGCTTAATATTAAATGAACCTTGAATATTAAAATAATATTCATTTGATTAAAATTTTCCTCATATATACTATACATATAAATACATAAAATAAACCCAATCCCAAATATTCATAACTTGAATATTAATTTATTTATGTAATTGTTTTAGTTATTGATAACTTAGACAACACATGGACCTCATGACGGGGCACACAATGTCCATTTACCTAATCAACTGATTAGGGTGGATTCTTGAATACAGTATTTCATAATAGCCTCTAGGCCTTTATCTTTATAGGAGTGAATAAAATTTATAGACCAACAGCTTAGTCTACCAGCCCATCATGGCCCCTAAAGAGATAATTATGGTCATAACAACGACTATCATCCTATGAACACTAACGGTGTGCTATAATCTCTTTTTTTATTAAATATCTCATAAATAAAGACACACTCTCGATTCATCATCCTTATCTTGATTTATTATTTTTTTGATCTATCCAGATGGATTTACCTTTGTACTGCTTTGGAAAAATACTTATGAAGGTTGCACCATCCTGAACAACTAGGCCAGATATATACAAATTTCAAAACAATGATGTGAAAAATCATTTCTTAAGCATTCTACCAATGTCATACCACCTACAACACACCCAACACAATGTACCTCTCCATGACATCATTTCCATCATTTTCATATTTCATCAAAGTAAATAATCATATAGTATGCATTGGTAATGATATCATGTCAGGAGACTAAAACAAATGTATGTATATAGGAACAAATAATGACACCCAAAACATGTGGTCTTTTTATTGGCGGGTCTGTCCTCAGGATCTCACTACTAGAGATCACTATGTGCGAGATTCATGAGAATAATTCTCAATGCTTATGAGATCCCAGCACTGTAAAGTCAGACATCAACTGTGTCTAGTCAGTAAGTTGTATATAGACTATAGAACATTTATTTAAAATTAATTTCCTAGTATCTTGAGGTTCTCATTTTTACTTGGTATCTATTATAACCTATTTCCATGTAA
Organism: Viscum album; assembly: GCA_963277665.1. Classification (NCBI taxonomy): domain Eukaryota; kingdom Viridiplantae; phylum Streptophyta; class Magnoliopsida; order Santalales; family Viscaceae; genus Viscum; species Viscum album. The sequence continues at coordinate 740,799,218 of OY728163.1, forward strand.
ATTAACATTTTTAAATTACCATTATAACAGTGGACACCGAAAAGTATACACTATGATGTTAAGATAACATCATGCATATATAACTATAAACATGATATGGTAATCCAATGTACTTCATAGTCGGGTCTAGGGAACCCAATATTTCGACACTCCCACTTGTAGTAGAGACAACTTGCTAACCAAAATTGTGATCTACTCACTTGATAATGATCATGATTATACTGAGTATTGGATTTAACTATTGTTCCTGCCACATTTTTTCCATGTGGTATATCTGTTGTATGTGACCTAATCTCATTGAGTAAAACTTCTCAAGATAAGTAATCCCCAGGTTTATTAATTTTTTCCATTGACATAAGTTGACAACATGGCTAGTAAGAACATCATAATTTACATTAAGAGAATACTTTTCCCAATAGGTGTGAATCCATGAACTGGAACAAATTGTTGTGATTGATAACTGCTTCTTAGCTTCCTTAGAAGCTTTAACATACTCATTATTTGTAGGTATGGCTACACATAGATTTTATGATATTGACTTACTCATCACCATTTCCTAACAATGATTTGAGATAAAATTGAAATAAGGATTACATGTTTGTGTCCCAAAAAACTAGAATACAATACACTCCATTTTCCTGGATTATATCATTTGTACTCACAGAAGTACAAGATGATAGTTCTAAATAATTCACTAGCAGTTCTCCTGGATATAATTTATATATTTCTACTATAAATAATATTATAGAAATATCAATTATTCTACATAACATGGAATATGTGATAGATCGATAATGGAAGGGTATGGTACTGAACTCACAACATTGATCTCTTCCATGTTTTGAACATGTTAACATGTAGAGATTAATCAATGTGAATTTGACAACAATTCTGAACATCAATTTCTCCAACATGTATTTTTAAATACAATGTCACATTATGTATGATTGACTATGTCCAGGAAACCATTATGTATACCTTAATAGATCAAATTCCATAGAACATTGGTTTCTACTTTAAGTCAATTATTGGAGAATTACTTTTATCCTGGTCTTATCTAACAGTTGGACGAAGATATATTTTCCATATGTTGCTGAACATATTTCGCATGGAATGCTTTGGCGCCCCCACTAACCTTGGGTAGAAACAAGGAAAAGATTCATTCACAATAAATTCTCTAATATCTTATTGCTTACATTAATCCATAATTAGATTTTAGAAACTTGTAACCTTTGTTGGAATCATATGATGTCATCATCTCTTTCTGGTTGCGTCGTATAGAGACCTTCCACGAAAGATGATCTTTTCATCTAGTGACTGATAAAATGATCTTATATGTTATCTTTTATAAGTAAAATTCGTATAGATTCTGGAATACAGACTTGGTATAACAAATCAAGCCTTATTGGTACAAGTCCTGTACCATCCAGGTATCATTTCATTTGATTACCCACCGCAATATTATACTTTTATGCCCATTTTCAATTTGATACATGGAATCCATTATTGAATTTTAATTAATCTTCTCAATCATATATGATTTCCAAATACTTCATACTTGCAGGATTTATTGTTCTAAATGAATAATTTATCACCTACCACAGTGAATATAAAACCATCACCATGGTTTCATTCTTCCTACACAACATGTGTCACTGGAACATACCTATTATACATGTATTGGTTGATCTTGTTCCTATTTCAACCATTTGTGCATCTCGAGCATTGAATAAGTCCATGTCAATTCAGCTCCCACTATCTATAATAGAGATGTGCACGCATATATAGAAATGTAGTCTAATAGTGAAATACACCTTTTTTATTATAAGGATTTATGATATATCATAAGAAATTGTTAGGATAATTACTTAGATGCACCATGTGCTCAGCTTGATGCATGTTTGTTTGTGTTTTTCCTTAACAAACTCTTTTCATCCTAACCACATGTCCTATGAAATATAAGATTTTTCATCACACTATGACCCATATAATATCCATTTTTCATTTTAGTTGTATTATAGATTATGGGATTGTTTTGTTATTTACAAAGAACAACTTGAAATATAATGGAATTTTCTATAGGTTGTAACATTGATACAACATACATCATAACATTGATGTATAAAATGCACATATAAATTTTTTTCATCACTAAATTCTGTTGATCAGTGTAAACATGTAAGACATTATCATCGATCCCCATTATGCACATCAATACAGTGATGTAGATAAACTAACATGTGTTTAGGAATTACTCCATGCTACATTATCATGATCTATGATTGCATGGTCATGATATTCTTTGGCATGCCGAAATGAAGCAAATCATATCTTCTTACCATGCCAATACTTAAATATTACATTACTTAAAAACATAAAGGAATATTATGATGTATTTTAACCTCTACATTTATTTGGAAAGGTTCACACTATCTTGTTTAACTATCCTCGGAAGCATTGTGGCACACATTTATTTCTAAATGTATCTTTGTCAAAACAAAGGATGTCAAAAATAACTAAGGTGTTTAGTTCTAATGAGCATAAATACCATACAGGGTATATTCTTTACATAAAATTAAATTTTTTCTTGACAAAATACTATATTTCCACAACTGGGATGGTCTTACATTTTATATTCATCAGGTATTGACTTTGATTCAAGTACATCTGAACTATTTGTTATGTATGTCACACCACAAACAAAATTAATTTTAAAACATGGAATAATTTTTCATTATTTACAAAGGGAATGTGAGATAATTGTTTTGGTATCAAACAAAAACTTGTTCAGTTTGAGTCAATTATTTAGAAATTTGATGTTATGTGTTTCTCACCGCTGACATAGGAATCACCCTTTCTCAACTGCTTGGAAAAGACAGTTTACTTTGTATAATGTTCCTATAAATATATGGTCACTATATTAAAATAGAAATGTGTTATTGGAATATTATATTCAATACCAAAGAAGTATGTTAGAATCATTAATATATCGGATGAATATAAACTGAACGAGAAGCAAGTACTTGGTTCTTGTATTTCAGATAATTTCTTTTTTAAAAATTAATGAAGTTATTTGTATTATGTGATGAAAATAACCTCTTGTTAAATAACCAACCGATTTTTAATGAAGGTCATGAATGATGTGTCTTTTGGAATAACTTTCCATAGGCCTTTTAGCATTGTCATTCATTTTATTAGGCATAAGAATAAAATATGGTGTTTTCTCCACTATTCTTATTACTTGGTGAATGTTACCTTAAAGGTAATAAAGCACCTACTCTATAACATTTTTTACCCTAAAACAAAAATATAGAAATTGGGTGTAAATGGTATAAAAGTAGGATGACATGAATAATTTTGTACAGTCTTTCACTTTACACAAATCCAGTGTGATCATCACAGTCAAAACTTCTGTAGCTTACTCCTTGAAAGTTCTTATAGATTAGAAAACATATGACATCATCAATGTCTTGATATACGACCACAACTAACATAATATGTTAATGATATAATTAATACAAAACCATCTTATGATTAATTTATGAGTCTCCAGTACGCATTTACACCCTCTCTTTTTGAGGTGTCTTAATAGGCTGGGACACAAGCACCTTTGAATTTACATTATATTACTAATCGGAACAAACGCCTATACTACCCTTGGAATTTTGTGCTTATTTAGACATTAACTTTGTCGAAAACATATCTCAATTTTATTGTCGTATTTTGTTCCATTCTCTACAAATAAACTTTGTCGGTTTTACTTCTATGTGATTACCAAATATGAAATTATTGATTATTTTATAATTAAATGTCTCCCACTAATTTTTTCTAATTCTTGGAATGCTTTGTACTAGAATCGGAAAACTAATGAGTATTCTAGTGTCAAGGTTCCCTCAACCCCCCTCGTAGTCTTAAATCTATGGATATTCCACTACTCGGAGGGTCCATGGGTAGACTTTTTTCTGAAAAGTAACATTAACTCATTGTTCCTTGATTTTTTTAGTGATGTACCAACTTCAAAAATTGTTACTGATTTACACAACACTAGCCTCTAAAATTACAAAAAGTTATATATGGCTATTTCTTTGCTGCAATTTCAGTTAATTCAACCCACCACCCTTATATGAACTCCCCGGTAGTATGAGGCACCCTCATTTATGACATGACCGACACCTCGAACACCAGGTTTTATTCAATCATGAATAATGGAAGGCCATTGTGACTTAATATTTTCATTGGGGGTTTTATCGGTTTCTCTCGACAAATGTAATCTATTTATATTAATCATGTCCATCAATGTTTTCACTCTCACAACATAACTTTAATAGAAGAACATACGCCTCTTATTTATGGATTTTATTATATATTATTTTATGTATTTTCCTGCAGTTCTAAAATTCATAAAATAATAAATAAATTTATAAAGGTTAAACTACTACCTGACCGGTCTTCAGCATCTAAATGACCTAAGGGCATCATACCTGTGTCAAATTCATTACTATTGATGGAGTGTGACCTATCATGTATGTCTATTGGTCTCCCGGAGTATCACCACGTCATAGTGGGGTCGACATCATGTCTTGGAGTACGGCCTCGTCATGGTGGGGTCCACGTCATTCGGCGTCTTCATCCTTAATACAAAGGTACTCACACATAGGTGAAGAGGAATAGTGGGATAAAGTACATCAGATAAAAATCGGGCATGCAATCCCTTATAAATTTTAACTGAAAAAGAAAGACGATGTGCATACCGTCAATTTAATTAATTTCATGAATCAGACACAATTAAAATTATTAATTAAATTAAAGAAACATACATTGGCCGATGCTCAAGACTAGATGGTGGGTAAAATAAAGAGTGGTAAATAAAAATTTATTAATTTAGTATGAGGGTTATTTGAATTAAATTAAATGAATTAATAACTTCAAATAATTTAATTGTTTATCAGAAAACTAATTAATTTTATATTTATGCCCAAATTAAATTAATTAAATAATTTAATTTCATTAAAAATTTAAATTAATTTATATCTATGGGTATTTAAAATTATTATTGGTTAAAACAAAAATAATAATTTTAAATAATTAATTAATACAAATAATTAATAATATTAATAATGGAAAATCTAGGCACGACAACACCGAGCATGGCCAATGTGGGTCTCATTAAATCTGTGCAAACGCTTTTAGGGCCTTGCAATGCCTGTGCTTGGAATTTCAGAGCGATGCAATTCTGATCAAATTCATTTTGAATATGACCAAAAAGTCCAAGCCATTTATTGGATAAATTTATTCCGGCCGTTAATGGATACCGAGATGTGGAGGGGTGCGGGGCAACAACAGGACTGCCCAGGGAGGCTTCGGGGAGACCCGCGCCTGCAACAGGTGCACGATATCAGGGAGATGCTGAAACTAGGTGGCTTGTTCTGTGGATTGTATGGAGAGGGGTTCTTCATGTTGTAAGGGGTGGTCTGGGTAGCATAGAGCAAGGCCAGAAAGACCGGGCGGTGTCTCCGAGAAGGAAGTAGGTTGTTGCAAGCCGCTATAGGTAGTCGGACGTCAGACCGTGGCAGCACGACGGTGGGAGCTGGGAGCAGCTCCGTGTGTTTGCAGGTTGAAGCGAGAGTGTGAGACACTATGACCTAGAGGTAGGGTCCGCCAGCCGGGGTGCTTCATGAAGAGCAGGGCAAGAGCAGGTCGGCAGTTCAGTGCCGGGTTGAGTGGGAGGTGGAAGGTCCCACTGCTGGCGCTGGGTGCATCGGCGCTACTACTCGTGGCTAGGGACAATGTAGCATGTACTTGAGGTAGGGTTCAGTTCTGGGATAATTTTTTTATCTGGGTTTTTAAAAAATTAAAATTTGCTAACAGGGTATAGGGTTCGCATATTTTTAAAATTGGGTCCAAGATGCGTGAACCCCGTTCACGCATCACCGACCCCGGGAAGATGCGTGAACGGGGTTCACGCATCTTAACCGCGCTGAAGGATGCGTGAACCGCGTTCACGCATCCTTCACGAAGTTGATGAAGGATGCGTGAATGGGGTTCACGCATCCTACAGTAACTTTTTTTTTTAATTTTTTATTTTTATTTTTATTTTTTGTTTTGTTTTGTTTTATATATATATATATATATATATATATATAAACAAAACATAAAATTCAGCAGAATTTATCTGCTATTTAATATCCAGCAGAACTGTCATTACAGCAGTCTGGATTCTGACAGAAACCATCACCCAGGGCTCTCTTTTATAAGAGGGCTTGCCCAGGAAATCATACTGCATTTCCGATGTGGGATTCAGGTTCTCTTTTCCTGCACAGAACATTCTGCATTTCCGATGCGGGATTCTGTTTCAAGTACGTGACTTTGAAAGACTATAAAATACAAACTATACGACCAATATAAATAAAACTTAAAACATGGATTAAACATATAATAAATAGTTGAAAATGAAAAGAATTTCGTAAAAAGGGTTGATGAATAATAATTTATAAGCTTTCAAAACCACCAACTTGAAACTTAAAAAAGTTTCAAGTACGTGACTTTGAAAGACCATAAAATAAAAACTATAAGACCAATATGAATGAAACTTAAAACATGGATTAAACATACAAGAAATAGTTGAAAATAAAAACAATTTCATAAAAAGTGTTGATGAATAATAATTTATAAGCTTTCAAAACCACCAACTTGAAACTTAAAAATGTTTCAAGTACGTGTCTTTGAAAGATTATAAAATACAAACTATATAACCAATATGAATGAAACTTAATATACGGATTAAACATATAAGAAATAGTTGAAAATAAAAAGAATTTCATAAAAAAAAATTAATGAAAAATAATTTATAAGCTTTCAAAACACCAACTTGAAACTTAAATACGTTTACGTGCCTTTGAAAGCCTATGAAATACAAACTATAAAGCCAATATAAATGAAAATTAAAACATGGATTAAACATATAACAAATAGTTAATAATTAATTAGTTAATTAGTAATATAATTATTAATTAGTTAATAATTAATATAATTATTAATTATTAATTACTAATACACAATAATTAATTAGTTAATTAGTAATATAATTATATAATAGTTAATTAGTTAATTAGTAGTATAATTATTAATTGATAATTACTTAGTTAATTAGTAATATAAATCTTAATAATAATTATTAATTATAATTATAATTATTAATTATTAGTTATTAATTATATAATAATTAATTAGTTAATTAATAATATAATTATTAAATATAATTATTTATTATTTATTATATAATAATTAATTAGCTAATTAGTAATCTATTTATTAATTATAATTATTTTTTATTTATCTATAATTATTAATTAGTTAATTTGTAATATAATTATTAATTATAAAATAAGTAATTGATTAATTAGTAATATAATTAGTGATTATAATTATTTATTATAATTATTAATTATTAATTATTAATTATTAATTATTAATTATATAATAATTAAGTAGCTAATTACCAATATAATGATTAACTATTAAAAATTAATTGGTTATTTAGTACTATAATTATTAACTATAATTATTATATATTAATTAGTAATATAATTATTTATTATAATTAGTAATATAATTAGTAATTATAATTAGTAATTATTAATTATATAATAATTAATTAGTTAATTACCAATATAATTATTAATTATTAAAAATTAATTATATATTAATTAATTAGTTAATTAGTAATATAATTATTAATTATTAATTACATAACAATTAATTAGTTAATTAGTAATATAATCATTAATTATATAATTAATAATTATAATAATAATTAAAAATTATATTACTAATTAACTAATTAATTAATATATAATTAATTTTTAATAATTAATAACTAATAATTGTAATGAATATTTATAATTATTTATTATATTACTAATTTACTAATTAACTAATCAATTATTATGTAATTAATAATTATATGTTTAATCCGTATATTAAGTTTCATTCATATTGGTTATATAGTTTGTATTTTATAATCTTTCAAAGACACGTACTTGAAACATTTTTAAGTTTCAAGTTGGTGGTTTTGAAAGCTTATAAATTATTATTCATCAACACTTTTTATGAAATTGTTTTTATTTTCAACTATTTCTTGTATGTTTAATCCATGTTTTAAGTTTCATTCATATTGGTCTTATAGTTTTTATTTTATGGTCTTTCAAAGTCACGTACTTGAAACTTTTTTAAGTTTCAAGTTGGTGGTTTTGAAAGCTTATAAATTATTATTCATCAACCCTTTTTACGAAATTCTTTTCATTTTCAACTATTTATTATATGTTTAATCCATGTTTTAAGTTTTATTTATATTGGTCGTATAGTTTGTATTTTATAGTCTTTCAAAGTCACGTACTTGAAACAGAATCCCGCATCGGAAATGCAGAATGTTCTGTGCAGGAAAAGAGAACCTGAATCCCACATCGGAAATGTAGTATGATTTCCTGGGCAAGCCCTCTTATAAAAGAGAGCCCTGAGTGATGGTTTCTGTCAGAATCCAGACTGCTGTAATGGCAGTTCTGCTGGATATTAAATAGCAGATAAATTCTGCTGAATTTTATGTTTTGTTTGTATATATATATTTATATATATATATATATATATATATAAAACAAAACAAAACAAAAAATAAAAATAAAAATAAAAATTTAAAAAAAAAAAGTTACTGTAGGATGCGTGAACCCCGTTCACGCATCCTTCATCAACTTCGTGAAGGATGCGTGAACGCGGTTCACGCATCCTTCAGCGCGGTTAAGATGCGTGAACCCCGTTCACGCATCTTCCCGGGGTCGGTGATGCGTGAACGGGGTTCACGCATCTTGGACCCAGTTTTAAAAATATGCGAACCCTAACCCCTTTTACCTATTTTTTGTTTTTTTAAAACCCATATAAAAAAATTACCCTCAGTTCTGCAATTGCTATAGAGGGTGGCACGAGGAGTGTCGACTATTTGTGAACCGGTGGAAGGTGGACTTGATTGGAGGCAGAACTGGATGCAGTAGTGATGACTGGTGTGGCACGTTATGCATGCAGTTGGCCGAGAGGCATTTGGGGCCCTTCAGGTGACGGGCTAGTGGAGGACGAGACAACATTCAGACCAGCTGTGGAGGTGACTCGTGGTGCCTCTAGGGCTGCGCCGTGGGAGGGGAGGGTGTTCGCTCAAACCCCTTTAAAAACTACCTTTTTTCTTTTCATTCTCCATACATCGACCCACCATCCCTTTTAGGTTTTTTAGTATTCATTTAAGTCTATTCCACACATCCAATTTTCTAATTGTTATGAGTCATGGTCTCCCAATTAAATCTCTTATGTGTTTTCCACAAAAATTCTAAAGTCCACTCTATAGGCTTTTAATATTATATTATTATTATTATTATAATGAAATATTAATTAATTATTGTTATTATATTATTATAATACCAAAATTGATATTATTATAATTATAAATTTATTATGCAAATTACTAAATTTTAAAATTTACTATATAAACAATTAAATTTATTTCAGATGAACTTATTGAAACATAATTGGTTCATAAAGAGGAAATTAAAATTAGAATCTGAGATCAGACCACATATTCAGTCCAATATGAAAAATTAAAAGGACCATAACATGGACATTCAACATCATATTGACGCGCAGTTCGATAAATAGAAACCATATTTAAACCATAAATGTAATTTTAATGCAATTTTAATCTCATATAATTGGAAAATATATGCAGTCCCTCTGATACAACTGATAGGTTTTACGGCCTGCAGGGGAAGCCGGTGGGTCGAGAATTTTAAAATTTTCATCAGTGGACCGACGATGCTTGTTGATGCCAATTATCCGAGAACCAGAGAGGTCCGAGGATCCCGCATAAATTATACGGATCACAAAACTAAAATGAAAACGTACTCATTTCAAATCTGCAGGTGCGGTCGACTACAACTAATCGATGGTGATAGTCACTTGAAGGATCCAAAGAAGGATCCCACTAGATCTTCCACACTCACTCCAAAAATCCATTGGAACATCGATCATCGAATTCGGGGTGCTTGCGCGGAGATCTAATGATACATTCAATATCCTGATGATCACCGCATCGAGATCTCTTCAATGCTTGAGGATGAGCTTGATTTAAACTATTGGATCAACAACTTCTCTCTCTAGGAAGCGGTTGGAGAAAGAGGCTCTCAATTTTTCATTCAATGACTGAATGAATAGTGAACTACACACCATAAGAGAGAGCCTCGTCCTATATTTATAGTGGAGTTGAGAAATACCGAGTTGGGTTCCCCAGCACACATTTATTTCAACGTCGACTAAATAAATAATTTCAATAAACAAAATTGTGCCAATATTATTTATTATCTTATCACATAATTGTAATATATATATATATATATATAATATTACGTGGTAAAAACTAATACATTTAACTCACATCTCTGTTCTGCATAATATTTTACGAACCTTGAATATTAAAATAATATTAGTTTGATTAATATTTTCCTATTATATAATAAACTTTTAAATACATCAAATAAATTATATCCCAAATATTCATAACATGAATATTAATGATTTTATTTAATTATTTCAGTGATTGATAACTTCGACAACATTCGGACCCCATGGAGGGGCCCACAACGTCTAAATACTTATTCAACTGAATAAGGAGGTTTTTGAATATGCTATTCTGTGTGACCCTCTAGAACCTTATTTCGATATGAGTGAATAAAATCTACAGACCAACAGTGGAGTCTAGCAACCGATCATTGACACTAAATAGACAAGGATAGTCACAGCAGCGACAAACATCCTATGAACACCGACTTCGTACTATAATCTCTTGGACATTAAATATCTCATAAATTACGATGGACTCTTATGCCATCTTCCATAGCTTTCTTTATAATTTTTTGATCTATCCAGATGTATTTAACTTTTTACTTCTTTGGCCAAAGACTAATGAAGGCAGCACCATCCTGATGAACTAGTCCTGAGATATACATCTTCCTGATCATGGACGTGACAAATGTTTTCTTGACCATTCATCCAATGTAATACAACCAACGACACACCCAACCCAATGTACATCGCTGAGACTTCATTTCCATGGTTTGCATATTCCATAAATGCTTGAAATCAAATAGTATGCATTTTCAATGGTCTAATGTTAGGAGACCAATACACATTTCCATAGAAATGAACAACCAATTACACTCAAAACATGTGGTGTTATTATTGGCAGGTCTATCATCATGACCTCACTACTAGAGATCCCCATGTGCGAACATCATGATAAGATGACTCAATGCTTATGATCCCCCAACACCTGATAGTCAGACATCTACTATGTCTAGTCTGAAAGATGTATCTAGACTACAAAAAATTTATTTAAAATTAATGTCATACTATTTTGAGGTTCTCATTATAGCTTGGGATCTTCTATAACCACTCGAATAGACAATTAACCATTAGAAATTACCCTTATAATTGTAGACAGAGAGAAGTAAACATTATGATGGTGAGATAACATCATGCATATGTAACTATACAGATGATATGGTAATCAAAATTAATTCATAGTAGGGTCTAGGGAACTGAATATTTCCCCTATTTTCTTGTTCAAGATGAGGACGTTTGCTGAGGTCCTTGACCATGAACGTATGGTGGAGATTGACCATAATAGTAGGGCTTGTTTGTCTAGGATAGTATCCGCAGTGCGCAATGGAAACTCCTTAGAGAGGAAAATGAAGCAGGATGATTAGGTGAATAAGGGAGGTGGTAGTGTAAAGACCCGTAAAATTCAAGGAAAATTTTTTCTTAATTTTCTTTAGAATTTTACAAGAGCGCGGTTTCAGACGGCACCTGATTCCGAGGCCCGGAGTGCCCGGAATTAATTTCCGAAGTTTGGCTCGGGTACGTTCAGTGAACGAACGAGCGGGAATTCCTAACTTTTGATCCGGTGCTCGGAATTGAAATCCGAGGGCACCGATGAACTCGCAGCGCCGATATTCTCTTAATGAGACCTTTTCGGGAGTTGCGTTTGTTGCGGGTTGAAAGTTAGTTTTTTGGGAGTTTTATAAAAAAGTTGAATAAAAAGTGTAATTCTTTTTATTTTACTTTTTGTAGGTTAACTCCTCTCAAAGGAGGTTGGAAGTGGGACCCACACCCACATAACCTCCCTTGGGAGGATTAAGTGTGGTGGGGCCCACACGAACCCCCCACCTTTTCAACTCCCCACTCTCCCTCTTAATGGCTTGACAAGTTAACTTATATTTAATTATACAAATCATGTATATTAAATAAGTGAGTTAATTTTGGAGTTATCCATTTTGAATTTCAAACCTTTGAAATTCTTGTGGTTAAGTTATGAAATAATATAAGTTAAAGCTTATATTATTCTTTGAGTTTCTTTTACCCTTGGGAGGATTTCTTGAGAGCTTTGGAAGCTTTTCTTCTTCTTCTTCTTCAACTCAACGAAGAACGCGAAGAACGACGTTCTTCAACGAAGAACTTCTCCGCCGAAGAACACGATCCCTTCCGCGACGGTTTTCCGCGACGAACGCCTTCGACAACGACTCTTCCTCCGACGTCAAAGGAATCGACACCGATTTTCCACGACTCCGTCAACGTGCGACTATCGAGGTAAGGGTTCTTGAGTTCGTTGCTTTCTTTATATTTTGACTTTCCTCAAGACTTGACGAGGAACGCTCTTTTTCCGACGAAGAACGCCGCTCCGCTCGTCTTCGTCTTCGGTGTCAACGAGAGAGAACACCGCACCTTCCTCGGACAACCTTCGTCGGCGTACAAGGATTCGCCAACGACGTACCTCTTCGGACGCGTCTCTTCGTCAACGGATTTGACGAACGACGACCGCGACGCCCGACTTCCGCGACGCCGTCTTCCGGGGATCGTAGACGATTCTTCGAATCTTAAAACCGAGGTAGGGGTTGTCGAATTTCTTTTGGATTCCTCTTTTTATTCTTGATCGTGCTTTTAGCAAGATTAACGTGTGGCATTATTTTCTTTAAGTTGCGTTATTATTATTAACGCGAGGGGGGCCGGACCGCACGAACACGGCCGAACCCCCCTCCAACGTTCTTGTTTAATTCTTTCGATGGAAGCAAAGTGGCGTGGTGCCGTCGCACCACGCGGTTTACCGTGCGTTTAATTTACGCAACGCCGTCGCTCTACGCCGAGGAGAGTCTTCAAGAACGCGACGCCGCCGCGCCGCGTTGGAAGGATTCATGGCACGGCGAGAGGGGCGCGGTGCAGTCGCACCGCGCCGGACGACGAACACCGCGGCCGGTTCCGGGCCGCGGCGGGACGAGAAGACCGCGGCCGGTTCCGGGCCGCGGCGGGACGAGGAGACCGCGGCCGGTTCCGGGCCGCGGCGGAAGAGCAGACCGGCGGCCGGGCCGCCGGCATCGGAAGCCGAAGAGGGGACCGGATTTTCCGGTCCCGTTGGAGAAGACCGGCCGGCCAGCTGGCCGGCCGGATGCCATAAAAACCGGGGAATTTAATTCCCCGGCCGGTATATTAAAACCCCCCTCTTTTAAAGAGGGGGCGGTTCTTTTAAAGGGAGGGGGCCGGCTGCCCCCTCGGTTCGATCCAGCAAGCCCCCCCACGTGGGGGGGGGGGGGGGGGGGGGGCGCTTGTTAAAAAAAAAAACGGCGCGGCCAGTGCCGCGCCGCCCTCCAGAAAACGCGGGGCTTAGCCCCGCGTGCCGCCGCCGCCGCCATCGCGGCACCCCGCCGCCAGCGCGGCCCGCCGCCGCCGCTAGCGCGGCCCGCCGCCGCCGCCGCCGCGCCGCCCGCCGTCCGCCGCCGCGCCACCCCGGGGGGGGTCGGGCCGGGTCGGCCCGGACCCGGACCCCCCCGTTACGGACCAGTTTCGGTTTTTGGCTCATAACTTGAGCCTCGGATCTCCGAATGACGAACCGTCTGCGGCAACGCGATCCTTGGATCGAGACGGTCGTTTCGGTATATCGCACTCAAGGTTTCGGGTTACTTTGAGTTCGGCCGGGTTGGTTCGTTCACGAAACCAACCGGGCCTTCGGAGCGGAAACGCTCATATCTTGAGCCACGAACGTCCGATTGACGCGCCGTCAGTCGCGTTGTGTTCCTCTTAGTGAATCGGATCTTTTGGCATACTCCGCCCGAGGTTTGGACGCAGGTGGAGTACGGTCGGGTTGGTTTTTCCTTAAAAACCAACCGGGCCCCGGAGACGAAAATGCCAATAACTCACAGACCGGGCGTCCGATTGACGCGCCGTCTGTTTCGTTGACTTCCTCTTGATGAGACGTAACTTTTGACATACTCCGCCCGAGTTTTGGATGCAGTCGGAGTATGGCCGGGTTGGATTGTTCCCGAAATCCAACCGGGCCCCTGGAACGGGAAAACTGATATCTTTCAGACAGGACGTCCGCTTGACGAGCCGTCAGCGGCGTTGGTGGTTACGTTGAGTAACGGTCCCTTTGAGTTTACCCAATGGAAGTTCGGGGTACAGTTGAGATACGGCCGGGATTTGTTCGCACTCGAAACCAACCGGGCCCCTGGGACGAAAAGACTATTAACTCACAGACCGGGCGTCCGATCGACGCGCCGTCTGTTGCGTTGAGACCCCTATGACGAGACGGACTTTCGAGATACTTATTCGTGGGACTTTGAGATACTTAGAGTATCGACCAGTAGCTCGTGGAGCGGATCCTCCCGGAGACGAGCGTGCAGAGTACGGAGACCGTGTAGCCGGCTGAGACCTGACGACTGCTTGACCGACTCGACTTGGAGTGAGTCGACTAGCCCAGTGGACGGAGCGCCCAGTAGTTGGTAGCAGACCCACGGCGGACGGAGCGCCAGGTAGTTGGCCGCAAACCCGCGGTACTCGACAGGAGGAGTACCTCAGTAGGCTATCTGGGTAGCGCCCGGTATTTGGCGACAGACCCTCAGCGGACGGAGCGCCAGGTAGTTGGCCGCAAACCCGCAGTACTCGACAGGAGGAGTACTTCAGCAGTCCTAGGTTAGTGAGCGGCAGCCTCGGAGTCGTGACAGGACCACTGTACACTCTAGAGACGGAGCTCTTCAGCAGTTACGGTTTCGATAATGAAAATCCTGGTTTGAGCTGAGACTTTTGACCTTGTGTTTACTTCATGATTGAGATGGGTCACTTGCTAACTTTGGTATATGTATGGGCATATACCCGGGTAGTGGTTATCCGTCGTTTTCACAATCCTTGTGTTTCCTCATGATTGAGATGGGTTACTTGATAACTTAGGTATATGTATGGGCATACACCTAAGTAGAGTTTATCTGTTGAGATCTTCTTGTGTTTATCCTTGTTGGTTTTAGTGAGACCTTGAGGGTCTCGGGGTCCCTACTGAGTATCGTTATACTCACCCCTGCACGGGCTATGCCCGCACCTCGTTGTGTTGGTTGCAGACGACGGACAGTGCTGACAGAAGCCGAAGGTTCAAGGACTGGACGGTACCTGGAGGTGGACTATACGACGAGGCGGTACCCGGAGGAGGACCACTGAGCGAGACATACTCGGAGCGGATGGCGGGACCCGAGGAGCAGAGGAGCTATCTGTACCCACCCTTCAGGTGGGATTTCCAGTGGACATCTCAACGTAGCAGCTTTACTTTTCAGTCGCTGTTTTTCCCTTTCGAGTTGTACTTTACAGTTGGGCTTGTATTTCCGGCCCCTTTTACTTTTCAGCTCTTCTTTTTGTACTTAGTGTTTCACTTCCGCTTGTACTCTGTGGTGCTTGTTTTCTTTTATAAAGGCAATGCCTTCCCAGTTAACGGGATTTTACGCCTTTGGTGCTAGTCACCAGCCCCTGGTCTATGGAAGGCGGGCTTGGGGTAGTCACGGCACGGGCCCCGAGGACGGGACGTGACAAATTGGTATCAGAGGAGTTCGGTTCTACCGCAGAACTTATAACTCTGATGTTTCTTTCTGTGAAGCAATAGTGTTGAGAGTACCGAGTGTGGTTTTCAGTTCAGGGAGCCCAGTGTTGGTGCGGGCGGCCGACGTATCCATACACCAGGACCTTGACAACTGATTTCCGACTTTGTGCACGAAAACACTGATTGCGTGTATGTTTTCAAAAGTTTTTCCCCTTAAAACAGCTCAAACCAGGTCAGCTCACCAGGTATAATCGTTTGATCGTGTTACGTTGTTTCTTTCAGGATGTCTTTTCTCAGACGACCAGCTAGAGCCCGGAAGGATGAGCGTGCTGACAGTCTGTCGAGCGGCGAGGCTTCGGTACAGGGCCCTCTTGCAGTTGAGGCACCAGCGGAGGCACCAGCGGTACTACCATACGTTGGGCCACCGATGCCACCAGCCCCAGCAGTAGGCGATGCACGACGCTTGAGCGCGCTGCACGAGTTCCAGCGCCAGAGGCCACCCAGGTTCCGGGGAGAGACGGACCCGCAGGCGGCTGAGGTTTGGCTGGAGGCTGTGGTGAGAGTCTTCAGGCTAGTGGGGACGCCGGCAGACTTCATGGTGATCTTTGCTACCAGCCTCTTTCAGGCAGCAGCAGGTAGGTGGTGGAGCCACTTGTTTCAGTTTTGCGATGAGATGAACTTCGCATGGGAAGACTTCGAGACCTTCTTCAGGGTGGAGTTTGTGCCAGTATCTCTACACCCCGAGCGTGTACAGGAGATTCTGCCTTTGCCGCGTGTTTTTCGATCAGAAGCCGAGTCATCTGTGGGCAGTAGACAGATGATGCAGAGGTCCAGGAGGACCAGACGAGCAGTTGGGCGATCTCGGGTTTTAGGACCGGTGGTGCGGGGCACCCGAGGTGGGGTCAGAGCCAGGCGTGCCAGAAACGGACATTGTTACTCGTGCGGTGGAAAGGGGCACCTGGCACTTGACTGTCCGACTCCTCGTACAGTTGATCCATAGGCTTTTGAGGAGCCACCGAGGTTGAGGCAGCGACAAATGCTGGAGCTCTGGGAGCAGGTGGACAGGGGAGGAACTTGTGGTTACGTCTTTTGTACTTCTAGTTCCATGTTGATGTTGCTTTTGTGTAGCGTCTTGTATTATGAGCTGCAATAATAAAAAGACGCATTCTTTTGTGATGTTTTCTTTCCTGTCCTCTTTTGTGATGTTACTAAGAGGTTCCAGTTGACTGTTGACTTGACCCTCACTTGTGAGACATCTACTGGAGGAGACCAGTTACCACACACTGATGCCGACAGTGTGACTCAACCCTTGGAGGCGAGAGTAACGGTTGGATCTCTTAGTAGTAGCGTCGAGGCCTTACGACGTCATCCTTGGTATGGATTAATATCATCCATGTTAGGATTGACTGTTTTAGGCAAAGAATGTGGTTCATCTAGGGGATGAGACCAGGTTTCTCTTTTCGGCAAAGAAGAAATCTTGCAGCTCTTGTGGGACCAGAGATGGTCCGGGCCACGTCAAAAGAGGTCCATGTCATCCAGGAGCGGGTCCTACATGGACGATCGATTCCTCTTGTGCGCAACAGATGGCGGCACGGGAATCTCCAGGAGAGCACATGGGAGCGGGAGGCTCAGATGCGTGCTTAGTATCCTCTTTTTTTTCCCTAGTTTTTGATGTAGCTTTACGGGGACGTAAAGCCCTGAGGTGGGAGTAATGTAAAGACCCGTAAAATTCAAGGAAATTTTTTTCTTAATTTTCTTTAGAATTTTACAAGAGCGCGGTTTCAGACGGCACCTGATTCCAAGGCCCGGAGTGCCCGGAATTAATTTCCGAAGTTTGGCTCGGGTACGTTCAGTGAACGAACGAGCGGGAATTCCTAACTTTTGATCCGGTGCTCGGAATTGAAATCCGAGGGCACCGATGAACTCGCAGCGCCGATATTCGCTTAATGAGACCTTTTCGGGAGTTGCGTTTGTTGCGGGTTGAAAGTTAGTTTTTTGTGAGTTTTATAAAAAAGTTGAATAAAAAGTGTAATTCTTTTTATTTTACTTTTTGTAGGTTAACTCCTCTCAAAGGAGGTTGGAAGTGGGACCCACACCCACATAACCTCCCTTGGGAGGATTAAGTGTGGTGGGGACCACACGAACCCCCCACCTTTTCAACTCCCCACTCTCCCTCTTAATGGCTTGACAAGTTAACTTATATTTAATTATACAAATCATGTATATTAAATAAGTGAGTTAATTTTGGAGTTATCCATTTTGAATTTCAAACCTTTGAAATTCTTGGGGTTAAGTTATGAAATAATATAAGTTAAAGCTTATATTATTCTTTGAGTTTCTTTTACCCTTGGGAGGATTTCTTGAGAGCTTTGGAAGCTTTTCTTCTTCTTCTTCTTCAACTCAACGAAGAACGCGAAGAACGACGTTCTTCAACGAAGAACTTCTCCGCCGAAGAACACGATCCCTTCCGCGACGGTTTTCCGCGACGAACGCCTTCGACAACGACTCTTCCTCCGACGTCAAAGGAATCGACACCGATTTTCCACGACTCCGTCAACGTGCGACTATCGAGGTAAGGGTTCTTGAGTTCGTTGCTTTCTTTATATTTTGACTTTCCTCAAGACTTGACGAGGAACGCTCTTTTTCCGACGAAGAACGCCGCTCCGCTCGTCTTCGTCTTCGGTGTCAACGAGAGAGAACACCGCACCTTCCTCGGACAACCTTCGTCGGCGTACAAGGATTCGCCAACGACGTGCCTCTTCGGACGCGTCTCTTCGTCAACGGATTTGACGAACGACGACCGCGACGCCCGACTTCTGCGACGCCGTCTTCCGCGGATCGTAGACGATTCTTCGAATCTTAAAACCGAGGTAGGGGTTGTCGAATTTCTTTTGGATTCCTCTTTTTATTCTTGATCGTGCTTTTAGCAAGATTAATGTGTGGCATTATTTTCTTTAAGTTGCGTTATTATTATTAACGTGAGGGGGGCCGGACCGCACGAACACGGCCGAACCCCCCTCCAACGTTCTTGTTTAATTCTTTCGATGGAAGCAAAGTGGCGTGGTGCCGTCGCACCACGCGGTTTACCGTGCGTTTAATTTACGCAACGCCGTCGCTCTACGCCGAGGAGAGTCTTCAAGAACGCGACGCCGCCGCGCCGCGTTGGAAGGATTCATGGCACGGCGAGAGGGGCGCGGTGCAGTCGCACCGCGCCGGACGACGAACACCGCGGCCAGTTCCGGGCCGCGGCGGGACGAGAAGACCGCGGCCGGTTCCGGGCCGCGGCGGGACGAGGAGACCGCGGCCGGTTCCGGGCCGCGGCGGAAGAGCAGACCGGCGGCCGGGCCGCCGGCGTCGGAAGCCGAAGAGGGGACCGGATTTTCCGGTCCCGTTGGAGAAGACCGGCCGGCCAGCTGGCCGGCCGGATGCCATAAAAACCGGGGAATTTAATTCCCCGGCCGGTATATTAAAACCCCCCTCTTTTAAAGAGGGGGCGGTTCTTTTAAAGGGAGGGGGCCGGCTGCCCCCTCGGTTCGATCCAGCAAGCCCCCCCACGTGGGGGGGGGGGGGCGCTTGTTAAAAAAAAACGGCGCGGCCAGTGCCGCGCCGCCCTCCAGAAAATGCGGGGCTTAGCCCCGCGTGCCGCCGCCGCCGCCATCGCGGCTCCCCGCCGCCAGCGCGGCCCGCCGCCCCCGCCAGCGCGGCCCGCCGCCGCCGCCGCCGCGCCGCCCGCCGCCGCCGCGCCGCCGCCGCCGCCGCGCCGCCCGCCGCCGCCGGCCGCCGCGCCACCCCGGGGGGGGGGGGGGGGGGGGGGGTCGGGCCGGGTCGGCCCGGACCCGGACCCCCCCGTTACGGACCAGTTTCGGTTTTTGGCTCATAACTTGAGCCTCGGATCTCCGAATGACGAACCGTCTGCGGCAACGCGATCCTTGGATCGAGACGGTCGTTTCGGTATATCGCACTCAAGGTTTCGGGTTACTTTGAGTTCGGCCGGGTTGGTTCGTTCACGAAACCAACCGGGCCTTCGGAGCGGAAACGCTCATATCTTGAGCCACGAACGTCCGATTGACGCGCCGTCAGTCGCGTTGTGTTCCTCTTAGTGAATCGGATCTTTTGGCATACTTCGCCCGAGGTTTGGACGCAGGTGGAGTACGGTCGGGTTGGTTTTTCCTTAAAAACCAACCGGGCCCCGGAGACGAAAATGCCAATAACTCACAGACCGGGCGTCCGATTGACGCGCCGTCTGTTTCGTTGACTTCCTCTTGATGAGACGGAACTTTTGACATACTCCGCCCGAGTTTTGGATGCAGTCGGAGTATGGCCGGGTTGGATTGTTCCCGAAATCCAACCGGGCCCCTGGAACGGGAAAGCTGATATCTTTCAGACAGGACGTCCGCTTGACGAGCCGTCAGCGGCGTTGGTGGTTACGTTGAGTAACGGTCCCTTTGAGTTTACCCTATGGAAGTTCGGGGTACAGTTGAGATACGGCCGGGATTGGTTCGCACTCGAAACCAACCGGGCCCCTGGGACGAAAAGACTATTAACTCACAGACCGGGCGTCCGATCGATGCGCCGTCTGTTGCGTTGAGACCCCTATGACGAGACGGACTTTCGAGATACTTCTTCGTGGGACTTTGAGATACTTAGAGTATCGACCAGTAGCTCGTGGAGCGGATCCTCCCGGAGACGAGCGTGCAGAGTACGGAGACCGTGTAGCCGGCTGAGACCTGACGACTGCTTGACCGACTCGACTTGGTGTGAGTCGACTAGCCCAGTGGACGGAGCGCCCAGTAGTTGGTAGCAGACCCACGGCGGACGGAGCGCCAGGTAGTTGGCCGCAAACCCGCGGTACTCGACAGGAGGAGTACCTCAGTAGGCTATCTGGGTAGCGCCCGGTATTTGGCGACAGACCCTCAGCGGACGGAGCGCCAGGTAGTTGGCCGCAAACCCGCAGTACTCGACAGGAGGAGTACTTCAGCAGTCCTAGGTTAGTGAGCGGCAGCCTCAGAGTCGTGACAGGACCACTGTACACTCTAGAGACGGAGCTCTTCAGCAGTTACGGTTTCGATAATGAAAATCCTGGTTTGAGCTGAGACTTTTGACCTTGTGTTTACTTCATGATTGAGATGGGTCACTTGCTAACTTTGGTATATGTATGGGCATATACCCGGGTAGTGGTTATCCGTCGTTTTCACAATCCTTGTGTTTCCTCATGATTGAGATGGGTTACTTGATAACTTAGGTATATGTATGGGCATACACCTAAGTAGAGTTTATCTGTTGAGATCTTCTTGTGTTTATCCTTGTTGGTTTTAGTGAGACCTTGAGGGTCTCGGGGTCCCTACTGAGTATCGTTATACTCACCCCTGCACGGGCTATGCCCGCACCTCGTTGTGTTGGTTGCAGACGACGGACAGTGCTGACAGAAGCCGAAGGTTCAAGGACTGGACGGTACCTGGAGGTGGACTATACGACGAGGCGGTACCCGGAGGAGGACCACTGAGCGAGACATACTCGGAGCGGATGGCGGGACCCGAGGAGCAGAGGAGCTATCTGTACCCACCCTTCAGGTGGGATTTCCAGTGGACATCTCAACGTAGCAGCTTTACTTTTCAGTCGCTGTTTTTCCCTTTCGAGTTGTACTTTACAGTTGGGCTTGTATTTCCGGCCCCTTTTACTTTTCAGCTCTTCTTTTTGTACTTAGTGTTTCACTTCCGCTTGTACTCCGTGGTGCTTGTTTTCTTTTATAAAGGCAATGCCTTCCCAGTTAACGGGATTTTACGCCTTTGGTGCTAGTCTCCTGCCCCTGGCCTATGGAAGGCGGGCTTGGGGTAGTCACGGCACGGGCCCCGAGGACGGGACGTGACAGGTAGTTTCGGCCAATCATCCAGGTATGTCACATTTGTGGCTTCAGATGTGAGATCAGTCATGTGACACTAGTGTGGGAGGCGAGGAAAAACGACCATCATTCACACTTCCTCCGAAGCCCTATTACCTCTGTGGATGTATGGGTCACTTGCAGATCTTTTGCAGGGTGGGATGTCCACATTAGAGTGGGGTAGGGTCAGTGGGTTTAAGAGGAGTTTCATCATAGTCAGAGTTGTCGGGGAAAGGGGGATCTTGATTTGGTAGCCATGGCGGTAGGGCGGGGTCATCTTCTGGGTAGAGCCAGTTCAGGGAATAGCAGCATAATCACATTTATCCTCAAGTAGATACCAAACATCTCCATGTAGTGGATCGGGCTCCAGTAGGATCAAAGGTGGGACTGTTGATAGTTTGAGGTACCATTTTCATCAAATATTATATTGATGTTGATGTTTTTGATAATGGTGCCTCTGTTTCATTCATTTCATCCCATTTTGTGGACATGATGAATTTTACTACTGAGTTGTTGTCTTTTTTGAGGGAGTTTGTGACGCCACTAGGAAGGAAGTTAGAGCAGGGTCTCAGGTGTCCATCGTGTGTGATTTTAGTGTCAGGGGTTGAGATAATGTGGGACCTCTGGGTCTTATATATAGATTCATTTGACGTGATACGTGACATGGATTGGCAAGTGAACTTCAAGGAACACATCTATTTCTTTATCAGGCATCTGATTTTCAAGGCGTCATATGGTAGTTTTCGGGATTTTTCGTGGAGAATGTGATCCTTAATCGGGTCATGTAGGACCTCTACTACCATATTTTGGAAGTATTGTATTCTAGTTATCATGTATCATTTTAGAGGAAGATGGAATTTTCCCTACTGGTACACTACATTAGGTAGTGAATCATTTTATGAAGGTATTCCCAGATGAATTTTCATGTTTTCGACTAGAGAAAGATGTGGAGTTCTCGACTGATTTGGAGATGGGAACACAGCTAATATCACTTCCCTTATATTGTATGGCCCTCAATGATATGATGGAATTAAATATACCATTGGACTAATTAGAATACAAAGGATTCATTCGCCCGTGTGTCTCTCCATGGTCTTGTCCTATGTGGTTCATGAAAAATGCTGGCAGATACCTAAGGTTGTGCATTTACTACCAAAAGATGAATAAGGTAAAAATTAAGAATTAATACCATTATCTCATAATATATGTTTTGTTTAATAAATTTAATGGGTAAAAGAGGTTATCAATAATTTAATTGTGTTTGGGATACGAGAAAATTAGGGTACAACAGGCAGATATCCTAAATATAGCCTTCTAAAGTAGGTACGACCACTTAGAGTATTTGGTCATGCCCTTTGAATTGACCAATTCTCTAGTAGTCTTTATGGAACTCTTGAACAGGGTGTTTCACTTGTATCATGATTCCTTCATTGTGGTATTCATGGATGACATTCTAGTATACTCTGGCTGCGAGGAGGAACACAAACATCTCTTAATCATCATTTTGGGCACTTTCCGAGATCACTACCTCTATACAATGATTTCAAAATGCCCTTTTTTGGATTAACGAAGTGATATTTCTTGGGCATGTGATCTAAAAGCCGGGGGTTTCAGTGTATCATGAGAAGATTAGTGTGGTCATATCATTTGAGCAACTGAAGAATGTGTTCAAGATCATGAGTTTCCTTGGCCTAACTAGTTATTAAAGTAGATTCGTTCAGGAATTCTCTCAGCTTGCATCACCAATGACTACACTCACCCAGAATGGGGTGATGTTTTTTTGGCCACCAGAATAATAGACATAGTTTGATGAGATGGAGAGGAGGTTAAATACGACCCCCGTTCTGATTTTTTCAGATGATAGAAAAGGGTATGTGGTGTATTGTGACACTTTAGGTATGGGTATTCATTGAATTCTTATGTAGGATGATCACATCGTGGAGTATGGTTCCCTCCAACTCTGACCATACGAAGAGAATTAACCAAGCCAAAACACGGAGTTATCATCTGTGATGCATGATTTGAACACATGAAATCACAAATTATTTGGGGAAACGTTTTTGGTCAGCTCCGATCACAAAATAATGGTCTATATCATCTCACAGAAGGACCCCTACTTGAGGTACCCTCATTGGATCGAGTACTTGTAGGGGTTAAAATTTGACATTTTCTATACCTCGGTAAAGGGTAATGTGGTGGCTGGAACCTTGAGCAGAAGAGTTTAAGTGCAGGCTTTAAGGAAGTCCAGTGATGTGTGGACTTTGATGGAGCTCATTTCTCAGATGCATGTGGAGACCAAAGAGAAAAATGTGGGTGTGATCTTAGAGAGTTTTCAATTGGCTACTTCTCTCTTGGAGTTGATTCAATGGAACAACCTAGTTATGTGCTCCATCATCAGTCGTGGAAGATTATTCATGGTGCAGAGTCATCCTCTTATTGTTCATCATCTCTTGAGGGCATATTGTTCTTCATGGTCCATTCAGTAGTATCATATATCTGTGGAAGGTGGTGATGGTGGATAGCCACCAGTATCATTGGGTTGTCCATCCAGGTGACACGAAGATGTATTATGATTTAATTCAGTATTTTTTGTGGCCTGGTATGGGATGATACATTGCGAACAACATGTCGAGATGCTACACATTTCTGCAGGTGAAATAAGAGCATCAAAGGCCCTTCATTTTTCTCCAACTGCTACCCATTCCTAACAGAAAGTGGGATGAGTTTTCCAAGGACTTCATTGTGGGTTTTCCTCATACACCTTGTGGTAAGAATTCCATTAGGGAGGTGATCAACTATCAATCCAAATCAGCCCACATCATCTTGATAAATGATAAAAATAATGTGGATGAGTTGGCCCATTTCAATCTTTAGGAGGTGGTGAGACTCCATGGTGTGCCATCAGCTGTTGTCTCAGATTGAGACCCCTATTCCACTTCTCAATTTTAGGAAGGATTATAGAAGGACATTGGGTCACTGATCCAGATGGGAATGGCGTAATATCCTCAAATGGTTGGTCAGACAGAATGGATGAAAAAGATTCATGAGGACATGCACCATGCATGTGTTTAAGACATTGGAGGTTCTTTGGATATCCATTTGGTATTGGTATAATTTTCCTATAGTAACAGTTACCAATCCCGGATTCGAGTGGACCCTTTTGATGCACTCTATGGTCGTCCATGTCGGTCCCCCCTTGTTGGGCTGAGGTACGTGAGAATTCAATGTTGAGGTAGAGGCTTGTGTAGGATACTTCTAAGAAGGACAAATTAATTAGGTAGTTCTTGATTACAGCTCAGAGTCATCATAAATATTATTCTGAAAAGAGGCGTTGAGACCTAGAGGTATTTGTGTGTGACATGGTATTCTTGAATGTGTCACCTCATCTGGGCCATCATCGATTGGGGATGAAATGGAGGCTGATGTCGCGATATGTCGTCCTTTTTGAGATCACCGAGCATATTAGAAAGGTAGTTTATAGTGTGTCCATAACTTCTCAGTTTACATCAATTAATGACATGTTCCATGTCTCCAATTTGAAAAAATAATACCCGGATATGTCCTATGTGCTGAGTTGGGATGAGATGTAGATAGAACATGACTTGTCAGTTATTGAGCGGCCAGTGAAAATAGTGGACTCCTATGAGAAGGTGCTTCAAGGGATGTCTATTAGACTATTCTGGGATCTTTTTTATCATGGTATAAATGCACATGAGACTTGATTGCAGAATTTAAGGGTTGATGATGGGTACCCATTCTTGTTTTCCGATCAATCTCTAGTCAACTTTCCGAGAACAAAAAGTTTTCATGGTGGGGAGAATTATCACATGCATGTTATTTATTAAATGTACTAATATTTATAAAATTTTTATCCAAACACTATTCCATATCTCCCCCATAAGAACCACATATTTTTGTGGAATTTTGTGATGTTGTGAGGGGAGAATGGTGGGTGCACGGTTTCCAAAACCGTGCACCCATGTCAAGCTCATTAAAAACATTGATAAATTCCAAGTTTTCACTCCTGGGATTTATCAAAATTTTACAATTTCATTCCACATTCGACCATTTCATCCATTTAATCCTTTAGAGCACATCAAACCCTCCATGTAACTCTAATTGGATGGGGGATTTGGTGGAGGAACTTTTCACAATCTCATGAAAGTGTTTCCCCCTTTTAGTTACTCCCCCTTTCATGAAGTTTTTTAGAATTTACTTGAAGTATAAAATGAGCATAAGGTTGGATTTCAAACCTAGGGTTTATCTTTAGGTATTTTTGATCCAATATTTTGATTTTAGGATCTATCTAGCTTCCTTGAGGGGTGGCGGTGGTGCGATTGAATTTTTTCAAAATGAATTCAATGTTTTAAAAATTTCAATAGGTGATTCCATGTGTATAAAATCCTTGTCACATAGACTTATGTGATTATAATATATTCTTGTTTATATAATTTTATTATTGGTTCAATAATTGGTTTTAGTTGTATTTTTAATGATAATTAATTTTAAGTGTAATTTTTAGGTGAAATTGGGGGTTTTCAAAAAAATCATTGATTGGTTCATTTCGGGATGAACTATAATAACTTCATTGATTTTATTGATTTTTTTAGGTTTTAATATCATTTTTGGAATTTTTAGAGCCTATGTTTGTTGTTGTAGAAATTTTTTTAATGGTTTTGTGAAGCATATGTATTGTAAGTTCCATATTTGTGTGAAAATGGTTGTTTTAAAAATATATCACTTCTTGGTTTATATGGGGCAACACAATAACTGATTTTTTGGTATAATTGAAAGTTATTGGACTTACATTTTTGTTTTTGGGACTTATAATTGTGAACATGGTTTTCAAATTGTGGATTTCAAGCGGTTTTGGGTGCAAAACAATGAGAGATTTTAGAAGTTGTTTTAATGAAAATAAAAATGTTTAATAGTGTGTTTTAAGTGATATAAATTGTGTATAGATAATTTATTTATTTTATGTGACAATTATAAGTTTTTTTTATATTTAAAATGAATTATACAACATGCATGTATTTTTTTAGAAAAAAAGGGGAAGCCCCAGTACCTAGGAGAGCTGATATGTACATGTAAGCTAGTGACCAGGATGGGTTTTCTCCCTGTTTTACATAGAAATTTTGATAAAAAACACTAAAAAAACTATATGGATGATTTTTTGGGACCACAAGGTTTTTGATATATTCCCTACTAGAGGATCGTGCATGGGAAAGGATTGTGATGTGGATACTTTACACCGAGGTACGAGGTACCTAGGGCCCGAGACTATCTAGTGCCAATGGGTGTTCCCGATTTTGGTGATGACAGGATTTTTGGTATTTACCCATGAGATAGGGTGTGTTTGGATGTAAATTAATGTAGATAAAATTTATTATTCAAATGTATTATCATTATGAATGTTTTATTTTGAAAACTGTTTATAATTGAAAGTTGCATTTCTTGGAATTTATCTTCGCTTTTCTTTACATATTAAAAATGTGTGATTCTTCACCTTATATTGAATACTATTTGGATTATTTTTATGTTATCCCATTTGGATTAGTCTCAAACCCTTATTACACCACTTGTTTGTCACTAGACCTGATAAAGTTTGAAACAGGTAAAGGTAAAGCCTCTAGTGAAGGTGGCTTGGGTAGTTAGTCCACCCCCTATAGGGAAATGATATGGAGACGACTCAGGGTTAATGACCCTTTGTCATGTGGAGTCTTTGTGGATGATTTTATTTTTTTATATTTATGTTTGGACCTAATTAACATTATTTAAAACCATTTATTTAGATCTGAATTCTTTTAATGCTTGTTTGGCATGAAAATTTCATATTCATATTATGGATTATATTTAATGTTTTATGCTTTCATACTTAGGTAAATCCTTCCCAAACCATATTTATTGAAAGTCAGTCACTTCAATGTTTTTATGGGGATAGAGAATACCATTTAGGCATTTTCATGGGCTAGATTTGGTCCCGGTATTAGTGGTGACCAGATTAGGTTCATGAAAGGAAAAATAATATAAAAAACATAATATTATGTTAAATGATTATAGATTTTTGGGTTTAAAGAAACCACAAAAATAAACAGAAAATTTTCATCAAAGTTTTATATTTATAATAAGTATAATTTGAAAAATAAAAATTGATATACGGGACCATACATACATATACAAGATCATTAATACTATTACATTCATATATTAATGTTGTATTTCCATTTTATGAGAAAATCAATTGGTATACCCAAATGAACTACTCATTAAAAATAGAAACAAACTCACCTCATACCATAAATATAATGAAATATAATAATTGAATTGGTAATGAAAGCATCACATAAGTTATTTTAAATATGATTATATTTCAGGATTTGTTTAGTAAAATTACTTAAAACTTTAGAAAAGAGGTAAATTTATTCTCTAAAAAAGGGATCTGTGAGGTAATGTATTTTGTTAACCTAATTACCTTCATTTGGGTTAATAATATACGTCATCATTATATTGTTCTATATTAATGTTTGAAATTAATTATAAATAAATTATATTTTATTACAACTAATGTTATGTGTATTTAAATTATATACGCATATTTGATCTATTTTATTAATTTCCATATCAAGGATATGATATTTAAATTGGAATTTAATTTAAAAATAAAATTGTCAATGTTGCCGTTAAATCTCTATTTTTCTTCCATGTCCATGTTCTAAAAAAAATTAATTTTTTCACTATTATCAAATTATATTTCGATTCCACATCTATTCATTATTTTATTTTATTTTAAAATTTTTACAAATGTATTTATTTTATTGATTTCTTAATGTAGTTCTTTTTGAATTTTCATATAAAAATAATGAAATATTGTTTTCATAACATATATTTAATTAGTATATTTTCTTATTGTCATGTAAATTTAATAGTTGATGCCTTAAAATTTTATATCACAAAACTCGAAGAGAATTACTTCTATTGTTCATGCATTGTTTCTTAGAATGAGTTATTTCAAATTGAAAATTTATTTTCTTCAAAGAAAATCTTTATGATTTGATCATTCATGATTTATGTTTATGTTGTGATACATGGTTATTTTTTATAATGATAGATTATTATGTGCTAAACTAATTAATAGTGGTTAGATGATAATCCAATGATGATTGGTTACATTATAAACAAATTTCAGGTCGTTCCGTGATAAACCATGGATGGATTCTTAAATTACAACCTCCAATCCATTTAGAACACCAAAGATAAAGGTTGGCAATTTTCTATCTAAATCTATTATAGTGATTTAGACAATTATTTCCCATGTTACCTACTTATATTTCATATGATTTCTATATTATATTCATGAAAGTAAAATAATTTTAATAATAGATGTTATTGATAATATTGTAAATATGATTCCATATTTAAATTTTTTTTATTTTTTTATGTTAAACATTTTATGGAAATACATTTTACCTTCCTTTATTCCCTTTACTAATATTTTTTTCTCATCCGATGTTTAATAATTATTTCTCCAAGATAAATGGGAGAGTAGATATACTGATTATATCATGGGTAAAATTGGGAAGCTTTTATGTAATGTCCCATATTTTCAATGTATTATTTTTAAAATATAATGTTGAATTAGTTTGATACCAGTAATTGAGATCGAATGTTATTCTAGGTCCTGTTGTTCCTGGATTAAATGCATCAAATATATTAAATATATTAAATATCATATGTGAGAGGTTTTGTTTAATTTTTTTGAATAACATGTAAATAGTGGCTCAATTCATAAATCTAAGATCCCAATTGCATTTAGAGAAATGGAATTGCATTAGGATGGTAATAAAATCATTCAATGTGTGTCAAATGTGAAAGATAGTTTTTGTACCTATTATAGAATAAAATCAATTAAATGCTTATTTTATTTTATCATTATAAAGTGATTAAGTGACACATTTTCTATTTCAAATTAGTAGCATGGTATGGGACCCATGGTTAGAATTCATAACCCTGGAGAAATCTATAGGACCTCTCGAGAGGAACTATGGATAAATCTCCCGAAAAATGACAATGAATTGTTGACCAAGATCATTCATGACAAAATATCGTGAAAAATTGAAACTCTAAAATGAATGATCATACCTCGATATAGGGCATTGTGATATCAATTGTTTCTTATACATTCTAAGAATAAATGATGAACACTGATAAAATCATGAACATGTTGACCAACGGTTCGATCGTTCTTCTAGGTTCGGTTGATTTGAGGATTATTATGATCATTTTTTTTAACTTGTGGATCATTCATACAAGAATAGATCAATTATTCAATGAACAAATGAAGAGGAACTTTCCTCAGTTTTGTTCTATAAGAATTTATTCCCACCTTCTTCCCGTGCATTCATATTTCTATGCAGGATATGAGTTGATGATCATTGAACCTTTGATTCACAACGCAACGATCTCAGATTGTAGATTAAACATTGAGATCAACAATAGGATGTAAAACAGTGATGGATATGGATAGATCAATGTATTTTGGTAGATATAGTACTTCGATAGCTCTTCATGTTGGTGGCTAGGATCATATTTCATAAAGGATTGAAGGATATACACTCACTGATTAGGTGCTATAATGATGAGGTTACAATGGATCTATAGTTTGGGGGTGAATAAAATAATTTATTGAGAACCATAGGATCAGAAGAGAAACGTGGAGGAAGAAATGCTATTCTAGAAAATCTTGATGAACACATTGTGTATTCCTTTATACACATTGTGTCGGCCCCTGTAATCAGCAAATAGGGTTTCAGAGAGCTATAATTTGTCATAATGAGTGTAGGACCTTCTCCATGACACATCATGTATCTTGGGGGATACACAGACACCATTTGGAGTGAAAATCATGTACCCAAACACATGGCTAGACCAAAATGGCAACAAAGGATATCCTATATATGAGTACATGTGTAGGCATAAAATGGTGAATACTATATACCCACCCATGGAGGGGAACATAGGAAAAATCCAGAGGGTTGGATACAATGTTTAATCCATTCGACACGAATTTCATTCATTTTCTACATGAAATTTTTTCTTAACTTGTTCCATTGTAAATGGGTTAAACCTGGGTTCAAGTGACCTGGTGAGTGGTCCTACTATTTGTTGTGTACCCCTTTCCATATGTCATGAATCTCTTGTCCCCCTCATATTTGAAATTTCTTATTAGGGTTCGTTCTCTTTACCACTTCCTTGATTGTAGGTGGGTATTGATTCCTACTCATAGTAATATGTCCACTTCTACTGAATTTCTAGAATAGAGTATTTGGAATCAACAACGAGGCTTGGTGTGAGATCCTCAATTGATCTTCATTCCCTAGCTATAGTCCTTGGTATTGATGTGACCAATCCTACTGGACATCACTCCTCTACATAGTGTATTCATCAAGATGTAGTTGTTGGTATCATCCCTTAGCCTTGGTAGTGATCCTCTTCTTTTTTATCGTATATCTATCTCTCTATTTCTCATTCTTCAGGTCGATAAATATATATTGCTCATGGAATTTCCCTATGAATAGTACATCCTAGGGAGACTTCTTCGAGGTAATCAGAATCAGGTGTTTGTTCTCCCAGATGAGTAGTTCATAGAATATTTTAACTCAATCCCTAGTGTTTTTATGAAATACTTGTGGCTTATCTCTAGAAAGTGTATATTTAATTGAGAATATCTAGAAATCCTTGTCATTTTTTTAGAGCTATACTACTGTAGAGATGAATGTATCTATCTTTTTTGTACTTCGTTGTGGTTTTGGGGTGTCCTAATGAGAATTATTAGACTCACCCCTAAACAAGCTTTTCCCAAACATGTCTTGGCATTTGTGGATGAGAAACCTTTTGACATAGTCCAAGGATGACCTAGACTAGACATAACATCGTGAGTTTAGATAGGATATGGTGTTCCTAGGAAATCATGTAGTTGTCCCAGTACATATTTGTTAATAGTTTGACCTTCATAGTATGCAGACCCTTTTAATGGGCTTGTATTATGGATCAATTTACACTACATTATTTAAGTCTATCGTACATTGTTTTGTTGGGATAGTGGTATGCATTCATTTACATTCATAGTGATTTTTTACATTTTAATATTTATGGCATGAAGATGTGTGTGTGTACTATACCATGGAAAATTCCTCCCAGGTTATTGATATACCTACTCATTTCAAGGCACAAACCCATGGAATTTTGTAGGTAGGTTTGGGATGCTATGGAAAGGGCCACATTGGGATAGGTCATGAAAAAAAAAAGTATATGAGGAGTCAGTTATAACTTAGAGAATAAAGTATATTATATTGTTTTGGGGAAACTATGTTATGTGTTTTGAGTTTGTATTCCAGGCCATGGACTCTACTGTTGGTGAGACTTCTGATGTATCCATAATCTATGACTCTAACCACCTACTTTTTGACTCAATAAAAGAGATCATTGACTGTTGGGAAAACAAAGTTACATGCATCATATAAGAATAATATGTGGTTCCATGTTCATGTTGAGTCATATATCTACATATACACATTGATTGTGGTACAAATTATTTTCTTACAGGTTGTCCTTGATATGCACACCAATTAAGATTCAACAGTTTGACATATAGATGACCCCCTCATTGATAATACTTCAATATATAGACCTGTTCCCCACATGTTAACTTATGGTGTTGCACAAGCAACATCCCCGCCCATAGTAAACATGTTGTACCCACATTACTAGAGAATGTGGTTCATATATTGGGAATTCTTCTTTTGTTTCAGTAGAATAAACCCTAAACCTTCGGAGGAAATCCCAACCCTTCGGTGGATGAAAAATGGCTTGATGTGTTGACTTGAGTTTTCTAACTAGCGAGGAAACCAACATATCAGACTGAGGTCCTAGAAGGGAGCCCTCTATATAGCATGGAAAAGGTGTAAATGGGGTTTAGTTACCTGATCCTAAAATGAAGAAACTAAATCATGGCCAGAGTTTGAGAACCTTTTCATAGTGAAATTATCACCTTATAATATAAGGGATCTATGTATCAAGGAGCATATTAAGCTATGGAGGGATGACATGTATGTATCTGACTATTCCTCTAGACATATGAACTACTCCAGACCATCGATGGATATGATAAAAATCTTCACTATAGAGAAAATACCATCAATTTAGGTCAGCATAGATATATCCAAACCATTTTTACCCCTCTATATATTCCTACTTATGATGGGATGCTCGACCAAGCCCTGGCAGTTGAGAGTTCCATTGCTAGGTAAAAATAATCGATTGTAGTTAGTGGTGGTAAAAAAGGAGAAGAGACCATAGTAACATTATTATGAGATTATTCTCATGTACCGGGACATATGAGATGCTTCAAGAGGAGGCACTAGGAAAGAGGAACTACAGTTTAGGGCTCAAAATGTTTGTGTATTCAATCAATTGAAAAGTTGTGTTACTCATGTGATGGAAAGGGAAATCTAAATATATTTTGTCCAACATGATGTCCAATTGACAAAGATACAGTGGATGTACCAATGAAAAAGACTCGTTATTAACATAAAGAACATCTATAGGGTGGAAGATGTGGTGGATGAGTTGGGAGAGTAGTAGGGTGATGTTGACATTTTGACTTTTTATAACCACCAACGCTAGGTAGTCCACACTAGGCTCAGGGAACCAGAGTACTTGAGTAGGGATAGCTACATGTGGCTGAGGCATATGACCCAAGGGATTTAGGAAAGGTTTTATGTTCAATATGTGTCTTTACAATTTTATATATAGTACTAATAGAAACAGTTTCTATTCACTCCTTCCACTCCTTATATCATGTTTTAGACTAAGAGATTTCGGTTGAACTATTTCATTACCATCATTCTTGGAGTATCTTACTGGTGGAAAACCATTTTCCATGAACTATTGTCAATAATGAGACATGAATCTTGAAGTTGTGAGTTTCAGTTGTGATATCATAGTATTGGGTTCAAGAATTTAAGATGGCATACATGGTCTAGGCTATTTATCAACATTATATTCTTTTATTGACTGTTTTAGGCAGTGATTCTATTATGTCAGCTAGGATGGAATAAGCTTTTCCATTTTTGGTGAAAAAGTCAACACAAGAAGCATAGAATTGACCCACACATAGGAGGGTATGACTGACTACACATTATCAGCTAGAATAATACTCAGTGTAGTGGATGTTTGTGTCCTCAGATTCCTGGGAATTGGTGGAGTATGGGGATGTCTTTCCAGATTTTTTCCCATGGTTACCTCCCCATCAAAGGATCGAATTATGCATTAGTTTAAAACTTAGGATGGAACCAATATTTACACCAACATATCAGATTGCTCGAGTATATTTTGTGGGATAAATGTGAAATTGGAGGACACAAAATACATTTTATTTCACTCAAAAATTATTTTTAGTAACAATGTATTTTCTATTCAACATATTTTCAAACTGAATATTTCGGACTTCTTTCTATTTCATAATGTGTGGTTTAACCGACATAGAACCTAATGATTTCTGGAAAAGGGAGTTCATATAATGATGATGTTACATGGAGAATTTAATAAATAAATAAATTAATTTGTTCAATCATCCATTTATTAAATGATGTAAACCCTAATTCCCTTAATAAATACATTATTATTTTGAATCTGTTTGGTTATTAACATTACCATAGAACTATTTATTGGTGAAAACACCACTCTTAATTGGTGGATTGAAATCAGCTAATGATTTTTATTTAAACAAAAGTGAATCTCAACACTGTTAATGCAACTTATATTCCTTCTTCGTTGGTAGTAATTTATTCATAATATATTGATCTGAATCAAAGTTATGAATCATCATTTTCTATTTTCCCCAAATATTAAATTATTTTGAAGAATCAAATAATTCTCTTTAATCTACAATTGTATTGAGCCTTTGCATTTTCTAACAAACATGATTTAAGAATATAATATATTTTCCTCATTGTACCATTATTTGCTACCATCAAAATCCCCAATTTTTTTCCCAAATCGAATATTCTAATGATTATTTCACCCTTTAAAATTTTTATTTCCTACTTTGTTGTTAGTGATCATAACCATTGGGCTATAGGGTCATGGTTCGACATTTCTGGGAATGACAGAGCATGCTCAGGCTCTGTGATTCACAAAACATAGTCATGTGGTATATAGATCGATGATTATAGTATTTATTTGGAATCATTTTGGGGTACATGTGATGATTAACTTGTGTTTGAGATCCTGGAATAATATCCAATAGTACCAGAGGAGTGGTGGAGGTGCATGAGCATCAATTGGGAGGATCAAGATTCCATTCCTGGATTCTGGTGAGTTATAATTGACATCTAGAAAAGGAGCCAATGAATTATTATGGTAAATAAATTTATATCATGTTTGAAGGAATGAATCTAGGAAACACAAGATAGATATGAGTTTATGTGGAAAACGTAACTACACTCTGTGTATCCTGAAGAACACATGACATGTATCCAGCATATTATTCTATAAATGGTTTTGGGTGAGAAAAATATCAAACACTATTTGGAGAAACCACTTCTTACGTAACTCAGCACGGGCGAGAAGGCATCTACTGATGTAGTAAATAAAATTAGGGCCATTAACAAGATTTTTACCAATATACGACCTCTGTATAGAGACACATCTATTATTCAAAAACACTGACTGAAGGACATATGCATGTATATGATGAAATGGACAGTCCCACGGTGGATGAGACACGATATATAGTCATAATAGATTACATGTTTTTAGAAATGAGATGTTATCTACGTATTGGGAAGTACAATAAATTAAATTTGGGGAGAACCATTGACTCTGTGGGTCCGTACACACACTATGTACATACACTTTTTGATTAATATTCAGCCTATCATATCATCATCATTTTAATAAAAATTTTACATGTGAGTTGCATGTCCTAAGTGAATTTTTCTTGTAAAATGTGACATTTTCAATAATAATAGATTTTGAGATGTGGTGCATGATTTTTCGAGTGTGAAAATATATTATGTGGAATTAGGAAATGGTTGTGATTAGACATGATCACCAAACTGAAACCCTCCAAATTAGGAAAAGAATGTGTTCTGGGTACATCCAATGAGTAAAACCCTCATTCTAGGATAGAGGATTGGTCCTCTACTACTATAGTATAACTGTAGGTTCCGGGCGCAGCGGAAGCACGTTGGTGGGTTTGTCCAACATTAATTTCAACGTTAAACAATGTTCAATCCGAGATCCGTCACGATTCAAAACTCTGAATCTTCTGAATAGAACGAGGAACGAAACAAAAATAAGAGTTTCGGAACCCATGAGGAGGATCATCATATGTTGATTGTAATTAATTTAATTAATTCATAAGAATTACGTCATTGAAATTCTTTCTTCGTTGGTGTCTCTGGTCACGATCTTGTGATCCATCATTGCGTCAGAGAATCCAAGAGTAGGATTCCTCTAGCGGTGATCAACAAGTGTGCCACATATATCTGGACGTCGCCGAAGGGAACTCAGGCAGCTAGCATGGAAGATCCTTCGCTTGCGATGTCCGTCTTCGATCGCTTTGATCCGGTGGAGGATCTTGCTTTCGTAACTTGAAAGCGTTCTTGGTGGAAAGGGAATTCTCTATTGGCTTGAAAGTATTTCCAATCTGTTTTGCACAACCAAAATGGCTATCCTTTTTGAGAATAATGTCATTGGGATTTATAATACTTAGAATTAATAAAATGAATTAATTTCCAAAAATCATTTAATTATATCATTTAATTCTTAGTAATACCCCGTGCCTTAATAATGAAATTTGACCATCATTATTACTTGAAATGGATCCAATGTATCACATTTAATATCATTTAATTAAATAAAAAATATTTTTCTCACAAATCCCAAAAAAACAAACTACACGGCGTGTATATAAATATACACGGTGTGTAATTTTATTTTTTTTCATTTTGTTTATTTCCTCCACCATATTTATTAGACCTTGAGTAATGAATATTTATTTCTTAAATAAATGTAACTGAATTACTCGCTAATAAATATATATATACTATTTCACCCACAATATATTCTCTTGAATAACTAGTGTCGAAATAAATGCGATCAGAAATCCTCGAATAATTATTAAACCACAATCGATAATAATCTTTATTTAACTTGTTAAATTAATATTTAACTGAGATACATGGACACACTTAGTGTGTGACCCTCTAGGCCTCTTTCTCTGTGGCATTAGGTGGAGCCTGCCCAAAGTCCAAGGTTAGCATCTAGCAACTTTCCAAGGCACCCATAGAGAAAGAAGTTAATGCCGCAATGACGTTTCACCTCCTACGAACGCTTACCGTGTAATATAATCCCTTTGTCTCTATATCTACAATCAAGCGGGTTGCATACTAGTGCCATCAACACATGTGCTTGATTATTCTTTCTTTGACTTCCCGGAATTGAACATGCCCATACCTTACCATGGCCATGGATTTATTTAGGATGTATCAATTCCATCAAAGGGCATGAGATATCTACTTCTATTATGGAACGGAATGGACAAATCCTTTCTCGCATTATCTATTAATGTGATATTACTCGTGATGCACCCAACATATCCTAACTCGCTGCGAATAGTGTGTCATCACATTTTTCATCAATACATCTATGTGCGCGAGTTGTAATACCCATTAATAATAATATTAAAGTCTAAGGACCAGTACACACGTCCGTAGATAGGAACATCTAATGACACTATGAAATGTGGATTTCTTACTGGCATGTCTCGTTCTCATAATATCCTCCTGGATATCACCAAGGGCGCACACCATGAGAAGGTGCCTCAATGTTTTATGAGTCCTCACCCCTAATGACCTGTATTATTTGTGTCCCTCAAAAAATATCATCCGGCCATAGAACATACATTCAAGAATAGTGTTATGGCTTTTCCGGGTTCTCATCATAGCAGGGATCTGCTACAACCCATTAATGCAACAGCTGTCCTTAGGACATTATCACATGATATGTCACAAAGAAGAACAATCAAGATGCGATAAGGCTTTTATTTAATGAATAAAATATAAAGTAGTTGGTTCTAGACCACCAACTCCAACAGACTCCCACTTGGACTAGAGCCAACTGCTAAAAACCTTTAACTCTCTAGCTCTCACATGATATTCATGCTTCTACTGAGAGAGGTCTTTAGTCATGTGGCACGCCACGTTCTCTTCCGTGGACACTCTACTCACTGCAACTTCACCTCGTTGATAGAAATCCCTCAAGAGGTGATACTTCTGGAGTATGTGCTTTTTCCGTTGATGTGACCTTGGTTCTTTCGCAAGAGCCACCGCTTCAGTATTATCAGAATACAATGTAATGGGATCTTTACTGCTAGGAACCACATTAAGATCCTAGACAAAGTTCCGAATCCAGACGGCTTCTTTGGATATATCAGAAGATGCTATATACTCAGACATCGCTGTAGAATCGGCGACAACTGGCTGCTTTGAAC
The DNA here is from genome assembly GCA_963277665.1 of Viscum album. Taxonomy (NCBI): domain Eukaryota; kingdom Viridiplantae; phylum Streptophyta; class Magnoliopsida; order Santalales; family Viscaceae; genus Viscum; species Viscum album. The sequence goes on from OY728163.1 coordinate 740,837,591, forward strand.
TCTTCCAGCTCACAGCTCCTCCATTGAGACGGAAAACATATCCAGATTGTGAATTCAGATCATTCTGATCTGTTTGAAAATCAGTATCTGCATACCCTCTAATGACAAGCTCCTCATCTCCTCTATACACCAGGAACATATCCTTAGTTCTTCTCAGATACTTAAGGATAGACTTAACAGCAGTCCAATGCTGTTCTCCTGGATCTGCTTGATATCTGCCTACCATGCTCAGTGAATAGGAAACATCAATCCTGGTACATAACATGGCATACATGATGGATCCTATAGCTGAAGCATATGGGATCTTACGCATCATATCTTTCTTCTGTTGTGTCTGGGGACACATTTTCTTATATAGATATAAGCCATGTGACACTGTAACCAATCCCCTCTTGGATTTTTCTATACTAAATCTCTTTAGTATTTGGTCAATGTATGTACCTTGACTTAGTCCAATCAGCCTCTTGGATCTGTCATGAATGTTCTTGATCCCTAGAATGTAGGCTGCTTCTCCTATGTTCTTCATGGAGAAACACTTGTTCAACCAGTCCTTAACTGACTGTAAGGCTGGTACATAATTTCCAATAAGAAATATGTCATCAACATATACCACTAGTATGACGACTTAATTCCCATTAAACCGCATATAAACACATGGCTCACATTCGTTATTAATGAAACCAAATTCCTTTATGGCTTCATCAAATCGAATGTTCCATGACCTAGATGCTTGCTTCAATACATAAATGGATTTCTGCAACTTGCAATCCCGTTTGGCATCACCTGGTGTCACTAACCCTTCTGGTTGTGTCATATAGACATCTTCCTAAAGGTTCTTGTTAAGGAATGCTGTTTTGACATCCATCTGCCAAATCTCATAGTCATGGTAAGCTGCTATGGAAAGTATGATTCTTATGGATTTAAACATGGAAACTGACGAGAAGGTTTCATCATAGTCAATTCGTTGACGATGTCTGAATCCTTTAGCCACTAGCCTTTATTTATAGGTGCTAACTTGACCTTCCATGTCCATCTTTCTTTTTAATACCCATTTGCATCCAACAGGATTTACATCAACTGGCTCATCGACCAGAACCCAAACTTGGTTATGATACATGGAATCCATCTCAAAATTCATAGCTTCTAGCCATCTTGTAGCTTCTGAGATTTCTACTACTTCCTTGTAGGAGAGAGGTTCATCATTGTCCAACAATAATGATTCACCATCCTCGGTGACTAGGAAACCAAATCTCTCTGGTTCCCTTACCTCTCTTGAGCTCCTACACAGTACTTGTGTTTCTGGAACCTCTTCCACAGGGACCTGTGGAACTTGTTCATGTACCAACTCCTGTGTATATTGAGCATCAACATCATCGAAGTCAATCTTGCTCCCACTATCCTTCTTGTGGATGTTCCCCCTCTCAAGAAAGACGGCTTGTCTGGAGACAGTCACTTTCTTATCTTGAGGGTTATATAGGTAATATCTTTTCGTTTCCTTGGGACATCCTATAAAGATACACTTCGTGCCTCGGGGTGCTAGTTTGTTTCCTGATAAGGCCTTAACAAACTCCTTGCACCCCCATACATGTGTGTGCGACAAAGTGGGTTTCCTTCCATTCCATAACTCGGATGGAATTCCATTTTCTGCCTTAGTTGGTACTCGGTTTAATGTGTATGCTGCAGTTTGTAATGAATATCCCCAAAAGGATAATGGAAGATCCGCATGACTCATCATCGACCTCACCATGTCCAATAAGGTGTGATTCCTCCTTACACTAACACCATTCCACTGTGGTGTATACGGAGGAGTGAGCTGAGATAGAATCCCAGACTCTCGTAGAAGATCAATGAACTCTTGGTTCAGATATTCTCCACCTCAATCCGATCTAAGCTTCTTTATCTTCTTACCAAGATGATTCTCTACTTCATTCTTTAATTCCTTAAATTTATTTAAGGACTCTGACTTATAATTCATTATGTAGACATAGCCATATCTACTCAAATCATCAGTAAAAGTAATGAAGTAAGTACATCCACCTCTAGCTTCTACTAGAAATGGTCCACACACATCCGTGTGGAGAAATCCTAGAAGCTATGTGGCCCTTTCACCTTGTCCACCAAAAGGTGACTTGGTCATTTTTCCTTGTAAACAAGCGTGTCATCTATCATGTGGTTTTAGCTTAGTAGAGTCTAAATATCCATCTTAGTAGAGCTTTGTCAAACGCTTCTCGTTCACATGACCAAGGCGGTGATGTCATAACTGGGTGATGTATGTGTCATGTGAGTTTGTTTCGTTATCAATTGCCAATACATGGTTTTCGTAATTCAATACATACAAACCATTATTTAAATGTGACATACCATAACATACATTGTTCTTATAAAAGAGACAACCCTTATTTCCAAATTTGAAAACAAATCCATCCATATCCAAACAAGATACTAAAATTATGTTCTTGGTAACACTAGGCACATAATAACAGTTATGTAAAACCAAAATCATCCCAGTTGGCAGTGAGGGGAGGTAGTCGCCAATAGCCAACGTAGCCATCCTTGCGCCATTGGTAGCTCGAAGATCCACCTCTCCTCTGGAGATCTTTCTAAATCTACATGGTTTCTGTATTTGAATACATATGTGATCCCCACAAGCTGTATCTAATACACAATGTGTAGAAATAGAAAGATTCCACTCGATAATGAACACACCTTTAGTGTCCCAACGCTTCTGGGTAACGTTCCTCTTCTAGTGGCCCTGCTTGCCACATGCAAAAACACACCGCCTCTCGTTCCCTACCCTGCCTCTGGATCATCCCCTTCTTGGAGGGACGATGCTCGGGGGATTCAGACCGTTTATAAGCCTTTGGCCCCTTTGCCTTTTCCTTCCTTTTCTTATTCACCATAAGGATCGAGGGTTTGTCATGCCCCATGTTCTTATCTACCTGGAGAATCATGGTCAGAAGCTCCGATAGAATCTTCTCATTTCCGCTCATGTTATAGTTGACAATGAAGCTAGAGAAGGTCTTGGGCAATGATTATAGGATGATATCTATACGCAACTCATCCGGGAATTTAATCCCTACGATGTCCAAGCGTTCAATGTATCCAATAAGCTTGACTACATGAGGCCCAGCTGGCGTAGACTCTCCAAGATTCGTGGTAAACAAAGCATTGGAGATCTCATACCTCTCCTGTCTCACCTTCTCTTGGTAGATATCTTTAAGGTGAGACATAATGCTATACACGTCCATGGTTTCATGTTGCTTCAAGAGCTCATTAGACATGGCTGATAGCACGAAACACTAGTCATATGTGGCATCATCAATGTGTTTCATGTAGAGCTATAATTCCTCATCACTATCCTCTTTCCTATGCGCAATTGGAATAGGCTCTTCCGGCACATACACTTTCCTTTCGTGGCGAAGGACGACGTGTAAACGCCTCTGCCACTCTTGGAAATTGGTGCTGGTGAGAAGCGTTTCTTTCTTGAGTATGGTGAAAAATGATATGTTTGAAGTCATTTAATTTTCATTTGTACAAATTAAGATGAGCAAAGTTTTAGTACTTTATTATAAAATTGAGACAAATAAATAAATTAATACTTATTAGTCTCCCACTATTTTATCCAAATCCAATATCCCTCACCATTGAGTTCGGAATATTCTATTGCATGAATATTCTAGTGGAAAGGATCCATATTGCCCTTCGCATTTCCCCAACTAGGGTTGGTCAAGCAACTTTAAGGGTTTTAGGTAGGCATTCCAAATGCCAACTGCATTAACTCGTAGCTCCTTGATTGGCTGAGTGGACTCCCTAATCCTGAAATCCTTTTTGGATTTCCTCAACCTTTGCCTCTTGATCACACCAAGTCCTTTTGTGGCAGTCAACCCTTGATGAAAACCAAATCAAGTCAACCCAAAACCTTGAATAATAATTCCCTGATAATTTAAAGAACCCCAACTAGGGTTGGTCAAGAAATTTGAACTATGGTTCGATTCTAACCATGATTATGGAAGGCTATGCCGACTTAATATTTTTTTGAGGGATTTTATCCTTATACGTAATTTGCCATTTTATTATCTTTGATTACATGCTTTTTAATATTATGTGGGATATACTTAAGTGATTAACCATGTCTAAGATAATATTTACGTATAAGCCGATATTTTTTTACTTCTATCTTGCATGCTTGTTATATTCATTAATTGTGTAATCATGACAACACCCCCACAATAAATAAACCATTCAACTGACAGAAATAAATTAAATGGTATGATCATGAGCTTGTTATATTGGATAGTTTATCTAGTGGTTGATAAACGAAACCAAGACCTTGGGGAGAAACACCTTGAACCTTGCGGGTTCGTGTTTACAGCTATCACCTGTCCACCTTTGAATCTCCTTGGATTGGTTTCACCTCAGCTCTTGACTTGAGCCGCCTCCACTAGCTTGGGTGCTCTATCAATTACATATGCATTTATCTCACACGCAGGTGAGTGGTAAAAAGGGGTTTTTACATAAAATAATCCTTGGGCACGCATGCCCTACATATTAATGAGGAGATGGCTCATAGACCAACAAATTTAATTTAAATAAATAAACTAAAAGAAACCATTCACATACAAAGGTCTCGGTCTAGCTCATGATCATCCATACATGCAACGATATTTACGCATAAATAATACTTAGAATTCAATTCTTTAGTCGTTCTTATTTAAGATAAATCACGCTCGAATCAATTAATTATCTTTAATTATTCAATCCTTTTATCATAAATTCTTTTCTGAACATCCTTGAGATTCTCATCCATCATAATTTTAAACAAATAAATTCATTTAAAATTATCCTTGTACGTAACTTATACCTTGGGGGAAACCTGGTGAATTCACGTTCATTACGCATATGATAAATTAAACACATATATATATAACACCTATCACGTGTTGTGCCTTAGCTTTACGGTAGCACCATGGTACATGTCTCAAGGGTTTGTATAATATAATAATTAATTTTTAATAAATCTGCGTAATTTGGGTGAGTACACGGTGTGTAGTTCCGACTGCACGGTGTGTAATTTTCTTCACCGTCCATCCGAAGTACACGCTCGGGGACATGGCGTGTAAATGTACTTCGGAAATTTTCGGAGTACATGGCGTGTTATTTTGGATACATGCCGTGTAGTTTCCACGTTACACAGTTTGCAGCTGGGCAAGCCGTGTACGGGGTACACGGCCCAACCCGAACCCGAAGGGACTACATGCCGTGTTCAGTTGGACCACATGGTGTGTAATCCGGAAACCGTGTGCCACCTATTTTTGGTCAACACACGGTGTCATAAATGACCTCAATACATGACCTGATTTGGCGGATCGGTCAATGCATTGAACCTAGACTACACGGCGTGTACTTCCGAATACACGCCGTGTATTCTAGTGTTATATGGCCAAAAACTTTTGGCTCCTCCGGATGAGTTCCTATATTTTATTTTAATCAAAATTAAATGAAAAATTCGTTTCTGTGAGGTGAACGAGAAACGAGGGAGGAGGAACAGATCTCGATATTCAGATTTCCAGAATGATTAAACTTGAATTGAAATAACTAAATTATTAAATGCGTAAATTACCAAAGAAAAACTAAATAATTATAATCAACAATATGACCATTCTGATACCACTTGTAGGTTCCAGGCGCAGCGGAAGCGCGTTGGTGGGTTTGTCCATCTTTAATTTTTACGTTAAACAACGTTCAATCCGAGATCCGTCACGATTTAAAAGGCATAATATTCGGAATAGAACAAAGAACGAAAAGAAAAGAAGAGTCCTGGAACCCATGAGGAGGATCATCATATGTTGATTATAATTAATTTAATTAATTCATAAAAATTACCTCATTAAAATTCTTTCTTCGTTGGTGTCTCTGGTCACGATCATGTGATCTGTCGTTGCCTCGGAGAATCCAAGTGTAGGATTCCTCTAGCTGTGATCCACATGTGTGCCACGTATCTTTGGACTTCGCCAAAGGGAACTCCAGGTGCTAGTGCAGAAGATCCTTCGCTTGTGATGTCCATCATCGATCGCTTTGATCCGGTGGAGGATCTTGCTTTCGTAACATGAAAGCGTTCTTGGTGGAAAATGAATTCTCTCTTAGCTTGAGAGTATTACCAATCTATTTTTCACAACCCAAATGGCCAACCTTTTTGATAATAATGTCATTGTGATTTATAATACATAGAATTAATAAAATTAATTAATTTCCCAAAATCATTTAATTAATTCATTTATTTCTTAGTAATACCCCATGTCTTAATAATGACAGTTGACCATCATTATTACTTGACATGCATCCAATGTATCAAATTTAATATCATTTAATTAAATAAATAAAATTTTTCTCACAAATCCGAAAAAAACAAACTACACGGCGTGTATATAAATATACACTGCGCGTACTTTTATTTTTTTCCATTTTGTTTATTTCCTCCACCATATTTATTAGACCTTGAGTAATGACTATTTATTTGTTAAATATATGTAACTTCATTACTCGCTAATAAATATATATATATTATTTCACCCACAATATATTCTCTCGAATAACTAGTGTCGAAGTAAATGCGATCAGACATCCTTGAATAATTATTAAACCACAATCAGGAATAATCTTTATTCAACTTGTTAAATTAATATTTAACTGAGATACATGGACATACTTAGTGTATGACCCTCTAGGCCTCTTTCTTAGTGGAATTAGGCGGAGCATGCCTAAAGTCCAAGGTTAGCATCTAGCAACATGCCAAGGCACCCATAGAGAAAGAAGTTAACACTGTAATGACGTGTCACCTCCTACGAACGCTTACCGTGTAATATAATCCCTTTCTCTCGATATCTCCAATAAAGCGGGTTGCATGATAGTGCCACCAACCCATGTGTTTGATTATTCTTTCTTTGACTTCCTGGAATTGAACTTTCCCATACCTTTCCATGGCCATGGATTTATTTAGGCTGTATCAATTCCGTCAAAGGGCCTGAGATATCTACTTTTGTTATAGAACAGAAGGGACAAATCCTTTCTCGCATTATCTATTAATGCGATATTACTCGTGACGCACCCAACGTATCCTACCTCACTACGAACAGTGTGTCATCACAGTTTTCGTTAATACATCTAAGTGAGCGAGTTGTAATACCCATCAATAATAATCCTAAAGTATATGGACCAGTACACATGTTTGCAGATAGGAACATCCAATGAAACTATGAAATGTGGATTTCCTACTGGCGGTTCTCGTTCTCATAATATCCTCCTGGATATTACCAAAGGTGCACACCATGTGAAGGTTCCTCAACGTTTTATGAGTCCTCACCCCTAATAACCTGTATTATTTGTGTCCCTCAAATAATATCATCCGGCCATAGAACATACATTCAAGAACAGTGTTATGGCACTTTCGGGTTCCCATCATAGCAGGTATCCGCTATGACCCTTTAATGCAACAGCTGTCCTTAGGACATTATCACATGACAAGTCACACAGAAGAACAATCAAGATGTGATAAGGGTTTTATTTAATGAATAAAGTACAATGTAGTTGGTTCTAGACCACCAACTCCAATAGTAACCCCATTATTGAATATAGAATGGTTCCAATATGTATCACCGTAGTTTAATCATCCTACTGAAAAATAGCATATGTCATCTACCACTGTAATGGAACCATAAAATTTTGATATCTAATGGGAAGTAAATATATCTAGTTATATAGTGGAACCTTATTTCATGGATATGTTTTTCGTCCAATATTTATAGAGATTTTCCCTTGCTGGTGGACTGGGTTATGGTCCTCCTATAATCATATAAGTTAGACCCCTCCTTTTGTAACAAAGATCAGGACCACTATCTATCTACTGAGTAGAATCATGTTAGTGGATTAGGGTATGGGTCATATATTCATAGATTTCAACCCCTTGATGAACTAGTGAGTGGGCCCTCTATCAACCTATATAGTGGAACCTTTTTATGTGGAATGGGCATGAGACTTTATTATATCAATTTAGGGTGTCCCTCAAAATGTATCAAGGAAACAGTACTATACCTATAGATTATATCCCCATGATTGTGAAGGATAGTTTCATGGTTTTTATTAACATGGTTCCTAGTTCAGATAGACACCTGAGATGCTAGGTATCATCGAAGGACCATTTTGATCTATTGGGGTACTTTTTTCCTAGGTTGGGATATGAGATGGATCTCCAATTTCACTATTATCGACGATTATTTTATGAGAATATATAGGTATCCTTGTTTTTTTATTTAATTTCAAACTTTTTATGGCTTTATTTGTTTACTTATATTATATTTACTACTTCCCCACCTTCATTTGTTTTTTCATCCTTCTAGTTGTGTATATACTCATCACTATATTGGAATTTCACATATTTTTCATGTTGTATGCTTATGACGTATAGTTTAGCATCGATTACAGAGGAGCATATGTATACACTGGTTCATTTGAGGACACATGGTATTCATGCCATGGATAAAATAATTTAAATGATCTAATCTATTACATTTACATTTATTTCAGGTTGAAGAATATTTATGGTTGGGCATTTATTTCTCCGTTTTTTATAAAACATTATAATACACTTTTATTCAATAGTGGTTATTACATGAATTATTTTAACTCTTGATGTTACTATATTCCCTATTATTCTTCCACACTTTTGAGTGGTGATTGTTGTATGTGTATATATTAGTACTTAAAAAAACATCTCACGCATCAGTTATGCCTTTTGACACTTATTTCTATACTCTAACCTATAAAGGTAGGATCGAGATAGTTGGTACTCAATCTCTATTGTGTTCGGTTGTGTAATATCAATTCATATCGAATTTATTCTTCATTCAATGATTAATCAATTTAATTTAGAAACGAAATTCTATATCAACAAAAACCTATATTAATTAATTATTAAAAAATAAAATTTACCACAGACAATAAAATTAAATTCAAAGTAGAACACCATATATAAAAATGATATATTGTTTAATAAATATAATTAATAAATAGGAAAATGAATTTTTTTGAAAAGTTAAATTTAATGTACAATGATTACAATAAATTTATTATTTTATTGAAAAATTAATGACCAAAAAACTAATGAAAGGATTATATATACTTTCAGATAATTATATTTATTTTATTAAATATTATAATTTATAATCCTAAAATAAAAAACCATTCTTATGTGATATTTTTTAAAATATATCCAAATATTTTTAAGAGGTGTGAATATTTAATTAAAAAAATCATGATATCGAATTCTGTTATCACATTCAGAGTAAAAAGAATCAATCCTTTTGAAATATTTAGATAATGTGAAAAAACTATGTAAAAAAACTCTACTTATTCAGTGATTTTTTTTTTAAATTTCATGAATAAGATAAAATTTCCATTATAAAAAAACTTTCATAACACCAATTTAAAAAATAATGACATGGAAGGAAAATATAAATGATTAAAATAGAACAATTTTTTCTTTTTCATTATATATTTTGTTAAGATACAACTACCAAGGATATTAATATTAATAAAACCATATAAATATCCAGAGGATATGAAAATATATGGCATTTGTAAATAAAATATATTAGGATTCCATCATTTTAAACAAATCATATTCCAAAAAATATTTCTAAAAATGAAATCCTTCCTGGGTAGAATTTAAATTCTAACACTTTAAAAGAAAAAATTAACTCAAACATTAATATTCATGAATAAATAGGATTTTAATTTCATCATATCAAATATGAATTATACATAAAAACTATACTTAAGTACTCGAATAATATGAAACATGTCTCAATGTAGTCGAAATTGATATAAAATACCTAAACATGTGATTTCTTTTAGTTGTACATGATTTATCTACATGGATAATTGTTTATTTTATTCTAAAAAAAATATAATAATATTTAATATATATTATGTGACTATCTCATAAGATCTTTTCAATCATTTGAAAACATTATTTCATTGATATTATTTTTCTAGTGTTAACAGAATTTTTTTCCCTTTGTGTTTTTTAATGAATGGATCAGTTCATACATGTAGAATATATTTCCAACATCATCATAATGATATTAAAGTTATAAATTTATTATTGTTCAATAGAAATTTATTTATAATCAATCCTAAAATTAGGAAACAATAAACAAATCACATCACTTTGGGGAGTATATATGCTTTATGTATGCATGAGTCATTATATCATTTACTAAATGTGTGAAAGGGTAAAAAATTCGGCTACAAATAAAATTTTAAGAATAAATATCTTTTTTATAAGTATTATATAATATCATTGGATCTATTATTATGAATATCCATGTGATTTACTGATGGAAAAAATCTTTCATCTGTACATGATATTGTAGTCATCCATATACACAAGAAATTGATTTATTCCCAATTTCATGGAGAAAGAGATGAAATAAAATTATTTCATCAAAATTATAAAATAAATTTCTAATTATTTTATTGATATTATTATATTGGGATTTTTTTAAATTAATTAATGGCTATAGAATAATATTTAAAAAATAAATACCTTGGTGATGAAAATTAACAACTATTTTAAAAACGTCCTTTAGATTTCCTGTTAAGGTATCTAGGGTTGGTTTTTTAGTAATAGAATCTTCTCATGATCGTGAATAATAATTTTCTTAGGATATTTTGGATGTGGTTGTTCATGGTATATAGATTATGCGATGTGAATATGTGAGGCTATGATGTACCCATTTATAATTGAGGTGAGTGGACCACCTATAAATTTCAATGTTTTAACATGTTATTTTCTCACACTCTTGATAAAATTGCCCTAAAAATAATATTATATGATTATAAGTAAAATGTATAAATCTCCCCAACCAATAAGGTTTAAATAAGTGTTTATGCCATTTATCCCCTTAGGTTTTTTATATTCACCCCTTGTAAACCCATTTTGATAATATATATTATAATATTTTTCTCTATTTATACAATTCATTATGAAAAAAATTAAGGTGTCCATTTTATGCAATATAAATTATTCTAATTAAAAATATTATTTTAATTTTATCAAACTTAATTCATAATGTTTTAGGATTATAATTTAATATTAAATTCATAAAATGTTATAAGAAAATGAGTATTTATGAAATTCGTTCATCAAGTATAAAATGGTCGTATATTAATTTATGACTAGTAATAGTAATTATAAATAATTAAAATCAAATATTTAGGCAATTAAATTATACATACCATTCAAATAATTCATTATTCATGTTCATTTTAAAGAATACAAATTGGTTGAGAATAAGATTATAAAATAAATTCTTGAAAATATCCCCTTTCCAACAAAATAATCATAAAATTATTTTTATAAAATAGATTATCAGAGTATCATTTTGTATATATATTATAAAAAAATTATTATAAATATGCAGAGTTATAGTAGAAAACTATATTTTAAATTATTCAAATATTCTAATTTCTATAGAACAATTTAAAAAATTCTTTATAGTTATATTTTGATCTAGTATGTTCAATATAAATATTTATCCTATAAAATTTGAATATTTTTTCCACAAAAAATAAAATTTTAAATTTAATATAGTTTCTCTAAAATATAATCATTAATTAAAAAAATAAAAAATCATCTATTATATAATATATATATGACCCTGCCATTTTTTCTGGAATTTGAATAAATCCTCTACATTAAAAGCCAATTGAGAATTATAGCTTTGATGAGAAAATAATTTGTGTATATAATCAAAATTATTCCATTCCATTAAATCATTTGGGTGATATTACTTGTTAAACTCATTTTGTATCCCATAATTAAATATCATTAGAACATATATTATAGATGATGAGAAGACTCTATTCATTACATGTTTTCATGGAATATAATGCATCATTATAATAGCGATGTATTTACCATTGATCCATACCATACTATGTAGAATCGAGACGTGTTGATTAATATTGTCTATATATACCTAGACGAGTAATGAATTGTTTACGTAATGCTAAAAATTTAATTTTCTATGAGACATGTATTCCTTTTGTAAAAGAATAATGGTATCACATAAAAAGCAATATTATCAATCAACATTTTAGTTTAGAAGATTGAATCTGAAATATTAAATCCAACATTGAGTACGTTCTCCTTTAGTAATAAAAAAATTCACAGAGCTGCCATTCCACTAAATCAGGGCCTTTTGTTATAACATTTAAGTTGTAATGATTTTTTTTGAATCTATTTATTCTCTAATATAATATATTTATTGAATTTTCATGATTTTCAATTATTTATAATGTCTCTACATCAATATAATAATTGGAATTACTAAATTCAAAATAATCATTCTTGATGATTCTCTCATCGATATGAAACTGAAGTATTATAAAATAGATATTTATTTTTATTTGATAAAGTAGTATCAAATAAAAATTCATATAAACTTATTATTATTAGTGTCATTTAATAGATCCATTCTCATTACATGTACATTCCTTATAAATTTTCCAAAAATCAATTTAGAAATATTTGTTCATTAATGTTGTCTTATTAAAAGCGATATTTGATTTCATATTTTATACAATGTAAAATAATTAATTTACTTTAAAATCATATATTAAATAAAAACATTATTCAATAAAATCAAAATATTTTACAGAATATCAATTTGGTATATAAATACAACATATATGAATATATGTGTGATTTTGTTTTATTAATTCAATCTAGAGGCTGACAGTAAATCCATATATAAAATAATTACAATATATTGCTGAATTTTAAATATTGTCAATATATATATTATTTAATTTTTATAGTTGTAATCATATATTAATCATTGATAATGTATGATGATTTTTATGGACAGGCACCAATAAATATAATTATTGATAATTTTCAAAATTTATAATCATATAAAATATCATTGTAATTAAAATTTGAAATATTATCATATACGATGGTTTTAGTGAAGAAATTAATTTATTGGTATATATATATAATTTTTATAAAGTATTATAACATCACATAAAATCAATATATAAATATTGTTTTATATACTTATTCACGGGTATAATGTTTATCTAAAGTGAAACACGTATATTTTCATTAATATCACGTTTTGGATTAGTAAATACATTAAAATTGATTCAAATAAATTAAATCAAATAACTTTATTTAATGTTTAATTTTTAAAAATGTGGAAGGGACTAAAACCAATGTGTCTATCTATGTTGGTGGAAAATATATTAAAAATAATATAATAAAATTAAATTATTCAATTATCAAGTAGTGTCAAAGACTTATATGTAATCAAAATGATTATTTTTTTTCTTGTTGGTCTATGTATTATACATATCATCTATCACGAAGGATGAAGTTAAATCTATAATACTTTGTTAATACCTATAATAAATTAAATTTTTATCTTAAAAAGTTGTATAATTGAATATATTTTTTTAAAATAAAAATTAAGATTGATAAGGGAAAAATTTAAATATATAATTGTAATTTATAATGGATATAAAAAAATATTATATGTTATTATCTATTCAATTATAATATGAATAAATTGTGATGTCTTGTGGATATAGTCTCTTAGTCTATGTCAACAGGATAATATATTAATGCATACATCTTGTCATGAGTAATATAGAAATTATTTAATCATAACTCTTTTCAATAATATCCAAAACATGAATATATTAAAATAAAACTTTTGAAAGATTGGTTTGATATATAAAATCTTGAATAATCAAATTAATAAAAAAATAAACAATTTTTTTTTTAAGAATCACCATAATAATTTTTCAATCCACCCCCATTTCACATTACATAATTTTTAGTTTTTACAAATAGTTACACACATAGAGTACATAATAATACTCAATCTAATTTAAATCAAACCCTAGGATTTATCTTCCAATTACTATATAAAATTAAATCAACCATTCTATTGTAATTTATAATCATATTTTCATTTATAATATTGTTACACTGTGTCTATGGGACTTATGGTCTTGAATGATGCAACTATAAGTATTTTTATGGTTCCTCCTAAACATTGTTTGAATGATGAAATATCTAATAAAATAATTCAAAGGCCATTAAGAAATATATAAATATTACATATTGATATTATTATGTGAATAAAATAAACCAAATAAACACACTACAAAAAATTATTAAATCAAAACAATGAGGAGAAAATATTATATACGAATGAAAATGAAAAGGCTGTGTATTATTATTTTTTATTCCAAAAATATAATATGGTCATACATTTTAAAGTATTAAAATTAAGAGATGTCATTTGGTTATCCAAATAATTTATTTCTATTTACTAGGTCAAACAATTTATTAGGTATATACCATTTATATGGATATGACTAATAATATATTAACCCAAGTTTATAGGGATCCAATTTAACAAATATTATAGGTTAATAAAATTGTTATAGTCCATACATTGATTTTAGTTGTTAGTTTTCATACACCATCATTTGGTCAAAAGATTGTAAAATTTTCCTTCTAGTAATATAAATCTACCAGCATGGAAAAATTAATATGTTATAGTACAAGATACACTATCATTTAATTATATTTAATCTATATATGGTATTATAATTAATAATAATATAAATTGGGATTTTTTGGATGATTCAGAATATAAATTTTTTTATGAAATAAAACAAATTCTTAAATGATTATATGTTATTCGATTATAAAATATTCGATAAGTCTTAATCATATTATTAATTAATTTATATTAAATATAATTAAAGACCAAGATTTCAATTTATGAAATAATTATATTCCTATTTTGATTGTAAATATTATTTTTTATTCTCATGAATTGTTATTTCTCAAAAACATTTCATAATATCATCCTCAAAAAATAACAATTTGAATATGGGATGTACTATGAGTTTTTATTTTTATGGTGATATAATACATAAATTTATATGTATTTTTTTATATTGAATTTGATAAAAAGTATAAATTAATATCATAAATTTTTTTTATTGAAATTATTTTAATATAAAATAAAAATTTGTAACATATTGGATAAAAATTTTGCTCCAAGGTTCGATCTAGAACATTGGAATTTTTTTATTAACAGAATTTTCCAAAATACTTTTTAATATAACTCGCTAAAAAATATATCAACAACGTGGAAAATTTTGAATATATTAACTAATTTTTTTTACAATGTGTTTAAATAAAATATTTATCAAATGAAATATGATGAGGAATAATGTTTATTTTTTCAAAATAATAAATGTACAAATTATGATACATATATAGAAATTATAGTTTTACATGAAAAAAATATATCGATCGAAAAATGGTATATTATTTTTTTGGATATATTTTCAATAGATTATATTTTAATCAAGTGTACCCTGTATAATTATTATTTTTCTTATAGGACATATATTTATATTTGGTTATATATCTAGTTTTTTAGTCTACAAATATTTGTAATGATTAAATAAAAATTACTACATTTAAAAAAATGAGTAGTTATTATAGTTTAATTGTTATATATTTAGGTTCAGTTATCATCATTTGCACAAATATTAATTTTTTATCAATTATTAATTCTACAAATATCAATATTAATAAATATAACATATTGATATTTCTAAATTTATATAATATTTACCATTAACTAAAAATATATAATGAACCGTACACTATACGTGACATATATATTAATAAAATGGGATATAAAGATGTTGGAATATTGTAATCATATAATTTTAATGAACATAAATATTGCATTTCCAAAACAAATTAGGGGAAATATAATAATTTTATAGATGTTTTTAGGATAATAAATAATCACTAAAATCATTTCTCTAAAAGAAATAAGGTTGAGAAATTATGATTTTAAAAAATTCATCTCAATTATGAATAAAATAAATTGAAACATAATTAAGTATATCTTATTGATGTATGTTATTGGATAATTTTTAATGAACTACTACTAAATAATTCAGAATTTTTTTTGTATTTTTTTATTTATTTTCCATTTTATTATTTTCAATTTTACGTGAGTTACATCATCTATATTATTATGTCTATACATAAAGAGTAAATGTCTCAATATCGTTTAAATAAAGAAAATAAAAAAATCAATCTAAAATTTATCGCATTGAAATTTTTGATAGAGATATATATAATAAATGATGAATAAATGTTGTGAAAAAAAAGAAAAATATATATAATTATAATGACATAGAATACTTTTAAAAAAGGACTCATAATGAAATTTTGTACTATGTAATCCAATTATAATTAAATAAATGGTAATCTTCTTAATTTTATTGGTTGTAACGTTTATTTTTCATCTATGTCAAACCATGAAACCAAAAATGTGCACCGATAACATTTTTTTTCAAAATAAAAACTAATTAAGTACAAAATAATATAAAATAAAAACCAATCTAGTCCCTCTCTTACCTCACATGTCACATCCCCCACCACTCCTCATCAAACTGTACTTGAAACCACCCTTTTAGTGAGCTCCCCTCTATCTGTCTCCTTCTCCCGATTTCTCAAGGATTTGTCCTTGATTCTCCAATGTATTTCATCCAGCTTCTTCATGTTGTTTTTCCAATTATTTTCCCTCTCCTTATTCCCTCTATTTCCATTTTCAAAACCTATGTCATATATTGAACATATTATGGTTCTTTTATAATTTTAAGGCATTTAGTGGGATTACCATGAAATCTCTGTGCACGTTTTGGTTTCTTCGGCCAAAAGTGATGGGATTATTATCATTTTGGTGTGTCCATCTTCAATTAGTGATGGTTTCTGCACACATATTAATTGATTCACTTTTATTAGAGGTATTTGGGGAATCATGGTTCTATATAGGATAATTAGATAGTTTAGTGGCTCCTTTGACGTTTTCAAACACAAGCATAGGTATATATATATACTTATATAAATCCCCCTTTAACATATTCCATCATGGATTGGGAATATGTGCATTGGACTAAGGGTTACATATATATATGAGGTTATTTTCTTGTGATTGTGGCGCGATATTCGTCAAATACATTGATTTCCAAATTGTTCATATTGATTCCCTCATTTTTAATTTGGTTTACCTAGGAATTATCATTTATATTTAAATAATTAATGATTTATCTATTTTCTATTTCATGTTTAATACAAATTAGTTATGTATTTGTTTAATAAAAATGATTATTCTGAGAAATTGAGTGATTTACTCTTTTTATTTGAATGAGAAGAAATTGTTTATTAGATCTGTATAATAAGTGTTTGAGTAAAATACCATTTTGGCTATATAAATGTGTTTCAGTTTTAAAATGGTTTTTTGGTTTTGTTAAATGGGGTTCCAAATGGATTATTCGTTTTGAATATGGTGTGTGTTGTCTCTTTTGAAAATGGTTTGGTTTTAAATGGTTTCTTGAGGTCTATTTTATAATTTAATAAAAATAATTACATGGAAGAATATCTTTGGGATGAACCACCTTCCTTTTTGTATTTTGATATTAAATGGTGGTCCTCATTTGGGAATTCCCTCATGTTTTATAGGTTAATGGAAAGAGGGGTAATTTCTCATTTTTTGTTTTGAGGGTTACTGTTGTGTGCGATTCTAATATAGGTGGTTTTATTGTTTTATGGTTTTATTGGCATACTCCTATGTATTATTTACATAGTAAACTAACATTGGGAGAGAACATTCAATGAAATTTTTTTACACTATTTATATTACACACTGGAATGTTTCCCTTAGTATGGTCTAACTATGTTGGTATTATGTCCCTTGGTCATGCTCGGTATGGTTCAATTGGGTGATTGGGAGTTATTGTATTATTATGTATATAATTCCACTTGGATGAGTCACAAAGATGTTTTTTTCTAGATTATTCAGGATCACCTAACAACTATCATTTACTTTAGTACATAGTTATCTAAAACTGATGATTGGAGTGCATGGTTTGGTTGGTCACTCTTGCTTCATAGTTTTCCATTACACTTTTGTGATATTTTATTTTCCTACTTGTATAGGGAATCTATTTTTTGATGTTTATAAATTTATTTTCAAATGTTTATGGAAACATTTTTTTTATCATTTTTTTAGATTTCCATCTTCTTTATCCCAAATTTCATAAATAAATAACACTACCTTCATGGAAAAGAAATTGGTTTTTAAATGAAAAGTGCATTGGACTGTGATTTTTATTAAAGGGAATTTATTCTGAATATAATAAATTTATATATTATAGTTAAAACCTAAAATTTTTGGGTTTCATTTTTAAAGGAAAGTCAATTTGTAATATATTACTTTGAAAAAAATATTGAGTTTTAATAGTCATTTCAATACATCATTATTTTTTTTTTCTATAGTGAATGTTTCAGTTTGATCTTGATCATAATGGGTGATGTTAATTCTTCTTATTGGAGAGTTCAATGTGGGGTCACATGAAGTTATAGTGGTCATCTGGTTTATATAGTTTTATTTTTTAGCTCATTCATAGTTTTCCGTTTGGTTAATTTTTTTGGATTCTTTTTTAGTATTATACTTCTTTTTTATTTATAATGTGAAAAATCATTATCATTAATACAATATTAATTAAATTTTCACTTATCACATGACTTGGAGGATCTATAATGCCTCTTGGGTCATGTCATAGTCCAACACATTTTAATGGTTTGGGATCAACCATATTTGTATCATGGAAAAAAATGTTTCAGTGCATGTTCATTAGGGAACATCGCTTTGATAGTGTGAGAGGTTATTTGGGATGTCAAGGGATATGCATTTGGACTGTGAGTAACATCCCAGGTAAATAAAGAATATGGAATTTCCATATTTATTAATATTTTTCAATAAAATGTTAATATTACTTTAAATGGAATGATATGTTCGATGGCATACCTGATACACAACAACGAGTTTTTTTGAAATCTTACGTTGCATAATAATAATATAATAATATTATTTTAAATGGATGTTTACACCTAGTCGTTGTAATGGTGGGAATTAACCGAAATAACTACAAAATGATTATATATTTTTGCTAAATATTTTTTCCATTTATCAAATAAATGTTAGAGGCTTAAAATGCGAATGGATCCAATTTTAAGAATAAATATTCTAAAATTCATTAAAATTACGATTAACCGCCATTTGAGGGAGATCCTGTAACATCCCAGGTAATTAAAGAATAAATAATTTTCATATTTATTAATATTTACGAATTAAATATTAATTTTAATTGAAAGGGGTTTCTACGTTCGATAGCGTACTCGATACGCAACGATTAGTTTCTTTGAAAACTTACGTCGCACACAAGTAATAAAATAATATTATTTTAATTTTTAGTTAACAAGTAGCCGTTGTACTGGAGGGAATGGATATAAATCACTAAAATATGATTATATATGTTTTTAAAGGTTTTTAAATTTACCCAATAAAAGATAAAGGGTTAAAATACGGAAAGAGTTCAATTTTAGGCATTTATACCCTAATTTTCACTAAGGGTTCACTTATCACCTTTTGACGGTGAACCGTCATTAAATATAGTTTTGATCAATCTTATAAATTCTATTGGACCAAAAATAACTCTTCTTTATAATTGGGACATCAAAATTTACTTTGTGTAAATTTTTGGTACCTTTCCGATAAAGTTCATTTTTTAATGAATAGTGTAAAATGTTGTATTTTAATTCAAAACCTCTTTTTAATCTAATTTATTTATATGAATATATTATCTTTTGAATTGGTTTTAAAGTTAAATTAGAAAATATTTTTACCATTAAATCCAATAGTGGTCGTTGGAATTAATTTCATTTTGAAATCGGACTTAAACTAGTGTCAATCTTTTGATACTTATTGTTTCATAAAAACACGCTATTTGCTCTGACAGCGGGAATTAATTATTAAATTAATTAATGTGTATTATATGTTTTGAATTTTGTAAAATAGACTTCATTTTTGAATTCGTAATATCAAATATATCTTAGGGTGAATTTTTGGTAATTTTCTAAAAAACATCAATTTTTGATGAATAGGAAACCACTAAGTGGTACTTATAAAAACTGATTTTCCGTATAAATGAAATTTTGCCATCACTGTGTTTTGATTTTCAAAAATCCGACATACATGGTTGTCATTAAGAAGTAAAATTTGGTTCAATGAGATTAAAATAATTTTTTGGTGAATAGTAACTTATTAAGTTTTAATCGCGATTAGTGGTAATTAGTGTAGTTTAAGGTAAAAATAATGTTTTAATAATATGAGATGAGCTTGAAACATGTCCTACCCTCCATGAATGTGTCATGGCCGAACATGAAAAGCCATGGGTAAACTTGGGGACCCCATGGAGCCACTTTGGTTGGGAAATGACATAAATAACTTTTTATTTAATGTAAAAGTAAAAATGACACAAACATAATATGTTTTACAAAAACAATTTTTACATGGGGTTATAAAGATCAGATTTTTGATTATAAATAGTCATTGGAAAGATAAAATAAGTTCCTATATCATATTATTTTTTTATAATTTTTATACTTTAAATAAAATAAATTATTTATGACATCATTATGATGCAACGATGACTTCATTATTTAACTATTTAAATAAAATGGAAAAATAATGTAATATCTAAAACCTACACATGTCCAAAACCTATTGTATGGGAATATTTCAAAGACTTATCACCTTATACACGAATTATATCAATGTGGGACCTTTTAAAATCGAAAAACATTTTCAAATAAAGTAATATTTCTTTACATTCCAAAAGTGCCCCTCCTCTCCTCTTATAAAAGGCCCCACCTCTACCTCATTTCACACACTCCTCAAGCCTTTGGCTCGGCCATACCCTGCCCATTTACTATCTCCACATCCCTCTACTCATCCTAGAGGATTCCCTTTCAGCATAATCCTTTCAAAGGAAGCCTTTAGGCTCAAATCAAAAGGAGTTACACTTTTAAAGGTAATTCATTCTCTTTTGTTCATTTGTTTTATTTTGCTTCTCCAACCCCCTAAACTTTTTTTATTTACTTTTTTTGTAACAAAACAAGTATCTTAAATATACTAGGATGTTTTTATAAGATTTATTCGAGCTACACTCTCACACAACTACATCAAATGGTTAAAGAACATACGGTTTCCGTGGATGGCGAAATTCTGCCTCCCGAAACGATGTTTGTTCAATATTCATTTAACACCTTCAAAGGTTTCCATTATGATGTCACTATTTTTATATATGATATATAATATGTTTATTCTTTCCTTAATCTTCTGTATTTTTCATTTATGGCATACCATTATTGTTTCCATTATGGGTAAACACGATATCTTCATTTTAGGATGTGCGGACTACCGCCCCCTGAAAGTGATTTGATTCGTTAATACCATATGTGGGATGTGTAAAGGATAAAGATAATGATATTATATATGTTATTATACTGGAATTATAATATACTCTTATATCATTATGATTCCATTCCAAAAAATACGAAATAGAAATGGAAGTAGCGTTCATGCGTACGTACGGCTTACCGTCTCCATGAACGGTGCATTTCATTTCTTACCTCTAAATGATTATATAATATTATAAATGCATGCATGTACTGGATATATATGACTTATATAATATCTACATCATGAATACCATTCTGGATATAATGGATACATGAAAAACTTGTAATTATAAAGGGCTTATTTTTGACTCAAGTACCAATGATCATTAAAACGACCGTTATTAACTTAAATAATTACACAGTGTTCATGACATGGCAATAAGTGATATAAAAGGAATAATGAACTTTAAAAAGGTTCTTAATCAAGTATAAATTAAATCAAGTTTATTATTCAGGACGTTAAAGAACGATCGAGTCAAGTCGGACCTGAGGTAAGGGACTTCGTCTCAATCTCCTTTCATTGAGGCATATTTCGTTTTATACACAACTTTATTTTATAAGGTGTATAAACCCCTTTGACTTTTACTTTTATACAAAAGGAATCTTTTTCTACGAAGCGTTTTACTAAACGACAAAAAGGAATGTTTTTTTAACGTATGCGGTGACAACGACCTTTTCCGCCGCCGTGAGTATTATTTGGTCTTTGGCTTCCTCAACAAGCCGTAATGTTTTTAAAATAAAATAAATACCATATACTCTTTTCTGTATTTTGGTATTGAAAATGGTTATGATAAAAGATTCTATTATGTGAATATATTTATGATATATTGTGATTGAAATGTGGAAATTTTATCATTCCTTTATATTGGTTTTATGTTTTATAATTTTATTGGTACATGGACATTTTAACGGGTGGTTACATTATAAACCATATGACGGGTGGTGCTGTGAATACCAGGACGGATGGTTACGTCATAACCTCCAATGCATTGGGTATGGAAGTCGCCCGTATGGCTATTCCATTAAGTATATATGTAAATTGGCCGTATGGCTATTCCATTAAGTGATATGTGTGGAAGTCGACTGTATGGTTATTCCACTTAAGTATGTTTATGTCCCAAGTAACCTTTATATATGTTATGTGTTCTTTTTATGGGTTTTATGGTAATCCTTTGGTTACAAAAATGTAAGTAATGATACTTTATTCAGTGAAGAGTTTTTACTACTTCATGAAGGTGAAGGTATTACTTTGATAGAGTATACATGGTTTACTTGATGTTTGAAAAACTAACAGTTTTCATTTTTTTGTGTATCCCTTACTGAGCTTTTTATGCTCACCCCATGTTTTTTTGAAATGTTTTTCACAGGACTTAATGTGGAATAAGGTCAAGGATAGGATCAAGGGAATGTCATGCTATATAAAACATGGAACTAGACATGTTTCTTTTAAGAGTTTTTTTTTATTATGGAAACTTAGTAGAAGTGACTACTTTGTAATCTTTTGAGATGTAATAGTTATGTTCTAATTCTCTAAAACTCTAAACCTGAAAAGATCCTCAACGTGAATTATTCATTTAATTCAATATTAAGTAAGTTTTAAGGCCGGGGCCTTATAGAACCATTTTTAAATATACTTTTTGTCACTTTTGTATGTTTTATTTTACATAATAAAATTCTACTTTGCAATCAAGACATCAATATTTACTTTGAGAATAATTTTGGATTTTTTCCAATAAAGTGCATTTTTTTAGTAGTTAAAATTGCTGTATTTTATTTCGAAACCTCTTTTTAATATAATTTATTTATTTAATTAGATTATTATTTTAATTGGGTTTAAATTTTATTCAGAATATATTTTTACCATTTAATCCAATGGTGGTCATTGGAATTAATTTCACTTTGAAAATTGACATAAACTAGTGTCACTATTTTGATAGATATTGTTTCTTAAAAAGACGATATTTGTTTTGACATCGAGAATTATTTATAAAACAAATTAATGAAAATTATACATATTGAATTTGATAAAATGGACATCATTTTTGAATTTGGAATATCAAATTTACTTTGGATATATTTTTGGAATTTATCTGACAAGTGTTCTTTTTTAATGAATAGTAAAAATATTGCATTTTACTTCAAAACTGCTTTTTCATCTATTTTAATTATATAGTTATATTTTAATTTTAATTGAATTCAATTTTTAATTGAATTTTGTTTTTATCACTTAATAAAATGATTTTCATTGGATGTAATTTTACTTATCAATAGGATGTAAAAGCAAGTCAATATTTTGATGATGTTTACTTCTTAAAAACCCGTCTTTGGTTTTGACAATGGGAATTATTATTAAATTAATTAACAAAATTTCTGTGTTTGGAATTTGGTAAAATGGATTCCATATTTGGAATCATAGGGTCGAAATTATGTAATTAAGACTCTTTTGTTTTTGGAAATTATAAATTGTAACGACATCAATTATCGTTAATTATCATGATTAATTAGTAATCAGGAAGGTAAGGGTAACAGAATATTATCATAATAATATAAAATGAACCCAAAATGTGACCAAGTAATCGTTTTTGAGTTTTGGAAGACCATGTGAAGATTTTTACCATCCATGAGGGTCCATGGTGTCGCATGGGTAAGACAGTGACACTTATGACATTATTTTTAAACAGAAGAGAAAAATAACAAAGGTTTGTATATCCTAAGTGAAACAATTTTAAGTTTGTTTAAAAAAATGATAACATAGAATATATGTACTAATTGGAAATGTAAAACTATTTCCTACATCATGGTAATTATTTTATAATTTTCATTCATTACATAAATAAATATATTTATGAAACCATGATGATGCAATGATTACCTCATTAATAAAACATTTAAATAAAATGAAATGGTAAGGTAAATTCTAAGACTTAAACTTGTCTAAAACCTATTTTTTTTGGATTTAGAACCCTTATCACCTGATACTTAAAATATATCATTGTGGGACCTTTAAAATCCAAAATTCAATTTAAAATAATGTTACATTTCAAGACTTTCCAAAAGTGACCCTCATCCCTCTTATAAAAGGCCCCACCTATACCCCCTTACCCAAACCTCTCAAGCCCTTGTATCGTCCAACCTATACTATTTTTATCTCTCCACATCCCTCTTTTACTTCTAGAGGCCTCACTTTGTGAAGAAGTCTTTCCACAAAATCCTTTGGCTCAAATCAAAAAAGAGTTACCCGATTTAGAGGTCATGTCTTCTCTCGAGTTTCTTTCTATTATTTTCGTTCTTCACTCACCACTATATTCTTATTATTTGACCCCATAATAACAAGATTATATTAAATATACTATGAATTTTTTATGAAATGGATTGTACCTACACTGAGATACACCTCCATCTAATGGTTAAAGAACATACTATTTATGTGGGTGCCGAATTACTGCCTCACGAAACGATGATTGTTCAATATTATTTTAACACCTCTCATTGTGGCCATTATGACGGAACTATATTTATATATGATATATATTATACTTATTTCCTCTCTATTCTTTATTATTTAACATTTAAATAATACCTTTATGCTTTTCATGTTGTGAAAATGCGATAATTTCATATGAGAAAGTGTGGACAACCGCCCCCTCAAGTGATTGGACTCATTCATGCCATCCATGGAACGTATAATGAATGGAATAAATGAACTTATCTTACCAATATAAAATATATATTATTCTGTAATTACAATATATCTATGTCTCATTATGTTTTAATGTCCATTAATATGGCATAAAATGAAAGAAACGTTCATGCGTACGTACGACCTACCGTCTCCAGGAACGGTACATTTCATTTCTTGTGTCCAAACATTATGTAATATTATTAAATACATATATACAGGATATATATGATATTTAAATCGTTAAAACCATTTTGGAGATGATGTAATTATAACTACATGGGCAATTCGTTTCAAACAAGTTCATTTTTGACTCATGTACCGAACATCGACAAAACATATGACATGAAATCACATAATTAACTAATTATTAATACATGATAATATGTTATATGAATTGGATAATAAAACTTAATGTAATTCCTTATTCAATTATAAATTGACCTAGGTTTATTATTCAGGAATATAAATAATGAACGAGAACAAGTCGGACTTGAGGTAAGGGATTTCTTATCTCACTTTTAATTCCGTGAGATTTCCATTGTTCGCCACTTATTTGTTTCATATGGTGTATTGTGTACTGCCATTTCATCTATATTATCATGATTCTATTTATATTCATGGTATTATGTGATTAATTTGGTGTTTATTAAATTTGGGTCATATGACTTGATTGATTAAAATGAGTTTGGGATTTCTTATCTCACATTTAATTCCATGAGATTTCCATTGTTCGCCACTTATTGTTTCATGTGGTGTGTTGTGTACTGAAATTTCATATATATTATCATTATTATATTCATATTCATGGTATTATGTGATTCATTTGGTGTTTATTATCTTTGGGTCATACGACTCGATTGATTACAATGAGGTAAGGTGTTTTTATCTCACATTTTATTCATGTGAGATTCATGCTACATTTGCCACTATTTCCTTTTGTGTGGTGTATGTACATACCATGATTTTATTCTTTTTGTAATATAATTTAATTTATGGGTATTTTCATCTTCATTTTAAGATCCTCCATTAATGGGGTGTATGTTTCAAAAGTTACCCAAATCGGTAAGGAAAACTTTCACCCTCCTCTTTTTAAAAGACTTCTTTTTTAAGGTATATTAATTTACATACTCATATGTTGGGATATGTTATTATATATCCATATTGCTGTAATTTTTTTGTCCATGTAATGAGATACCCTTTTTATCTCTCATCAACTCATTTTCTGAATTTTAAAGTGACGCCGTTAGGCTGTCAAATTTCGGTAAGGGAATGTCCTAACCTAATTTCAATTTTTTGGGTTAAACCTATACTTCATGATTATGTCATGCTATGAATATGTGTGGATGACCTATGATTTTTTTACACTTAATATCCACTTATATTGAGTGTATTTATATTTTATGTAACTGATTTTTCATTAACATATGGATATCGTCTTTGTACGGGACTTCGTCTCAATCTCCTATCATTGATTCATCTTTTGATTTCTACACGACATTATTTTATACGGTGCATAAAACCCTTTTGACTTTTCATTTCATTCAAAGGGAATCTTTTCTCTACAATGTGTTTTACTAAACAAAAAAAGGAATGTTTCTTTTTTTAACGTAATCGGTGACAACGACCTTTTCTTCCACCGTGAGTATTACATGATCTATGGCTTCCTTAACAAGTCGTAATATTTTCAAAATAAAAATAAATACTGTATACTCGTTTTACGTATATTGGTATTGAAAATGGTTTTTAGAATGGATTTATTATTTTAATATCTTAAAATTTTATATTGTTATTTCAATATCAGAATGTTATATTTCTTTTATACATAATTTATGTGTTGTGATTATGTTATGGTTCTTGACCATTGTCACATATACGGGTGGTTCTGTGATAAACCTAGGTCGGGTGAGCATGAGATTGCTCTTCAATGCATTGGGTATTGTGATGGAGGTAAATGTTAATATTTATCCTAAGAGATTTAGGGAATATACTATGATGGGTATTCCAAATGTGACTCCCTATATAGTTGTGATAGTTACAATGTAAGTATGTTATGTATGCCTTATATTACCTTTATAATTTTTGATTACACTGTGTTATTAAATAATATTATGATTTCAGAAGGTATGATGAAAAATTATGGTTTCATTGATTTGTATTTATTGATGGGTTAATGTTTCCTTTCATTATGTTATAACCCTTAAATAGATTTTTATGATGATCCCACGTTTTTAAAATGTTTTTCACATGACTTAAAGATGAATAGGGTCAATGATGGGATTATGGAAAGAAATAATGTCTATAACATGGAACTAGTCATGTTTCTTTTTTAAGAGTTTTTATTTTTTGAAAAAATAGAAACTGAGTAGAAGTTTCTACTTTATAATATTTTGAGATGTAATATTTATGTCCTAATTCTCTAAAACACTTAACCTAAAAATATTCCCAATGTGAATTATTCATTTAATTCAAGATTATGAAATTTTTACTAGTTGGGTACTTATAGTTGGTATCAGAGGTCAGTTTAGATAACATTAGAGGTTAGGGTATTCTTTATGCATAAGTGACATTACCATAATTGTTAGGATTTTAGAAAGAGTCATAGTTTTTTTAGATAAAGTGAATGAGATTAAGTTAACATGAATAATTATACCATAGTATTATATGATGATTTTACTGATATACTCACACTGAACTTTTTGTTTTTAGTTAATGGCTGGAACTAGAAGGCACCAAAGTAACAGTGGATATGAAGAAAATTTTGACAGTTTTTTGAACGATCAAATGAATGATATGGGATCTGAAATGATAACTCTTGTGGTTATTCTCAACCAACTTTCAAGAGTCATGATTGACCACCTGAACCGTAGTGACTTTTATAAGGCATCATATATGTGAGAAACAAATCCCTATGGAAGTACATGTAATAATCATAAAGGTATGTATGTTTAAAAACCTATGTGCCAAAGATGAGGAAAGAAACAAATAGTAAAACGTTTCAAAGGGAAATAAAGATTCTATAGATGTGGAAATGAAGGTCATAAAGCAAGAAATTGCCATGGAAAAAGGAAGAATATAGTTGACTCTAGGAAAGGGAAATAAGTTCTTTCTGAAGGAACAACTAAATGTTTTAAATGTGGTGTGCATGGTCATTATTCAAACACATGTCCTATGAAGAAGTTTAAGGAATGGGATCACTAGGATCATACTAATATTCATTTACCAATAAATAAATCCATTCTGACTCTGGATGAAGAAACTAAAAATGACCAATGAAAGGTATGAATTATTTCATAACATAAGTTTTCCTATTATTTAAATCTTAAGATATAATTCATGATTTTGGTTATTGGAAAGAATTATTTTAGAATAAGTTGGAAATAAAAGGTCAATGGATCATGAAGAATGTTGAATGAGTAATAAGTAAACATATAAGGAATTCATGAGTTATGGTAGATTTTAGAATGGAGAAATTTTTAAAAGTATTAAGGCTCTTTTGATGATGGGGTTATAGTAGAAGACTTTTTATAGTATGTGTAACCCTGATGTTTGATATATTAAAATTTTATTCATGGAGTAATTATCTTTTATTTTTTGGATATAGTTATAAAGAAATATTTATGTTTATATGATCCTTGAATTTGAGGCAATTACAGGTTAATTCATTTTGGGATATAAAATGAATGTTATTAGATAACCTTCGTGGTTAAAATATGTTATAATTATTTTTGATGAATTTATCGCTTTTTTGGAATGTTGAAAAATAATATATTTTTTGAAAATGGACAAGACGCAGACCATGTGACAACCCATCATGTCGGACGAAGCTACATGAATCAAACCCACAACCAATGTGCGATAGGTATTTATCGCCTACCACTGGACTATGTGAAGTCCTTGGTTAGTTTGACTAATTATTTTTAGTTAGAGGATTTTATGAATCAAGAATATGTTGATTTTGGGTTACCTATGGAAATTATTAACCTATTAGAGAGGATATGTGATTCGGTTTATTACTTTTCAGTATGAGACTCTTAGAGAAACCGATGTTATTTGGAGATAAATGTTAAGATGTATCGTGGGAGACTATGTGTTAAAATTATTCATAGTTCTGGATTCGATCACAGTTTGATTTATATAGAAGAATTTTATAGATAGCTGTTTATTGATTGGTTATTGTTGAACTTTGTGTTTTGTTTGAAAATTTTTGGAGATTAAGCGTACTTTTTCATTTTGTAAAGGATTATCCTTTTGGGGATTATCTAATCTTGTACTAACAATTTT
Organism: Viscum album; assembly: GCA_963277665.1. Lineage (NCBI taxonomy): Eukaryota > Viridiplantae > Streptophyta > Magnoliopsida > Santalales > Viscaceae > Viscum > Viscum album. The sequence goes on from OY728163.1 coordinate 740,867,029, forward strand.
TTTTGTTATGGTCTAAATACATGGGAAATATATAGTTCATGTTTTTCGGATTAGGTGATTCTCTAGAAGTTGATTATATCACTCTTAATGTGAACAAGTCATCATAAATACTCATCTTTTGGAGAAAATATGAGTTTGTGTAAGAAATATAGTAAAAGATGAAAGTCTACATGACAAGTAAGTATGTTTACTTGTGTTTTAGTTAATCTCATAAATAAATTCTTCAATGAAATTTAACATAAAACAAAAAAAAATTCTATTGCCTTTTCCTACTCGGGAATCAAATACTGTTTAACCCATCACAAATTTGTGATTTTCTGGTTGTTAACGTTCTCCTAGACAAATTTTCTATCACTCCCCATTAGAACTCTATGGTTTGTTTTCTCCTCCATATCCATGTTTTCATGGAATCGTAGTATCATTTATCTTGGGTGACCTTCTTACTTTTTTTCTATCTTTTAATGTGATAGTTTAATATACTTTTTTTCCGATGTGGGTCTTTCAATAATGTTTCATAGCCTGATTTTAAAATTTTGAGGACCAAATTCCCAATAGGGGGAAAGATGTAACATCTCGAGTAAATAAATAATATGAAATTTCCATATTTACTAATATTTGTGAATAAAATGTTAATATTACTTTAAAGGGAATGTTATGTTCGATGGAATACCTGATACGCAACAATGAGTTTCATTGAAATCTTACATTGCACACTAATAATATAATATTATTATTTTAAATAGGAGTGAACTCCTAGCCGTTTTAATGGTGGGAATTAAGAGAACTAACTAAAAAATGATTATATATGATTGTTATATATTTTTTACATTTATCTAATAAATGTTAGAGGCTTAAAATACGAATGAATCCAATTTTAAACTTAAATATTCTAATATTCTTTAAAATGATGAGTAAAATCCTTTTTATGGAGAACCATTTTTTAAATCTACATTTTGACACTTTTATATTTTATATTTGACAAAATAAAATATTTCTTTAGAATCAAGACATCAAAATTTACTATGTGTAAATTTTTGGATTTTTTCAGATAATGTTCATTTTGTATAAATAATGAAAATTGTTGTATTTAAATTCAAAACCTCTTTTTAATATAAATAATTTTTATGGATAAATTATCTTTATAATTGGGTTTAAAGTGTAGTTAAAATTTATTTTTACCATTTAATCACATTTTTGTCATTAGAATTAATTTCACATTGAAATTGGACATAAATAAGTGTCAATCTTTTGATAGATATTGTTTCATAAAAACACGCTATTTGTTTTTACAGTGGGAATTAATTTTTAAATTAATTAATGAAACTTATATGTATTAAATTTATTAAAATTTTCATCATTTTTTAATTTTTAAAATCATATTTACATTGGATAAATGTTTGGTATTTTTCCGACAAATGTTCATTTTTACTGAAAAGTGAAAAATACTGCATTTTACATCAAAACTGCTTTTTCATATAATTTAATTATATAGATATATTGTCCTTTTAATTTATTGTAAAGTTTAATTGAATTAGTTTTTTTTCTCTTAATACAATTTTGTTCATTTGATGTAATTTTAATTTTTCAATTGGATGTATAAAATAGTCAGTCATTTGATAAATTTTACTTCTTAAAAACTCGTCATTGGTTTAGACAGCGGGAATTATTTTTAAATTAATTAATGAAATTTATGTGTTTGGAATTTTGTAAAATTTATTGTATTTTTGGAATCAGAAGGTCCAAATTATGTAATTAACACACTTTTGTTTTTGGACATTATGAATAGTAACGACAACAATTATCTTTAACAATCTTGATTAATTAGTAATCAGGTAGTTAATGGTATTAAAATAATATCATAATTATATAAAATGACCCAAATATGTGTCCAAATCCTCTTTTTTGAGTCATGGCGGACCATGTGAAGCTTTTTACTAAACTTGAGGGACCATGGAGTCACATGGGTTAGATAGTGACATTTATAACATTATTTTTAAAAAGAAGAGAAAAATAACAAAGTTTTGTAAATCCTAAGTAAAACAACTTTAATTTTGTTTACATAAATGATATGTTATACTATAAATATTAATTGTAATGATAAAAAAATTTAATACATCATGGTATTTTTTTTAAATTTTATACATTACATAAATCAATTTATTTATAAAACCATGATGACATGGTGATTACCTCATTAATGAACGATTTAAATAAACTGAAAATATTATGTAAAATATAAGACTTTAACTTGTTGAAAAACTATTGGATGGGCGGATTTATAACCCTTATCACCTTATCCTCAAAATATATCATTGTGGGACATTTAAAATATGAAAATCATTTTATAATAAAGTAACATTTCCAGACATTCCAAAAGTGACCCTCCTCCCACTTATAAAAGGCCCCCACCTCTACTCCATTATATACACAAATCTCAAGCCCTTTGATCATCCAAAATCTTCTCATATTTTCTCTCTACATCCATCTATTACTCCTAGAATCCTCAGATTGGGCAGAACTCTTTCCAAGGATTCCTTTGGCTCAAATCCAAAAAGAGTTTACCGATTTTGAGGTAATGTCTTCTCTCGAGTTTCTTTATTTTATTTTCCTTCTTCCCTCACCACTATCAACTTATTATTTTATCCCATAATAAAAAAAGTATCATAAATATACTAGGATGTTGTTATTAAATGGATTCTACCTACACTTACACACACCTCTATCTAATTGTTAAAGAACATACTGTTTCTGTGGTTGGCAAATTACTGCCTTACGAAACGATGATTGTTCAATCTTCTTTTAACACCTCTCATGGTGGAAATTATGATGGAAAGATATTTATATATGATATATATTATATTTATTTCCTCTATATTTTTATGTATCTTATATTTAAAACATACCTTTATGCTTTTCAAGTTGTGCAAATGCGATAATTTCATATTAGTAAGTGTGGACAACCGCCCCCCAAGTGATGGGACTCGTTAATGATATACATGGAACATATAATTAATGGAATAAAAAAACTTATGTGAACTATATAACTTATATATTATACTGTAATTATAGTATATCTATGTCTCATTTAGTTTTAACGTCCATTAATATGACAAAAATTGAAAGTAACGTTCATGCGTACGTACGGACTACCGTCTCCATGAACGGTACATTTAATTTCTTATCTCAAAAAATTATTGAATATTATTAAGTAAATATATACATGATATATATGATATTTAAATCATGAGAAATATTCTGAAGATTATGTACTTATAACTATATGGACAATACCTTTCAAACAAGTTCATTTTTGACTCCTGTACCGAACATCGACAAAACGTATGATATGAAATCACATAATTAACTAATTATTATAACATGATAATATGTGATATGAATTGAATAATAAAAATTAAATTAATTACTTATGAAATTATAAATTGACCTAAGTTTATTATTCTGGAATATAATGAACAAACGAGAACAAGTCGGACTTGAGATAATGGATTTCTTATCCCACTTTTAATTCCGTGAGATTTCCTTTGTTCGCCACTTATTTGTTTCATGTCGTGTATTCTGTACTTAAATTTAATATATATTATCATGATTCTATTTATAATCATTTCATTATGTTATTAGTTTTGTGAATATTATCTTTGGTTCATACGACTCGATTGATTACGACGAGGTAATAGATTTCTTATCTCACTTTTAATTCCATGATATTTCCATTGTTCGCCACTTATTTGTTTCATGTGGTGTATTTTGTACTGTAATTTCCTATATATTATAATGAATCTATTTATATTCATGGTATTATGTGATTAATTAGGTGTTTAATTTCCTTGGGTCATAAGACTCGATTGATTACAACGAGGTAAGGGGTATTTATCTCACATTTTATTCCAGTGAGATTCATGCTACATTTGACACTATTTCTTATTGTGTGGTGTATGTACTGCCCATGATTGTATTATTTGTGTAATATAATTTAATTTATGGGTATTTAAATCTTCATTGTATGATATTTCTTTCATGGGGTGTACGTTTCGAAAGTTACCCAAATCAGTAAGGGAACATTTCACCCTCCTTTTTTTAAAAGACTTCTTTTTTGTTTGGCCTTTTAATTTACTACTTCTTATGTTGGGATATGTTCTTTTTTATATTTATTTCCCTAAATTTAATGTCCAAGTTATGAGATACCTTTTTTATCTCTAATCAAATCATTTTATGAATTTTAATGTGACGTAGTAAGGCTGTCAAATTTCTGTAAGGGAACTTCTTAACCCAATTTCAATTATTTGGGTTAAACCTCTACTTCTTGATTATGTCATGCTATAAATATGTGTGGATTACCTACGATTGTTTTACACATAAGAACCAATTATATTGGTTTTATTTATATTTTTCACACATAATTTTGTAATTGATTAATCCTTAATCTAAGGATGTTGCCTTTGTACGGGACTTCATCTCAATCTCCTTTCATTGAGGCATATTTTGTTTTCTACATGAATTTATTTTATACAGTGCATAAAACCCTTTTGACTTTTTATTTCATTACAAGGGAATCTTTCCTCTATGAATCATTTTACAAAATGACAAAAAGGAATGTATCTTTTTTTAATGTAAGTAGTGAGAACGACCTTTTTCTCCACTGTGAGTATTATTTGATCTATGGCTTCCATAACAAGTAATAATGTTTTCAAACGAAAATTAAATACCATATACTCTATTTATGTATTTTGGTATTGAAAATGGGTTTTAAAAATGGATTTATTATTTCAATATCATAAAATTTTATATTGTTATTGCAATATGGGAATGTTACCTTTCTGTTATGCTTAAGTTATGTGTTATGATTATGTTATGGTTCTTGGAAATTGTTAGGTATACGGGTGGATCCATGATAATCCCAGGGAAAGGGAGCCCGAGATAGCTCTTTAACGCATTGGGTAACATGACATAGGTAAACGATAATGTTTCTCCTAAAATATTTAGGTAATATACTATGGTAGGTATTCAAAATGTCACTCCCTATATAGTTGTGATAGCTACAATGTACGTATGTTATGTATGCCTTAAGATACCTTTTTGAGTTGTGATTACTAAGTGTTATTCATAGATATTATGATATTAGAAGGTATGATTCAAAATTATGGTTTCATTGATTTGTATTTATTGATGGGTTTATGTTTCCTTTCATTATGGTATAACCCTTACTGTTCTTTTTATACTCATCCCAATTTATTAAAATGTTTTCCACATGACATAAAGATGAATAGGGTCAAGGATGGGGTCACGGAAAGAAATGTTGTGTATAACATGGAACTTGTCGTGTTTATTTTTTAAGAGTATTTATTATATGACTAAAATTGAAACTAAATAGAAGTGTCTAATTTATAATATTTTGAGATGAAATAGTTGTGTCCTAATTCTCTTAAACTTTAAACCAGGAAAGATCCTCAATGTGAATTATTCATTTAATTCAAGATTATTTAATGTTTTAAGGTCAGGTCCTTATTCTGTCACAACTCTGGAAGTAGTTATGAGGATGTTTATACATAATATGTTCAATATCGTACACTGAGTTATTATGGTAAGTCATGTTTTTCATGGTTTATTTGGTTCTTTTATAATTTTGTGGTGTTTTGTGAAATATTATTGGAGTTGGGATACCAGTATCAATGAAATTGTTGCATATGGAAAACTATGTGGAGCCATTATCATGATCTTGATGGGAAATTTGTGACACATATTTGGTTTTTATAGCCTGCAATCATAGTTCCAATTATCCCATCGACACTAGTTTTGTCAATTGAGTAATCTTCACCCCTGATGATATTATTAAGGTTTAAAGAAAAGAGTTGTAGGTTTTTTGTTGTAAATAATATTTTACTAGGATGGCTTTTTTGTGTATATATTTAGATTTTAAAAATATGTTTGTTAAAAAAATTGTTATTGGATTATAAAATATGAGATTTAAAAAACCAAAAAATTTAATCTTTTTTTAGAGAGAAATGGGTTTTTTTAAATGTTGATATATATTTTAAATGAATTGGAGGATTTTGAAAGGTTTTTAAAGATATTAAAATGGAAAAAAATGGATGCAAAATTTCAGAGGGTATTTCTATGATGATGAGATGTGGTTTAAATATTTTTTGGGGGTTCTCTAATGTGGGTTGTAATGTGCTACTACCCATTCTTTTTGGATATTTATATTCATATGACTTATTTCACATATGTATATGGATTAATGTATGTGGTGAATGGATGGTTAGCAGTGGGTATGGCTTAGTATCGGTGCTAGAACATGAATGTATATATAAGAGGCTATATGGATTGCTAGTGGTATTTTTTTATCATAAGCCTTGTAATGTTTTTTTATAATGGTCTTCAAGAAGATATGTAATTAAATTTTTTTATACTGGATGTGTGTGATACTAAATTTTTCTATTAGGAGTTAACTTTTCAAGGTTTCACATTGATGTGTTGGAGTTTTTTTTGAAATATTGTTTTGGGTATTGGTAGTTTCTCTAGGATTGAAATGTAGAATTTTTATTTATTATATGTTTTGATTTGGTTTTCTGATCCCTAGTTTCATATTAGGTCCCCTAACGAGTTCTATGGTATTTTTAGAAGAAAAAGTGGTTGTTTCTTCCAACATGTTTATTCAGGATGATCAATTCATTATTAGAAAATAGGATTATCGCTTTTATACATGAAGCATGGTGGTCCTCAATATTAGATGATTTTTTATAGGTTCCAATATTCGAACACTCAATATTTATTTTGGAAGTCATAACCATGGAAAGATAAGAAATTACTATAAAATATAGAGTATATATTTTTTTCATCTTGAATATCTTATACCTCTCAATCTTAAACTATTCACAATCATGTTGTAAGTCCAAATTCTGGAATGGTGTAAATCGTTTCATTAAACCGAACCATAGAAGAAATACACATGGGAATTCTTAATTGTGTTTTTAATCTAGTTGTAAATTCATGAAAATTTGATGATACTGATTGTTTTCGAATTTTAATGTATCAATTAGGGTGATTATTTGGTGATAGAGTTTACTAATATCTTCACTGAGGAGAATTTGTATCTCTTAAACCTCACATGGATTGAATTTGTGAATGATAAATTCAATAAAAGGGGGATCCAATTATAATTTCTTCATGTAGTGCCCTCATTCAATAAGGATTGTGAGGAAGTAGTGAGGTGGTCTATTCATTTCAATGTTGACTGAGTTACATCTACATATATGAGAAGAGGTACAAAATGGTCATTGTTTTCTACCACACTAGATTCATAAAATAATTTATTACGATAATGATCTATGTGTTGGTATCCTGGGAATATAATGATTTGACATTGCAAAGAACCTATGATCAATCACACATGTGTCCATTTTGGTCATTTTCCACCGTTTTCCTTGGGTGTAACTATGATATGACATGGATCTATATCCACTCACATGTAGAACCTTATACTATAGTTGGATAGACGTAGTGTTGGAACAAGAACAATCATAATCTTCTTTTCCTTTAAAACCCTATTGGTTGTAATAAATATAAATTGTGGTGTTGTCCACTTTTGGTTGTGGATAATGATTTTTTTTGTATTTTGGAATGATATTTATATATTGTATACCTTTGTAATATTATCAATGTTTTTTACATATATGGTTTTGTTTATGTTCCCATGATTCATTTCAATGGAATTTTCTAATGTTTTAGGATATGATTGTTATTTCAGGTTGAGAAATAAATTCTTATATGGAGTCCTAATATATTTTTTATGTCACAAAGAGATCATATCATGATAAAACAAACATATAGAGGTTCTTGAAAGAGAACTTTTTTTCTCTACTCGAACCCTATTAAAGTATTTGGTTGACTAGGATAGTGCTTCATGAAATGAATGCTCATGGAGAAACTGAATAGAGCATGATGAGTTCCTTCAATTGTTTATATGTTATTGATCTAGGTTTTTGATGTTGATTATTGTTTAAAAAATATTTTCTTATTTTTAATCTCATAATAGTTTTCTCAATATCCTTTTTCATGGGTGATGTTTTTCATGGATGTTTTTCTTATTTTGAGTATCATCACGTAGTTTCTTGTTGGATTTTTTAGTTCACTATGTTTTAAGGATGATTTTGGGGGTTAATGGTATTTTTGTTTTTAGAATTTTCCATGTGATATATTTCATGTTTTCTTTAGTCTCGATCAACAAAATCTCTTCATAAATTTGGTTGATTGATAGTGTCGTAGTGAGGAGAATTGTTAGACCCCAACCCAAAACCATTCAATAATTTTATTTATTTTTTATATGTTATTTATTTTTTTAATTTACAGTTTTTTACCATTAAATCTTAGATTTTGGGCTTTCAATGGATGTCCCACAGTTAGGGAACATGGTTTTTTAAATTGTGTGATAACCATTCAAAAACATCAGTTATTTTTTATCTATCAAATGGAACTATTGACACATTATATCCAAACTATATGGCCATCCTCTGTGGTTTTTCATCGGTTCCATGTAAAGGGCTAACACATGGCACATAGTTTTCTGAACTGTGTGACACAAACATATGAATGAGAGTTATTTTTTTCAAAAAATGAATATTAATTAAGTTAAAATTTTAAAAATTAATATATAATCTATTCCCCCACCCTCTTAACACGCATGACACCCCCCACATATGCATGAAACCCCCACCCACTTCCACTGAGCTCCCCTATCCAAGGTTCATGCCCCCTATTTCTCTATTTTTCCTATATGATTGACTATTTCATGTCCTCCGCATTCTTAACATTTCATTTTCCATCATTTCTCCCCCCCGATTTCCCCAATTATCTGTCCCAAACCCTAGGTTACGGGTTCAAAGTATTTTGGTTCTTTATTCCATTTTTACGGCATGTTGTTTCTCTCTCAGGACATATCCATCCATGTTTCAACATCCACCACTGAAGAAGAAGCTCTTTCGAACATTTCATGTCTTCATCAATAATTTTATTAGGCTTTCTTCAATTATTTTTTATTGAATTAAATTTATTTGACATTTTTAGTGATTTATGGTTCCCTATAGGTTAAAATTATTGTATTTTGTCTTTTAGAACGTTTCCTCACATAAACATAGGAACATATACATATATCTATATATATTAATTCCAAAATGGAAAGGGGAATATGTTCTTTGGATTAATGGGTATACAGATATTGGATTGTTTTTGCATGCGATTGTGGAGTGATATATGTCAAATGTGTCTATTTCTAAATTATTCTGCACGATTAACTCATTTAATGTTACGTTTCCTTATGCATTTACCTTTTTATTTATATAATTATTTCTTTTTTCTTTTTACAAAATTGTTTAATGAAAATTAGTAATTAATAGATTTTTTATGCATTCTTCTTGTATATTCATTTATTTTCTATTGGTATTTGAATTTCACTAATTTGATTATTAAAGGTGCATACAACGTATTGGATGGAATTCCCCTATGCATTTTATAAATGTGTTTTGGATTTAAAAGGTCATATTGGGTTACTAAAATGGGTTTCTAAATGGATTTTTGTTTTTGAAAGTAGCATGTGTTAGTTATTTTTGAAATGATTTGGATTTAAATTTTATATTTAGGCCCATTTTTTACATTTACAAATGAATTTACATGGAAAAATATCTTGGGGATGAACCTCTTTCCGCATTAGATAATGAATGAAATTATTTGTCCTTAGATGTGACTTCCATTATGCTTTTTATGTGTAAGGAAAGAGTGGGACATTTCCTTGAGTGATTCAGGGGTTACTATTATGCATGTAGCTTGTGTGTGATTCCTGTATTCAAATTTTATTTCTTGATTGGTTTTACAAGACCATTTATATTTAGTCTTAAAATGGTGACATGTCATTGCGAGTGAATTTTCAATGAATTATTATTGTACTAGTTGAGAGTACACATAATAATGTGGCCCTTATTATGGACTATATGCCTTTTGATTGTGCCCCTCAGTCTGGCCAGGTAGGGTTGTTTCCCTTGGAATCTGGGGATGACCGCCTTGATGGGAGGTTCAAACGTTCCGATCGGTTTCTAACGGTTTTTTGATAGAACCAGAAAAATCCAATGATTCCACATCCATTCGGACCTACTTTCTTAAGGTAGGTGCTCATTAGTTTGTGGAATGATGAGGCTTAGGAATTTGCATTGGTCGAGAGGATGGGAGGTCGGACTCGTCACACCTTTTTTCGAGGAATTATTGTCTACTCTGGGACTCTCTTTATAGATTTAAGTTATGTTCGTGAATCCTTATTACATTACGAAATATAAAATGTGTTTTCTTTTAAATCTGACAATCAATGATCGATATGTAGGAAATTTAGATAATCTTTTGTATATATTCGAGGTTCTTCATCGATAGAGAATCATCTGTATTTGTTATAAATTCTTGGTCAATGGTACCCTTCGACACATTTATACAGAAGTCTCTTGGTCATTATGATGACCATTCTGGGTTTAAAGCCACTCAATGGGGCACTTGAATTTTATTGACTTTCGGAAGGACATGAGTTATTTCAGAGTTGGGATCGAACCCGCAGATGGGCTACCTACGTATCCTTTGTTTATAAAAGGAATCAGAACCCACATAGTTTGAGTAAGGGAGTATGATGTTTATGATTGATGGCTCAAAGAAGGATGTCACAATTACTTTTACACTCTAATCTCACGTGAGTCATGCTCGGTGTGAGAAACAAGAGGTATTGGTAAAAAATAGACAATTGTGCCATGAAAGATCCAATCATAAGAAATAATGTGGGGCTTATGTATGTATGACTGCCCAGATAAATGAAGGTTAGGATATACTTTAGGGAAGAAATCCCGGAAAAGGGTCCATAATGGTATATGTGCTTCATGGAGATTTTGAATACTCTAACTTGGGGCTTATTCCTGAAAAGGAGGCCAAGGTTAAAGGGAATATGACTGGGACTTACTCCTGAAAAGGAGGCCTAGGTTAAGGATTAAGGTTTGGGGCTTACTCCTGAGGAGAATGCCCAAATTAGGGAACTGGGGCTTACACCTAAAAAGGAAGCCTAGGTTAGAGGATCTAGGGCTTACTCCTAAGAGGATGCCCAAAAAATAAAGGGACTTGGGGCTTACTCCTAAAGAGGATGCCCAGATTTGAAGACTTCTGATTGGGGATTATTCATGAAAAGGAGACCCAGGTTAAAGATTCTCTCATCTTAAAGGATGAGGTTGAATGAATGAACTCTCAATATTTAGTTACATAATGATATGTAAATCACTAGGTTTTGAGAGATATTCCACATAATTCCTTTCAGATAAGGAAGTCAAATCAAGAAATCATGCCATAAATGGCTTTAAAGAGTGTCATGAAGACTGAATCTTTAATAGGAAAGGTGTAATTGCTTAAGAGGGGTGAAATGGGCAAGCAAGGAACCCAAAAAGGTAGGGGCGTGCAAGTCCTGGTAGGCACGCAGGTACAGTGTGGGCGCGCAAGTCCTAGTAGCGCAGGTATGCCGGCGCGACACATGGTGTACTTGCGCGACAGTTAACCAGAAGGGTAATACTTGAGAGACTCTTCATTAAAGCCTTTAGAATCCTCTTGAGGTTTTTTTAGAAGAAGGGCGCACATGATCTAATGAAGGAGTAAGGTGGCGCTCAAGTGTGGCCCTTTTCCCTTAAGGGCTGTCCACTCAGGCGCGCAAGTGTTGATGAGTTTCAACACTTAGTCCTTCCTCCCCCTCTTTAGATCTTCCATTCTAGGTAAGAAATTACCTTTGAATTGTTCCAGAAGCTTTGAGAAGAGACTAGGGCGCCGGGAGCTCAAATATGGTTTCGGGAAAAAAAATCCTCCTGAATGGGGGCCCCACAGGGTCTATTTATAGGCAGGAGAAGACCTCGGGCGGTTACGGGGCGGTTATCACTTAGGTCGCGCAAGTCACTTGTGCGGCCATAAGGCGTCGCAGAAGTATACTTGCACGCCCACTAGGCGGCGCGCAAGTGTACTTGCGTGACCATGTGGGAACTTGCGTGACCTATGGGCAATGTTATCCTTGTTCATACCTTTGTCAATTTTTTATGTTTCTTCAAAGGATTAATCACTTTGGACTAAGTTATTTCCCTTTTTCAGATGTTAGACTCTGTGATGGAAAGGAGCATCAACAAAATTCCCCCCTCAGAGTTGGATCCAGAGAGAAAAGAAGATTTGACTCTGAGGTGAAAAAGAAAAACAAGAAATCTGGCAGTTTAAAGTCATGCATGTCGGACATAAAAAGGCTAATGTTTATGGTTGAAATAGCTTTGACCGAAATGGATTAGAATTGACTCAATTCTTTGAAAAATCATCTCAAAACATAGTACCATACTCAAGTATGAGGGAAAATATGCAAACTATGGCGTAAGAATATTTGAATCTGAGGAATGATATGAAAAGGAGCTAAAAGGCATCATAAGAAGTAGTTTCCAAGAATGACGTTACTATTATTTAAAAAACCCGTTTGGGGGTTGAATTATGCAGGGCCACCTAAGGGAATTGGATGCATAGTTAAATAAAATAGTATCTTTTGGCTAACAAGTCTGTTATGTAGACTGTTTATGCAAGGCCACCTATGGGCACGTGCTGCATAGTCAGGAAGAAGAACTCTCAGAAATTTACTTTCCTAGTGCTAAAAGCCAGTGGAAGCTTATGGAGATTCAAATCTTCCAAAGTATAGAGTTTTCTGTATGGAAGGAGGTACTTGAATATGGAGAAGATATTTCCAAACAATATTATTGAAGAACTGGATGAATATCACTCCTACGAAGGTCTGACCCAAATGTAGGGAAAGAGAATATAAACCATAGACTTGAATACTTTCATATCATGAAAAAGTAGATGGGACAAATATGTTAAGCATGGCTATTTTTGTGGATCCCTACATACTGTTATTTAAGACAAATACGAACAAAAGATGCATTCTTCCCAAGAATGAAATTACCCCTATCCGAAAAACCTGTTAGGGGGTTGAATTATGAAGGGCCACCGAAGGGCATTGGATGCATAGTCAAATAATATTATCTTTTGGCTAACAAGTCTGTTATGTAGACTGTTTATGCAAGGTCACCTATGGGCACGTGCCGCGTAGTCAGGCAAAAGAACTCTTAGAAGTTTGACATTTTTGTGACTAGAAGTCATGAAAAGGGTTATGAGGATCTGGAAATATTTAAGGTTAGGATTATGAAACATAAAGAAGGGTATTGTTCAATGTATACAGAGATACATAGATCAATACTAACCATAATCATGTTGTGGATGGGTCCTGAATTGAAATGTTGGACTTCACTACGTATCCCATAAGGATGAGAATCAAGCCATACGTAGTTCTTAAACTATAGTTTAATGTCGTGTGGGACAAAAGGATTAGGGATCTTAGTTTAGGGTCATAGAGCTTGGACCATTGTAAGAAACACACAGTGTGTGTTGTCATGGGGATTTTTCAGCCAAGGGACTGAAAGTGGAATTTGGGGTTAGGCCCAAAGACTTGGGGATGGATTCTAGGGACACTCAAACGTTCATACATATCCCATAAGGATGGGAATCAAGCTCACTTAGTTCTAGAAATACCCTTTGTACAAATTTGGTTCGTACATATGAAGGGTTTAAGGGGACTTTAGAACAATGATGGTTTAACCCAAGATAAAAGGTTTGGGTGTTTCCATGTATGCATGTAGTCTTTGAGATGAAATATGATTGAAAAATCAATGTAAATAATGGTTCCCTCTCTGGTGAGGGTATCAAAGAATATTGTAGTTTATTGTCATACTAGACAAAAGAGTTGTATGGTTTAATGCCGTTTAACAAGGACGAATGTGAGCCAATGTAAAGATATTGATTCCAGGGGTGGTTTCATGAATCAACATCATTTGAGATGGAGGTGAACTGATGTGAAGAGATTGGTTTTGGGCTTGAACCTTGGGAGGTTTCCTACATACCCAGCCTAGAAGGCAAGGATCAAAGTCTGTGTAGTTCAATTCAAGAATGAATTAATGATCATGTTGTTCTTGGGGACAACTACCTAAAAAATGATGTTGTGACTTACACATGGTTAGCAGCCCAGAGAAAATATTATGGTTGAGGTTTTATCTAAGCTCACGTGAGTCATCCTCGGTGTGAGAAACAAGAGGTAGCAACAACCTTAATGATACACAGTTTAACATCATGTAGGAAATATGAAGGGACTATGCAGTTTAAAGTCTTGCAGTTAGGACTATTGGTGCTGCATAGTTTAGTGTCATGTAGCAGGGAAAAAAACAGTTAAATGTCATGTAAGACGTATCACAAACTTTCTGTACAGTTTAGCGTCATGTAGTTAGGACGATGGGGACAATAGAGTTTAACGTCATGTTGGAAGAAGGGGGGGGGGACTATAAATTTTAATGTTATGCAGTGAGGACAAAAGCGTGCACTATTTTAACGTCATGTTGGACGCATTGGGGATTTTTCCATAGTTTAACATCATGTTGGATGAAAAAGGGATGATACAGTTTAGCATCATGTTGGACGAAAGTGCGAATAGTTTAAGGTCATATGCTTAGACCGTGGATGGTGAATTTTAATGTCATGTTGGACGGTGGTGTAGTTTAAGGTCATACAGGACCTTTGATGATTATGTAGTTTCACGTCTTTCTGGACATAAGGGACTTTTATACAGTTTAGCGTCATGTAGTTAGGACGTCACAATTTAACGCCTTGCTGGACGTAAGGGACTTTCAAACAGTTTAGGGTCATATGAATGGACCGTTGATGATGCAGTTTAAGGTCATACATGACCTAGTTGCAGTTTAAGGTCATAATGGACCATTTAGGGAACTTTTTTTCAAACATTTTAACGTCATGTGGGACGAAAGTAAAAATAGTTTAAGGTCATATGTATGGACCATTTCCATGTAGTTTAACGTCATATAGCAAGGACGAAATGGTGCCACACAATTTAGTGTCATGTTGCGGGGACATATACACAGTTTAACGTCATGTAGGACGTATGAAGGGACTTTCTGTACAGTTTAGCATCATGTAGTTAGGACGATGGATTTTTCACAATTTAACGTTGTGTGGGATGAAAGTGCAAATAGTTTAAGGTCATATGTATGGACCGTTGCCGTGTAGTTTAACATCATATAGCAAGGAAGAACTGGTGCTGCACAGTTTAGTGTCTTTTTTCAGGGTCATATACACAGTTTAACATCATGTAGGACATATGAAGGTACTTTCTGTACAGATTAGCGTCATGTAGTTAGGACGATGGCTTTTTCACAGTTTAACGTCGTGTGGGATGAAAGTACAAATATTTTAAGGTCATATGTATGGACCGTTTCCATGTAGTTTAACGTCATACAGCAAGGACGAACTGGTGCCACAAAGTTTAGTGTGACGTTGCAGGGACATATACACTTTTTGTAGTTTATACAAAATACTTCTTCAAAAATATGGCATTGGTTGGAGTAGTGATGAGTTCTCCACCCATTGAGATTAATGAATATGTTCCATTGGAGTAGACCCTATGTATTGAATAATGTCCTTCCCATTTTGGCTCAAACTTGGGAGGTTTCTTTCCTGGTATCATTGGAGTTCTGAGAACTAATACCAATTCTCCCTGAGTGAATGAACGAAGATGAACTTTTTTGTTAAAAGCTCATGCTATTCGATTTTGATAGACTTCTAAGTGGTGAAAAGTGCACAATCTTTTCTCATCTAACCGTTCCAATTCATTCAATAACTTTTGAGATTGTTCATCTGTAGATGATTGATCACAAATGGAAACTCTAAGCGAGGGTAGTTTATCTTCAATGGTAAAGATGACTTCCGTTCCATATACCAATGAATATGGAGTTGACCGAGTTGTAGTGCGGGTGGTAGTCCGATAAGCCCATAAATCATGAAAGAGTTTATTAGGCCATGACCTCTTATCTTTATCCACTATCTTTTGCAGTATATTTGAATGAGTCTTGTTAAAGGATTCTATCTGGTCGTTGGCCGCTGCATGATACCGAGATGAATGGTTGGATTTGATGTTGTATTCTTGATACAATTTCTTCACCTCAGATGAAAAGAAATAGGTGCCATTGTCCGTTAATATGGTATGAGGGACACCAAATCTGGTAATAATGTTAGACTTGATGAAGCTAACAATGCATTTAGAACTGACTTCCTTGGGAGGTATTTCCTCTGCCCATTTGGAAAAGAAGTCAGTAGCAGTAAGAATATACTTAACCTTCTTAGACGTAGCCGAAGGGTAAGGTCCCACCACATCCATTCCCCATGTGGCAAATGTCCATGAGTATTTAGGTTTATGAAGCAACTCTGGAGGCTGATGAATGAAGTTGGCATGTACTTGGCATGAATGACACTTCTTTGTGAAATCGACACAATCTTGTATCATTGAAGGCCAAAAGTATCCAAGCCTTCGAACCTGATTAGATAGTATATGTCTAGACTAGTGGGCACCACAGACTCCTGCGTGCACTTCTTTCATGACAACCATTGTCACTTCACCATCAATGCATCTGAAGAGAACTCCATCAAAACTACGTTTGTAGAGAATTTTCACTAGGTGACCTGGGATATCATAAAGAGTAAAATTGACCACACGTCGCCAGATTTGTTCTTTCTCGGCTCTATCAGGTGGAAGTGTTCCATTTTAAAGGTATTCCATGATAGGTGACCTCCATCATGTAGTATGACCATACGGTTTAGGAATGGGACTAATTTCATTAATTTCCTCTATTCTGATTTGAACATAAGGTGAAATTGCACGACGGTGTGCAATACTGATGGTTGTCTCATCCCAATTTGAATCTACCAGAGCTGTGGCTATATTAGCCAATGCATCGGCTTGAGCATTTTGTGATCCTGGGACATAAGAAAATGTCGGTTCCAAAGGGAATTCATCCATTAACTCTCTAACATAATCATACAAAGGGATTAGTCCTTATTTTCTGATGGCATAATCCCCATTGACTTGTTTGATTACCAGATCTAAATCACCCTTCACCTTTAAGTGATTCACTTGAGCTTGAAGCGCTAATTCCAAGCCTATGATAATAGCTTGGTATTCAGATTCATTATTGGTACCACCATCCCACAATAAGAAGGAATAAGGTAACACTGACTTTTATGGAGAAATGAGTACAATTCCTAAGCCAACATTGTTGAATATAAGATTTTCCATTTCCTTCCATGTTGGAATTCTGGAAGCACCATCAAAATAAATTTCCCATGCTTGAGGACTTTATTGAATAGAGAATACTTCCTCATCAGGGAGTTCAATATCTGAAGATGTGTTTTCCACTGAAGGGTGTTCAACCAAGAAATTAGCCAGAGCTTGGCCCTTTATCACCTTTTGAGACACATACTGAATGTCGAATTGCTGCAAAATAACTGCCCACCATGCTAGACGTCCTGTAAGAATTGGACGACTAAGGATGAATTTGAGCGGGTTATTACGAGATACCAATTGGACCTCATGATGTTGCAGGTAATGTCTCAATTTTTGAACTGCAATGATTAATGCTAGGCAGCACTTCTCAATACTTGAATACCGGGTTTCTGCTTCAAGCATAGTTCGACTGAGATACTAGAGACTGTTTTCAACATTCTTTTGAGCAAGAAAGGCACCCGATGATCACTCTAGAGCTGTCACGAAGAGGATAAGTGGTCTTCCTTCAATAGTTGGCATGAGTACCGGTGGACTCAAGAGTCATTTCTTGAGAATATCGAATGATTCTTGACATTCTTCGGTCCACTGGTATGTGACTCCCTTCTTCATCAATTTGGTAAAGGGTAAACTTTTTCCTTCCAAATTAGCGATGAAACACCGAATATAGGCTAAGTGTCCTTGAAGTACTCTTAATTCATTCAAATTTTGAGGAGGTGAAATACCAACGATTGACTTGGTCTTCTCAGGATCGACTTCAATACCAAGATGGCGTACAACGCATCCGAGAAATGTTCTTGAGGTTACCCCAAAAGCACATTTTATGGGGTTCGTCTTCAAATTATGTTGTCAAAGCTTGCAGAATATGACTTTCAAATCATCCAAGTGATTAGAAATTTGTTTGGATTTAACCACCAAATCATCTACATAGAATTCAAAAAATTTCCCTAAGAAGGGTTTGAAGATACGATGCATGGTGCGCTGATATGTTTCACTTGCATTCTTTAAGCCAAAGGGCATTACCCGGTAACAAAACACACCCTAAGGGGCTCTGAAGGCTGTGAATTCCTCATCTTTTGGGGCCATACAGATCTGATTATATCCAGAATATCCATCCATGAAGGAAAGTGCTTCACATCCAGCTGTTGCATCAATTAGAAGTTCTGTAATCGGAACTGGGAAATCATCCTTAGGACAATGCCGATTAAGATCTCTGAAATCGATTAAATCTCTAATTGTCCATTCTTTTTCCTTACAGGGAAAATATTAGCCAACCTCTTGGGATACTGAACTTATCTGATGAAGTTAGCTTTGATAATCTTATCCACTTCAGCTTCAATTTTAGAAGCATATGATGGGTGTGTTCTTCTCGCGGCTTGCTTAAATCCTCGATGTTCTTCTGGTAAACCCAAATGATTAGTATCAACATCAGGATCAAGACCGGTCATTTCTGTATAGTTCCAAGCAAAAATATCTCTATTTCTCTTTATAAAAGAAATATACATCTCTTGATCTTAAAGGGTCATGGCCTCACTGGTTAATGTGGGGCATGGATCTTCCTTTTTACCCAGATTTATTTCTCTGAGTTCATCCACAGTGGTAGAGATACCCTCTTCAAATGCTGGAGAAGCATCTCTGAGATCTTCCTCTTCTTCATCATCATGTTTTATTTCTTCTATGTCTACATGCATAGTAGATGAAAAAGCAGAATTTTCATTATCAGAAGAGATGTCAAAATTTGCATATCTTGAAGAAGAAGCTTCCATTTCCGACCCGATTGATGATGAATGGTCTTCTTTGGGTAATAAAGAGGAAATGATGGATTGAGAATCGACATCATTGTTCACCTTTGATGTTGTTATAACCTTTTCTGGCCTAATTGGAGAATCATAGTCTTGTTGGATTTCAGCAGATGAAATGAAGACGTCACCATTTGTGCTTTCATCACTGCTTGGTAGACTACCAATTTCTCCCATGTTGTCTGGCTCAATTTCCGTAATTGACATTATGGATATTTCCATAAGATTATTTTGATTTGGGTCTATCTTTTCAATTTGACTGATAGGAAACACAAAATTGGTACTCATATGTGTAAATGGATTTACTGGAATTTTTCCCAAACCATATGGAGAATTAACTTTGGTAATCTCCTTTATTATGGATTTCTCCCTTTGCTTCATGTGATAGAATTTTGCCTCAATGTATTGAGACTCACATGTCTTGAATGGGGCCTTATCACCATACAACGTCCCAACTTGACCATCAAAACAATATTTGAGACATTGATGGTATGAAGAAGGGATAGCCGCATGTTGATGTAACCAGGGTCATCCAAAAAAATGTTGAAGTCTGATTCTTGATGAACAACCATGAAATCTGAATTGGATACAAGATCTCCAAAATGATTTCTGAGTGTAACTTCACCCAGTGGTTCTTGTTCATTTTTATCATATCCATGTAGCATCATTGTGGAGGGAGATAAATCAGATTCCGTGAGGCCTAATCGACGAAGTGTAAGAATGGGCATTAGGTTGACGCCTGAACCATTGTCAATGAGAACTCATCGATCATCCAAGCCATTGACTTTTCCAGACAAGTTCAATGGTCTAATATGTCCATGCACAACATCATCTTCATCTTCATCAGTAAAGGATATTATTGCATGGAATTCTGCAGGATTATTCTCTATGTGATAGACTTCAGCTGCAGAAATTTCAGTTTCAAATTCCTGAGGACTTGACAAAGCCTCGATGAGTGCTTCCCGAAGATCTTTTGACAGATTCAAAGCATACAGAATTGATAACTTGGATGGTACATAGGCCAAGTGTTTCAATATATCATACTTTTGATCCAGAGGTCTGTGTTTCCCAATAGAAATATGTGGTTTAGCAGGTACCTTGGAAGCATATGCTTTGGAAGTTGATGTATCTTGTATAGGAGTTGGAAATATTCCTGGTTCTGGAAGATTAGACCAATTAGATCCATTTACTTGCTGAGAGGAAGAATATGAAACCTTCAACCAGTCTTCCAAAATAACTGTGTCAGGACTGAATTTTCTATTGGTAGAATAACTTGCTTGTTCTTGCTGAGCTCGCTAAAGGGCTCTACCACAAGTTTCTGCTACGTACACAGTTCTAGCAGGGGTAGAATTAGAATAGTGGCTTCTGAAAGATCAACGTATTCCCTTGTATCTTGATCCCCAGGAACTTCCTCTGATTCCTCTGTTTGATACAGTCAATTCAGGCTCATTAAAATCGAAATTGAGGCTGGCATATAGATATTTTAATTGAATCATATTAACAGAACCAAAGATTAACTCTTTATCTGATGAAGACTCTGCCTGATTAGCCTGTTTAGGCTGTTCCGTTTGGTGGGGCGGTGCCCGTGTCTTTGAAGTAGATGGCATGAAGTCTGCCAAAGTCAAAGACAACGTAGGCTTTGTCACATACTCATCTTCTTCTGATTGTTTTTCTTTCTTTGAATCATGTCTTTTCTTTGAGGACTTTTCCTCTGACGAAGAGGGTTTTGCCGCACCATTCATGGCAGAAGACACAATTGGTTTCCTTAATTGTGTTCTCAAAATAGAATGAGTTCAATTGATTGTCTTTCTGACCATCCAATCATCATACTTTTGTGCATTTTTGCTTTTGACTTCCTGCCATTCATCTTCCTCCTCTGGAACTGTAGTAGTGACACATGATACCTGGCCTGAGGAGGCTTTCAATGTGACCTGTCCCGAGTCGACCATCTTTTTCAGGAGGTCTTTGAAGACAAAACACTCCTGGATGGGATGCCCCAACATTTGATGTAAAGGGAAATTATTAGGACGATCTTCATCTCCTTTTTTATTTGGCCTCTTGGGTATTGGAAATTGAACCAAATTGTTTTCCAGAGCCGCAATGAAATAACAAGGAACTTGTTCATTTCAGAAAGAGTTTGTTTTGCGCTTCAAATCCTCAAATTGTTTTCATCTTTGATCTTTTTGATCATCTAGATGAAAAGGCCTTTGTTTTTTGCGCTCATAAGGTGGAGCCCTTCGAGAAGATTAAGGTTTTGAGTTCGAAATAGGTACAGGTGATTGTTTAATCATAACTGTAGTAGTTTCTTCTTTACCAATTCTCCTTCCTGGAGCTGATGGAATTACATGAGATTTAGCCTTAGCCTGTATAAGGGAATCTTCAATCTACTGAGCGATTGAAGTAAGGTCTCGAAACCCTCCTGTGTATTTAACATGGATTAATGGTGTGCATAATTTGTCACGCAGATTTGCCACACAGATTGGCAACAATTCTTCTTAAGGGAGTGCTAAACTCAAGGAATATGTTAATCCCTTCCATCGAGCAATGAAATTAGAGAACCTTTCATTCTCCGTTTTCTTACAGTTTGTAAGATCGAAAACTATTGTCTTTGGAAAAGTTGAGCTAAACTGATGGAGGAATATTTGGTGAAGATCCTCCCATCTAGTAATTGACCGAGATTGCAAGCATGTATACCAAACAAAAGCTGGTCCTTGCAAGGTTCGCACGAAGCATCTGAGTTTCACTTCTTCTTGCTGCTCCGGAGTTCCCATCATAGGATCGCATCAAGACACGTAATACGTCAAATGTTGTTCTGGATCGCCTGATCCATTGAAAATAAGGAATAAAGGGTTCCCAAAATCGGATGGAAGAGCAATTGAATCTACCGTTTCAGGGTAAACTTTTTTTTCTGGTTGAACTTGCCAACGCTTCCCTTCCATAGTTTCTAACCGAGCTGTTAATGACTCAATAATAGTTATTAACTATTGAGAAACATCCGGTTGAACTTGGACTTGAGTAGCTGCAATGACTGGAGCTTGGACAGATGTGGCGATTGGCGCTGTAACTGATGGTAGCACTGCCAACTGTTGTTGCACTTGACCCGTAGGATTAGACATGTGAGGGTGTACTGATAGAGGAGGATATTCTTGATCCATCTCAGTAGCTGCAACAAATTGCTTTGGCTGACTGACTCCAGCGTGCTTAAGAAGAAGACAACTCTGAATTAGTTATGCATTCAACCATCTTAATTCCTTCATTTCTTCCTCCAGCTGTGCAAACCTCTACTCTAGTGAGAGAGATTGACCTTCTCCATAGGAAGGATATGTAACCTGGTTCTTTCCCTTCCCTTTGTTGGATCCTTCTCGGAGAGGGGAAAATGTGTTACTCTAAGGATTACTTAAGTTCTGAGTAATCCTTTGACTTCGTGTACAGACACCTTCTTCATTTGTGTTGGTGCGTACATCTTCTTGAGCAGGAAACTCTTCATCTGAGTCCCCTAAGTGAGCCTCATCTGGTGGATCAGCAACAACAACATTGATGGCATTAATCGATTCATAACTCATTGCATCTCTTCTATCAGCATTTCTGTGATATTGTCTTCTTCCATGTATTTGATGAGACATTTCCTTTTGTTGATTCAATCCCTCAGGAACTTCTTGATGAACCGTAATTTGGAGGGAATCTCTTTATAATTTGGCTCATCGTTCCTCTTGAGGTTTTTTCCCCAATCGAGAAAAGACTGACTTTCTCTGAGGAGGGGATTGATGATTTGAAAAATTCCCCAGTCCAGTGGACTAGGGCTATTCCTGCTGTTCTCGCTCAACTCCTTGGAACCTATTTGTTGATTCTAAGGGTTGGTTTAAAAGATTCCCCAGTCTGGCGAACTGGGGTGGTTATTGACATGCTATGTCTGAGACTTTCTTGAAAATCCTCCTTGTCTTGTGAACCTTAGTCCGGAAATTAGCTGGATGAATTAATATGTATCCGCTTTTATCACCCGGTTCAAAAGACCGTTGGATGATTTCCGACACTTCTGTCATTTGGTGACGTGCTTGATCCAAATGATAGGCATGTTCAATATTCTCTTTTGCTTGATGCAAGAGTAATTAAACATCTTGTTCTCTGTATTCTTGATTTTGAGAGGAACTAGTTGAAGCCTGTTCTTGGGAAAGATTTTGATTACAAACAAAGCCCATTGATTGTGGCTGGCCATGGGCAATGACATTGCATGAGACCATTTTCGCCGGGCTTTGCTGACAAGAGAGCACCATGGAATGCAGTGCTCCATGAACACCCATCCTTTGATACGAATACTATATGGGGAATTGGAAATTAACTAACACAATCTTCTTAGTGCGCCAAAGCATGAACGTTGAAGGGCTCTCTGCTGCTATTCAGCCTTTGGATATCCTGATAGAGACGCCACATCAATCTGATGTTGTAACCCTTCTATTATCATTAGATGATTTTCATATTCATCATAAGATAATACTTTATTTTTCAACTGACAAAGAGTTTTCCATATGTTGAGACGAATATCATGAATTTCATCTTCCGTCAACATTTCTGGAATATTATACCGAGAGTCAGCCAGAGGCCAAAACATAACTGGCACCTCACCTTTCTCAAGTTTTTTTCTCATATTCAGCATTTCCTCTTTATCATTTGATGAAGATTCTTCTACATGATTTGACCAGAGTTGGTGTTTCCTTGTTGCTTCATTGGATTCAACAGGATTGGTAGAGAAATCATTGATCAAACTAGAAGATGCATGACTTAGGGGTGGTTCGGAGAATGACCTACACCCTGGCCTACCTTCTGATTGAGAAATAATTTCACCTATTAGTGATGAAGCTTCAGATCTGTCTGGTTTTTCATTTGCAAGTGCCTTTAGATAAGAGGTCTTTCTCGGCACTACATTTTCCACTGGAAAATTTTATGGGCAATGTGCATCACTACTGCGGAGTGGACTTTCACAGAGAAATTCATCATCATGGGGAGGACCACCATAATGGGTTACAACAAAAGATGAGATCTCTTGATCCTTGGTCTTCTGACCACATAGAGGGTTCCTGTGGATCTCATCTGAAGATGAAACTTTCGAGATCGACCGAATTTTCATGAAGCAAGCCTTCATGAGGAAGTGTCTGTTGATGACCATCAGAATTAATGTTCCTACTATTGGGAACTAAGGGACTAGAATCTTGAAATCCAACAGATAATTGTCTGAGGGCTTCAAGAACTCCATCACCGAGCAAGGCCTTGTTCTAGATTGGAACTTGATCTCCTAACTGTACTAGGTGAGTCTTTTTCTTAGACGCCTTCTTACTCGCCTTGGAAACCACTTGTTGGCGAAAGTTGCTACTCTGAGCAGGTGTATGTGTCGGATCAGGAAATATGGCCAGGTTAGGCTGATGATATCCTCTCAAATCAGGTGTATGTTCCTGACTTGGTCATCCATATGATATGGGGGAGTATGCCCCATAAACCCCTTGGACTGGAACAGATGTTTGTGTCTGTTCCGGAGTGAATTATTGATGTATCACTCCACTGGTAGGGATAGATTTATGTGTCTTTCCCTGAGATGCCGATGAAGTTGTTATAATATCTTGGCAGGCATCCAGAATATGAGCAGGGATTTGCTTCTACTCTTTCGCCATTGATAGAATATGCTTGGTGACTTCAGCTGCCGGAACGGGAATATACGTCCATTCCGGGCTTGGAGCAGGTGTATGTGCCTACTCGTGTCCTTTTTTCCTGTCAGTGAATCCTGACAGTACTCAAGTGTGGGGGCAGAGAGTTGAGTGTGCCTCCTATTTTTTGTCGGGGATTTCTAACTAACTTCTCCGAATGCTACCAAGCAAGACTGTTGGTAGGCTTGATTAATACTAGCAGGTGTATGTGCCTGCTGATTACACATTGCGAAACGTGGTTGACGTGATCCATCATATTTAGTCAGACGAGCTTGCTGACTAGCTGATTGTGTATAAACAGGTGTATGTTCTTGCCTATAGTACTCTGCCGGAATTTCCTGGAGGGATTGGCGTGATGTTGCCAGATGATTCTGCTGGACAGTAGAATTAAAACAGGAAGGTGTATGTGCCTGCTCGTTGCTTGCCACCATGTTAGGTTGGTGGACTTCTATGGAGATGGCAGAGATGAGAACCTACTCATTGTTGACCGGATTCCTCCTCTGGTGGTTCGTCTTGCTTGCTCGGGTTTGAGGAACCTGAGCCGAACGCCTGATGTCGGTACCCTCATCATCTTGAGGATGCACTTCCGCACGATTCTGGACGTGATTGTTGGTGGGAGCCCTCAGGAAGGACTCTTGTCTGTTTAAATTAAGGTCCTGTGGGACCAGCTCATTCACCTCCCCAGAATAAGGGAGTGAATGGTGATTGCGTTCTGGGGATAACGACTCGAAACTGTGGGAGATGGTAGTTAGCACCGCCTGCTTCTTGATCACTGGTCATTGTTTTCCAGAGGACCGATGTGAGTTGTTTACTTGGAGGGCTTGTCGGGCAGCCTCCAGAGTTGGGATGGTACCGTGTTGAGGGTACTCCTTAACCAATGCATTTGATACCCAGCGTTGAAGACGCTGAGTAGGTGATATCGTCCTAAGAGCGGACGACGATCCAGCAGGAGTAGCAGTAGTGGCATTTGGGGCAGTACTATTCACAGGTGTGAATTTCAGAGCAGCCATTATGTAAATGTAGATGATCCTGGAAAAGAGTGCATGTTTGATATGACAGACGTAATCAAGATAAATTCAGCTACTACATCTTTTGGATTAGAACATATGTTATTTACTGTCTTGTTGGACCTCTCATTGAGTTTAAATAGGGGCCTAACAAATAGGTAAAACATCATTTTTAATTTGGTTAAGGATTCACGTTGGGTTCATCATTTTTGTTTCCCTCAGAATCCGGGGATGACCACCTTGATGGGAGGTTCAAACATTATGATCAATTTCTAATAGGATTTTTCGTAGAACTGGAAACATCCAATGATTCCACATCCATTCGGACCTACTTTCCATAGGTAGGTGCTCATTAGTTTGTGGACTGATGAGGCCTAGGAAGTTGCATTGGTCGAGAGGATGGGAGGTCGGACTCATCACACATTTGTAGGGGAATTATTGTCTACTCCGGGACTCTCTTTATAGATTTAAGTTATGTTCGTGAATCCTTATTACATTACCAAATATAAAATGAGTATTACTTTAAATATGAAAATCAATGATCGAAATTTATGAAATTTAGAGAATCATTTGTATGTATTTGAGGTTCTTCATCGATAGAGAATCATCTGTATTTGTTATAGATTCTTGGTCAATGTTACCTTTCGACACATTTATACAGAATTCTCTTGGTCATTATGATGACCATGCTAGTATTAAAGCCACTCAGTGGGGCACTTAAATTTTATTTTCATTCAGAAGGACATGAATTATTTCATAGTTGGGATCGAACCCGCAGATGGGCTACCTAAGTATCCTTTGTTTATAATAGGAATCAGATCCCACGTAGTTTGATTAAGGGAGTATGATTTTTATGATTGATGGCTCAAAGAAGGATGTCACAATTACTTTTACACTCTAAGATCACGTGAGTCATGTTAGGTGTGAAAAACAAGAGGTATTGGTAAAAAAATAGACAATTGTGCCATGAAAGATGCAATCATAAGAAATAATGTGGGGATTTTGTATGTGTGACTGCCCAGATAAATGAAGGTTAGGATTTACTTTAGGGAAGAAATCCAAGAACAAGGTCCATAAAGGTATATGTGCTTCATGGATATTTTGAATTCTCTAACTTGGGGATTATTCCTGAAAAGGAGGCCTAGGTTAAGTAATTATGACAGGTACCTACTCATTAAAAGGAGGCCCAGGTTAAGGATTAAGGTTTGAGGCTTACTCATGAGGAGATTTCCCAAATTAGGGAACTGGGGATTACTCCTGAAAATGAAGCCCAGGTTAGGGGATCTGGGGCTTACTACTAAGAGGATTCCTAAAAAATTAAGGGACTTGGGGCTTACTCCTAAAGAGGATGCCCAGATTTGAAGACTTATGACTGGGGATTATTGCTGAAAAGGAGACCCAGGTTAAAGATTCTCTCATCTTTAAGGATGATGTTGAATGAATGAACTCTCAATCTTCAGTGACATAAAGATATGTAAATCACTAGGTTTTGATAGATATTCCATAGAATTACTTTCAGATAAGGATGTAAAATCAAGAAATGATGTCATATATGGCTTTGAAGAGTGTCATGAAGACTGAATCTTGAATAGGAAAGGTGTAATGGCTTAAGAGGGGTGAAATGGGAAAGCAAGGCACCCAAAAAGACAGGGGCGCGCAAGTCCTGGTAGGCACGCATGTACTGCGTGGGCGCGCAAGTCCTGGTCACGCAGGTCCAGGTCGCGCAGGTATGCCTGCGCGACACATGATGTACTTGCGCGACAGTAAACCCGAATGGTAATACCTGAGCGAATCTTCATCAAAACCTTTAGAATCCTCTTGAGGGTTTTTCATAAGAAGGGCGCGCAAGATCTAATGAAGGAGTAAGGCGGTGCGCAAGTGTGGCCCTTTTCCCTTAAGGGCTGGCCACTCAGGCGTGCAAGTGTTGATGAGTATCAACACTTAGGTCTTCCTCCCCCTCTTTAGATCTTCCGTTCGAGGTAAGAAATTACCTCAGAAGTGTTCTGGAATCATTGAGAAGAGACTAGGGCACCGAGAGCTCAAATATGGGTTTCTGGAAAAAATCCTCCCGAATGGGGGGCCCACAGTGTATATTTATAGGCAGGAGAAAAACCCGGGTGGTTATCACTTAGGTCGCGCAAGTCACTTGCACGACCATAAAGTGTCACAAAAGTATACTTGAAAGACCACTAGGCGACGCGCAAGTGTACTTGCGCGACCATGAGGGAACTTGCGCGACCTATGGGCAATGTTCTCCTTGTTCATCGCTTTGTCGATTTTTATGTTTCTTCAAAGGATGAATCACTTTGGACTAAGGTATTTCCCTTTTTCAGACGTTAGACTCTATGATGGAAAGGAGCATCAACAAGGGTGTGATCGAGAGTTTGGATATTACGATTCCATTGGGTAAAGAATCCCTTCAGGATGAGTCACATGTATAGTATGTTCTAGATTGACAATGATCTCCTAGGTTATCCCAAGTACTTTTTCACATTGTTGATTTTGGAAGATAATTATGGTTCATTGTTTTTTTGGTCACTATGGATTTCTATTTTTCTATTTACCATGTGCGATAATTTCATCATCATCCTCATATGATAAATATATTAACTAAATGTGATAAAAATATTTTCAAATATTTTTGAAGATGGTTTTATATATTTTCTACACTTGCTTATTCTCCATCCCTAGTTCTTGAAATTTTCGATGATTCTTTTTTTAAAATGAAAACATTTTAAAAGAAAAAGGGAAGTGGACTGTGATTTTCATTAAATGTAAAATGAGTTAAAAACATACCTTTATATATTTCATTTGAAGAAAAAAATTGATGAATAAATAATTTAAAGGAAAAACAATTGGAATAGATTTCTTGGGAACATCTACTGAGATTTAGTACTCATTCCTATACATATATCTTGTATTTAGAATGAGGTGAAACTTTTATCATGATGTTGATCATCATGGGTGTTGTTGTGTTTTGGGATTGAAGAGTCAGGCATGGGGTCATGTGGAGTCGTGGTTATCATGTTCAATTAGATTTATTTCTTAGTTATCTATTAGTTTTTTGTAGGGTTTATTTATTTGGGGATTTTATTTTCTTATTAGGCTGCCTTTGTTTATTTATAATGTTTGTAATCTTTACAATTGTAACACTGTTGTTTCCGTTGGAACTTGTCAATATCTTCAGAGGATCGTGAACACTTCTTGGGGCTTATCGCAGGCTAGATCGGGTGACTGGTTCAAGGTCATCCCTGATTGGTTTCTATAAATTGGTATTTTATTATGTTGACATATAACTATTTATTATGTGAATTCTTAAATTTTATTGATGATAAGTCTCAATCATTCGGTGTTTTTGAAGCATCAAAAACTATTGTTAATAATAAACATTGAAAAGGGGAAATATTTGTTAAATTAGATAATAATTTTTAATAAAATGGAAAATAAAATAGGTAATGTGAATTATATCATGGATAATTTTGTAGATTTCATGGAAATATACTGTTATACAATAATAGAAAATAATATTAATGAATGGAATGAATGATTCTACAGGGACATGTAAAAGAATTTTTTAGGATAATGTATGGAGTATGAGTTGGCATTCTATCATTCTATAATACTATAGACGAGGTCAAATAAAGACTGGAACATCTTTCCATTATAGGGTTCCAATTTACAAAGCTAAAACATTCATGTCTGACATTATATTAATATTAATCATAGCATTGTGCACATTCACATTTTATTTTTTCTTAAAAAATTAATTATATTCCTGAACTATAAAATTTTCTTCATAGATATATTAAAATACAATGTCCTTAAAAATTAAAAAAAAATATATTCTTTATATAATAAATAATAGGTTCCTATAGGATGTTGAGTACAATGTGGATGATATTAATAAAATTAATATTTTTGAATAATTTATTAATTTATTTGAAATTTTTGTTAACAATGAACAAATTTATTACCAAGATATTATTCAATATGAAAATTCGTATAATATAGATATTTATAATGAAATATTGAAAAAAAGAAGTGTATAATGAATAAAAAAAATGTACAAACACAAGTCAAAATTAAACTATGATATCTATAAGGGAAAAGATATGTTTCATTTCTAATGATTATAACATTTATCTCAAATAATGTGATTTTTTTTCATAGGATTTGTGAATGATGATCCAATAAATGATCATATATTAAATTAATGTTCTATTTCCAAAATTTATTTTTATGAATTATGTTATACATTTCATGATATAAAATCATTTTTGGGATCTCATTGACAATGAATATGGGGTAAAACCTAGTTATTACAAATTTCATTTTAAGACCTAATGGTATTTACAGTGAAATTTTGAATTATGTAAAGATATTGTTACTGAAAAGTGATTTGATACAATAAAATATATTGATTATAAAGTTAAATTATTACATGTTTCATAAATAATTTTAATAGATTCCTTATATACCATAGAGAAATTGTGGTTATTGAGATTCATCAGATGAATATTATAATTACATTTATCAAAATTCAAATTGTTGAAATAATTTATTTGATATAATGAGAAAATTTATATTGTGTGATTCAATGAAATGTAAAAAATAATCAAAATATATGTATGGGTATAAGAAATCAATAATTTATAGATATCAAGGGTTTCTTGATATTATCTTTTCAGTTTATAATGATATGAATGTGGTTGATGACAATGTATAACATATGTATAAGTAGAGTAATAATTTTTTTATTTCAACTAACAATGACATATTTATTGGAAATAAATATATGTTTATGGTCGGAAAAAAATATATTTCAAATAATTGATGATCCTTGGAATTAAACATTTATATATGTAATTTATAAAAATGATATATTTCTCAGGATATTAAAATAATATCATAAGGGATATATATATAATTTTTTTAGAATATTTAATATTAATTTATTTGAATAAAGCGATAAATCAGTATTTAATTTTGAAATGTTTTGTCTCACTCAATTCTATAAATATTAATTACAAAAAAGATATTCAACATATTCCACAATGCCTAATAGTTGTGATTCAGATGTATGCTCATGTATATAAAGAACTAGTTATAGCATATATGTCTATGATTTTTTGATGACAGAACATTTAACAAAGACACTATTATTTTAGTGAATATAAAAGTGTTATGTGATACTTATAAAAAATATAATATTTAATAATAATGTTATTAATATAAAAACTATATTTCATTAGTTGTTCAAACTGAATTTAATGATATTTAATGATATTAGTTTTTCCTCCTATGAAATTATTTACATTCCTAAGAGACATGTGATTTCAAGGGACAATGCAAAGAAAATAGTCATGGTGATTTGCACAATGGTAAATGATTTTATAGATTAATATTATTAACTCAATCATATAAAGTGTATTAATTTTTTTCACCTTTTTATTAATTATATATTTCAATGAAAGTAAACTAATGATAACTTATGTAAATTGATTAGGTTTTAAGTACTTTAATATATATAATATATCTAATAAATCAACGTAAATTAAAATAATGATTCATTTTGATTAAAAAATAGATCATATTTTCTTAGTTTTTATAGAGATTATTAACAAATAATTTGTTGTAAATCCTCTATTAAAGTCATAGGACACAAAATTAATCATCATATATTTATGTGTTTTTTACATCTTTTTATAAATATTAATTATATTGGGAGTTTATATTTCAATGCATTCTTATTTAATCAAACATTTTATTATGGATTTTGAAAAATATTGTATGTAATTTTATTACATTGGATTTATGTAGTTTTCTATGGTAATATTTTTATTGATTATATATTTTGGAAGGAAGAGTTAATAAATAGTCATGTTTTATCACATTATAGGTAATTTCAATGTTATAAATCTATACTAGATCAATATCATCCGATTTTTTTTCGTGGTCAGAACTGATGGGTTGGATTATTATTTAGGGATCAGAAAATTTACAAATCAATTTTAACAATCCTCTAATCGTAGTTTTTTATATAAAAAATTGATAGGATATATGACAATATATCAATATGTAAATACTTTATCATATACATAAATTCATCAAGTGAGATTAATCAGCAATTGTTATTTTACTTATTGGAGATTCTACTAAAATTAACTTCAATGATTCACATATATCATGAATTGATGTATAATCTTTTGTAACATGATATATACATCATCCACATTGTCTATGAATGAAACAGTATTTTTGATCATATTTTAAAATCATCATGATGTTCAACATGTTAGTGAAATAAATTACTATATCAAAAAACAATCATCATTTTTATCTACATGATCATGATATCAAATATATCACCCTCTCCCAAAATATATGCACCATATAGAAGACCATGTTTTTTTTTATAATTTGACCAAACCATTTTTCATTAGATGTAGAATCTGAATTTAGAAAAAAACATAAAATAGTTTTCACAGTCAGGGGAACCATTATATAGTTTCATAAAATATTTTATATTAGATTATTGAGTTTTAAAATAAGTGTGGTGGAAAAAAATGTTGCATTACAGAAGTTGGGAATTTGATATTGATGTGTTAGATGTTATGAAAAAAATGGTTTGGGGGCTATTATGTTGAAATTTATATATTATCACCACATACATTACAATTGTTGGTGACATAAATTTGTGTAATGATCTCTAAGAACTTATTTATATGCTAAAATAACCAATAAAATCCATTTAATTTCATTATAATATATATTTTCATACCTATACTAAAAATGGTGATGTATATTGTTATCTATTATCTAGGTACATAACCAAACTAGTATATTTAAATCGGATTCTACTATCATTTAATAATCATGGAGTTGTGTTTTAGTAATCTGTGTAATATATATATATATATATATATATATTTGGGTATTCCAGCTTCTAATAAGGTGAAAACCCACAAATATAATAAGATAAATAATCTACTATAATTTCTATTTTCTATGTTCTAGTTCATGTTAAAATACTCTAGATTAAAGAATTTTTTATTTGAGTACTATTATTTTCATGGGTAGCTGACCGAGTTTCATTGTTAAATAAAATTTAATAACAAGGAAATAGTTTTAAATTTATAATATAATCTATATGATTATGTACCTAAATATATTATTTAGAAAATATGGGTTTGATTTTATCAAATCCATCATCAATATATATATATTTATTATACATTATTTTGTGAATTATTTTATATTAATTTTTTAATTTATTTACACCCTTCATTAACACACACACACACATTTATATATATATCAGTATAGATCTATTTGTGTGATATAAATGAATGTTTGTAACTTTTAATAAAAAAAATTACCCTTCCCATGTTTCTTCAAAACATAACCCTTACATTTAATATTTTCATTAAAATGAATATATTTCTATAATATTAAATAAGTAGAAGAAAATTTATACCATAATTAGAGGAAATAAAAAAATAATTTAAAAAAAATATGATGGAAGATAACATCAAAATAATAAATAGGGTATTGGTTATATGGACCCAATTCCCATATGATAATTGAATAATACAATTTAGTTTATTGGAATTCAAAATAATTATTATTTTGCATACGAGGTTTATTTTAAATCTAACATTAAATTTTTTTATAATTTTGCAATTTGTTTTGACTAAAATAATATAGATGAATTAGTTTTTTATTAAATAGAAATTAGATTTGAAAAATGTTTAAAATAAATTTAAGAATTTAATTATACAAATAGAGTAAATCTATGCGATATATATTATTATCAAGCAAGATTATGTTAAAATGAAAATTCATATTGAAAATAAAGTATTAAAAACAATACAAAGAGTACGTTTTTTTAATTCAACAATGTTATGTGAAATTACAATTAAACAAATATAATGTACGTATATTTTTACTTAAATTGGAATATAAATTTTTACTAAATTGAAAATGAGACCACAAGTTTCATAAAAATTAATCCCATAGTTAATTCCCTTCAATATAAATTCAATTTATCATAATCAATTACTACACAATAATTATGAATGATAATATTACCATTATAATAAACCATTTAAATTACAATATATTAAACATTATAGGGTTTTATTGAAATTGATTGAAAAATAATTAAATATTAATAAATTAAAAACATCTAATAAAGAGGCAATATATTTTATGTTGTCTTGCTACATTTCCATTCTGACATTCACCACTCGGATATCTATGATTTTTGGCATTAACCTACTATGAATTTGAACAATGTAAAAAAATATGATATATGTGGACATGTGAAATGGTTTTGAAAATTATATAGAGACACATGTCTTAGTAATATAATGGTATCTTCATAGATCTATGTGATTTGGCATTAACCAGATTTATCACACCCTCAAATTCGTCAAAAGTAGTTTCTACTAACATTTCTCTATGATCTCGGGTTCCATGAACACTTTTTCCATTGAATGATACACATTGATATATAAAAATTAATATAAAATATATATATTCCATAAAAACAACATTTTATAAAAGAAGCTAAATAAAAAAAATGATGTTAGATAATATATCATGATGTTTCATTGGAGGAAAATACTAAATTTATTCCCTTAGTCTAGAAGATGTTAGATATTTGTGGTAAAATATACATTTATTTTTAGTGAAATTTCAATGGATAATCTAATAAAAAAATATATTAATTAATTTATATTATTATGTATTTATAAAATGTAATAGTATTAAATAATTGAAAATAACACATTATGTAGTATTTAATTCTTATCAAATATAAATTGATTTTTTAAAATAGTACACTATTTTATGAGAAAGTATATTATTTAATTATTATTATGTAATAAATAATGATTATTGAAATTTGGAATTTTATTTTTGAGACGAATCCATTTTTATGTTTCATATAATTATAAAAAAAATATTAAATTAAATTTAAATAAAATATTGAATTACATATAGTTAGACGTTTATGAATGTCCAGTTTACAAATAAGAAGTGCGAGTGTGTGTACTAATATTCAAAAAACTAATTTAATGAATTCCATTAAACAACTTCTCAGATATTAATTAATTTTTGTTACATAGAACACTCTATGTTGAATGTTTTGGGGGTTCAACCCACACATGGGTGTTTCCATAATTAAGATAAGATATGTTTTGGAATTTGAGATATCTTTTATCATATCAGACAGATAAGGTTGAATGTGTATCTCATGGGAAGATATAACATTTATATAAATTTATATGATAGAAGTGTTTAAATATTATCATGGGAGATACTTGGTGATTTAGAGATTTAAGATATAATATTTCATATCTTATCTGCATTTTGAAAAAGGAAATAGGGAATGCTTTAATAGGGGAAGCTGTTGGTGGCGAACTGAGGGAGAGATTCTCAAGATGTAGTCCATATTTTTTCTACACTCTCTCATTTGTAATTCAAGTTTGAGCATTACATGAATTTTTGAACTCTCTGATTCATAATTAATTTTATCAGAATTTCCATGTGGTTTTTTAATCATCCACATCCGAGGGGTTTTCGGTGTTAAAAAACGATAGTGAAATTTATTTATTCTGCATATATCGGTTCCATATTTCAAAAAGTTTCTCACGAATAATTTGGAAAGATATTTTCTGCAAAAATTACGTATTCTCCCCAATAATTGTTATTAGAGGTTATGGTTTGGGCTTTCCGTTTGTGGTTATAATTTTTTGGAAGCTTTGAAGAGGGTTGATGACATGTCCATGAGGCATAATTTGTTTTGGTATACTGGTGGAAGGAGTTATTATAGATATTAATCCTAATTTTTTTAATCAGATTGTGCAACTGTTGAAGAAAGAAAAAAAATTTAAATATCAAGGTGATGCGCTAGGTTCTATGGGATTTGGGCAGGGGGTACATGTTATACCTACATGTGCTCCAGATTTTGTGGTGATCATTATTTTGTGGGAACCAGATAATATAGATTCTGGTATTGGCGGTGCGGACACATGGATGACGAAGACCTCAGCATTTGAGTTTATTTTTCATGGGGAGAAGTCGAGTTTCTACAAGATTTTAAAAATGGAGTCCTCCTTTTTTTCTACATATGATGATTGTTGGTGTGATACCAACATGTTTTTTTTTGGAAAAACTGAGTTTGTTGGATGTTATCTCCATTGATGGGCTAAAGGGGGAGATTGTTGGGGTTCATCCCTCACGTTGTTGTTTTTTGATTTAAGATAATATATGTTTTGTAATTTGAGAAATCTTTTATCATATCACACAGATAAGGCAACATGTGTACCTCATGGGGAGATATTTCAATTATATCAATTTAGATGAGATAAGTGTTTAAGTCAGAATATGTCAGATTCATGATTATTTGGAAATATAAAATATCATATTTCATATCTTATCTGCATTATGAAAAATGAAATGGGGAATTCATAAAAAGGGGAAGATGCTGGTACAACATATAGAGAGAGCTAGTCAATATTTAGTCCACCGAGATCAAGAAGGGGGCTACTGTGTAAGTGGAATCTTTTGTGGCATGTCAGTGTTCTATAGGTGTAAAGTAGCATCAACAAGATTAATGATCGAACCATGTATCGAGATTCCACTTGATTGTTGTAATCAAGAGGCATGTCCTAGTTGAGGATCGGTGGTACATCATGATGGAGAGATAATTCGGGTGTCTCAATCTGGTGTGAGGCTGATGCATGTTCGGGTGAGGATCTCCGTGTTAGTGACATTTCGTTGACATAAAGGTGAAGTTTTGTAATATATTGATATTCTAATACATGGTGTCAATGTGTTGTTTATTAGAGAGAGACAGAGGAGTATTGGGATGTGATTTTCACCCAGTTTTTCTATGCTCTATGATTTTTAATTCATGTTTGGGCATTACATGAATTCTTGTATTCTCAGATTCATAGTGGATATTTGGGAATTGCCATGTGTTTTTTAGTCATCCACATCGGGGGGTTTTTTTACTATAAAAATAATTATTTATTATTTATTTATTCATTATATATCACTTCCATATTTTAATGAGCATCTCACAAATTTTTTGGAATGAAATTTTCAACCCAAAATAGGGATTCTCCCCAACAAATATATGTCTAAATTGATTTTATAGTCATAGTGAAATTAAAATCGAATCTGTATTTTAAAATAAATTTCATGTTGATGATGTAAATTATTATGAAAATGATAATTTATTAGTTAGGGAATAATTGAAAAAAAAATAAAAGATACACGAAATAATCTTTACAATCGAAACCTGTTAATATAAGTTAAACCGAAGTCCAAATTTACAAATTACCAGAATGAAAACTGTGTTCGAAAAACATGGTTTAAAAAATAATTAAAATCATTGTAATGTTTAACGGATAATGAAGAAAATAAAATAGTATTATCAAAGTAGTTATAATGATAAATATAATAAAATTAGATATCTGGTGTTTCTGAGAGAAATTGTCAAGACCTCACAGGTTTTTTGAGAAGAACATAATGAAATATAGAGCACAAAGGTAAATAGAGACGTCTATAATTGATAAAATGATACAATATATTATTATATTGAGATAAATATCTTGTAAATATATATTTTAGTCTAAAAATAAAGCTTTTTATGAGAAGAAACTGGTAGGAGGAGGGGTGTTAGGAAGGCACATAAGTGTTAATTGATTGGTAGAGAATAATTTGGACGGAAATAATGCATATAGAGTAGAAAAATTTAAAATATTCCATTTACAATTATAATATATGTAGACATAAATACAATATTCTGACAAATTATAAAATAAATAATATTAATTTCTCATAGATATAACTAATTTTACTTATAAATTTAATTATTATTTTAGATAGAATAAAATATAATTTGATTTTTTGATTTTTTTTAAAAATAAAATATTGATTTCATATGGTTAGTATGGTATATAATTCCAATTTTTTTTAAAATATAAAACTATTTAATTTTAAAAACATATATCTCATTATGTTACTATTCATGATAATAGAAATAATTATAAAACCATATGTTGGAAAATTATATATAAATACATTTGTGTTTCTGTTAAATAAATATTAATAAATAATTATAGATAAATATAATTGCAAATATATATTATATAATTTTTTTAAATTTTTATACATCTATACGCACATATAATAATGTATATACACAAATAAATGCCCAATTTTTTTTGTTTTTCTAAAGATAATGAAAGATAAATATATAAATATTGTTATTATAAAAAATATATTTTAATAATTATTTTCAGAAAAATTTGTATGGAATGATTTAAAAATGTGTCTAGAAAATTATTTCATATTTTGTATTGTTTTTAAAAAATATTCTTGATGTATTATAAATTCTATACATCAACACATGTAATTTACACTCATTCCTTGGGATACAAAAAGACACATACTAAAAAAATTTAATCTTATTATCATGACTAATAGAAATTTCCTCGATGTTTATTTTCATGAATTTCATTCACTAATGACATATATAACTATAAGAGATAATTTTTAAAAATATTCTTTTACCATATTATTAAAAAATAATTATATTTTCTGAATTCATATAGAATATAATATATATTATTTAAAATCAAATGTGAAATAAAATTACACCCATGTTAATGTATTTATTTTTAAGGAGGAATTTATATTCCATCTAAAATAAAAATTCATTTGGGATGTATAGGTAATATATAAAAAATGTTTTCCTAAAAAATATTTTCCATAATAAAATTATTCAGATATTATGAATATCATTTCAAATGATATTTATTTAATTTAATTAATGGAAAAATACTTGCATTCAAATTAATTTTTATGAAGTGAATTTTATCAGAGATATTTGATCCAACATGTTTATCACAATAAAAAAGGTTTATTTACATAATTATGAATTAATTATTTTTCCATGAAAAATATTACATTTATATGAGAACATAACATTTTTCTATTGTAAATTTTTTTATTTTTTTTGAAAAATGATTATTCGGCTGCTTAACCTATGTTCATTGCTATAAGTGAATAATGCTCTATCTGAAATAATTGTTTTATTATTAAGTTTGAATCACAATTTTTTACCTAGGATTCATATTCTGTGTGAATATTCTCACACAAATATTTATAATTTCATTAAAAGGAGTTGTAAATTAGTCAATACAATTCATTTTACATTTAACTATAAAAAACCATTAATATTTATAAAAGTGAATGAAATGATTGGTTTACAAATCATGATGATATCCATATTTTCTATAAATTATTTTTCATGGATGGACACTAAAAAACGAATGGCTACATCCATGACATGATATGGTAATATTCATGATAACATGATCTATTATTTTTATCATGATGTATAAAATGATAAATGGTTATCCTTCAACTCATGATAAAAAATATGTCTTCTTGAAATTTGAAATATTCTCCCTCATTATAATTATATGATAATATGATGTAGAAATTATAAATAGGCATCAACAAAAAAAGTATTTAATAATGTTATTATAAAGCATCTTATTATCAGTGCCCATATTCTTAGGAATAGTTCATTAATATTGAAGGCAAAAAGTTTTGTTGTCCACTCTTTTCCATTTTCTTCATCCCTTTCAATAAGTCATTATGTGATATTAGATGTAATATTTACACTAAATTCAATTCATCCACCCAAACTATATACCATATTATTCTATTAATCGAACATGAATATAATATTAAAATTAAAATTTATTTAATTTATTTTCAACTTCGACTTAAATTTTTTTTTGTTGTAATATAAACTCAACAAGCACGTCAAAATATATGTGGTTTATGGATGTCATGTTTCATGTTATAGGGTCCCTATAATCACTTAATATACCACATAATAGAAAATTTATAATTTTTTATTTTTCATTTATATTGTTATGAATATATATAATATGGATTTTTATTGATCATTACAATAAAATCTTGTCATATAGTTGTTTGATACTAACGTTAAAATCCAAATTCCATAAAAAATTAAACAAATATTTCAAAATGATCATCGTCATTAAATAATGAAAATAGAAACATTAAAATTATAGAAAGTAACAAAATCCTCATAACCTCAACAATATACCATGATCACAATGCATCATGATCGAAATAAAAACATGTACAACAAAAAAATCATATTCTAATTAAAATTATTTCCTCGACAAGGTGAAATGTAAAATTCTGTAATAGAAATGTTGTAATTAGAGATACATTCAAGTAACTGAAACATAATAATTAAATCATGTCTCCCAAAAATAAATAGTGAACACAAGAAAATTAATGATTTGGAATTGATTCCAGATCTCTATATTGTAAAACACTAACTATAAAATACATAGACTCACACTCAAATCATAGTGTCAGTATCAGCATTTCAATATGATTAACATTTAAAAATATAATTTATTATTATTTATATTAAATTTTATTATTATGGCACAAGTGAGGCTTTGATATAAAATTTGAACAGTTATAAAATATGAAAATAATAGATATTTCTTTATCGGTTTAAACTGAAGTATTATAATAATCTTCTCGTGATATTTCTATGTATATACCATAATAAGCTAGTAATTACTATTTCTGTAGTACTATACATAGTTTCATCCATGTGATACTTTATTTTTATTCTTACTTTATCATGACATGTTCTTTATGTTTTTCAATTATATGTAGATTTTAAATTTTCCATTTTATTTATATTTTTGTACATATTTTGTGATTCTTCTAAATTATCACATCTTACTATCTTTGGTTATTTTTTTCTATTAGTTCTCATTCGTGTGTGGTTTTTTAGATGGTTTTTAAAAACTGAAAGTTTGTAGATATCATTTAAATTGATTATTTATGAGATGGGGTATACCATTTCTAGTTCTTGAGGAATGAATTGAAATCATACATTTAAAAATGATTATTTTTTTACCATTTTTGAAACAATGAAAACTCTACTATTGAAAATTTTATCTCCAAACATTATCAAATGCATGTTTTTAGAATGTAAATAATGGGATAATTGGTTATATCCTACTAGGAAATGTATTCCCACAAACGAGTAGTTCAAAAATTACTTGGATGGCCTAATATAAATTATCATGTTCCAGTTATGGTATCATGAATATCTATACTGTTAAAATATCCATATTGGTTAATCGTAATGTTTTCTTTGTTAAAGATTGATGATTTCCATGTGTTCACATAGAGACATGGTTATGTATTTTTGTTTTGTTTCTATATGATTGATTAATCAACCCCCATCCTCCCCATATGTTTTAAAATTTTGATATAGAATTAAATTTATTTAACATTGGGTTGGTATTTATGTTCTGTTATGTTGCTTGGGTTGTTTCCCATATATGATGGAACATAATATTTTTTCCCCTAATGGAATTACTACATATGGTCTAGACAAGAAAAACATCTATTTTCTATCTCTATATACATTCTTAGTTATTGGGAAAAAATCATTCTCACATAATCAGGCATGATTCCTTTGTTGTTGATGTCAGGAAAAGGTGATTTGAAAGGTTTCTCAGGTCATATTGCTAGTTGTATCTGGTATCTAGATCAAGGGTGGCTCAAGCTGGGTTAGGATATAATTTTTTTATATTAATTTGTGTTCATTATGTGTGTTAAAACTTGGAACTCATAAGTTAATTATTTTTACCACTACTAAAAGACTCTCTATGTATGGATTCTTTAATCATTCTTAAATAGAGTATATATAAATGGTCAACCTCTATTTTTGACGATATAACTCTAATAACTATCTCCATGTATATAATATATATTTTTATATCCCTATTTATATATTCAGATATAGGATATATAAATATATAAATGAATACAATCTAAAAATGTGATTACCAAATGACTTAGAATACAATCTAAACCATTACTTCAGTTTATATGAAAAAGACCCAAAGAGCATTCGTGATCCCTAAAAAATGAAAACATGGAAATGGGAATCCAAAAAAATATTTATGGAATAATTTATCTCACATTAAAACATAACAACAATCAATAAACATTTTCAGAGAATCATGTGAAGAAATACATCTTTAATGCCATAACAGGGAACAAAGATATTTCAAAATACTAAAACCATTAAAAACCTACTAAAAACCATTGGACAATTTTCACGTATGAAAAACCATTACATATGTCCCCTACCTCATCCAACCATGAATGATTCCACAAAGTAAGATAATGTGTAAATAAGAATCATCTATAATATCATAAAGGGTGCAACACCAAATGGTATAAACATGTTGTGTGCAATAAAAACTAGTTTGATTTAACAAATGGAATCTATGTAGTTACATAATTGGGTAATTATAATATTCTAATTGACAGTATATTAGAGAGATTAGAAATTTATATAATTCAGGAAAGGAAAAGAAATTCATCATTTCAAATTTTAATATGTATTATCAAAGCAGAACATTAAATATTTAAAATAATTACTAAACCAAAGGAGAAAACATTCCATGTATATATTAAAAAACCAAAACCTATCTATATAATTATTGAAAACTATTTAATTTGAAAAATTTGGACTAATCATGAAATTTTAATATTATTTACTAGATATAAAAAATTATAACATGATTCAATATAATTGAGATGAGGTTCATTATATGAATAATAATATCTGAAAACAATGGTAATAAATCAATTAAGGAATCTATGGAACTATATAGTGATTTTGTACACTAGAATTCTTGGAGTAACAAGTATAAGGATTTCAACAATAAGGCCCACATAATATAGTAATCCAAAAATAGTTAGGATAGTTATTAAATTATGTCAAATAACTACACTAAAATCATGTCAAAATGATCTATTGAAATCCAATTCCACACACACAGAGACACATGCATTCCTAGTATTACATATATAGATAA
The DNA here is from genome assembly GCA_963277665.1 of Viscum album. Taxonomy (NCBI): domain Eukaryota; kingdom Viridiplantae; phylum Streptophyta; class Magnoliopsida; order Santalales; family Viscaceae; genus Viscum; species Viscum album. The sequence goes on from OY728163.1 coordinate 740,909,734, forward strand.
AACCTATCATATTTACCCTAGATCCCATAGATGGGGTGTGATTCATGATGTAATGTAGTAATCTAGTTGAAGTCAACCAACAATATAGGTTACCATGACAAGTAAAAAAGAGGTAAAATTCTATCAAAGTGATAGAACTCTTGTGATGTACCCTAGTCTAGCACTCTTTCATAAGGCTAGAAATAGTTCATCATTGTACATCATGCATTACTCACCACATAAATGTTGATTTGAACTAGTTGTGGGGGTATAAATTTTATAGTGGGGAGCCAGTACCACAATGTATTAATTTTAATAAAATAATAAACAAATCATTATAAAATAATATTATTAATGAATATAAATATTTAAGGACAATCATAAAATCCAAATGAATATTCCAATAAATAATAATGAAATAATGTAACTATGGTATAGAATGATTATTAAAGTCTTTTTAGAAACAATACATGTAAAAGACTATAATTATAAAATAAAAGACTCGTTATCCTAGGACCTGATCCATGCATTGTCCCCAACTGCAAAATATATACTTTTAGTAATAATGTAATCAATTGCAATGTATTTTTCCCTTGTCCAAACCTACAGAGACTTTATCTTTTCTAGTGCAAAACGAAAAAATGAAAAGGATGTTAGTATAAAGTGAAAGATTGAAACCATCAAGTCAAAACTAATCTAAAATCATAAGAACTGTATGAAACAATGAGATGATCACGTGTTTTAATTAATTCAACAATTAGTAAAATGAAATAAACAGTTTCTCTTAAATACATGAATATATCTAATCATATCTTGATATAATGTTGACCACCACTATATAACAATGGTATTTTTACAACAATATAGGTCAATTCCATATAGGTATTACCTAATTCATGTCAAATATCTATACAAATTATAAAATGGTACTACCTATAGACTTATATTTATAATCTTTAAAACATGGGACTATGATGCAGCTTCTCAATAAAAACACTGTAGAAAATTAATGTTCTAGTTCCACACCTGAGTTTGGTATATAATAATTACATCATGGAACACAATTCCTCTAGTATATAATGGATATCACAATATCACTAAACCATTATCAATGTTTATTTATGTGAATTAACATTATTCTATCATATATGAAATTCAATTTTTTAAATATTTTATTAAATATTTCATCAATGAACAATAATCCAAAATTTTGGGATTCTATAATAATAACCAATCATACATCACAAGTCATGCTAATAATACATTACTAAATTTTCCAATTCAATTTAATTCATGGTTCGCTCATCCAATGGATTGACCCAACTGTATTAAAAAGTTATTTGGATCCAAAGAGATTGATGTACAAATCTATTCATTTAACTCAATCTATTTGGAAGCAAGTTATGTTGAAATAGTCACAATATTCCATGAAAATAATAATTATCTAACTATAGGTATGATACTTAGATAGAAAAAAAAAATACTGATGATAAAATGGAGATTCTAATAGAATAGACCCCCAAGAATGAAAGTGAGGCAGATTTCAAAGAGATTACTATATCAAAACTTACGAATATCAAAACCACAAATGAATTTGGTAATGGAAATCACCTTTGTGGTATGATAAGAAATATGATATGGGAATAACCAAATCATAAATAAATACCATGAATTTCAAACATGAAATTGATGAATATATTGGAGGTTTTCACCCCAAAATGGCATGGAGAATTCACTAGGGTCGAGTAGTAAAGATATGATGCCCAAAATAAATGAGAGTCCAGCCACACCACATATTTAAAATACAAGGTTGAATAATTACATAAAATGCTATGTAGTTACACATTGTTTAAATTTTTTAATAGAATACAATGAAAAACCAACTGCATCAGATTTATTATAATAAAACTCTTGAATAATGACACAACATATAATCTCTTCAACGGGCATTTTAATATTTGGTAGATGGGTTTTCAACCAATTTTCATTTTAAAAAATAATATCATCATCTAATTCTCCTAAATTAACCTCGAAACCACAATAAAATTAATCTATTTATATATAGATGCAATTAATATAAAAAATAATGTATCAATGAATCTTATGTCATTTTATTAAAAAACTATCCATGTGGTTACCCTTCAATGTTTCTAAAGATTTCATGCAATAAAAGAATTTGTTTCTTCAAATGGGAATATCTCATAATGAAAATTTTTAATTATTAAAGGAAAAAAAACATAGTGAAAGATGTACCTAGAGAAGTAAAAGAACATAAAACCACCCTACATTACAATAACTCATCCCAATGTCACCCCATGAATCAGTCTGAGGTACTTCAAAAAACTCTGACCATTGTGTTATCATATAAGACTCTCTATCCATTGTATACTCCAAAACTAAAAAAATCTTCCACTACACTAAAACCAATAAAATATTCCTACCGAAAATTTATTTATCACAATGATATAAAACCCATATATAAAGTAAATTATGAGGAAATAACAAAAAATATATTGATAGTTTTAACGTCTATCACATGGGATGGTTCTGGAAGATATAATCAGATTTGGGATACATAGAACACATCTTTCATGGACCAATATCATTGTGGAAGGGATAAATGGTATGAAACTAGAATTAGGATATATGTTTTTTTAATCTTCCTAAAAAAACAAGCATCTGGTTTCCCTCTTTTGGGACATGATGATGCCCCATCCAAAGTGATAATCCAAGGAAAACATGATTACCAACCTCAAATTTTAGAGGACATACCTAATTGTATGAATACGATTTCAGCCTAATCTATGTGGTTACCAACCTCACTCTAATGAACTAAACCTTATCAGTTGTCTCTTTCATGGGAGTAGGCCCATTAATATCTGAATCTCCAATACTCATTGAATATAAACTATACTAACACTATGTTCCACACACATACTTAAATAAATCTCTTTGGATTGATTCATGGATGCATCTATTTTATTCGGAAAAAATTATTTCCATTTTTTCTCCCATGAACCACCAAAATACAACACCCTTTCTTATAACATATCCCATTGAATCTATATAGTACCCCCATTTTGACCATCCTTCTATGGATGATATTTTGTTCTTAGTAGAACATGATATCAATGAGATTAATAAAGACACCAACAGAAACAAGATGTATAATGATGATCTTAGCCTGAAAGAATACTCTTTAGAACATCATCCATCTAAACAACCTTGTAAACAAAAATACCTCCCAGATCATGAACACTGAGGGATTACCTAGTAGGTAAAAATTTGGATATCATACTCATTAAATTAAAAGAAACGCATACATTTTCAATATTATGGGTCATCTTTGGTAATCTTGTAATAAAATCCATTAAGACATTAACAGATTTCCACTATGGAATGGGTAACTTCACAAAAACCTATCTAGACCTCGATACTCAACATTAGCCTACTAATATGTGACACATCATTCCATAATTATTTCCACCTCCTTCTTCATTACCAACCACTGGTGTCTGATATGGATATAATGATACATATTTTATAAAATATGACACCCCACCCATCGAGTAACATGAGAGTACCTCATCATCTCCTCGTGAAATCTTGTAGGTAAACATTCATAACCATATAAATGAATATAATTTTTACTACCAAGAGACCATCCTAATGGAGTATCGCCACCATATAATTTTTCTATAATATCTGAAACCTCTGAATAATAAAGAATCATTTTCATAACTTGGACCCAATTTTTAGATATAATATACGTCAATGTTAGTGGTACTCTCCCCTAATATTCCTGAACATCCAGATGAATCTCTGTAAAGTGGGTAATTTTATTCCATTAATCATAAGAATCACGTACTCCTTCTGTATTTATGTTTCAACTTAGAAGTTCGGAAATATTGTTTCACTTTCTTTGTGTATAAGACAATTCAAATTTTCTTATTTTTAGATACATAAACAACATCCTCTAATTTATCAAGCATCTCAAGGAATATACCACTTCCGTTAGCTCCATATCATGAGGATTTTAATTACACTCATGTGGTCCCATATTCATTGGGAAATATGCCAACACATGGTCATCCCATATTCTAAATGCTCTATGTCAATCATTAGATGAATCAGAGAACATGGAAGATAATTTAACAAACATAAGTAATGTGAGAATATGTGATAAGTTCATCCTCTCTATTGTCTCCTAAAAATCTCCTCATAATCATCAGCTGAAAAAACATCACCCATTTCATGTTCATTCTAGATATTGGTTCCTCCAAATGGGATAAATATTGGATAAAGTGCTAAGAATAACCCAATGACCTAGGAAAGCTCAATATTTCACATAAATATATAGAATCACATGATAATTTGGTTGAGAAATTATCTAGAATTACTGACACAACTACCTCAGTGCTGACATGGCAGTTGAAGTGGATATTATTTATTTAGAAAAAACATTTAATTTTCATTGTATAAATTAAATTCACTATCAATGTACTAAATTAAATTTCAAGATGTTTGGAATATTGATCAAGTGATCTACAGTACACTATGATATCTCTGATGAATATTACATAAAAATGATATAAAATTTTATCAATGATTCTAATAATTATGTCCATTAATATTATAATATCATTTTTGAACCCCCAATGAAATCACAATGAATTCACACAACCATACATGCTTCTAAAACTAGCCTGAAGTTGGAATGATAGTCTCACCATTAACTGATTATATCATTATCTCAGTTCCTAAATGAAGAAGATCATAGGAAATTTCATTCGATCAAAATTATCATAAGTGTGTGGAAGAGGATAGTAGTTTTTCATTCTCATCTATTTATGCCTTCGATAATCCACACTTAAGAATAGTGAACCATCATCCTTTTTGGTGAAGAGATCAACATGAAAAAAAGTTATACTAGTACATATGAATATTTTGGATTCTAAAACAATTAACAAAACCATAAACTCCTGAAGCTCTAATTTATCCATTCAGAATGGTAGGATAGAAATTGGTTATGTTCCCAACACCAACATGATCGTGATGTTAGTCTCTTCCTAAATAGTTCTGCCATTTAACTCATTGGGTAAAACATCCTGAAAACAATATACCATTGAATGATATGAATAATTTTAAATTCCATAATTATATTGATGAATATCAGTGATCATAAATCTGATACAATAGAATCTACATAAAATCGGTCTTGCATGACCAGCTGAAATATACCAATCAATATGGTCAGACTGGATACATAAATTTGAATATATGAGAGTAAATATGATCCTATAATAGTTTTTATGTCCCTAGTATATAAAAAAATATTCCATAACATGAATCACATTTAATATTTTCATTTCCTACATGAATGGTTCCCAAAAGAAATTGTAATCCTCAATATCTATAAACTTTCCATGTATGGTTTGATTTTTTCTGACCGCACATCCAATGATGTTTATATGGTTAAATAACAATCCATTATTTAAAAATCCCTAAAAAAATAAGTTACAAAATGATTAAATAAAAATAATTTTATTGTCATGCATCTAATTAGACACAAGAAGATGTAGATGAATCAAAACCATTCCTCTAAAGGTACAGTGTCTTACATTCACATTAGATTGAGTAGTCTATATATAATGAAATAGATGTTTTCCTATTCCATGAGAATTATTCTAACAAACCCATGATGAAACCCCTTCATGGTACTAATTATCATTATCTCTTGTAACATTAATCAGGCCTAATCCTAAACAGATTTTGTAAATCTAGATAGAAAACAACTATGTGGTGGATGATCAACTTACCAACTTTAGTGCATTTCTATATCCTCTTTCACTACTATGTTGTAGAGATATTTCATAGAACCACATTATATAACCCATTATTCCATTGATCTGACAATAAACTATGGGGAAATGATAGTTTTGAGGGTATGCAGGCAAACATTCAACAATGATTGAACTTTATCGTAACATGGTTTTTATATGATTTTCCACTTCCATGACTTTTATACCATGTATTTTCTTAGAGGAAACTATTATTATGGTACTTCATACCAATATAATAAATACTCCCAAATCACCATGTTGGAAAAACCTGGTCAACACTCATGTAATAACTTAGATTCCATTATGGGATGACTACATGGTTCCTCAATTCCACAAAAGTACTTAAAAATAAAATTTTGACCTATGAGATGATCTCAATTAAATGTTCATCTTAAAAAATTTCCTCTAGGAGATATCATAATATTTCAAAGATAAAGAAACATGTTTTAGTTTAGTTAAATTTGTAGCATAGGTATGCTCTAGAAATACCCATGCATTACTTGCAGGAACTAAAAAAAATTCATCCCTCAATGTTTCATGATAGAAATTTCTTAATACCATCAACTCAAATTCTTTCCAAGATAGCTCATACTTCAATCCACCTTCCATCAAAATATCCCATCATTGTTAGTCATGTAAACAAATAATATTTGAGTTAATATTTACCCTCATAATCATGTATATCTCTATATGGTTAATTATTTCCTCAATTGACTCTATTAAGAACTCAACTGCATATGGCCCTCCATCCCTAGTAAAAAATGTGGTAGCTACATGTAAAACTCTATTGTTAGCTCCATAATTGATGTAATAGTAATAACAGTATCCAATTCCATGGATTTTATGACCCCCATGAATCAATTGTGATGTTGATCATCAATATAATAAAAAATAACTACAGGAATCAATATTTCAGATATGTTTTGAGAGTGATGATTTCCAATATCCTAATTCCTGAGTTGAACAACATGAGGAGTCATTTTCTCTATAAGAAATATTCACACCTTAGAAATATCTCTATATATAAGGTCATCCAAAACATGTGACTACAATAGAGATCCATTAACTCATGGTCTCCCAAAACATATCTTATAAGTAGTATATCATGACACCACAATAAATTTTATATTTTGGTGACATTTATATCTCTTATAATAGTTTAATGGTGGTGTATGTATAACATGAGAAATATATATGTCCCTATCATGAACAATGAATGTATTTATATCCCAATGTGCCTATTGTGATTTATATGTTTTAATATCAATCCATACTAGGCCACAAGTACCAATGTAAATAAATAGTAAAAAAATAAACTCACAAAATATTTGAAAAACTAAATGATAATTAATGTTTGATATAAAAAAACACAAAACGAATAGAAATCCCATCCCTAAACACTCTAATTTTTTTCCATGCATGTGCTATCTACTCAAATCAATGAGATAATTACCATGTGATATAAAATCATTTTTTCCTTTATTCCATTCCCAAAGAGAATGTAAAAATTGATAAACATATTTGATATAAGATATGACACCCCCCCAAATATAAAAATCACTCCCATGGCCAAAAAGGATTGGTCACAACACTTCAAATTTTCCTCCATGTAATCTATAGATTGTTGAATATGAGCATTGGTGTATTGTGTATAGTGGATACACTATACAATATAGAAAGAAGTCTCTTAGAGGTATAAAAAATAAAAATAGATAGAAATAATCAATTTATATGCATAGGAGGAGACCAAAATATAATCCAAATTTATTTTAACATAATTATTAAAGAATAATGTTATGATGTTCTAGAATGAAACGAAACGTCATGATAGTAGAAAAATACGTAAAAGAAATAAAAACTCGAGAAAAAGACTCAAAGTCCTAGGTTATGATCCAAACATCGGTCCCAATTGAAACTCCATCCCATCATCAAACATAACAAAACCTTCAAGGTACTTTTCCATTGTCAAAACCTATAACAATGTAATATACTCATTTATCAGAAATCATCTTGAATATGGTGATAGTATAACTCATTAGGTCAAAAATATCATCTCCATGACAAATGAATCTGATAATATATGTATGAAATAAAGAAATAAACTAGTGTATTAATAAATTATATTGGTAATAATATACAACGACATCATGATTCAGAACCATCCTATAATATCTCTGATGTTGTCTTACAACCATGATAACCACCATCATATATCAATGATAGAATCACAAAAATATTTTTCAAATATCTATAATCATTACATCATTTTGGTCAAAGGCCTATATTCATTACAACATGGGATTAAAAATATCACACTCTCTACCATCCATTCAACATGGGACTAGGATGACCCCTCTCATTATCATTAATACAACATATAAGTGTGCATGTTCTAGGGATAAGACCAATATATAAGGAGTACAACACGAAACGAAACTCATATCATATATCATGGATATCACAATATCCGAGAAAAATTATCTATGATTAATTGGGAAATTTATCAGTTATATTTCATATGCCAATTTCAATTTAATTCTCAAGTGATTAAAATTATTTATATAAACTATAATACTAATTTTTTTTGATTCTATACTAATATGTCACCCAAACTCACATGTAAAGGTAAATATACTTTTAGATATTTTTATTTTCAAATACATTCATCATTCATTCATCACATGGATATCCATAAGCCCATAAAAATGAATTTGAAACCAAATGAACTCAATAAATAGTCTAATTAATTATATAATAGATATAGAGACATATTAGGTTTGTGAAATGATAATAGTTCATAATATTGGAAATTATCAAATCATAGGGTTAAGAAATCGACAAAATTCCATAAATAGGATATTAAATAATGCTTGGAGCAACAAACACCCTTCATAACGAAGGACTGGATGTTTTTCAATTGGTTAAGAATTAAATTTTGAACAAGGAAAATACCAACAATGCATTCGGTTAAGGGAAATCACCACAATTGTGGGAGGGGATTGAAGAGTATGGAGAATCCTAATTGAAATGATTTATAATAAATTTAACACAACAACCATACATCTATATGGTGGTTTGGAACTCCAATCATACATTGAGAATTCCCTACGGTCGAGAGGAGAGACGATATAATAAAGAATAAGAATTTTTTCCCACAACATGCTCAAAATATTTGGATAGGGAATTACATGGCATGTAAGGTAGATATGCATCATGTAAATGATTTTATTTTAAGACACCAAACAATTATCACTTTATATTTATTTTTAATGAAATCCATGAACAATTAATTGACTTTTAATCTCATTTTAGGGAATGTTTTTTTTACCTAGATTGTTTTCCACCCATTTTCCCTTAAAAAATATGAAAATTTTACAATACACCCCAACTAACTAAGAACATAAGAGACAGTTAATCCATTTACACCTATACTCAATTAATTCATAAAATCATACATCCCTATAAGTTTAACTATTTTCACCAATAATGTTTTTGTGTTGATAAAATATGGTATTCCTTAATATTCCTGTAATATGAAGATTCTTTTTATTCAAATAAAATATGATCATGAAAAAACACAACTGAATCAAAATATTAATGAACCAGATAGAGAGATATGTACCTAGAGTTAGGTGGGATCTTAAAACACTTCTGATCACATGTCAATGGGGTGATAATAGTCAGGTGGTTTACTATATATTATTATTGTGAGGGAAAAGACAATCATAATATATAAACTATTCTATCATTAATCATCAATTTCAATTTCAATCCATTTAATAAATTCTCTTTTAAAATGGTAATAATTCCACCTTCAATTCATAAGTCATCAATAAAATTTCATAAATTTTTCATATGAAGAATTCCATTTAAAATAGCCAAAAATAATTCGTATGATGTTTTAAAATTTGAGATGGTTTGAAGATTTTTTCCAATATTATTGAAAAACCAGTCATTTAAATCGATTAATTGTTATTTAAATGGAAAAAACCAAACCAATCTACTTTTTTGATAATATATCCCTTCAATTATATTTGAAATGAAATCTAACCCAATATGCAATAAATAAATATAAATATATATATATGTAACACCGCGACCCCTGTTACCTAGAGTCAGTGCATTATTACATAACATTGGCATGATCACAAGAATGATCAAATCTCGAAAGACCGATTGGTTTAGTAGCCATAGAAACACTAGACCTATTCATAAAGTTTTACATTACGTCATAAAGTGAAAAACTACTACAACAACATAGTCTCCATATTCCACACTCATATCCCCACATACTATCCCTGCAGGTCATTAATAAATTACTTCTTCACATCCTGGGAAAAATAAAACATAGAAAAGGGGTGAGCTCAAGTACCCAGTAAGGATAACAATATAGCGGAAACTTTCATCAATAAGAGTAAACATTTATGGAAGTGTATAACTAAAACAAAATCCTTTTAAACTTAAACTTCAACATAGTATGGAAAAAATAAAATGAAATAATGACATTTACTTATTCACATGGATATTCTACTAATCGAATAATCACATGCAATATCAATAACCACTTTCATAATGATGAAATGCATAATGCCATACTATCATAACCACATAGCCAAGGCCTCGTGCCAAGACTACAAATAAGATTTTGTCAATGCCTTGTGCCAAGACACTAGTTTGTCTCATGAGACCTACCGATGCATCGAGGAGCTGTAGTGGGCTCCACCTGTCACATATTAACTCCAATGCATTCCCATATGAAAAGGTTTAAACATAACATAAACATTCGTATTAAAACTAGCATACGAAATGTCAATACTTTCACCATAAACTATGAATGGTATAAAAATAGCACATCCACAGTCAAACATATCACAAAACAATCAATACAGTATAGAAGTTTTGTATCATAATAAATCAACTTCAAATAAGAGTAAAATCCATCAAAGGATGTTGACATAGATGAAATCAGAACTCTTTTTAGAGAAATATATCTTTCTATTCTGAAATCATTTAAAAGTCATATATTTATAAAATAACACATTTTATTTGAAAATATTATTATAATCTTGTAAGGGAAGCTTCGATGATTTTATAACGGCGGAAAACAGCCGCACCTGCCGTATAAGTTAAAAAAAACATTCTTACCTTAATTCTGTCGAAAATGTTAAAAGAACCTTGTTTGGAAAACGATGGAAAGCTTCATTTATAAACCACTTATAAAAAGTCAAACAAGGGTATAAATGACTTTAACCCATATTCTTGTAAATATTAAAAAAAATTTGAAATACATTTTTAAGAAACATGGATGTGGATTATAAAAAGATCCCAGTAGATTATCACATATAAACAACCTCGGATAATGAAGAGATTGCGAAATAAACCCTTTCCTTGTACTTTTCATTGGAAGAGGGTAGGTTAACCTCCTGTATAATGGTGAAATTATTTTTATTAAATTATACAATAATCATATACATTAATATGATAACATATATGATCTTTTAACATTGATTTGATAATAATATCTCAGTATTATCGTCATTTTGGGTGTAAACTTACTCATTTTATTTTATATGTTTTGTGTCGTAAGATGTGTTTTTCATGGATAGTTTGTATCTTAATCATATCCAGAATGATATCAAGTCCTTAGATACTATTATTAATCATCAAATGAGAATTATACTTGAATGGATACGATGGAGAATGAATCTCATCTCGTTCGTGGAGACAGTAGTCCATACGTACGCACGAGCGACAATATCATTCTTTTGATATTAAAATAATATGTAATTGGATGGTATATCATATATAAAGAATCATTATCATGTTATATTTATTATTTACATGAATTACACATCATTATTATACCCATCCAAATAATAATTTATTGAATAACAATTACACCACGACATGGAGACGGTAAGCCGTACGTACGCACGTATGGTGACATGTTATTCAAAGGATGGATAGAATACTGAATATGGTTTTACCATATTTATAATAACATCATAGTATATATATGATACTGGAGTTTTATAATGGTAACAACAAAAGAAGAAGAAGTGGAAGAAGAAAGGAACTTGGAGAAGGGTGGTGAAATCATTACCTCTTCTTCGGGTTCTTCCTTTTGATTTGATCAAAAGGGATCATAGGTTGACTTTATGACTAATGGAAGGCCTCTAGGATTAAGTTAGGGAAGTTTAAAGAGTATTTGGGTAGAGTTTGGCCAAACCAAAAATGCTTTGAAGGTGTGTTGTAATGAGAAGGGAGAGTGCCCTTTTATAAGAGGGGTGAGGGGCACCTTTGGAAAATCTGTAAATATTAATTTATAATAAATTAATATTCGGATTCTAATGGCTCCAAAGTTGATTATTTAAAGGATAAGGTGGGTATGGGTCTAAAAACACTCAACCAATAGAATTTATACAGGTTTGGGTTACAATATTAACCTTATCATTAAGTATTAACTCTTAGTTAAGTAGTTAGACATTTACCATGTAACTTTTTATTTTTATATTATATAGTTAATAAACATACTATATACATCCAAGCGTCCCACAAGAGGTCCATTAATGATACACCTATCATGATATAAGTCTCTTGACCGAACCTTAGATTTTTAGGAATTTAATATCAATTAATAATATAATATTTGTTTTAAAAACTATTTTATGTCAATTTTGACACTATTCAATTGTTGATTTTTGTGATACTCATAACAGAATTATTACTTCGAAAAAAGTCAATTAAATCAATCCTAATATGTCATATTATCCAGGAAAATTATTTGAATTCATTAAAAGTCTCAAATTATATTTATTTGTCTATTTATATTATCAATTATTTTAATTTTTCACTATTATGGTAATTACTACATCATCTTTGTGTCGTAAATAAATTAAATTATTTAATGATTAAAAATTATAAATAAAATATCATTATCTAGAAAATCTTATTAGCTTTATAATTAATATTTACAATCGAATTTATCTTATTTATAACCCAATATAAAAAATGTTTTAGTAAAGAACTTTTGATTTTAACTCTTTTAACCTTTCTTTAATTAAATAATAATAAATGTCCTAATCTAATCCAAGTGGACCTAAATGATAATATTTTATTCCTAAGGTTTTTTTTGGTCGAGATACATTTGACCAATAGAATTAGGACATGTGTTAGGGTAATATGAATATAATTGTTACCCTTAATTACCCTATTTACTTTTAACTGTGGTAAATAAAAGTAAAAAGTTACTATTCACCAAAAATTATTTTCATCTCATTAAACCAAATTTTACTTCTTGATATTAACCGTGTCTCTCGGATTTTCGAAATTCCATTCACAGAAGCGGTAAAATTAAGTTTTATGAAAAAATTCAGTTTTTTAACTACCACTTAGTAGTTTGACTATTCATCAAAAATTGAAGTTTTTCAGAACAATGCCAAAATTTCACCCTAATCTATAATTGATATTTTGAATTCAAAAATGATGTCTATTTTAAAAAATTCTAAACTTATAAGTTTCATTAATTAATTTTATGATTAATTCCTGCTGTCACAACAAATAGCGTGTTTTTAAGAAACAGTATATATCAAAAGATTGACAATTGTTTAGGTCCAATTTCAAAGTGAAATTAATTCTAATGAACCCCATTGGATAAAATGGTAAAAATATATATTAATTATACTTTAAAACTACTCAATAATATAAATTATCACTAAAATTTATTTTGATTAAAAAAGTTGTTTTTATGTATTTTTCACTATTCACAAAAATTGGAAGTTCTCAGAAAAATACCAAAAATTCATCTTAAGATAATTTTGATATTCCGAATCCAAAAATGAAGTCCATTTTGAAATATGAAATATATATAATTTCAAAAAGTAGGTATTACTATTCATAACGGCTAGTTTGATTGGTTGTGGTGTGTTAGAACTCGATGTTGCGTACAATACACGCTATCACATTATTCAAAGAGAAGCGTACCATAGAAGCTTGGGGTGTTACATTCTCCCCTCCTTCAAATAATTTCGTCCTCAAAATTTCTAGAATATTATCGCATGAAAAGACTCAGGTGGTTCTTCATCATATGTTCCTCGAGTTCCCACGTTGCCTCTTCCATATTATGGTTTCTCCACAAAAAGACGCGTCATCCGGTTTCTCAGTACTTGTTCTCTCGTATCAAGAATCTTGACGGGCTCTTCGCAATAAGAAAGATCGGGTTCAGTTCTAATTCCTCATAGGTGAGTACATGCGTTGGGTCAGGAATTTATTTCCTCAATAGAGATACGTGGAACACATCATGAACTTTGGAGAGACTTGGCAGCATTGCCAATCGGTAAGCTACAGCCCCAATTCGTTCCAGAATGTCAAAAGGTCTGATGTACCTGGGACTCAATTTACCTTTCTTACCAAAACGTATGACTCCCTTCCCTAGAGATAACTTCAAGAAAACACGATCACTGACTTGAAATTCCAAATCCTTCCTTTGATTATCGGCATAGCTCTTTTGCCTACTTTGAGCTGCTTTGATGTGATTTTGGATTACCTTCACCTTTTCCATCGTTTCCTCCACTAGTTCTAGGCCTACAAGTTTTCTTTCACCAACATCATCCCAATAGGTTGCTGTGTAACATCTCTTTCCGTATAACCCTTCATATGGTGCCATATGAATACTCGAATGGAAGCTATTGTTCTAGGAAAATTCTACCAAAGGTAAATATTGATCCCACATACCCAGAAAGACAAGTGAGCAGGATCTCAACATGTCTTCTAAGGTTTGAATAGTTTTTTTTGATTGTCCATCTGTCTGAGGGTGGTAGGCAGTGCTCAAATGAAGTTTAGTATCCAGGAATTTCTAAACACTCTTCCAGAATATTTAAGTAAAATGGGGATCACGACCAGAAACAATCGATAGGGGTACTCCATGAAGTCTCACAACTTCATTAATATATAGTCTTACTAGACGTTCCAGTGGTAGATCTTCTCTTATAGAAAGAAAATGTGCTGACTTGGTAAGATGATAAACAATAACCCATATTGCATCGTTCCTTCTTGGAGTCTTTGTTATCCCCATGAAAAAGTCCATTGTAATATTGTCCCATTTCCACCCCGGTATGGGAAGAGGTTGCATGAATCCTCCAGGCTGTTGCCTTCAATCTTTCACTTGTTGACAAACCATACATCTTGACAAAAAATTAGCAATCTCCCTCTTCATGTTGTCCCACCAAAAATGTTCCTTCAAATCTCTATACATTTTGGTGCTCCCAGGGTGTATAGAGAAATTGGAACTAGGAGAATCATCCAGCAATTCCCTTTTTAGATCGGGTATATCGGGAACACAAAGTCTCTTCCTGAATTTCAAAATTCATTCTTCATACACAAAGTCTCTCAATCTCCCATCATTCATAGATTTAATATTCTTTTGAAATTATTCATCATCGGTCTGAGAACTCTTAATCCTTTCTAGTAAAGATGGTTTGGAAACCATTTGAAAAAGCATTGATGTTTCACCTTCCCTGGTTATTCCCATGTCCATCTTCACTAGATCCATCAAAATTGGATCCCTTTAAATTCTCATCACGTTCAAAACTCTATGGTCTTATCTGCTCAAAGTATCTTCCACCTTGTTTTCTTTCCTCAGATGGTAGTGTATCATACAATAATAATCCTTGAGTAATTCAAGCCATCTCCTTTTCCTCATATTGAGTTCTTTTTGTGAGAAAATATACTTCAAACTCTTGCGATCAGTATAAATCTCACATTTTCCCCATAGAGGTAGTGCCTTCATATCATCAATGCAAAGATCACAGCTTCTAACTTGAGATCATGAGTTGGATAGTTTTTCACATGAATTTTCAACTGTCGTGATGCATATTCAATAACTCCATCATACTTCAAAAGGACACAACCAAGTCCTTTCTTCGATGCATCACTATAAAAAACGAACCCATCATTCCCCGATGGTAGAGTCAATATAGGAGCATTGACTAATCTTCTCTTTAGTTCTTCAAATTATTCTTCACACTCTTCTGTCCAAACAAATTTAACACCTTTACGTGTGAGCTTCATTAATGGGTTAGCCAATCGGGCAAAATTCTGGATGAAAAGTCGATAATAACCCGCCAAACCAATAACACTACGTACCTCAGTTATATTCGTTGGTGCTGGCCATTCTTGGATTGCCTTGGTCTTAGATGGATCAACAGAGATTCCATCCTTAGAGAAAATATGGCCATGTAAAGGAATCTCATGAAGCCATAATTCAAACTTGCTTAACTTTCCATATAATTCATGTCTTCTCAGAGTCTTCAGGATAACACGCAAGTGATTTTCATGATCTTTGTAGCTTTTGGAGTATACCAAGATATCATCAATAAATACCACCACAAATTCATCGATATATTCCTTGAAAACTCTATTCATCAAATCCATGAATACAGAGGGTGCATTAGTCATTTCAAATGGAATTACAGTAAACTCGTAATGCCTGTACCTGGTTCGAAATGCTGTCTTCAGAATGTCTTCCTTCTTCACACACAACTGATGGTATCCAAATCGAAGGTCAATCTTTGAAATGTATTGAGCTCCATGCAGTTGGTCAAATAAATCATCAATGCGAGGTAGGGGATACTTGATCTTTATAGTTATAACATTGATCTCCCTATAGTCAATACATAACCTCAGAGATCCATCTTTCTTTTTAACAAAAAGAACAGGGGCTCCCCATTGAGAAACACTAGGGGGAATAAAACCCTTATTACTCAATTCCTCTAGTTTTTTCTTTAGTTCAACTAATTATACAGTGTCCATTCTATAAGGGGTCTTCGATATAGGCCTTGATCCAGGAATTAAATCAATGGAAAACTCAACTTTTCGTTCTGGAGGATGTCCAGGTAAATCTTCCAAAAATACATCTATATATTCTTTCACAACAGGTACATACTCTATTTGAACATTCAATTCCTCACCCATAGTTATTTCATTGTCACCCTCCCCAATAATTGAATTTAGTTGAGCTACTGGGGGTGGATCTAGATAAGAATTAGGTGGTGACGATTCTGCTCTAAAGATAAGGTGTTCCTTATCCTCATCATCAAGACTCGTAACCTCTTTCTTCTTACAATAAATCTTCGCATAAAAGTCCGAAAGCCAGTCCATACCAAGGATTATATCAAACTCAATCATAGGTATGAAGATGAGATCAACAGATAAAGAACATTTATGTGCTCTAATGGGGACTGATTCATAAGACTTTGTTGCAATGATACTTCCCTTAGGTGTTTTAACTGAAAACTCCCTTGTTAAATCAAATTGGAAATATCTAATTTTCTTAGCAAACTGGGAAGATATAAAACAATGCGATGATCCAGAATCAAATAATGCATTTGCTAAACTTTAGGAAACCATTAAATTACCTGCCACCACATCTTTCAGAGCTTCTACCTCAGCATTAGTGATAGCATAAGCTTGGCCTTGATCCCTTGGACTTTTCTGAGGTACGTTCTCCCGAAGCTTATGACATTTATTTGCATAATGCCCCATCTCCCTGCAATTGTAGCCCTGAACATTGGTAGCTTTCTTCTTCCCCTTGCAATCACGAGCTTGGTGGCCTTTTTCAGCACACTTGTAACAGACTCTTGTTCCCTTCAAGAAAGTACCAGGGTGTTTCTTCCCACATTTACAACATGATGTATATTCAACCTTTCCCTTCTTCCCCTTATTTCCATTCCCAGATTGATCAGAAGACCTCTTCTTCTCTTGTTTTTCTTTAAAGTCACGAGACTTAGAGAATTACTTTTCAGTCTTGATAGCACCTGAGACAATGTCTTCGTACGACGAGAAGGATTGTGAGACTAATGCTTGATGGAGAAATTGTTTTAACCCATCAAATAAATGATCAAACTTACTTCTTGGGTTACGTATATAATCTCTTGTATACCGTGCTAACCTTGTAAAGTTAGCCTCATACTTTGTGACATTCTCATCCTCCTTTTGTCTCAGACTCATAAATTGCCTTTCCATATCTGCTCGATGGTCGCGAGGAAAGTATTTTTCTAAAAACAGAACTTTGAACTCCCTCCATTCCATATTTGATACTTCATCATATTCCTTTGTGCTTTGAATCAATGAACACCATTGATAAACATCTCCAGTGAGTCGGTAAACAGCCATGATAACTTTTTCTATTTCACTACTCCCAAAAGCCTGAAATATTTTCTCTAGGGAATTTATCCATTGATCAAATACTAAGGGATTTGTACTCCCATTGAAAGTTGGTGGTTTCTGCCTCATTAAGTGATCTAACATTGATCCTCCATACTGCAGATCAGGGTGCTCCATATGGGTAAGGTTATTATTCATAACCTGAGTGAGTTGTCCCAGTATGGTGATTAGCTGATCGGCACCAGTTGCATCACCAGCGACACTATAATTATATTGAGCAGGTGGGAAATTCCTACATGGAGTGTGTGCATTGATACAGTTTCCATTTCTTCCACTAGGTGCCATTTCTAAACAATGGCATAAACTAGATTAGTTTATGAATCAAAATACATAATTCCATACTTATAAAACACATAACATAAATTGAACTATTTATGGATATAATCCATAATCATAAAAATGTTTTATTTGAGGAAGTATATACTCATAAACCCTTCATAATGATTTGTAAAGAAAATGAGATTTAACCTAAGCATATCCCCTGGGAGTGTTGAAACCAAGAGTGCAGCAATGCCCGTTGTCGTGCACCAGTTCCCGTTCGATTATAGCTCAAAGCGGTGTTTTCGAGTTTTACCCCTAGGTACATCTGTGCCAGAGCCGCCTCTACCTGCTCGTATCGAGACCAGGATGTATTGCTCAGAAAACTCACAAAATCTTTACAATACCAAAATTATAGGAAGTTCTTCTATACTAATCCTCAAAGTCTATCTTAGGTCTATGTGCTCTAATCAGAGTTTATCAAAATCTAGGTTCCAAGGTTTGTACTAAACTTTATCTGATACCAACTGTTACGCCCCGACCCCAGTTACCTAGATTCGGTGAATTATTTTATAACATTGGAATGATCACAAGAAAGATCAAATCTCGAAAGACCGATTGGTTTAGTAGCCTTGGAAACACTAGATATATTCATAATGTTTTACATTACATCATAAAGTGAAAAACTTCTACAACAACATTGTCTCCATATTCCACACTCATATCCCTATATACTATCCCTGCAGGTCATTCATAAATTACTTCTTCACATCCTAGGAAATATAAAACATAGAAAAGCGGTGAGCTCAAATGCCCAGTAAGGATAACAATATAGCAGAAACTTTTATAAATAAGAGTACACATTTAAGGCAGTGTATAACTAAAAAAAAGACTTTTAAACTTGAACTTCAACATAGTATGAAAAAAATAAAATGAAATAATTCCATTTACTTATTCACATGGATATTCTACAAATAGCATAATCACATGCAATATCAATAAAAACTTTCTTAATGATGGAATGCATAATGCAGACTATTATAACCATATAGACAAGGCCTCGTGCCAAGAATACAAATAAGATTTTGCCAAGGCATTGTGCCAAGACACTAGTTTGTCTCATGAGACCTACCGATGCATCGAGGAGCTATAGCGGGCTCCACCTGTCACATATTAAGTCCAATGCATTCCCATATAAAAAGGATTAAACATAACATAAACATTCGTATTAAAACTAGCATACGAAATGAAAATACTTCACCATAAACTATGAATGGTATAAAAATAGCACATCCACAGTCAAACATATCACAAAACCTTCAACACAATATAGTAGTTTTGTATCATAATAAATCAACTTCAAATAAGCGTAAAATCCATCAAAGGATGTTGACATAGATGAAATCAGAACTCTTTTTAGAGAAATATCTCTTTCTATTTTGAAATAATTTAAAAGTAATATATTTATAAAATAACACATTTTCATTGAAAATATTCTTATAAGCTTGTAAGGGAAGATTCGATGATTTTATAACTGCGGAAAATAGCTGCACCCGCCGTATAAGTTAAAAAAACATTATTACCTTAATTCTATTGAAAAGGATAAAAGCACCTTGTTTGGAAAACAACGGAAATATTCCTTTATAAACCACTTATAAAAAGTAAAATAAGGTTAAAAATGAACTTAACCCATATTCTTGTAAATATTAAAAAAAATTGAAATACATTTTTAAGAAACATGGATGTGGATGATAAAAAGATCCCAGTAGATTACCACTTATAAACAACCTCGGATAATGAAGAGATTGCGGAATAAACCCTTACCTTGTACTTTTACATGGTTGGGGGTAGGTTAACCTTATGTATAATGGTGAAGTAATTGTTATTAAATTATAAAAGAATCATATACATTAATATGATATCATATATGATCTTTTAACATTGATTTGTTAATAATATCTCAGTGTTATCGTTGTTTTGGGTGTTAACTTAATCATTTTATTTTATATGTTTTGTGTCGTAAGATGTGTTTTTCATGGATAGGTTGTATCTTAATCATATCCAGAATGATATCAAGTCCTTATATTCTATTATTAATCATCAAATGAGAATTATACTTGAATGGATACGATGGAGAATGAATCTCATCGCGTTCGTGGAGACGACAGTCCATACGTACGCACGAGAGACAATATCATTCTTTTGATATTAAAATAATATATAATTGGACGGTATATCATATATACAGAATCATTATCATGTTACATTAATTATATTCATGAATTACATATCATTATTATACCCATCCAAATAATAATTTATTGAATAACAATTACACCACGACGTGGAGACGGTAAGCCGTACGTACGCCCGTATGGTGACATGATATTCAAAGGATGGATAGAATAATGAATATGGTTTTACCATATTTATAATAAAATCATAGTATATATATGATACAGTAGTTTTAATAATGGTAACAAGAAAGTAAGAAGAGGTGGAAGAAGAAAGAAACTTGGAAAAGGGTGGTGAAATCATTACCTCTTCTTCAGGTTCTTCCTTTTGATTTGATCAAAAGGGCTCTTAGGTTGGATTTATGACTAAAGTAAGGACTCTAGGATGAAGTTAGTGAAGTTGGGAGAGTATTTGAGAAGAGTTTGGCCAATAAAAAATTCTTTGAAGGTGTGAAGTAATGAGAAGGGGGAGTGCCCTTTTATAAGAGGGGTGAGGGGAACCTTGGGAAAAGCTAGAAATATTAATTTATAATAAATTTATATTCGGTTTCTAATGGCTCCAAAGTTTATTATTTAATGTTTATGGTGGGGATGGGTTGAAAAACACTCAACCAATAGAATTTATACAGGTTTGGGTTACTATATTAACCTTATCTTTAAGTATTAACTCTTAGTTAATTAGTTTGACATTTACCATTTCACTTTGTATTTTTATATTATATAGTTAATAAACATACTATATACATCCAAGAGACCCCCAAGTTGTCCATTAATGATACTCCTATCATGATATAAGTCTCTTGGCCGATCCTTATATTTTTAGGAATTTAATATCAACTAATAATATAATATTTGTTTTAAAAACTCTTTTTTGTCAATTTTGACATTATTCAATAGTTGATTTTTGTGAAACTCATAACATAATTATTACATCGAAAAAAGTAAATTAAATCAATCCAAATATGTCATATTATCCTATAAAATTAGTGTAATTCATTAAAAGTCTCAAATTATATTTATTTGTGTATTTATAATATCAATTATTTTAATTATTCACGATTATGGTAATTACTACATCATCATTGTGTCATAAATAAATTAAATTATTTAATGTCTAAAAATTATAAATAAACTATCATTATGTAGTAAATATTATTATCTTTCTAATGAATATTTACAATCGAATATATCTTATGTATAACCCTATACTAAACATGTTTTAGTAAATAAACATTGATTTTAACTCTTTTAATTCTTCTTTGAATTAAATAATAATAAATGTCCTAATCTAATCCAAGTGTACCTAAATGATAATATTTTATTCATAAGGTTGTTTTTGGTCGATATACATTTTTCCAATAGAATTAGGACATGTGTTAGGGTAATATTAATATCAATTTTACCCTTAATTATCCTATTTGCTTTTAACCGTGGTAAATAAAAGTAAAAAGTTACTATTCACCAAAAATTATTTTCATATCATTGAACCACATTTTACTTCTTGATAATAACCATGTTTCTCGGATTTTTGAAATTCCATTCACAGAAGCGGTAAAATTATGTTTTAGGAAAAAATTCAGTTTTTTAACTACCACTTAGTAGTTTCACTATTCATCAAAAATTGAAGTTTTTCAGAACAATGCCAAAATTTCACCCTAATCTATAATTGATATTCCAAATTCAAAAATGATTTCTATTTTACAATATTACAAACTTATATGTTGAATTAATTAATTTTATGATTAATTCCCGCTTTCACAACAAATAGCATGTTTTTAAGAAACAATATATATCAAAAGGTTGACAATTGATTAGGTCCAATTTCAAAGTGAAATTAATTCAAATTTACCCCATTGGGTAAAATGGTAAAAATATACTCTAATTATACTTTAAAACCACTAAATAATATAATTTATCAGTATAAATTATTTTGATTAAAAAAGTTGTTTTTAAGTATTTTTCACTATTCATAAAAATTGGAGGTTCTCATAAAAATACAAAAAATTCCTCTAAGGATAATTTAGATATTCCGAATCAGAAAATGAATTCCATTTTGAAAGATAAAATATATATAATTTCAAAAAGGAGGTATTACTATTCATAACGGCTAGTTTCATTGGTTGTGGTGTGTTAGAACTCGATGTTGCGTACAACACACGCTATCGCATTATTCAAAGAGAAGCGTACCATAGAAGTTTGGAGTGTTACAATATATATATATAAGTGACTACAAATTGATATCCTAATAATGGTAATTTATATCATAATAATTATATCTGTTTTTTGTTAAATTAAAAAATAATTGGTTCAATGAAGATGTATTTGAATGTATCCATTCATAGAACATGTGTTATATGACAAGAAATTCATATATATGAATATTATAGTAATAAATATACAAGACAAAGGATCTTTATTGAAACACCTACCCCATAATAAATTAGAATCTAAAAGAATGAGGGGAATATAAAATAGAACTAGATCTTATCCTAAGGTAGATAAATGAAATGATAAACTCTCAAAATGAAACAGGATAATCGAGATTAATGATTTTTTATATATTTTCTTGAAATTAAAACTCCCATTATTCTAAAAAATTGAACCACAAAATTGTATACCCATTTAATTTTCAATTTCACATTAATTTCTAAAATGAATGGTTAAAAAATATAAGATATGTGTAATTGCATTGAAATTGTTTAATGAATTATTTTCCAAAATTTCAATCATTTAAAAAAGATAAAAAGGTTATATAGGTTGAGCGTGATGAATACTAATGGAAAAAATATTATTTATTCCTAAAAAATCAACATTAGGGTAACATGGTATAAACCATCAATAGTTATTGTGTGTCCCATAGGGGAAATGTTAACATTGAGAATACATTAAAAAATAGTGGATACCCTTACGTGGAAAACAATACACATACACTGTTTAACAGACCATCATATGACAGCTTGAATACCCTTACCAAATGTTTATAAAAAAGTAGGTACCAATAAACATGAATATTTTTACCATTATGAAACCCATAAAAAGAAAAAGTTATCTTTATGTATAATCGGGGTAACTATTACACAATGTTTTGAATGTATTTATTATCATTACATAACACCCACGATATCCTAATTAGTTTATATACAAATGGGATTACCCTAATGTATCCAATTGTTAAATATAATTAAACTTTCCCAGTAAAAACAATTCTTTTTAATAAATAAATAAATAAATAATTATATATATATATATATATATATATATTACATACCCTCGTATGGATAATGTAATTTCACCTTTATGCCTATGTAACTCATGGAATGAGAACCTTACCCTTATAAAAGACCTGAAAAGTGAACCCACCCTTATCAAAATAGGGAAAACAGGGACTTAACCTTACAAGACTCATAAAATACCCCTTTCATAATATTATGTGACACATATAGTAATAAAAATCTTATTCAATGCGTAAGGGTGATAATTAGTTAAAATTTTTATAATTCCAAATAAAATGAATTATAAAATAAAAACAAAATATGGGTTTTAATTTTTTTAATCATGAAAATGTTAAAAATATTTCCAATATAAGACATTATACCACAAATAATATTATAAAATGAAATATTAAAATAATAGAAAAAAAACTACCATAAAAATATAGTGATGTGGATGGTCCATGAAATTGAAAAAGATATTCCAAAAAACTGTGACCTAAACCAGCATTGATATCAATGAACCTCTAAATGAAATAACTCCAAAATATATATAGAGACTACAAAATAATAAATTAGAACTACATAACAAGAATAGTACAATATTCTATTTAATATCACTATAATTTAAAACATTAGGAAAAAACCTCTGAAAAACATCTCTTCAAATAATAAAAGTGAGTTCGTTAGCACATTGTAATAGAATATTTAAAACTTAAATTTGAATAATTGAAGAAGTCAATATCCAAAAAATCTCAGTGACCCCGAAAATAGAAAACTATATCGTGATTAATCAATAATACTACCATCAATAATTCTGAAAAAAAAAATATTAATGATTAATTTAACCATAGCAAATTATTGTTTGTAATATAAGAGATTCAACACTAAGACTCACCTCACAATTGGCTCATCAAATAATATACAATAATGTTTAGTGCATTGTCAAATATTATAGAGAAAAAAACCATATTCTCAAATAGGACACTACACTTTTAGTAATGATATTATACATAATTTCCATATTGATATCAAAACATCAGTAAAAAATCCAGAGGCTACAAAATGAAAAAAACCAATAACCTGGTATTCAGCACATACTATATGGAGACAATAATGGAATGATACAATAAGACGGAATTTTGAATGCAATGACCCAAAAAATGTATAGGTCATAGAAAAGGATTAAATATCATCCCCAATAGCATAATAAACCTCTAGGGATAAAATTATTTAAGATGAAAGATAACCATTCAATACTGATCATATAAAATCCACGGTAACAAATATATCAGAAAAATAATATAATCATCATGATCAAAACCTATGACCAAATTATAACTTCTAAAATCATCAAAAAATAATTTATTATAGGTTGTAATAATAATAAGAACATCATGAACCATTGAGCTAGAACATGTAAAAAATCAAATAGATTCCTGTTTGAGGTCAAAAAAACATGTTTAATTTCATTAACTACTATTGGTACATCCACCACTGCATGAAAAAAACCACCATATGTCATAAAGATGAATACATATTTTCATTAAAAATCTATATCCCCATATTTAGTAGATGATGATCCATTAATGATACATCCAAAATCATTATCCCAACAAAAATAACCTATTATGATGACACAAATTTCATCACCATTTAAAAACTCATGGATCCCACAAAAATGGCGTAGATTGAAAAGGTAAACCACACAGGAAGCACATGATATGAATTTTGTTTAAATAAAAATTCAAATCATTATAATATAATTTATATAGTCCATCAAATTGGATATCAATACCTAAGACAACCATGAATGAAATAATATTTCATTATTTTCATTTATCTAGTAGACCTTTAACTGACATGGAATTTTATATAAACAAAGAATAACATATCCAGACAAATACTATGATGATAGTTCCATGGTTTGGGTAATGTCCCATTAAATAATGATATGCATTAATTGGGTTATCATAAATATTATTAGTATAAAAAGATATTTATTATGATAATTTCATGGAATATTTTGAAACTAATATCTCTCATTGATGAAAACCCATGATAAATGAATATTAATCCTTCTTTAAAACCTCAGAATACATCTATAGAATTAATAATAACATAAGGAATGCCCAATGAATTATTTTACCATGATTAGTGGGTATCACGACTTCCCACAACTCTTTTCTCGGTCCCTTGTATAAGGAGTTGATAGACATATCCCTTAGAGAATAAATAGTCAATAGAGAACCAAACATATCATCAATATAATAATGACACTGCATTTCATCATAGGAACCCAACTCACATTTAGATGATGGGGGAAGTTAATTCAAAATCAATTAGGAGGGGTCCAATAACTCAACTGGAATCAAATCCATTACATGTATTGGATTATATGTAGTGTTGTAATCATGACACACCACTTGTGAAAAATTTGATGAAATAAATTAAAGACCAGACCAATAATCAAATATTATATACCTTTTAAGTGAATTTCTAGGAGACTGTCACAAAAATTACAGAACACATACTTAATATCATAGTCATAAAAATTTGGAAGAAGTAAAAAAGAAAAATGAATCATTCTTAAATACAACAAACAAAATTTATCACATTATATTTAGTTATAATCTGAATTTTTTCCCTTTTACCAATAATTATACATTCCATTATAAAATATAAATTATTGATATTAATTCATCATAATTGTAATAATTCCTTTAATATATCATGGAAATTCATACATGGAGTGAATTTCAGTCATCCATTTTTCAATATTAAGACTATTTTAATATTCAAGACATTATAATGAAAACATTAATTTGAAAACATTCTTTTATCTCGTAACACAAGAGTAATTTAAAATAATTATTTTAAATCATAGTTTCAAATTAATATATTTGTTTCCATTTGAATCTAATCTGGAATGAAATCAATAATATAATTTCATTTAAAAAATTTACATCTCAATGTTTATACAAGAAAATTAAAATGTATTAATGTTAAAACAAAGAAAATTATGTAAAAACCACACCAAAAAATTCAATCCAAACCAAGAACAATTTAAAATAACCCCAAATGAGTGAATTACTTTTTGGTAAAAATAAAAATGGTACAATATTTATTTTATAGTTTTTATAGGCATGAGTTGGTCTTATATGATAGTAAAATAACACCAACATAATAGTCGTTCATTTATTTAAATCGATATCAACTGTAATGATACTTCATTGTTTACTAGATCGTGATATAACAGTGATACTCGTGTAATTTTATGTTCCAAACCAAAACACCTAGTGATTCCCCAAATCAAAGATAACATCACTAGGAATATTTATATCATTTATCATATTTAAAAAATAACTCCAATAAAGGACTCAAGTCCCTAGATTCCATGATTAGTAAAATATAATTATGAAGATCTGGTGATCAATAACCCACACATGAACTACTTACTAAGTAAATACACATTGTTATTATTATCTATTATTCCATATCTCATCCCAAATTTCATAATGTACCTCAACATAATGAAAATTATTTTACTGAAATACCAAATTTTTTATAATATTTAAATAAAAAATCTATATTTCTATATAAACTGGTACCTAATGTAATTACCCAAAGCTTCATTAATGGAAATCCGTCTTGATCTAATTAAATGTCTCTTTATGATTATATAAAATTTCAACTTATTTGGTTTTAGGTTAAGAATTTTTTACCATTGCTAATATATCCATTGAACAGTGATCACATGATTATTATAAATATAGGGCTTTAAAAAATCCAATTTACTCAGACAAAAGAAGTGATGGCCCCGTCCAGTAGAATTGCTCCATACTAAGACCATTTTTCGGAGCTCGGAATACAGCTAGCATCCTTGGGCTTCGCTCTTGACCAAGCCCAAGATAAGCTTCACCATGTCAAGCTCGAATGGGACCATCTATGGGAAAAATGGAAGTTTAAGAAGATCAGATATTGGATTTATAAAATATTGTTTTCCTCTTTCATTTTCCAAAAAACCATCGGCAAAAACCATGGGATGGTTTGTGGTTTGGATTAATTTAATATAAGGGGTCCCAAACCTAAATAATAAAGAATTCTATCACCTTTCCTATATAATCCCACCCAAGATCCCACTTCCTCCTCACTAAAATCCTTTGGAGTTCGTCCAACCTCTTCCCAACTCCCTCTAGAATCATCCCAAGGTGCCCCAAGCTCCCAAGAAGCCTCTCTATAGCCTTTGGAAGCACACTTCCAAGTAAGGGTTTTTCTTCCTTTCTCATTTTTTTTCAATTTTCGTTAAGTTGTATTGCCCTTTTTATTTCAATTATGAATGATGGGGTATGGTTTATCACCTCCCCCATACATCCCTATTATTGTTTGAATGATGGGAGACCTGTTTATTTCTCATTAAATGCTTCCCATGTACACCTATTACTATGCCGAAATTCTGAAAGGAACTTCTCTCTCTTCTTTTACATTCACGCAATAATTTTGTATCATGAATCTAAATTCCATTACAATTGTGGGGACATGTATCTATATGACCTCCTTACTTTCCATTACATGTAAATATGATGAGTAACCCCTTTCTCTCTCATCAACAGTTTTTATGAATTCTTATGTCAAGCCGTTACGCTGCCGAAATCGCACCGATTCTCTAAGCCAATACCATTGTGTAGTGGATACCATGCCCATTTCTCCATCAACAGTATTAACCTTTATGGACATTTAATTATTGATTACAAAGTTTCATTTATGAATTCCATATTCCTTTATCATGGAATAAATGATTATGTTTTATCAATCTATGTTTTATGGTCCATGTGGCACACTTATGCAAGAAATAAAATGTTTAAGAAGGGTGCACCCTTATAGCGCCCCAATGCATTGGGTAAAGTATAGTATCATGATACGTCATGTGAAATGAGTGTTTCCTCATGCTAATTCAAGTGCAATGAGGGTCTACTCGTGCTTTATTTGCAATGAGGACTTACTCATGCTCCATTTGCAATGAGCCTTGACTCATGCTAATTCCATGTTAAGTGTTGTTGCCACATTTCATTGTTATGATTATCATGATTTATCATGCCTTTATGCTAATGTTTCTATTTTTCTATATTGATATTCCTAATGTCTAACATGTATTGTACTCATCATGTTATTCCATGTGTTTTCCCTTACTGGGCTTTATAGCTCACCCTTTTCTTTTGTATGTCCTCAGGTTATCCCATGCATTGCTAAGTACGAGGGAATGTAGTGGTCATGTAAAAGAAGTTTTCAATAAAGATGTTCTATTTCATGTTTCAGGTTTTTATGTAATGATCCTAAGCCCCAAAGACACTAAACCTCTCTATCATCTTTGTTGCATCAATTCACTTTTTATGTAATAAATCATGTTTATGTTTGTATTAAAAAGCAGGGTTGTCATTGTTGGTATCTGAGGATAGGTTTAGCTATTTTTTTTGGATTAGGAAACCCTAGTAAATCCTTAGATACAAGACTAAGTATAATAAAAAAATCCCTATGTTTTTTAAGTACTAATTAAGTGGTTTATCAAACAAATACATCCATGTCTGGATACGAGTAGGTAGAGGCAGCTCTGCAACATATGTATCCTAGGTGTAAAACCCGAAAACACTGCTTTGAGCTAGACTCGAACGGGAACTGGTGCACGACAACAGGCCTTGTTGCACTCTTGGTTACGACACTCCTGTGGGATATGTTT
Source organism: Viscum album (assembly GCA_963277665.1). Classification (NCBI taxonomy): domain Eukaryota; kingdom Viridiplantae; phylum Streptophyta; class Magnoliopsida; order Santalales; family Viscaceae; genus Viscum; species Viscum album. The sequence continues at coordinate 740,939,213 of OY728163.1, forward strand.
TGATAAATTAACAAGCTTAGTATGAACCCATATTAATGGAATTAAAAAATTCCCCTAAGAATATATATTAGAAAGTAGATCATGAAAGGCCTAGATTGAAGCCTATAGACACATGAGTTAAGGAAAGATAAGTTTATTTATGAGTCATCAACATTAGTCTTTGAATTACCCTTTATGTATTACCCCTAAATTTCCTTTTATTCTAGTCAAAGACTGGTAATAGGAGAACTCGGGCTAACAACCGTGGTGAAGATCATTGTGATGACTGTACTAATGAGATGCCAAATCCAATGGGAGCAGGAATCGTGAACTTTGTCATGCTTATCTCTTATCTAACTCATGTTTTGAATAGAAAAACAGGTCGCGAGGAATGTTAAACCCCCCTAAGAAAGAACAAGTCACTATAGAGAGCTTCATGAGGCAAAGGCCTCCTACTTTTTGTGGATCATCCGATCCCACGATCGCTGAACAATGGATCAACTCCATTGAAAAGATCTTCTCCATCCTTCAATGTTATGAAAAAGATAAGGTTCTCCTGGCGGCTTATCGTATGGAGGGTGAAGCTGATCAATGGTGGATGTTGATAAAAAATATGAAGCCTGAGGAGGAGATCAAGTGGTTGGAATGGAAGGATTTCTAGAAGTTGTTTTTCGATAAATATTTTCCATGAACCCTTCGGTTTAAGATGGAAAGGGAATTCATTTACCTGATGCAAAAAAGATGAATAATTTGTTGGAGCATACGAGGAAAACATCAAAAGGCTTGAACTTTATGCTTCTGGAATTTTCCTTAACCCCGAATGCAATTTTGACCACCTATTTGGTAGGATGAAGCCTAGCCTGTAGAAACCATTAGCGATCCATGACTTCGACAGCTATGAGGAGATTGTACGATGTGCCCTCAATGTCGAAATGGATATCGGGGAATCACAGGGGTATCATGGGGACAAGAATCATAAGGTGGAATTCAATGATGGCGGTCTGATGGATAAATCCAATGGTGATAAGAAGATCCAGCACCCCACTTGCCAAAAGTGCGGAAAAAAGCACCCTGGAAATTACCTTAAGGGGACGAGGAAATGCTTCAGGTGTGAAAGGGAAGGGAACCTAGCTGTTAACTGTCGGAAAGAAAGACCCACGGCTGCGACAGAAGAGATGAATGCTCTATTCGAACCTCAAATCGTTGTTCAATGCTACAACTGCAAAGAACCGGGTCATTTTGCAAATCAGTTCCCTAATCCAATGGTTTTCGGAGGAAACCAACAACCTCCAAGACAGTAAGGAGGTGCTTTTTCCATCACTTCTGTTGAAGTGAACCCCGAAAATGATGTGGTGAAAGGTACACTAGTTATTCATTCAAGAATAGCGAACATACTTCTAGATTCAGGTTCTACGCATTCTTTTATAACTCGAAATTTTAGTAGAACAATCCCAGCACCACCACAAATCATGGAAGTGAAGATGTTGGTGAGTACGGAAAATGGGGAAATCATTGCATCCAATGAATATAAGTCCTCCCCTATTATATTATGTGGATTTAATTCCCCGGTGAACCTCTTCATACTCCCTCTGGTGTAATTTGATGCAATTCTTGGAATGGATTGGCTTTCATTATATAGAGGCAACATAAATTGTCGGGAGAGGGAAATCACACTCCATATGGAGAATCGACCCGTGATTCTTTACAAGTGTCAGGAGGAAGATGATTCTCCTTTAGCTCCATCATATCAAGCATGGATATTACTTCCCTATGTGCATGCATATCTAGCTCAGATGATTGAGTCCAAAGAAGAAACCAGCCTTGAAGAAATTCCTATTGTGAGGGAATTCGCGGAATTATTTCCCGAGGAACTGCCTGGTCTTACTCCTATAAAAGATGTTGAGTTCCCAATTGAACTTATACCTGGGGAGATACCAATACCCAAGTCTCCATATAGAATTGCTATTGTAGAGCTTGAAGATCTGATGAAATAACTACAAAAGAATCTGGATAAAGGGTTTATACACCTATGTGCTTCACCATGGGGTGCACCAGTCCTATTCATCAAGAAGTAGGATGGGCCAATGCGACTTGGAATTAATTATCATGAACATAACAAAATCATGATAAATAACAAGTATCCTCTCCCACGAATTGATGACTTGTTCGATCAGCTCCATGGAGAACAATACTTCTCCAAGGTGGACTTGCGGTCGAGATATTATCTAGTAAGGGTGAAGAAGGAAGATATCCCCAAGACTGCTTTTCGCACAAGATACGGGCACTATGAATTCATAGTAATGCATTTTTGACTCACTAATTCTCTATCAATCATCATGGACTTGACGAATAGAGTCTTTAGAGATTACCTTGTCAAATTTCTGGTAGTCTCTATAGATTACATTCGAATATACTCCAAAACTAAGGAGGATCATGAGGAGCATTTAAGAACTGTACTAGAGACTTTGCACAAGGAGAAGCTCTATGCTAAGTACAGGAAGTGTGAGTTTTGGTTGAAGGAGGTCTCATTCTTGGGACATATCATCACAAAAAAATGGGATATATGTGGACCCCTCTAAAACAAATGCAACTGAGGGATGGACGAGGCCAAAATTGGTAATGGATATCCGTAGCTTCATGGGGTTAGATTGATATTATTGAAGATTTGTGAGGAATTTCTCATGATTTTCCAACCCTCTTACCAAGCTAACTCGGAAGGGAGTAAAGTTTTCTTGGAGTGTTGAATGCGAAGAAAGCTTCACGGAGTTGAAAAGGAGTCTTATTACTGCACCCGTGCTCACATTACCCACAAGTGGGGAAATTTTTGTGGTATTCAGTGATGCTTCGAAAAAGGGATTAGGCAGTGTGCTGATGCATAATGACAAAGTGATATCCTATGTCTCAAGGAAGTTGAAAATCCATGATCGAAACAATCTAATGCATGATCTGGAGTTGGCAGCTGTGATCTTTGCCTTGAAAATCTAGCGGCATTATCTCTATGGAGAGAAATCTGAGATATATACTGACCACAAGAGTCTTAAATATATATTTATAGAGAAAGTGATTAATATGCGCCAGAGAAGATGTATAGATCTCATCAAGGATTATGATTTTTCAATACATTACCACCCTAGGAAAGCGAACAAGGTGGAATATTACCTAAGTAGAAAGGATCCAACGATTCTATCAATTATGAGAATTGAGAAGGATCCAATCTTCTTAGACTTGATGAATATGGACATGGGAATCATAGAGAAGGGAGAATCATAAATCCTTTCACAAATGATTGCTCAACCGTCTCTTTTGGAAAGGTTAATGGACGCTCAAAAGGATGATCTAGGAATTCATGAAATAGTGTAAGCTATCAAAAAGGGGAAACCCTCAGAGTTTAATGTTAATGAAGAAGGAATTGTGCAGTTTGTGAAAAGACTATGTGTTCCATAAAATCCGGAGCTGAATAAGGAACTTTTGGATGATGCACATAGTTTAAATTTCTCTATTCACCTAGGGAGCAAAAAGATGTATCGAGATCTCCCAGAAAATATTTGGTGGAATAATATGAAGAAGGAGATCGTCGAATATACATCAACGTGCCTGGTGTGTCAGCAAGTGAAGGCAGAGAGGCAGAAGTCTAAGGGGTTGATGCAACCATTTCCCATAGCAGAATGGAAATGGGAGAACATCACCATGGACTTTGTCACTAGACTTCCAAGGACATCCAAAGGAAACAATGCAATCTCGGTTGTTGTGGATCATCTTACAAAGACTGCACACTTCATTGCTATTCGGGAGTATTTCTCATGGGATCAAATGGCACGAATATATATCAGGGAAGTGGTAAGGTTGCATGGAGTACCACTATCTATTGTGTCTGACCGAGATCCAACATTCATCTCTATGTTTTGGAAGAGTCCACAACATGCTCTGAATACAAAACTGAACTTCAGTAAGGCCTATCATCCTCAAAATGATGTCCAATCCGAGCAGACTATCCAAACACTTGATGACATGTTGAGAGCATTCTCAATGGACTTTAAAAGAGGATGGGATCAACATTTTCCTCTGGTTGAGTTCTCTTATAACAATAGATTCCGTTCAAGCATCCAAATGGCACCATATGAAGCCCTATATGGGAAAAGGTGCAGAACCCTGACATGTTGGGATGAGGTCGGTGAATGTAAGCTTCTTGGACCAGAAATGGTTGAGGAAATGGTGGAGAATGTGAAAACCATTCAGCAGCATATCAAGACAGCCCAGAGTCAATAGAAGAGTTATGAAAATAATCACCGACGATACCTTGAGTGTAATATTGGAGACATGGTGTTTCTACGCATATCTCTGTGGAAAATTTCGTGAGGCTTGGAAAGAAAGGGAAGTTAAGTCCAAAGAACATTGGCCCCTTCGAGATTCTTGATTGTGTTAGGGTTGTGGCATATCGACTAGAAATTCCACCTACCATGGCCAACATGCATGATGTCTTTCATATATCAATCTTAAGAAAGTATATACCGGACCCTTCACATGTACTCTCTTCTGAGGTGGTACAATTGGAAGATGATATTTTATATGAGGAGAAACCAGTGAAGATCATATATAGTAGAGAAAATGTCCTACAAAATAAGACAATGTCCCTCATCAAGGTGTTGTGGAGAAACCACAAGTTTGAAGAAGCGACTTGGGAATAAGAGGAAATGATGAAGCAAAGTTACCCACATTTGTTTTAGTGTGGGAAAAAGAAAATTTCTAGGGTGAAATTTCTTAAGGGGGGAATATTGTCACGACCCAAAGTTTTATTAATGGAAATCCCTCTTGATCTAATAAAATGTTTCTTTATGTTTATATAAAATGCCAACTTCTTTGGTTTTATGTTAAGAATTCTTTACCGTTTCTAATATAGTCTTTGAACAGTGATCACATGATTAGTATAAATATAGGGCTTTAACAAATCCAATTTACTCAGACAAAAGAAGTGATGGCCTCGTCCAGTAGAATTGCTCCATACGAAGCCCATTTGTCGGAGCTCGGAAAAGTGGTGGCATCCTTAGGATTTTCTCTTGACCAATCCAAAGCTGATCTTCACCATGTCAAGCTCGAATGGGACCGTCTACGAGAAAAATGGAAGTTGATAGAGAATACCAATCGAGCAATGTTAGATTAGCCACCCCAAGAGTCTGTCACCATTGCACACCTTACCCTTAGGTCTTATGCAGCTGTTTTAAGGGGTTATGTAACAAATCTCTAGTACTATTTTCATGTATATTATTTTTCTATATAATAATGAATATAACTCCTTGTCATTTTTGAGACATTGTAAATAGTTTTTAAAGTACAAATAGTGTTTTTAATTATTATTTAATTAAGATATATATTTTATTAAACTAATGGATTTTTGACTTAAATAATATTTTAATAAAAAATTATTTTTATTATTAAATTAATTTTTATTAAATATAAATGATCTTATAATTTTATGAATGCAATTATAATTTTTATTAAGGTTTGAAAGCCATTTCTGTCAAAACCCGTGAATTTTCAATAAATGACGGTTTTTATTTTAAATGTGAAAACTAACATATTTAGAAAATTATTTAGATAAAATAAATGTTATTTTTTGAATCAGGACGTCGAAATTATCCAACGGTGAATTTTTCATAATTTTCTGAGACAGTCAAATTTTTGGGTAAAAATTAAATACCGTTTAAATATATAATGTGTTTTATGACATCATAATGACCCAATAGTGATGTAATAAAATACTATAAGATTTATGTTCGGCCAATATATGTTTTACCATTAAAATAATGTGATTTTAGGTTTTTTTGACTTAATTTTCAAAGCATTAATGGACCCCTCAAGACTTATTAAACACCTTGTCTTTTTAAATTAATTTCCATTGGAGTGTGACTCACCTCCACATAAGAAACTCTATTATTTTAAGAAGTTAGGACTTTGTCTTTATAAAATATTTTTTTCATTTTCCCTTTACCAAAAACCATGGGCAAAACCAATGGGATGGTTTGTGGTATGGATTAATTTAATAAAAGTGGTCCCAAACCTAAATAATAAAGAATTCCCTCACCTTTCCTATATAAACCCAGCCATGCTCCCACTTCCTCCTCACTCAAAGCCTTTGGAGTTCGTCCAACCTCAACCCAACCCTCTCTATAATCCTCCCAATGTTCCCCACGCCCCAAATAATCCTCTCACAATCCTCTCTCTATCCTCTAGAAGCACACTTCCATGTAAGAGTTTTTCTTCCTTTCTCATTTTTATCAAATTTTTTTAAGTTGTATTTCCCTTTTAATTTCAATTATGATTGTTGGGGTATGGTTTTTCACCTCCCCCATAATTCCCTCTTACTGTTTGAATGATGGGATACCCCTTTCTCTCTCATTAAACGCCTCCCATGTACACCCGTTACTATGCCGAAATTACGAAAGGAACTTCTCTCTCTTCTTTTACATTCAAGAAATAATTTTGTATCATGAATATAAATTCCATTAAAATTGGTGGGACATGTGTCTATATGATTTAATTACTGTCCATTACATTTAAATATGATGAGTAACCACTTTCTCTCTCATTAACCATTTTTATGAATTCTTATGTCACGCCATTACGCTGCCGAAATCGCACCGATTCTCTAAGCCAATGCCATTGTGTAGTGGATACCATACCCATTTCTCCATCAAGGATATTCAACTTTATGCAAATTTACATATTGATTACAATGTTTAATGTATGAATTCCACATTCCTTTATCTTGGAATAAATGATTATGTTTTATGAATCCATGTTTTATTATCCATGTGGCACACTTATGCATGAAATGAAATGTTTAAGAAGGGTGCGCCCTTATAGCGCTCTAATGCATTGGGTAAAGTATAGTATCATGATACGTCATGTGAAATTAGTGTTGAATCATTCTAATTCAAGTGCAACGAGGGTTTACTCGTGCTTTATGTGCAATGAGGACTTACTCATGCTCCATGTGCAATGAGCCTTGGCTCATGCTAATTCCATGTTAAGTGTTGTTCCCACATTTCCATGTTATGATTATCATGCTTTATCATTCCTTTATGTTCATGTTTCTCTTGTGCTATATTGATATGCCTAATATATAACATGTATTGTACTCCTCATGTTATTCCATGTGTTTTCCCTTACTGGGCTTTATAGCTCACCCTTTTCTTATGCATGTCCTCAGGTTATCACATGCATTGCTAAGTACGAGGGAATGTAGAGGTCATGTAAAGGAAGTTTTCAATAAAGATGTTGTATTTCATGTTTCATGTTTTTATGTAATGATCCTAATCCCCAAAGACACTAAACCTCTCGATCTTCTTTGTTGTATCAAGTCAAGTTTTATGTAATAAATCATGTTTAATTTTGTATTAAAAAATAGGGATGTCATAGTTGGTATCGGAGGATAGGTTTAGTTATTTTTGGGATTAGGAAACCCTAGTAAAGCCTTAGATACAAGACTAAGTATAATAAAAACATCCATAAGTTTTGGTAAGTATTATGTATTGGATTATCAAACCAATACATCCATTTATGGATACAAGCAGGTAGAGGCGGCTCGGGCACAGATGTATCTTAGGGGTAAAACCCAAAAACACCGCTTTGAGCTAGACTCGAACGGGAACTGGTGCACGAAAAAGGGCCTTGATGAACTTTTGGTTATGACACTCCCGAGGGATATGTTTTGATAAATTCACAAGATTAGTATGAACCCATATTAATGGAATTAAAAAAATGCCCGTAAGAATATATGATAGAAAGTAGATCATGAAAAGCCTAGATTGAAGACTATAGAAACATGTGTTAAGGAAATAAAAGTTTATTTATGAGTCATCAACTTTTGTATTTGGATTACCCATTATTTTTTACCCCTAACTTTCATTTTATTCCAGCCAATGGCCAGTAATAGGAGGACTCGGGCTAACAACCGTTGTGGAGATCAGTGTGATGACTGTTCTAATCAGATGCCAAATCCAATGGGAGTGGGAATCGCGAACTTTGTCATGCTTCTCTCTCATGAAACTGAAGTTTTGAATAGAAACACGGGTCAAGAGGAATGTTAAACCCCCCCAGAAAGAACAAGTCTCTATCGAGAGCTTCATGAGACAAAGGCCTCCTACTTTTTGTGGATCATTTGATCCCATGATCGCTGAATAATGGATCAACTCCATTGAAAGGATATGATCCATCCTTCAATGTTCTAAAAAAGAGAAGGTTTTCCTGGCGGCGTATCATATGGAGGGTGAAGTTGATCAATGGTGGACTTTGATAAAAAATACGAAGCCTGAGGAAGAGATCAAGGCGTTTGAATGGAAGGATTTCCGGAAGATGTTTTTCGATAAATATTTTCCGCGCACCCTCATGTAACAGCCCGAGATTTTATGAAAAATATTCTTTCTTATTTTACTAATGTCTTGTGTTATACGCTACACCAAAAGGAGCTTGCACAACACGCATCCTTGACTTGCCTTGCATTACACGCAATCGCAACCTTCCTCGATAGCGTGTGTGGTACGTAATCCTGAGTTTCACGAAACAATGATATGCTATTAAAATATTATTAAAACTAGCCATTATGAATAGTAATAACCACTTTTTAAATTTTAGAAATTTTAACTCTCAAAATGGACTTCATTTTTGGATTCGGAGTATCGAATTTAGCCTAAGGTGAAATTTTGGTACTTTTCGGATAACTTTCATATTCTGATAAATAGTGAAAATTACTAAATTATAATTAAAAACAACTTTTTTAATCGAAATAATTAATAGTGATAAATCATTAATTTGAGTGGTTTTAAAGTATATTTAGAATATATTTTTACAATTTAATACAATGTTGGTCATTGGATGTAATTTCACATTTAAACTAGACATAAACAAGTGTCAATCTTTTGATAGATATTGTTTCTTAAAAACACGCTATTTGTTTTAACAGCGGGATTTAATTATAAAATTAATTAATGCAACTTTTATGTTATGAATTTGGTAAAATAGACTTCATTTTTGAATTCGGAATATGAAATATAGCTTGGGATGAAATTTTGGCATTGTTCTGAAAAACATCAATTTTTGATGAATAGTGAAACTACTAAGTGGTAGGTTAAAAACTGAATTTTGCATAAAACTTAATTTTACCGCTTCTGTGAATGGAATTTCGAAAATCCGAGAGACATGGTTAATATCAAGGACTAAAATGTGGTTCAATGAGATGAAAATAATTTTTTGGTGAATAGTAACTTTTTACTTTTTTTACCACGGTTAATAGTAAATAGGGTAACTAAGGGTAAATATGATATTAATATTACCCTAACACATGTCCTAATTCTATTGGACAAGTGTAATTCGACCAAAAACAAACTTAGGAATAAAATATGACCATTTAGGCCCACTTGGATTAGATTAGGACATTTATTATTAATTTATTTAAAGAAGGGTTAAAATAGTTAAAATCAAAGTTTAATAAGTAAATCAGTTTTAATATGGGGTTATACATAAGATAAATTCGATTATAAATATTCATTAGAAAGCTAAAAATATTTCCTACATGATGGTAATTTATTTGTAATTTTTAGACATCAAATAATATAATTTATTTATGACACAAAGATGATGCAGTAATTATCTTATTAATGAAATATTGACATAATTGATAATATAAATACCCAAATAAATGTAATTTAAGACTTTTTATGAATTACACTAATTTTATAGGTTAGTATGATATATTAGTGTTTATGTAATCAACTTTGTTGGAACATATAATTCTCTTATGACTTTCACAAAAATCATATATCAAATAGTGTCAAAATTGACACAAAACAGTTTTTAAATAAAATATTATATTATTAATTGTTATTTTATTCCTAAAAATCTAAGGTTCGGCCAAATGACTTAGATAAGGATATATATATTAATAATAAACAATTTGGGGTTCGTTTGGCATGTTATAGTAAGTGTATTAACCATATAGTGAAAGAAAACAAAAAGACACGGTAAAAGTTAAATTAATTAACTTAGAGTTAAATCTAATTGATAAGGTTAAAATAATACCCTAAACTTGTCTAAATCCTATTGGTTGATAGGATTTCGACCCATCCCCACTTTAGCTTCGAAATAAGACCCTTTGGAACCATTATAAACCGATTTTGACTTTAATATAAAATAATATTTTGAGATATTCCTAAGGTGCCCCTCTCCTCCCTTATAAAAGGGCACCTCCTCCCCCTCCTCCTCACACCAATTTGAGCACTCAAGCTCGGCCAACCCCTGCCATTTTCCCTTCTCCACTTCCCTAGAATAATCCTAGAGGTCCTGGTCTTCTCCAAAGACCAATCTTAGTTCTTTAAGTGGAGGATTCAAAGAGGCGTTCCAAAGAAAAGGTAATATCCATTACCGATCTTTTCAATTTCTTTCTTCTTCAACTTCTTCTTCTTTAGTTGTTTCATGATAAAGTAATAACATCAGTATTAATTACATACTGATATGTTATTATTAATATGAAACAACCCTAATTCACCTTCTATCCATCCTACGGAAAAATGAAATCACCGCGCGTGCGTACGTACGGAATACCGTCTCCACGCCGTGGTGTAATCTATTTTCCACCATCACCTTACAAGGATGGGTATAATGGTGTAATCAGTAACTATATATGATTATTATTAAGTAATATTGATACTGAAATAATATATATATATACTCCAATACAATTCCACGATCATAGGAACGATATCATCACTCGTGCGTACGTACGGAATACCGTCTCCACGATGTGATGCGACTCGTTCTACATGATCTTCATTTCATAATGATTATATAAATGAATTGAATGAATGAATATGGTATATAATACACTAATACCATTCTGGAAATGAATTATCTATAACCTAAAGATTAGAATAAGAATTTATTCGACAAAACACGCATAAGAACAAAAAGTTATAAAGACCCGAGTAACAAGTAACAATGAAATATTACTAACAAGAAGCTAATAATATGACCATATATGATCTCATATCAATATGTATGATTCTGGAATAAGTCAATAACATTATTTAAACCATTATACAGGAGCTTCGGACACGAACAAAGCAAATCGGACCTAAGGTAAGGGAAATATCACAATCTCATTTTTATCCGAGGTTGTTTATTCGTAAGTATTTACTGGGGTGTATTTTATCATCCACATCCATGTTCCCTCAATATGTAATATTATTTCCATCCACCTACAATTGTTTAAATCCAATTTTACCCTTCTATGAGTTTTTAGTAAAGGATATGAAAGGAATCTTTTTTCGTTTTTCGTACGAGGTATTTTTTGACTTTTCCGACAAAAGTACGAAGAATGTTTTTTTTAACTTATACAGCACGAACAGATTTCTACTATTTTATAAAGCCTTATTTTTATGAAGCTTCCTCTAAAATATTTCATGACTATTTTCAATAAAATCTCTTTCTTTTAAAATTACATGATGTTTTGTGAAAAGAAATTGATTTTGAAGAAGAAAGGATATTTTCCTCAAGAATTCAATTCAAATGTTTTATCAAAATTATTTTCCATCTAAGATAATAAAGGGTTTTGTTTCTATCCATATTTTTACATTGGTTTGACTATGTTGTGATGGAATTATGTTTATGAATTCCTTTATCATATATGAATTGATTTATGATGTCATGATGTTTCAAGAATCCCATTTTTGTTATATGTGTTATGCGATGATGTATGTTTTATGATTATGTGGCACACATAATAAAGGATTCATTATAAGATGGGTGGGACCTATATCTCCCTCCAATGCATTGGGTAATGATTTTATATCTCATGAGATAGACATGGCTGGAACGGAAGGTTATTTCGGTTCAGTGATACAGGACTGAAACGAGGAGTGAACTCGGTTCAGAAAGGGACTTTGTCCACTAAGATAGTCTTGGCAATGAGTCATGACTAACAAGAAATGATTTTCCATGATTATGTGTGCATGACACAAAGTTTCAAGTTTTATGTTATGATTATGGGGATCTCATTTTCACTTCTATGATTTATCCCATGTTATGATATTATGAGCTCTTTTGCAGGTTAAGATTTCCAAAAGCTATGTTCTTATGTATATGATGTGATTGATATTTCTTTTGTTTACCCTTACTGAGCATTTGAGCTCACCCTTTTATGTTTTCTTTTCCCCAGGATATAAAGAAAGGTTTTAGGTAAAAAAAAAAGGAAGATCTTTATGGGAGATGTTGAAGATCTTTCCCCACGATTAAAAGATTTTATTCCGAGTTTCCAAAGACACTAAACTATTACGATCCTTGTGTGTGTGTTTTTGTTATGTACTAAGTACTCCGCAAAATTAATGTAACGTCCATGTACGATAAGCTTCGGGTCTATACAGTTGGTATCAGAGGAAAGGTTTAGTCAACCTTTGGAAACTAGGATGCGAAAACATTAGTGAGATCCCTAGAGATATTTCTAAGGTATGTCTAGGGATGTCCCTAGGGATAAGTATACGTATAGGTTATAGTAATAGAATTACGCTAACGATCATAGAATTAAACCTAAGATGTTGGATATTGAAGGTACTCCCCCTTTGTTATGTTGTTTTCCCTATCATGATTTTTTCCTCTCACACTATTCTTTTTGGGTTTTAGACGATGGCTGGAACCCGAAGGAACCGTGTTGATCAATGCAATGGACAATGCAATGATTTCCCTCCTGAACAAACAAATGTTATGGGAGATGGAGTGCAAAATCTTATTGCTATACTTACACAAGCTATGAATCATTCTGGACTTCCAAATGAGCAGAGAAGGGAACAATATTCTATTGAGTCCTTCATGAGGCAACGTCCACCTTCTTTCAGTGGGTCTTCTGATCCACTTGTGGCTGAACAATGGATCAGTACTACTGAAAAGATATTTTCAGTTCTTCAATGTTCTGAACATGATAAAGTCATCTTAGCAGTATATCGTTTGGAAGGTGAAGCTGATCAATGGTGGAATCTTATCAAGAATACGAGGCCAAGAGATGAAATTGAGTCCATGGAATGGGACGAGTTCAAGAACTTGTTTTTCAGTAAGTACTTCCCTCGTATTCTTCGAACAAAGATGGAGAAAGAGTTTCTTGAACTGAAGCAAAGGGACGATGAATCTGTTGGTACCTATGAAGAAAATTTTACAAGACTTGCAAGGTATGCTTCTGGAATTATCATCCAACCTGAAAGTAAAGTTGATCGATTTTTCAGTGGCTTAAAACCAAGTCTTCGAAGGGCATTAGCTATAAGAGACTTCAGTAGCTATGAAGAAATTGTGCGTTGTGCTATCAAGGTAGAAATGGAAGTTGGTGTTACATATCCATCTCATGGTTTTGACAAGAAACGAAAGATGGAGTTCAAGGAGAAATCTCAGAATAATGGTGAAAAGAAGATGAATGTTTCCTTATGCACAAAGTGTGGAAAGAAGCATGGTGGAGACTGTCTTAAAGGGACTAGAAAATGTTTTAAGTGTGGAAAAGAAGGTCATCGAGCAGCTGAGTGTCGAAGTAATGGAAAAAGGGTTTCTAATGATGTGAATAAAGTAAACACTGCAGAGAACGCACCACCAACAATTCAATGCTTCAAGTGCAAGGAAATGGGGCATTATGCTAATAATTGCCCTAATCCAAGGGTTAGTGATGATCAACATGAGCAACCACTGAAGGCAAAGGACAAAGGGAAATCACATGCGATCACTATTGGCAATGTTGAATATGACAACGATGTGGTGGAATGATTAAGTGTTTATGTAATGGGATTCCAAAATAATGTTGTATCATTGAGTATTGCAATATTTATTGATGTGGTATTCAAAGTGATTGAGATATTTTTTGGAAATAAGATGATATGCGCATAATGAAGATGAGAAAATGAAATGTTTAATAGTATTCATGAGCTCATGATTGATATAAGGACTAAGTGATATCATGGTGTTAGTATATAGAATTTTGAGGATTTTGGTATGTGGAAAGAGTTAACTTTTAATAGAATTTGTGTTTTCAATAAGGTTCAATGGGTATTCAAGAGAGTACAAGATTAAGGCCTTTGAATGTTTGGAATGTGACCAACATAACATATCTTATGATATATGGGGATCAACGATGGTATTAAATCTCTGGTAATCGTTTCCACTATGTTATGAGAATGGACTGCAGTATTATGGATAATCCTAAAGATTGGAATGGATTATGTTGGACATAAGTTAGTATTGTTTAAGGATAGAAGTTTTTTCGATATTATTGATGGGATATTATAGTAATATAGTTTTATAAAAAGGACAACCTGCAGGACGGGCGACAGCCCATCGCTTCGGACAAGGCTGTAGGAATCGAACCCACAACCGAAGTGCGACTGGCCTTTATCGCCTACCACTGACCTACAGGAAGTCCCTGTTTAGTAGAAACTAGTTTTATTATATTAAGCAGTATGATATATGAAGTATAAGTCCATTTTAGGAACTATATATGATTAATCTCACTATAGAATGACTTATGTATATTTAATAACTTTTGCTTACCTTTTGTTTGAGACAGATGGAATGACCCGTCATTCTATCACATGATCTGCTAACACTTCACGAATAACAAATTCAACTTCATTTATTTAAGAGATGAAGTAGAAATTGTTCAAGGCACGAACAAAAGTGAGATTGTACCAAAATAAAGTAAGTATTTATTCTAAGAAAATTTTCAACTTTAGGGAAATGATCTTGAAAACCAAAAATGTTGTCCTAGTGATCTTATACCTGATGAATCAGATGGTACCTTATATCATCACAAATCTATGGATTTGTGATTACTGGCTTTTCCATAGCCATGTTCTCTACCACTCTCCATCAGAACATGATGGTTAGATTTCTCTTCCATATCCATATTTTCACCTATGTGGAAACCCAGTGATTAGTTTATTTGGGTAATCGTTACATTTCATACTTTAGTTTTTAAAGCCAAGTTTTGGTATTCCCTTTTACGATGTGGGTTTCTATTAAAGAAACTTTCGAATAGTAAACCATTTATAACCCCGACGAATTTCGAGGGCGAAATTCATTTTAAGGGGGGTAGAATGTAACAGCCCGAGATTTTATGAAAAATATTCTTTCTTATTTTACTAATGTCTTGTGTTATACGCTACACCAAAAGGAGCTTGCACAACACGCATCCTTGACTTGCCTTGCATTACACGCAATCGCAACCTTCCTCGATAGCGTGTGTGGTACGTAATCCTGAGTTTCACGAAACAATGATATGCTATTAAAATATTATTAAAACTAGCCGTTATGAATAGTAATAACTACTTTTTAAATTTTAGAAATTTTAACTCTCAAAATGGACTTCATTTTTGGATTCGGAGTATCGAATTTAGCCTAAGGTGAGATTTTGGTACTTTTCGGATAACTTTCATATTCTGATAAATAGTGAAAATTACTAAATTATAATTAAAAACAACTTTTTTAATCGAAATAATTAATAGTGATAAATCATTAATTTGAGTGGTTTTAAAGTATATTTAGAATATATTTTTACAATTTAATACAATGTTGGTCATTGGATGTAATTTCACATTTAAACTAGACATAAACAAGTGTCAATCTTTTGATAGATATTGTTTCTTAAAAACACGCTATTTGTTTTAACAGCGGGATTTAATTATAAAATTAATTAATGCAACTTTTATGTTATGAATTTGGTAAAATAGACTTCATTTTTGAATTCGGAATATGAAATATAGCTTGGGATGAAATTTTGGCATTGTTCTGAAAAACATCAATTTTTGATGAATAGTGAAACTACTAAGTGGTAGGTTAAAAACTGAATTTTGCATAAAACTTAATTTTACCGCTTCTGTGAATGGAATTTCGAAAATCCGAGAGACACGGTTAATATCAAGGACTAAAATGTGGTTCAATGAGATGAAAATAATTTTTTGGTGAATAGTAACTTTTTACTTTTTTTACCACGGTTAATAGTAAATAGGGTAACTAAGGGTAAATATGATATTAATATTACCCTAACACATGTCCTAATTCTATTGGACAAGTGTAATTCGACCAAAAACAAACTTAGGAATAAAATATGACCATTTAGGCCCACTTGGATTAGATTAGGACATTTATTATTAATTTATTTAAAGAAGGGTTAAAATAGTTAAAATCAAAGTTTAATAAGTAAATCAGTTTTAATATGGGGTTATACATAAGATACATTCGATTATAAATATTCATTAGAAAGCTAAAAAGATTTCCTAGATGATGGTAATTTATTTGTAATTTTTAGACATCAAATAATATAATTTATTTATGACACAAAGATGATGCAGTAATTATCTTATTAATGAAATATTGACATAATTGATAATATAAATACCCAAATAAATGTAATTTAAGACTTTTTATGAATTACACTAATTTTATAGGTTACTATGATATATTAGTGTTTATGTAATCAACTTGGTTGGAACATATAATTCTGTTATGACTTTCACAAAAATCATATATCAAATAGTGTCAAAATTGACACAAAACAGTTTTTAAATCAAATATTATATTATTAATTGTTATTTTATTCCTAAAAATCTAAGTTTCGGCCAAATTACTTAGATAAGGATATATATATTAATAATAAACAATTTGGGGTTCGTTTGGCATGTTATAGTAAGTGTATTAACCATATAGTAAAAGAAAACAAAAAGACACAGTAAAAGTTAAATTAATTAACTTAGAGTTAAATCTAATTGATAAGGTTAAAATAATACCCTAAACTTGTATAAATCCTATTGGTTGATAGGATTTCGACCCATCCCCACTTTAGCTTCGAAATAAGACCCTTTGGAACCATTATAAACCGATTTTGACTTTAATATAAAATAATATTTTGAGATATTCCTAAGGTGCCCCTCTCCTCCCTTATAAAAGGGCACCTCCTCCCCCTCCTCCTCACACCAATTTGAGCACTCAAGCTCGGCCAACCCCTGCCATTTTCCCTTCTCCACTTCCCTAGAATAATCCTAGAGGTCCTGGTCTTCTCCAAAGACCAATCTTAGTTCCTTAAGTGGAGGATTCAAAGAGGCGTTCCAAAGAAAAGGTAATATCCATTACCGATCTTTTCAATTTCTTTCTTCTTCAACTTCTTCTTCTTTAGTTGTTTCATGATAAAGTAATAACATCAGTATTACTTACATACTGATATGTTATTATAAATATGAAACAACCCTAATTCACCTTCTATCCATCCTACGGAAAAATGAAATCACCGCGCGTGCGTACGTACGGAATACCGTCTCCACGCCGTGGTGTAATCTATTTTCCACCATCACCTTACAAGTATGGGTATAATGGTGTAATCAGTAACTATATATGATTATTATTAAGTAATATTGATAATGAAATAATATATATATATACTCCAATACAATTCCACGATCATAGGAACGATATCATCACTCGTGCGTACGTACGGAATACCGTCTCCACGATGTGATGCGACTCGTTCTACATGATCTTCATTTCATAATGATTATATAAATGATTTGAATGAATTAATATGGTATATAATACACTAATACCATTCTGGAAATGAATTATCTATAACCTAAAGATAAGAATAAGAATTTATTCGACAAAACACGCATAAGAACAAAAAGTTATAAAGACCCGAGTAACAAGTAACAATGAAATATTACTAACAAGAAGCTAATAATATGACCATATATGATCTCATATCAATATGTATGATTCTGGAATAAGTCAATAACATTATTTAAACCATTATATAGGAGCTTCGGACACGAACAAAGCAAATCGGACCTAAGGTAAGGGAAATATCACAATCTCATTTTTATCCGAGGTTGTTTATTCGTAAGTATTTACTGGGGTGTATTTTATCATCCACATCCATGTTCCCTCAATATGTAATATTATTTCCATCCACCTACAATTGTTTAAATCCAATTTTACCCTTCTATGAGTTTTTAGTAAAGGATATGAAAGGAATCTTTTTTCGTTTTTCGTACGAGGTACTTTTTGACTTTTCCGACAAAAGTACGAAGAATGTTTTTTTTAACTTATACAGCACGAATGGATTTCTACTATTTTATAAAGCCTTATTTTCATGAAGCTTCCTCTAAAAGATTTCATGACTATTTTCAATAAAATCTCTTTCTTTTAAAATTACATGATGTTTTGTGAAAAGAAATTGATTTTGAAGAAGAAAGGATATTTTCCTCAAGAATTCAATTCAAATGTTTTATCAAAATTATTTTCCATCTAAGATAATAAAGGGTTCTGTTTCTATCCATATTTTTACATTGGTTTGACTATGTTGTGATGGAATTATGTTTATGAATTCCTTTATCATATATGAATTGATTTATGATGTCATGATGTTTCAAGAATCCCATTTTTGTTATATGTGTTATGCGATGATGTATGTTTTATGATTATGTGGCACACATAAGAAAGGATTCATTATAAGATGGGTGGGACCTATATCTCCCTCCAATGCATTGGGTAATGATTTTATATCTCATGAGATAGACATGGCTGGAACGGAAGGTTATTTCGGTTCAGTGATACAGGACTGAAACGAGGAGTGAACTCGGTTCAGAAAGGGACTTTGTCCACTAAGATAGTCTTGGCAATGAGTCATGACTAACAAGAAATGATTTTCCATGATTATGTGTGCATGGCACAAAGTTTCAAGTTTTATGTTATGATTATGGGGATCTCATTTTCACTTCTATGATTTATCCCATGTTATGATATTATGAGCTCTTTTGCAGGTTAAGATTTCCAAAAGCTATGTTCTTATGTATATGATGTGATTGATATTTCTTTTGTTTACCCTTACTGAGCATTTGAGCTCACCCTTTTATGTTTTCTTTTCCCCAGGATATAAAGAAAGGTTTTAGGTAAAAAAAAAGGAAGATCTTTATGGGAGATGTTGAAGATCTTTCCCCACGATTAGAAGATTTTATTTCGAGTTTCCAAAGACACTAAACTATTACGATCCTTGTGTGTGTGTTTTTGTTATGTACTAAGTATTCCGCAAAAGTAATGTAACGTCCATGTACGATAAGCTTCGGGTCTCTACACCTCAGGCTTAAGATGGAAAGGGACTTCCTTTCCCTCAAGAAGTAAGATGAAGAATTTGATGGAGCATACGAGGAAAACATCACAAGGCCTTCACGTTACGCTTCCGGATTTTTTGTTACCCCCAAATGAAAAGTTGATCGCTTCTTTGGTGGGTTGAAGCCTAGCCTGCGGAAAGCATTAGCGATCTGTGACTTAGACAGCTATGAGGAGATCGTCTGATGTGGACTCAAGGTCGAAATAGTGATCGGGGAATCATAGGGGTATCATGGGGACAAGAAGCGTATGGTGGAATTCAACGCTGGCGGTTCGATGGATAAATCCAACGGTGCGAAGAAGATCCAGCACCCCACTTCCCAAAAGTGAGAAAAGAAGAACCCTGAAAATTGCCTTAAGGGAACGATGAAATGATTTAGGTGTAGAAGAGAAGGGAACCTAGCTATTAACTATCAGCAAGGATGACCCGCGGCTGCGAAAGAGGAGAGGAACGCACCGTTTGAACCTCAACGCGTTGTTCAATGCTAAAAATGCAAAGAAACTGGTCATTTTGCAAATCAGTGGCCTAACCCAAGTGTTTTCGGAGGCAACCAACAACCTCCAAGACAACAAGGAAGGGATTTTTCCATCACTTCTACTAAATTGAACCCTGACAATGAAGTGGTGACAGTTAGGCTAGTTATTCATTCAATAATAGTGAACATACTTTTTGATTCAGGTTCTACACATTCTTTTATATCTCGAATGTTTAGTAGAACAATCCCAGCACCACCACAAATCATGGAAGTGAAGATGTCGGTGAGTACAGAAAATGGGGCAATCATTGCATCCCATGAATATAAGTCCTCCCCTGTGATAATCTGGGGATTTAATTTCTCATAGAACCTCGTCATACTCCCTCTGGTGTTATTTGATGAAATTCTTGGCATGGATTGGAATTCCTTATATA
Organism: Viscum album; assembly: GCA_963277665.1. Lineage (NCBI taxonomy): Eukaryota > Viridiplantae > Streptophyta > Magnoliopsida > Santalales > Viscaceae > Viscum > Viscum album. Next base: position 740,959,275 of record OY728163.1, read on the forward strand.
GAGCCGTCATAAATTGTCGGGAGAGGGAAATCACACTCCATATGGAGAATCGACCCCCGATTCTTTACAAGTGTCAAGAAGAAGATGAATCTCCTTTAGCTCCATCATCTCAAGCATGGATATTAATGCCCTATGAGAATGCGTATCTAGATCAGATGATTGAGTCCAAAGAAGTAACCATCCTTGAAAAAATTCATATTGTGAGGGAATTTGCGGAAGTGTTTCCTGAGGAACTGCATGATCTTCCTCCTAGAAGATATGTTGAGTTCTCAATTGAACGTATACCTGGGGTGCTACCAATATCCAAGACTCCATTTAGAATGGTTGTTGTAGATCCTGAAGAGTTGAAGAAACAACTACAGGAGAATCTGGATAAAGGGTTTATATGCCCAACTGCTTCACCATGGGGTGCACCAGTCCTCTTCATCAAGAAGAAGGATGGGTCAATGCGGCTTTGAATCGATTATCGTGAACTTAAAAAAATCATTATAAAGAAAAATTATCCTCTCCCACGAATTTTAGACATTTTTGATCTGCTGCGTGGAGTACAATACTTCTCCAAGGTGGACTTGCAGTCGGGATATTATCAAGTAATGGTGAAGAATGAAGATATCCCCAAGACTGTTTTTCTCACAAGATACGACACTATGAATTCATAGTAATTCCTTTCAGACTCACTAATTCTCCAACAATCTTCATGGACATGATAAATAGAGTCTATAGAGATTATCTTGACAAAATTGTGGTAGTCTTTATAGATGACATTATAATATACTCCAAAACCAAGGAGGATCATGATGAGCATTTATGAACTGTACTAGAGACTTTGCGCAAAGAGAATATCTATGCAAAGTATATCATGTGTGAGTTCTAGTTGAAGGAGGTCTCATTCTTGGGCTATATCATCATAAGCAATGGGATATATGTGGACCCCTCTAAAACAGATGCAATTGAGGGATGGCCGAGGACATCATCGGTAACGGATATCTGTAGCTTCTTGGGGATAGCTGGATATTATCGACGATTTGTGAGGAATTTCTCAGGATTGTCCAACCCTCTTACCAAGCTAACTCGGAAGGAAGTAAATATTTCTTGGAGTGATGAATGTGAAGAAAGATACAAGGAGTTGAAAAGGAAGCTTATCACTGCGCCCGTGCTCACATTACCCACATGTGGGGAACTTTTTGTGGTATTCCGTGATGCTTTGAAGAAGGGCTTAGGATGTGTGCTGATGCAGTTTGATAAAGTGATATCCTATGCCTCAAGGCAGTTGAAAATCCATGAACGAAACTATCCAACGCATGATCTGGAGTTAACAGCTGTGATCTTTACCTTCAAAATCTGGCAGCATTAGCTCTATAGAGAGAAATGTGAGATATATACTAACCAAAAGAGTCTTAAATATATATTCACACAGAAAGAAATTAATATGTGCCAGAGAAGATGGATAGAGATCATCAAGGATTATGACTGTTCAATAAATTTCCACCCTGGGAAAGTGAATAAGTTGGCCGATTCCCTAAGTAGAAAGGATCCTGAGGTTAAATCAATGATGATAATTGAGAAAGATCCAATCTTCTTTGACTTGAGGAAGATGGACATGGGAATCATAGAGAAGGTAAAATCATCAATCCTTTCACAAATGATAGCTCAACTGTCTCTTTTGGAAATGTTAAAGGATTCTCAAAAGGATTTTGTGGGAATTTATGAAAAAGTGGAAGCAATCAAAAAGGGGAAATCCTCGGATTTTAATGTAAATGAAGAAGGAATTGTGCAGTTTGTGAAAATTATATGTGTTCCATCAAATCCAGAGTTGAAGAAGGAACTTTTGGATGATGCAAAGAGTTCAAATTTCTCTATTCACCCAGGGAGTAGAATGATGTATCGAGATCTATGAGAAAACTTTTGGTGGGATAATATGAAGAAGGAGATCGCCGAATATACATCAACATGCCTGGTGTGTCGGCAAGTGAAGGCAGAGAGGCAGAAGTCTAAGTGGTTGATGCAACCATTGCCCATACTAGAATGAAAATGGGAGAACATCACCATGGACTTTGTCACCAGACTTCCAAGGAAATCCAAAGGCAACAATGCAATATGGGTTGTGGTGGATCGCCTTACAAAGACTGCACACTTTATTGCTATTCGGGAGGATTTCTCATTGGATCAACTGGCATGGGTATATATCAGGGAAGTGGTAAGGTTGCATGAAGTACCACAATCTATTGTGTCATACCAAGATCCAAGATTCACCTATATGTTTTGGAAGAGTCTTCAACATGCTCTGAATACTGAACCGAACTTTAGTACGGCCTATCATCTTCAAACTGATGGCCAATCTGAGCGGACTATCTGAACACTTGAGGACATGTTGAGAGCATAATCAATGGACTTTAAAGGGGGATGGGATCAACATATTCCTATGGTTGAGTTTTCTTATAATAATAGTTTCCACTCAAGCATCCAAATGGCACCATATGAAGCCCTGTATGGGAAAAGGTGCCGAACACCGGCATGTTGGGATGAGGTCGGTGAACGTAAGCTTCTTGGATCAGAAATGGTTGAGGAAATAGTGGATAATGTGAAAACCATTCAGCAGCATATCAAGTAAGCCTAGAGTTGATAAAAGAGTTATGCAGATAATCATCGATGAGACCTTGAGTTTAAAGTTTGATACATTGTGTTTCTACGCATATCTCTGTGGAAAATGGTCGTGGGGTTTGGAAAGAAAGGGAAGTTAGGTCCAAGGTACATTGGCCCCTTCGAGATTCTTGATCGTGTTGGGGTTGTGGAATATCGACTAGCACATCCACCTACCAAGGCTAAAGTGCATGATGTCTTTCATGTATCCCTCTTAAGGAAGTACATACCAGACCCTTCACATGTACTATCTTTTGAGGTGGTACAATTGGAAGATGATATTTCTTATGAGGAGAAACCAGTGAAGATCTTTGATCATAGAGAAAAAGTCCTAAAATATTTGACAATTCCCCTCGTCAAGGTGTTGTGGAGAAACCAAAAGTTTGAAGAATAAACATGGGAATCAGAGGAAATGATGAAGCTAAGAAACCCACATCTGTTTTAGTGTGGGAAAAGGAAAATTTCGAGGGAAATATTTCTTAAGGGGGGAATATTGTAACGACCCAAAGTTTCATTAATGGAAATACATCATGATATAATTAAATGTCTCTTTATATTTATATAAAATGTCAACTTCTTTGGTTTTATGTTAAGAATTTTTTACTGTTGCTAATATAGCCATTGAACAGTGATCAAATGATTACTATAATTATAGGGCTTTAAAAAATCCAATTTACTCATACAAAAGAATCAATGGCCTCGTCTAGTAGAATTGCTACATAAGAAGCACATTTATCGGAGGTCAAAAAAGAGGTGGCATCCTTGGGCTTCACTCTTGACCAAGCCCAAGCTGAGCTTCACCATGTCAAGCTCAAACGGGACCGTCTATGGGAAAAATGGAAGTTGATAGAGATTACCACTCAAGAAATGTTAGCTGAGCCACCCCAAGAGTTTTTCATCATCGCACACCTTACCCTTAGGTCCTATGCGGCTGTTTTAAGGGGTTAGGTAACGAATCTCTAGTACTATGTTCATTTATATTATTTTTTTATATAATAATGAATATACCTCCTTGTCATTTTTGAGACATTGTAAATAGTTTATAATGTACAAAAAATGATTTTTATTATTATTTAATTAAGAAATCTATTTTATTAAACTAATGGAATTTTTAATTAAATAATATTTTAATAATATATTAATTTAATTATTAAATTGATTTTTATTAAATATAATTTATCTTATAATTTTATCAATGCAGTTATAATTTTTATTATGTTTTGAAAGCCATTTCTGTCAAAACCCGTGAATTTTCGATAAATGACGTATTTTATTTTAAATGTGAAAATTAACATATTTAAAAATTATTTAGATAAAATAAATGTTATTTCTGGAATCATGATGTCAAAATTATCCAATGGTGATTTTTTCATAATTTTCTGAGACAGTCAAATTTTTGGGTAAAAATTAAATACTGTTTAAATATATAATGTGTTTTATGACATCATAATGACCCAATAGTGGTGTAATAAAATACTATAAGCTTTATGTTCGGCCAATATATGTTTTACCATTAATTTAATGTAATTTTGGGTTTGTTTGACTTACTTTTCAAAACATTAATGGACCCCTCAAGACTTATTAAACACCTTGTCTTTTTAAATTAATTTCCATGGGAGTGTGACTCACCTCCACATAAGCAACCCTATTTTGTTAAGAAGATCGCACTTTGGCTTTATAAAATACTTTTTTCCTCTTCCCATTGCCAAAAATTATGGGCAAAAACCATAGGATGGTTTGTGTTTTGGATTAATTTAATATAAGTGGTCCCAAACCTAAATAATAAAGAATTCCCTCACCTTTTCTATATAAACCCACCCAAGCTCCCACTTCCTCCTCACTCAAAGCATTTGGAGTTCGTCCGACCTCTGCCCAAATCTCTCTAGAATCCTCCCAAGGTACCCCAAGCTCCCAAGAATCCTCTCACAAGCCTCTCTCTAGCCTTTGGAAGCACACTACCATGTAAGGATTTTTCGTCCTTTCTCATTTTTGTCAATTTTCATTAAGTTGTATTGCCCTTTTAATTTCAATTATGAATGTTGGGGTATGGATTCACACCTCCCCCATACTGCCCTATTATTTATTGAATGATGGGATACCCCTTTCTCTCTCATTAAATTCCTCCCATGTACACCCGTTACTATGCCGAAATTCCAAAAGGAACTTCTCTCTCTTCTTTTACATTCAAGAAATAATTTTGTATCATGAATCTAAATTCCATTATAATTGTTTGGACATGTATCTATATGACCTCCATACTGTCCATTACATTTAAATATGACGAGGAAACACCTTCTCTCTCATCAACCATTTTTATGAATTCTTATGTCACACTGTTACACTGCAGAAATCGGACCGATTGTCTATGCTAATGCCATTGTGTAGTGGATACCATGCCCATTTCTCCATGAAGGGTATTCACCTTTATGCGCATTTACATATTGATTGCAAAGTTTCATGTATTAATTCCACATTTCTTTATCGTGGAATAAATTATTATGTTTCATGAATCCATGTTTTATGATCCATGTGGCACACTTATGCATGAAATGAAATATTTATGAAGGGTGTGCCCTTATAGCGCTTCAATGTATTGGGTAAAGTATAGTATAGTGATTAGTCATGTGCAATGAGTGTTGACTCATGATAATTCAAGTGCAACGAGTTTTTACTCATGCTTTATGTGCAATGAGTACATACTCATGCTCCATGTGCAATGAGTCTTGGCTCATGCTAATTCTATGTTAAGTGTTGTTGCCGCATTTCCATATTATGATTATCATGATTTATCAGGACTTTATGTTCATGTTTCTCTTGTGCTTTATTGATATGCCTAATGTATAACATGTATTTTACTCCTCATGTTATTCCATGTGTTTTCCCTTACTGGGCTTTATAGCTCACCCTTTTCTTATGCATGTCCTCAGGTTATCCCATTCATTGCTAAGTACGAGGGAATGTAGTGGTCATGTAAAGGAAGTTTTCAATAAAGATGTTGTATTTCATGTTTCAATTTTTTATGTAATGATCCGAAGCCCCAAAGACACTAAAACTCTAGATATTTTTTGTTGTATCAAGCCATGTTTTATGTAATGAATCATGTTTAAGTTTGTATTAAAACGCAGTGTTGTCATACCTAAGACAAACATCCATTGACCTGAAGAGTGTTTATATTCCAAATTATGATGATAATAGATCATAGACATAAAAAATACAATTTGGAATAATTTTACTCTATTAAGTACATAAAAAAAACAAAATTACACTTTTTAAACTTAATTTTACATATTAAACAATAAAACCATATTATGTCTCAAAGAGATGTAAGGAAACCAAAATGGTGGAATCCAAACAACTCTGATCTCTTGGTGGTCCATGACCAGCTACTATTATCTAAGTCACTAAAACTCAAATGTTCAAGAATGAGGCCACAAAATGTTGATGATTAATTTATGATCACCTATAAAAATACCATAAAGGCAGTAAACTCTATATGGTGAATGAAATGTACAAATCTTATAACATTGTAGTTTTTCAATAAATAGTCCTTTTATTTACATCATTTGGTGACTAATGGATTGTAATGTAGAATAAAACATTGATAGTATAAAAATATACATTTCATTAAAGGAAAGTAATACAATAATATCAAATTAAAAAAAAATTAAAAAATGAATTTTTAAATTTTCCAAGTCATTTATAATCACAAATATAGAAAATTATTATTTCATTATTAATCAAAAATACATTTCATGAAAAAAATTATCAAAAATTCAATATATAGTATTAGATAAATAAAAAATTGTTAAAATATTCCTCATATATTAATAATATTTATAATAGTTAATGCATCATATCTTAAATGGACCATCATAATAAGAATAATAATCGATAATGTAAATCAATGGATAATGGGAACTCAAATTCCTTGAAGGACTATTAATTTATTCACGTATCGAGTATCAAGTATAATTATGTTAGGAGTAATGTCATCAACAACTAATAAGTCCATTGTAGTAAAGATAATTAACATATCATCACTAATCACCATTTTAACATCAAATCAAAAATGTCTCATGTAAACCAAGTCCATACATAAACTTTCATGGTTCGATGTTAATATCCTTAACCCATCATATTCTCCACAGATCCACTAGATGTGATGTGAGTCCACTAGAATATAATGAATCCATGTCATTTAATATTTCAATATATGATCCCATGTCTACAAAAATGTAGTCAAATTACATCAATGTAATAAAAACCTGTTTAACTACATTTAATGGGATGAATATAAAACTATATATTTATAAATAGGGATTATTATTAGAGAAGGAACCAATTTTTTTTTAAAATCAGTCTATCAAGAATCTTCAATATCAGTTTAAATACTTTTCATCAATTATACTGTCAAATGGTAATCCTACTTTCTTCCTTTTACATATCCTCACTCAAATTGTAAATGGGTCATTAATGTAGAATTTCATTCAAAATAACCCTATAGAATACAATAGATATCTTATAGTTTAAAATGTCTAAAAATATTTAAAAAATTTTGGAAAAATATTTTTTATTTTCATAATTGAATATTACATTAGAAATAATAATCCAAGATAATACCATTACAAGAGGTGCTATTAATTTTTGTCCCATAAAAAATCTAACAGCGTCTAATGTATTCACAAAAAGAGTCTATAAGACCTTCTCTGTCATTCCCTATTGAACCACATAATCAATTTAAAATCATGGTTATCTATTTAATAATTATTTTGAAAATAGAATATATAATCAATATACTTCAGTGGTAAATAAAAATTAATAATCAGAATAATTTCCCTTTGTTTATAAAAGTGATAATATGCCTAGATCTGATCTTGAGAAAGATTTCATGTGGTAAATATTATATGGTAGAATTTTAAATTATCATACATTTTAAAATTAATTGTATATATATTTCCATTAAATTTATTTATTCCAATGAAAGGAATTACATTAACATAACTCATCCATATATAGTAGTCAGATGTTTAATTAAATACAAAGTCAACTTTCTAATAATCATCCGTATTGATAATAACAATGTAAATTACAAAAAAAATTAAAAAATATAAATAGAATGAAAGTGTCTTTTGTGTAAGAACATGATTATTAAATTATATAAATTATTATATTCATTATGTAAAGATCAATTACAATATGAACAACTGAATACTTGATTAATATGATCATAATCTATCTAGAGAATGAATCTGGATGGTTTCAACAGAAACTACCACAAGATGAGTAATATAACCTTCATAGGATTTTTTAAAATATATATCCCATTACAAAATTATAAATTAATAAAAAAATATAATGGAAGGTATTCCTTGAATGTCTTTAAAGTTAATATTTATATCATCCTCCAATACTGAATAAAACTCAATTCATGATGTACCCATCATTCCAAGTGATAATATTACATAATTATGGATGATCGGTTACATATTTTAATCAGAATTTATGCTTTCTTATCCATTAGAACTCTCACATCTGTAATGGATAACCTCATCCCAATTGTATGAAGGAATCGATATCATCTATGGTGAAATTTTATTGATAAAAAAACCCTTGACAAACATTCCATTCCAAATATTTGAATATAGGGTTTCATTGTTATGATCATGTCATCTACTGGGAGACTGTCTCCAGAGAGTGGAAATTCGCATAGCCAGCATATTTTTGTAACACAAAAGTTGATCCCTATATGATCTTTTATCCATAGTTATTGGGAGAAATACCATGAAGAACCTCTTGCTATCATATAATTGATATTAAGATAATGTAATGTCTCATTATAATGATTAAAATTATTAGACATGATGTATAAAATTCATACATCATACAAGGAATCCTTTCATGGTAAGCCTAGTAATAGCACTCCAAAGCATACAATTTCATGAAACCACAACCATATGCTCACTAGTCCTGGTGTGGGAAACTAAGTAGTACTGGTGGTAGTATATCATAAAATCTTCCACCATTATTGGATATTCACTACAGATATATTCTTTCTCATCTACCAGTACCCCCTACCTATGGAACACCCGAGACAAACATAATAGATTCATAATAATTAAACTACCTCGGTCATTGTGATCCATCCACAATCTACCTTCTAACTACATCATGTCAAGTATTGTAATCATGAGCTATGTGACCCCTCAATATATGACTAACATCACCCTTCCCATGGATGATAGGATGATATGCATGACCCATGAGTCTCCAACCCATTTTTATGATTTCAGACTTGGGATTTTCTCATATGTCACTGCCTGAATGCCTGAAACCTTATGTTTTTTTCTAATTAATCAAAGCCATGATATCCATTCACATCTCAAGCCACCCGAAACCCCTCTTATAGGAATAATTTTGTAACAATATCTTACTCTATAATTCCATCATATGTAGGAATTAAAATTGATACCATGATATTCTGGATATATCTTTTATGTCCCTTCTCGAAGATCAAATCCATGAATAAACCCAAGTGGTACAATATCAAGGGAGTAATGCATGCAGTTATTAATCATATTTGAATAATCGGAAACTATCATATAAAATAAATGCAACTCATGATACCATTAAATATAGATAGAATATGATAATGAAAGGTAATATTATTTAGAAAGAAGATATTAGAATTATGCCCATGTGAGAATCAACTCATTGTATGCCTTTGTGATTAGACTCCACCATCACCTTACTACAACATAATGAATTAATATTTCTAGTAATAACATTTGATTTGTCAGTTTCCTAAACATCCAAAACTCTAAGACCACCAACATGATAAAATAATCCACTATATAAGGGTATGGTTTATCATGGAACATCAAGGGTATATTATACTTGAACATACATAGTACATTAAGCGTACAAAATTCTTCATCATTAGATATTAGAAATATCCAATTATAAAAATGAAGGGGTGATACTACCTACACAACTGGATGAAACACTTCATGATAAGTTCTATGAACTAAGGCATCATCACTACATGGATCATCAGTATGACCATATATCAAAATCCAAGCTAGATATCTTTGTATAGGAATGTTGAAAGTAATCTAGATGTTCCACTGTTAGATGAGATTAATTAGGGAGTTGGATTATAAAGAATACTCAATGGATCCAATCCTATATGATTAATAAACAATTTTCCCCTCAAACAAATGTATGCATGTTCTTAATCTACATGTAGATAGTTAGAGTCTGGAAGAATGTATATGTAAACTTCTAATAAAAAAATGGTTTTACCTAGAATAAATTCCACAGTCAAACACAAAATTCCATTTCCCTATGATTCTAACCAATCTTCGCCAAGGGTGTAATGCGAAAACCAACTCAGGAATGGACAACTTATGATTCCACTCCATCAAGATCTAACCTATATGGGCCCACGTGATTGAAAATAGGTTGATTTTGATACTAGTGAATAACTCTAATAGTCTATAATCTAGAAATAAGACGCAAGAGTTGATAAATAAAATAAGAGGCCACAAACTAATTTATCTTTTGACACACCCATCACTATAATTATGAAAAATTTAGATGAATAATAATAAACCACAACAAGTATTTTATAACCAGGAATAAAAAGACATGTAGGGAATAAATCAAAGTGAAAAATATAAAAAAAATAAGGAAGGAAAAAATACTCAGCAAAAAAATTATTTTAATACAAAAAAACCAAAAAACTGGGATTCTAGATAGAGAATGACTCTAAATCTCCATGTTAAACTGATGAATGTGGTCAAAGCACATAGAAATTGTGTGACCAATCAATGAAACCACTCATCAATAATTAATATATAAAATAAAATAAACATGTAGGATAATCCCATGAAAGATTATATACATACATGCAAAATAGAATTCCCCAAGCACAAAAAATGCTATGTAAATTTACAACAATATTCAAATAAATCTATATAAAGGAGAAAATAAAAAAACAACATATATATTCTCAAAATGAAACCCATGTGAGAGATAAATATAATATCCATATCCATAACCATCTATGAATGTTGAGTTTGTATATAGCTCCAAAGGTCCACCATTGATTCCCATCATCAATGATAATTTCCCAAGAAACAATGTAATGTACCCCTACTTTACTATTGTCTGTTTTAGCAAAAGGGGACAATGATTATTACCGGACACAATCCCAACTGAACCATGAGGATATGGTGGTTCCAAACCATATAAATAGGGACAATTCCCATTATATATATTTGTTACAAATTATACTTATATAATGTATATGGGGGCCCCTTCCCTAGTGTGACATTGGGATTCCAACCCAAACATTACTCCGATAATCCAACTCAATCACAACAATTGAATGAGAAATAAGTCATGAAGAATCATGACCATGAAACCACATTTCATATCAATGAATCTGAAAATATTATCCATCTAGTTATAAAAAAATTACTTATGATATGATATTCACGTGTCCAAATCTTGTCCATTAGAATGAGATACACAAGGTGAATGATCGTGATGGTGGTACTTCATTTCCATGTAATGTTACATGGTCGGTTACCTCACCAGTACACATACTCACATCACCTCATGTACATGGATTGGATTTCCATTGGGTATTACATGAAATTTATAAGTGGTACATGGAGTGTCATAGATAATCGTGGCCATATCATTTCATTATAGACTATGCCAATTTATTTTGACCCATTCCTATGTACACAGACCTTTCCTGTGTAACCTCTAAATGTTAGGTAACCCTCATAGTGATTGAGTACACACCTAAGCTCATGTAATATGGTAGTTATTGTGTTCCTATCCATTCAAAAGTAAGCACACTCCTATATAATATTCCATGTCTCAAGAAGAAGGTCCAGCGATATGGAAGGGTCATACATTCCAAATGATATTAATCTATACCTAAAACCCTAGTATCCAATGCTATGGGAAAACAAAAAATATGTTCATTATAGAAAACACCATGTATATAAATATTTTTTAGAAACTAAATATGTCCCTATGGGACTTTCTTTCCCCTTTGTTGATGAATTTTTCACCCAAAATCATTTTGATGAATTTTGATACATGTGAAACCATGACTTATAATTTTAATGTTCTAACCACATAAACCCACTCATTCCAATAAATCTACACTTCTACCATGAATTATTGAAAATCAATCTATCCCTAATAAATGTCTCTATCACCTAAAACCCACATCCCACCATGATCATTCAATAAATTAATGATCCTCACATTGTGGATGCATATTAAATGAATAATGTGGTTTGATCAAAATTGAATCCAACTCCAAAATAACAAACCACAATCCAATGTCCCAACAATAATAGATTTATAGTTATTTTGAGGAAAATCATAACAACAAAGTGACTCCATCATTGGATAATGTTATCCTAGAAAACAATCATATAATACTAGTATCCATGGGTGATATCATATTAAAAAATGTGAGTAATAATAAATTCTTCCATAAATATTTCAAGGCACAAGTGAATGATATAAATATACAATATAATAATAAATTAATAAAAACCCATTCTTATATGAATATTATAGTGAAATCGATATAATAATTATTGCTACATTGATTATAGAACAATCAATGGTGATGAATATATCCTATAGCGATGGGGAAGAGTATATTGTTATTTAATTTTTCCATCTGTTGGTTCACCTTGAATTGAACATTAGAGATCATCAATCATCCAATGACAATTATAAAAGTACTCACATCCTATAATTCCACAACAGCTATGTGGATAACCCTAGATAAAAATCATTCTTATTTAGTTATAAAGGCATATTTTGAATTTGGATATTGAATTTTATGTTAAATTATATAATTAATTTCCCTAACATGATCACCATTGGACACCTCAACTAATGATCCATCACATAACAAAATTATGTCACACATATGGTAAAACCCAAAATCAGAAATCAATCATGGTATTATATTTAATGTTTGTGGTCCTAAAAAATTGGAATAATATTTATTCCCAAAATAATAATCTGTGTGATTTTATACATTTAATATTATCTATATACTATAAACAACCCCCTTCATGATATATAATCACATGTTGAATCTACACCTATCGTTAAAAATATTCTTTGAAATATCCCAAATCATAAAAGGAGAACATCTTTATCTCTTCTTTGATACATAAGGATACACCAAGAAATATACCATTGTAATTAACCTGGTATAATATCATATATAGAGAATCATTATAAAGCATCACATTTTCAACTAGCCAATAATTATCATTATTTGAATAAATATATATCTAATTAATATACATTATGCCATTTTTTATTATATATAACATGGTTAAATATCATTTAATGAAAAAATATTGATTGTTATATAATATATTGTAATTATTCATATAATCATCCATATTGGGAAAAAATATAGGGAAAACCAATAAATTTCTCCATGTCAGATGAATAAAATTATATCTAGGTTAAAATAATTCAATATAAATTAGATAAATTTTATTTTTGATAACATATAAAAGAACATGTATATAACTAAATGAATACTAGAATAAAAGTATACAATACTACTTGACAATTATTTGGATAGTATTAATATATCATACTCCAAAAAGTGAGAATTATTTTTCACATGGATTATATGATATAACAATATATCCCATAAAAATACTGAATAAAATAAATAATATAATAAAATGAAAGAGTGTAACCAAATTCCATGAAATGTGTTTAATACAACGATCTTAACTCTATATACAAAAGTTATGTAACTAAAATTATATAATTTTATAGAAAATAATACTCAACTGAAACATGAATTAGTGATGATTATTTTCCATGTATATAAAGTGAAATAAAAATAGGGACCAAAAATATATCTATCGATGTTGAATAAGAAATTCCTATAAAACATGGTGCACAAAACATATTATTTCATAAAGATACTAAATTGAGACCTAGAAATCCTATAGAATTATAGAATATAACATATCAAAATCCCATGAATCGTAAGACTTTTACATTAACATAAAATACCCTGATTAAAAGGTAATTAGTGATTTGGTATCTCAAATATGTTGTATATACCCCATGTAAATGATTTTAGGTTCACAATACCAATCATATCCGAAATAGATTAATTAGAAATAGAAACCCACGTGTATTTTCAGGAAATCCATTAACAAAAATTACTCTATAATATTATAGAATATTTATCCTAATAAGTTAATTAATATCCTTTCGTTAATATTTTTATATTTATAATTTTCAATAAATTTAATTATGTACATGAATCATCGTGATTTATTTAATGGGTTGTTTTTGGTTTCGATTATTTTTTCTTGTATCATAACAGTTGGGTACATATTCATTTTTATCCAAGACTAATATTTAAAAAAAATTATGGTTTCATATAGGGATATTTCATTATTATTTATGAAGTTAAAAAATAAATTTTTGTGTATTATATTTTTATACATGAAGATGAAAATGACTAGAATAGTTATTTTTGTTTATTAAAATATTTATGGGATTATTCACAATTTCAAATGAAAATGATGATATAAAATTATCATGTAGAAATAATAAAATTCATATTTATAACATAATATTACATTTATTATGTTCCCATAACCATTAGTTATATAAAATCATAGTATGATTCAATTGTGTTTGTATACTAGCCCAAACATGACCTACCAATATTTAATTAATGAGTGTGAGACGTTTTAATTGTATTTTAAATATAATAATCTTAATTAGTTAAAAATATTGTTATATAACATTATTTTGAAGATATATATTGTAATAAATTATGTGTATGATTAATCTACACATTTTGAATATATGGTTAACCTATTTTTATTCATATATTAAATGATTAAACTCAGAATGAACAGTTTTTTATCATTTCATCAATAGGTTATATAATAATTTAATTAATCCAAATAATTTAATCATAAAATCTTTTTTATGCTTTTATACAATATATATGCCATTCCTTATCATGGTCTGATGAAAAATGATACAAGTTATACCATGGTGTCGATACTCTACATTGCGCATGAATGATAGTGAAATTTTCCTTAAATAATGTGTTATACGAATTAGAAATGATAATAAATTTAATGGAGTAATATTAAATAATAAATTTGATATTAATAAAGTTATATATTTCTATTATTATTGAATTAAATAAGGATAAATTGAATGAAAAACTATGATGGTTAAAATACACACAATATAGACAATTATTTTCCTTCAAATTTTCCACTGGAATGAAGACATTTTGAGAACTAATGTTGGTTTGAATAATTTGAATTTTGTATAGGGTTATTGGAGGGTAAAAATATTATATAGTCAATAATAAAATTCAATTATAAGAATTTACTTATGTGGAAATGATTAAATATTTTTTTAGTGAATTAAATGTTGGTTTTGGGATAAACCCATACATTTGTGAAAATATACTGTTACTTTTGAATCTACAAAGAAAAATTGGATAATGGGGTAGAGTAAAATATATGTGGGTTTAAACACACGACAATAAAAATTTTAATGCATAAAATATGTCTTTATAGTATTTTATTAATCTATTTCATTTACACAAACATACTTTCAGCCAAAAAAATTATTTCTATGACTTGTAATTATTTTTAATGAAAACAATTTACATTCCAAATTTTATCTTATTTTATAAATATATACATATATATTAAAATAATTGTTTTAAAAAATTTCAATCTTTATGTTATTTTATCTTTAAAATAAATACATGTAATCTGAGGAATATTGTTTTTTGGGAAATGAATCATTGATAATTAAGATATTATATAATATAAAATAAATATTGGTATTTGATTTATTGAAATATAAGAATTTTTTATAGAAAAATAATGGATATATTATTTAAATGATAATCATAATTTTGATGTCCCACAAGAATATATATTTGAAAACTTGGTTGTTGATACTCTTTTAGAGGGTGAAATTATGAAGGACTCCTCGATATGGTCTTTTGACACTGCAGACATTTCCACACTCCTTGTTGACCTGGACAAGCATGGTGTGTATCATTATCACCATTTCAACCCCGTTTTCTTCTACTATTTCAACATTTGAATAATTTTATAAGAACATGCTTTTTTGGGACCATGAAACAGTTTTATAAAATTTCAATTAGATATAAAAACATTGAACATAAGTTTTATAATATCAAAGATTATGATAAAATGTATATTTTTATTTATTATATTTTTATTTGACCATATAAACATTATTTATTTACTTTTAGATAATTACAATATCATGATAAAGTCATAGAAATGAAATTTTAAATGAATGAAGTTTTTTCTGATAAAAAGAACTCATTTCAAAAAATACCCAAAACTAATACTATGACTATTTTGATATAAAAAAGTAAAAAAAGTAGGAAATTTTTATTTATTTTAATTTAATATATATATTATATTTTTTCAATAATATAAAATAATATAATGAATATATGTTTTTATTCAAAAATAACATTATCCAATATTATTTTTTATTATTATTTTTTAATATCATTAATAGCAATATTGGTGTTAACCAAATATTAAAATCAAATTTAATTTATCATAAATATTAATAATCTTTTTTGAATTGATCCAAATATTACACAAATTGATTTTACATAGAATGATACATTTTAGTTAAATATGTGATCTTATTTGTTAGTATACTAATATTAATAGATTTTTATTAATAATAATAATATCCTTTATTTTATTTATACAGATATTTCAAAAATTAGTTTCTTATATTCAACTCTACTACTTCAACAGATTCGTTTTAATGGTTATACTAAAATATTTATATTTTATTTAAATGTATTTTCATTCAGTTTATGGTTGGTGTTGCATGTGGTGTATGATTTTGAACTAAATGTTTTATTTCAAGTTAATCATGTGAAACAATTATGGGGTGATGTGGAGAAATAATTTTCAGATCATAATAAGTACAACTATTTATATAATCAATAAAAATTTGATCAATATCATTCACTTATCAAGGTGATTTTATTGATATTAAAAAGAAAAAAATCAGTTAGATAACATTATAATTTCAGTACAATTATATATTTTTTTATTTTACTCTCATATAATAAATTAATAAATGAGGAAAAATATTTTTTATATATTTACATGTTAATTTTTTTGATTAATTTATTCTTTATTACTAATTTTATTTAATTTAAAAAAAAATATGTTTTTTTATATTTGTGATCATATTTTCATGAAAATTTAAATTTGATGATATTCAACTATTATAAATTAATATTTCATATATAAATTTTATCAATATTTATAGATCATAATTTTAATATAAGGAATACTAATCTGTCATGGGGTCAATAGGGGATATTAAAAACACATCATCAATAGTCTTGATATTTGATTTTAGAATCCATTTTTAAAAAATTATATTCATATACATATTTTATTATTTATATAAATTGATGGGTTAATAAAATGGAATAAGTATATATGTTCTATATGTTTGAAAACGATAATATACTATAATTAAAAATATCAGAGTCACATTTGTGTAGATGTTAATGAAAATTAAAACATTATGATTGGAAGTGGAAAATATCACAAAAAGAGAGAAAGTAAAAATGTTTAGCTAACCATATAAAATCTATATGGAATAAATTAATAATAAAATAAATCAATAACAATCTAAAATAACCTCATGTCAACAAAATGGAATGATTAATTCCTCCATAAATAAATTCCATGAAATCTGATGATTTTTTTTGTAAAAAAATTAGAATTAGAATTATGATACTCATTTGGTTATGTTGTTGGAAAAAAATGTGCAAATGTAGATTAGCGTAATAATTATTCTATTAGATTCTTAGAATAAACAAAATCAATCTATGTGTTAATGAAAAAAATAACTACCATATTTATTAATTTTTAAAAAATTATGTATATTAATAATTTATTAAAATAATAAAAAAATAAATTTAATATATAGAAATATAAATGAATCATTAATTATATATTAATAAATAATTTCATTTTCATAACAAATATCATAATTTTCAACCATGAATCTATTCAAAAAATAAAATTATTTATGATATTTTATTTTTTTGGTATAAAATAAATAATTTATATTATGCATCATATTCATATAATATATTAAACTTATATTTTATAAAAAAATTAATGAAATAAAAATTCATATCAAATATTATTACAATATAATTTAATATATTAAAAATATCATGTTAGGAATATAAACTAACACCATATTTGTATATACTTATTCATTGATAAATAGTTATATTATATGGCCAAAATATATAAATATTGATTAGAAGGGACAAATTTCAATTATATGACATGGGCTACAGATAATGGAGTTATAGAGATAATTATTTTAGAAATTGAGCATCAAGTGACAATAATTCTGTAAAGACCCGGAAATTTCATGGAATTTTTTTCTTAATTATTTATAATTTTGAAGGTCTGTGGTTTATGACAGCACTTGATTTCGTGGTCTAGTGTGCCCATAATCAATTTATAATGTTTTTTTCGGGTACATTCAGAAAACGTACGTGCGAGTTTTTCTGTCTTTTGAACCGGTGCTTAGAATTGAAATCTGAGGACACCGATGAACTCGCAGCGCCGATAATTGTTTACGAGGACTTTTACCGCAGTTGCGTTTTATGCAGGTTGAAAGTTAAAAATTTCTATTCAATTAAAAAGATTCATAAAATTGTTTAGAACAATTATATATATATATATATGGAAGTTATTTTCTCCCATTGGAAGTTATTGGTGGGGCTCATAGCCACCTAACGTCCCTTCTGTGGATATATGAGAGGTTGGGTCCACACGAGCCCCTACCTTTCATCTCCCATAACTCTCTTTAAACTCCACAATTGTTTTCCCTTACTTTAATGAGACAAACCCCCCCTAATTATGAGACCTCTACCTCTCCCTATATCCCTCGTAAATGTTTTCCAACACATGTTAATCAATGGATTCTAACTCTTCAATTCATTAAATTAAGTTGTTTTATTTTTGAATTACTTGTGTGAATAAAATAATAGCTTAGCTATTATTTTATGGTGGCACTTGTTGAGTTGGAATTTGGGGGATCTCAAGAGAAATAGAGAAGAACACCACCCTCTTTGACAGAGAACGCCTTCGATGAAGAACACCGAATCCACGAAGGAAGACGACGCACATTATTTTCGTTTCTCCAGGAAAAGAGAGAGGACACCACTTCTTCATCGGGTGCACTCCAACGACGACAGAATCAAAACAGTCATCCACGATGCTCGACTACCACGAATCTTTCCCACGAATCTTTGTTTGTCCTAGCCTATTTCTATCGCCTAACGTGGAGGGAAAGGGCCGAACGAACACGGCCCGACTACCCTACAATGTATCTTGATTATTTTTGGAATCGGTGACCGGAGGTGGAATGCAGAAGAGGCCGATGGCGCAAGGGCCACCATTGCACACGCAATGAAAAGTTGTGGCGAAGTGGGCCACGGCGGAGGAAGCACGGCTCTGTCAGGTCGTTCCGGGGATGCGGAGCCGTGGGCAGGGCAGGTCGTGACAGAGGAAGCCTGTACCATTGCGCCAGCTGTGCGTAGAGAACTGCGGCCTGCTTTGAGGGCCGCTTCGGCAGGAGAACCTGCCGGCTTGTCGGCCGGAAAGGCAGAGGAAAGCCGCGGTATCAGGAGGGCGCTGCGCTGGAAAACCTGTGGCCTGCCCGAGTGGGCCGCTTGCGCCATGAAGGTCATCCGGCTTTGGCCGGCAAGTTAGGGACGGCGGAACCGCTAGTTCAGGAAGCTAGGGGGCCATGCCCCACTTCGTAGACCGCTCGTCCAGCCGGACGAGCCGCGGCTGGGCCACACCGTGCCGAGACAGGCCGAGCCCTGACCGGGCCGTGCCGGGCGGGGCCATGACAGCCATCAAGTCGAGCCGCACTTACCACCAGGCTGGGTCACATTTCTTTATGTCGGGCCGACACCCCATACCGGGTGGGACCCGTCGAACCTGGTCGGACCGACCCGCCAGACCACTGGGCCTAACAGGTCGGGCTCGTACGCTTAAATGTGAATATCTTCACGACCGTGCATATGATCAACACACCGTGTGCGGCATTGGGACCCTTACAACGATTCAGTCCAAAGAGATACTCTCAGTGAGTTTTGGATGACTTTGCAGAACTGCCAGGTTCGGAACGAGTGTAATTCCAACCGGGCCCTCTGAGCGGAAACAATTATAACATAATGACTGGACGTCCGATTGATGTGTCATCGACTATGTTGAATTTATTTTGATGTGAAGGTTCTTTTGGCATACTCCACATGATGTTTGGACTTAGTTGGATTATGTCCAGGTTGGATTGTACCTGAAATCGAAATCGGGCCCGTAGAACAGAAATTCTAATAACTCAAATACCGGGCGTCTGATTGGCGTGCTGTCTATTGCGTTGAGACCCCTACGACGAGGAGGTTCCATGAGATATTTCCATGTGAGATTATGTGACACTTGGAAATATCAACCAGTATCTGATGGAGAAAATCCTCCTAGAGATGAGCGTACGGAATACGGAGACCTTGTAGCTGGATGAGACCTGATCACTGCTTATCCAATTCAATTCAGAGTGACTTGACTAGCCCAGTGTGGAGCGCTACTGTATTGGCGCGACAGACCCATGGTAGAGGAGTGCTACTATGTTGGGGTGGAAGACTCGTGTACTCGACAGGAGGAGTACCTTATTAGGCTATTAGGGGGTGCACTATTGTTTTGGAGTGGCAGAGCCAAGGCGGTAAGCGCTATTGTGTTGTGGTGACGGACCCATGGTACTCGACAGGAGGAGTACCTCAGCAGTCTAAGGTTAATGAGTAGCGCCTCAGAGTGGAAACAAGACTACTGTACTCGACAAAGGAGTTCTCTAGCATCCGTGGTTTCAACATCATGAATGAAAATCCTGGTTTGAGCTGATTCAATGACCATTGTGTTTTCCTCATGATTGAGATGGGTTACTTGATAACTTAGTTATATGTATGGGAATAATACTAAGTAAATGTTATCTATTATGATATTTCTTTTTGGTTTATCCATGTTGGATTTAGTGAGACTCTGAGGGTCTCGGAGTCCTTACTGAGTATCGTTATACTCACCCTTGCACGGGCTATGCCCGCACCTCGTTGTGTTGGATGCAGACGACAGACAACGCTGACCGAGGAAGAGTGTATGAGGACTATACGATACCCGGAGGTAAACACTTGGTGTGATGGCACACAAAGTGGACCGATAGAAGTGAAGTGATGAGGAGGAAATCTGTACATACCCTTCATGTAGGAACCCGAAAGGCTATCTAGGAGCTGCTTCACCATTCAGCTGTTTGTCTTTTCAGTATTACTTTCTTTCAGTTGTAGTTGTACCTTTCTGTTGGGCTTGTATTTCCATCCCCTTTGTACTTTCAGCACACTTGTTATACTGCTTTACATTGTGGCTGCTTCCGCTTGTTCTCTTGTTGTCTGTGTGTTTACATTTTATAAAGGCAATGCCTTCTCAGTTCTATTGAATTACACCTTTGGGGATAGTCTCCAGCATATGGCATGTGGAAGGCAGGCATGGGGTAGTCATGATGCAGGACTCGGGAAACGGGTCGTGAAAAATTGGTATCAGAGGAGTCGGCTCTACCGCAGAACTTAAGACTCTGATATTCATTTCTGTGAAGCTATAATGTTAAAGGTACTAAGTGTTGTTTTCAGTTTAGGGAGTCTAGTGTTGGTGCGGGCGGCCGACTTATCCATACCAAAGGAACCTAACATCTGATTTCTGACTTAGTGCATGAAAACACTAATTGAGTGTGTATTTTCAAAAGCATAATTTATGTCAGCTAAAACTAGGTCAGCTCACCAGGTATAGTCGTTGATCGTGTCACATCTATTTCATTCAGGATTCCTTCCCATGGATGACCAGCTAGAGCCCCGAGAGTTGTACGTACTGACAGGAAACTGAGTGACGATGCCTCATTACAGGGACCTCATCCAGTTGACGCACCAGCGGAGGCACCAGCGGTAATACCTCCTGTTGGGCCACCGATGCCACCAGCCCCAGTAGCAGGTGATGTACGCTGCTTGAGCGTGATGTATGAGTTCCAGCGCTAGAGGCCACCTAGGTTCCGGGGAGATATGGACCCACATGCATTTCAGGGTTGACTGGTGGCTACGGTGAGAGACTTTAGGCTAGTAGGGATGCCAACAAACTTTATGGTGATCCTTACTGCCATCCTTCTTCAAGAAGCAGCAGACAGATGGTGGAGCCCGATGCTCAAAATGTATGACGAGACCACACATTTAGGGGCAGACTTCGAGAGCCTGTTCCGAGAAAAGTTTGTACCATCCACCCTTCGAGCGGTGCGTATACAGGAGCTACTGCATCTTTAGTAGGGTAGCATGATGGTGGAACAATACTTAGCGAGGTTCATTGACCTCTCACCCTACTCCACAGATATGTTACGGGACCCATTATTCAAGGCCCAGACCTTTGATTAGGGAATTAGGTGAGATATTAGAGCGTAAGATATTTCCCACAGTATTCTGATGCAGATGGGGGTGTTAGCGAGAGTCCTCTTAGTGGAGCGTTTCATTGCTGAGTAGTCTCCAGTAGCGGGACCCACCAATAGTCATCATGCATCAGAGTCTTATGCAGCTGGCAATATACAAATGATACAGAGGTCCAGGAGGACATGACCTTTAGGTGGTCGACTATACGACTCAGGATCGGTTGTGTGGGGCACCCGGGGTGGAGACAGATCCAGGAATACCGGGAACGGACAGTGTTTCTCCTATGGTGGGCTTGGTCACTTAGCAAGTGACAGTCCAACCCACCGTGAAGATGATCAGCAGATAGATGAATGACCTCCCAAGCAGAGGCGGAGTCTTGATCGTGACGGACCGCAAGGAGTTGGCCGTGAAGCTGGTGGTGGATGACGCTTCTAGGTGTTTCCACCACCAACACCAGGAGGTCCACCCCGACTATAGGGAACATATGGACAGGGGAGAGAACAGCTTCAGGAAGCTAAAGTATATGAATATGGAGCTTCGGAAGCAGGTGGACAGGAGAAGGACTAGATCTAGGCATTGAGACCCTTATTCATGATGCTTCTAGCTTTGTAAATGTTGTTGTTGTGTCTGCTTTGTGTCTTTGTACTTTGATCTACAGTAATAAAATTCCATTGTCCTTGTGACGTTTTCTTTCCACCCTTTTAGTGTACTAAGAGGTTCCAGTTCAAACTGTTGACTTGATCCCAACATTCTAGATTCCTACTAGAGGAGACACAGTGACCACAAACTAATGCCAATAGTGTGACTCGACCCTTGGAGGCGAGAGTAAAGGTTCGA
This sequence comes from Viscum album, assembly GCA_963277665.1. Taxonomy (NCBI): domain Eukaryota; kingdom Viridiplantae; phylum Streptophyta; class Magnoliopsida; order Santalales; family Viscaceae; genus Viscum; species Viscum album. The sequence continues at coordinate 740,982,397 of OY728163.1, forward strand.
TATCTTGGTAGTGGAATCAAGGACATACGACGTAGTCCATGGCATGAATGTATCATTCATGTCAGTATTTAATGTATTAGGAAATGGGAATGGCTCTTCCAGGGTATGAGACTGGATTTATCTTTTTGGAAAAGGATAAATATTAGCAGCTCTTGTAGAATGTTGGTGTAGAAGGGTGAAGACGAATTATTACAATTGGTTAATCTCACCCATTGTTCGTTGAGCGAACAGTTTGCAGTTTACCCTATTAACAATAGTCTCAGGTGTGTCTTCTTTTAGAAGAATCTGAACCCGAGACAGCGGCAATGGCTGGAGTTCTTCTAGGACTATGACTTCGAGATAGTCTATAATCCTGGGAAGGGGAACGTAGTAGCAGATGTGCTCAGCAGGTGGAATAGTATTCAGCTGCTAGGAGAGGCAACAGAGCACCTGGCTGCATTACATATATCCTTTGATAATAGAGATGGTGAAACATAACTTCAGTCTCTTACAGTCACTCCTCCACTTCATCAATAGAGTAGGTGAGGTGGCTTACCTCCTAGACCTTCCATCTTAGTTGCACTGAGTGCACGAAGTCATCCCTGTATCTCACCTGAGGAGATTCATGCTCAGTAGCCCTTTTGTTTCCCTCATGTATGTTTGAGATTTACGGGGATGTAAAGCCCTGATGTGGGAGTAATGTAAAGACCCTGAAATTTTAAGGATTTTTTTTTCTTAATTCATTTGTATTTTTTGAGTCTGTGGTTTCTAACTTCACATGATTCCGAGGCCCGGTGATCCCGGAATCAATATACGAAGTTTTGTTCGAGTACGTTTAGTAAAAATACGTGTGAATTTTTCTATCTTTTGAACCGGTGCTCAGAATTTAAATCCGAGGAAACTGATGAACTCGTAGCGCTAGTAATGGCTTAAGGGGACCATTACTGCAGTTGCATTTTATGCAGGTTGAATGTTAAAAATTGGGGTTTAATTAAGGAGATAAATAAAATTGTTTAGTACAATTTTATATATATGTAGAAGTTATTTTATCCCATGGGAAGTTATTGGTGGGGCCCACAGCCACCTAACGTCCCAAGTGTGAATTTTTGAGAGGTGGGGCCCACACAGGCCCCAACCTATAATCTCCCATAACTCTCTTCAAACTCCCCAATTCTTTTCCCTTCCTTTAATGAAACAACCCCCCTTAATTTTCCGAACACTTCCTCTCCCTCTCTCCCTCTTTAATGTTTGCCAACACATGCCAATAAATGAATTCTAACTCTCAAATTAATTAAATTAAGTTGTTTGAATTTTGAATTACTTGTGTGAATAATATAATAGCTTAGCTATTATTTTATGGTGGCATTTGTTGTTTTGGAATTTGGGGGAGCTCTGGAGAAATATAGAAGAACACCGCCCTCTTCGGCGAAGAACACCTTCGATGAAGAATTCCAAATACACGAAGGACGACAATGGGCCTTCTTTTATTTTCTCCATGATAAGAGATGAGATGCCACTTATTCTTCAGGTGCACTTTGACGATGACAGAATCGGCACCATCAACCACGACGCTCGACTATCGCGAATCTTTTCCAAGGTAGGGGGATTATTTTCAATTATAAGGGATTAAAATTGTGCCTTGTTCATCAATGAATATATTTGTTTTTATAGAAAATTTATATCACCTAATGCGGAGGTCCCGGGCTGAACAAAACCGGCCCGACGACCCTCTGCTGGATCTTGATTATTTTTGGAATCGGCGACCAGAGGTAGAACACAGAAGAGGTCGGCAGCGCAAGGGCCGCGGTCACACATGCAAAGAAAAGCTTCAGCCAAGCAGGCCACAGTGGAGGAAGCCGGCACCGTCGAGCCGGCTGTGTGGAAGGAAACATGGCCCGCATCGCAGACCGCGTCAGCAAGAGAACCGACCAGCATGGCGGCCGGCCGGGCGAAGGAAAGTTGCAACGCTAGGAGGGAACAACGCTGGAGAACCTGTGGCCTGCCCGAGCAGTCCTCTTGCGCCATGAAGGCCAACTATCTTTAGCAGGCCTATTAGGGAGGGAGGCGCCGCATGGCGCCCCCTATTCGGGCTGTCGGTGGCCGCACCCCCTGCCTCGGATCGCTCGGTCGGCCAGCCGAGCCTCGACCGGGCCCCGCCGGGCCGGGCCGCGCCAGCCTTCTGGTCGGGTCGTGTTTCATTAGGTTGGGCCGACACCCCAAGCCAGGTGGGATCTTCTGAACCATGTCGGACCGACCCGCCAGCCCACTGGGCCTAAAGGGTCGGGCTCGTACGCTTAAATGCACATATCTTCAAGATCGTGCGTCCGATCGAAGCACTGTCTGCGGAGCTGGGACCCTTATGATGAGGTGGTCCTATGTGATACTCTAAGTGAGTTTTGGATGACTTTGGAAAAAGTACGGGTTTGGAACGAGCGTAATTTGAACCGGGCCCTCATAGCGGAATCACTGAAAACATTAGTACCAGACGTCCGAATGACATGCCGTCGACTATGTTGAATTTCTTTTGATGTGACGGTTCGTATTCCATTATCAACTTGAGGTTTGGACGCAGTTGGAGATTGGAAGAGATGGATTGTACCTGAAATCTAATCGGTCCCCTAGAACAAAAATGCTAATAACTCACAGACCGAGCATCTGATTGACGTGTTGTCTGTTGCGTTGAGACCCCATGAAGAGGTGGTTCCATTAGATACATCCATGTGTGGTTACATGACACTTGGAAGTATCAATCAGTAGCTCATGGAGCGGATCCTCCCGAAGACGAGCGTACGGAGTATGAAGACCTTGTGGTTGGCTGAGACCTGATGACTGCTTATCCGATTCGATTTGGAGTGACTAGACTAGCCCAGTGGGGTGCGCTACTGTGTTGGGGAGATAGAACCATGGTGGATGAGCGCTACTATGTTGGGGTGGCAGACCCATGGTACTCGATTGGAGGAGTACCTATGTAGGCTATTAGGGGGTGTGCTACTGTGTTGGGGCGACATACCCATGATACTCGACAGGAGGAGTACCTCCGAGGTCTAAGGATTGTGAGTAGTGCCTTGGAGTCACGACATGGATACTGTACTCGATAGAGGATGAGTTCTCCAGCAGCCGTGGTTTCGACATCGTGAATCAAAATCCTGTTTTGAGCTGAGTCAATGACCATTGTGTTTTCCTCATGATTGAGATGGGTTATTTGATAACTTAGGCATATGTATGGGAATATATCAAAGTAAAGGTTATCTGTTGAGATATTTATTTTTGGTTAATCTTTTTTAAATTTAGTGAGACCTTGATTGTCTCGGGGTCCCTACTGATACTCGTTATACTCACCCCTGCACAGGCTATTCCCGGATCTCATTGAGTTGGATGTAGACTACAGACCTCGCTGACCGAGGCAGAGTGTGTGAGGACTGGACGATACCCAGAGGTGGACACTTGGTATGAAGACACATGGAGTGGACCAATAGAAATGACGTTATGAGGAGGACATATGTACCTACCCTTCAGGTAGGAACCCGAACGACAATCCAGGAGCTAATTCACTACTCACCTGTTTGTCTTTTCAGTTGTATTTTCATCCAGTTGTAGTTGTACCTGTCTGTTGGGCTTGTATTTCTTGCCCCTTTGTACTTTCCGCACACTTGTTATACTACTTTACTTTGTGTCTGCTTCCTCCAGTTCTGTGGTTCTGTGTGTGTTTACATTTTATAAAGAAAATTCCATCCCAAATTCTAGGGAATTACACCTTTGGTGATAGTCGCCATCCCCTGGCCTATGGAAGGAGGGCTTGGGGTAGTCACGATGAGGGCCTCGAGGGACAGGTCGTGAAAAATTCATAATGATGTATCTATAGTAGTTAAAATATGACATTAACTATCATTCAAAAGATCAAAGATATAAATATAGAAGTAAAAACAATGATTGACTTAACTATTCTGTAGATTGGGAAAAAACTACATTATAGAGACCATTTTATAACATTAAAATTGTAAAATATGATAGTTATTTATTTTGAGGAAATAATTATTTATTTGAATATAACCTTCAGGGATTGTTTTAGAAAATATTTGAGTTCATGAGATATAAATGGATTCCACTCATTAGAGGTTATACTAAATATAAAAAAACACCATCCATAATGAACCTATATAATTTGAAAAAACAAAAGGGATGGAGTGAAAATGAAATTATTATAATAATAGGTATCTTAAACAATATTATACTATATGACAATGAGTTATATGTTTTATAATATTATTCTAACTGAATTATTTGTTTTATTGGAAGGATGTTTGAATAAAAACATGCATTTACAAAACAAACAATATTATTTTTTCAATAATGAATCATATAAAAAATAAAAAGTTTTGGTGTATCGTGATATAAAAATGACGGGAGTAAACCTTCAAATGATCATTTATGATTTCAAATTACTAAAATGATTACAATAAAATATATTTGAGGGGATAAAATATTTAAATTGTTATGTAACCCATATACAAGAATTCTTGATGTGAAAACAAATCACATATTTAACTCTATATTGTGGAATAATGTTGATCATGAATATCGTGGATTTTTTAACAGGTTGAAAATCCATTGTATTTTTCTAGCTAGAGATGAAATTAATCCGTTTGGTTTAATAATTAGATCATATAGTACATTAGTGGTTATGATGGTAAATTATAACATTCCCACATGGGAATATATAAATCACATATATAATATTTTCTTAGTCATATATCATGAGTAAGGACGTCTATAAATAATATTGTTGTATATTATGATACATTTAAAGATTATCTAATCTTGATGTGGTATTTAGGTGTTCTGTTTTATAAGGTGTTTTGAAATAAATATTTCATGATAAGATCCATGATGATTATGGTGATAAATTTATTTCCCTTTTAATTAAAACTTTTAAGATGTAAAAATAAATTACTACTACAGTATCCCAGTTTTTATTTATTGAAACACTCATTGAGGTTGAATGAATCCTTGAGTCTCCTTTTCAAGGAGATCATAAATATTTTCCATGAATACATATCTTCTAATCCTAGAAACAATCATTTAGTGGTGAATCAGGAAAAGTTAAAACAAAATCGTCAATAATTGGATATCAACATTTTGATAAATAAAATTATAATATCATCATTTTTGGTGAACCCGTTCTATAAATCCATATGAAAATCTATTGTAAAAAATGATCAACATTTTTTAATTACTAATGAATAATGGTTTTCATGAACAATTTCTTTTAATTTTATTAAAACGGAGAAAACTATGATATATATTCAAATTAAACCATTGAAAAATGTACTCATAAATTAAAAATATAGAATTAATAAAAGGTTAGACATTATTGACGTGAGGATAAGGGAAGTGCATGACATTGGGATTTGCGACATATTTATTTATTCTTCAATGGTCATTCACTATTATCATAAAAGATAGATTTTAGTATTGGAAAATGTTTGATGTTTTAATCTTCTAATAACAGTATACATAAAATAAAGAGAATAACAATTAGATGAATTATTTGATGTTAAAATGATTAAAATCGCATGATTTTCATTTTTTAGGAATTATTTCCAATTTTATTCTATAAATTATATTCTCCATATAAATGTATAAAACAAATTTATCATACCATTTTCCATATGAATTCTATATTTAGCAATACTATTGATCGATTGAATTTTGAAAATATTGAAACTATTGAATAACATATAAATGGAGTTGGAATATTCATCTATTTTTATTCTATGATATAATATTTTAATAGATTGTTATCATGGTAATAGACGTATTACCATGTATCCTTGTAAATTACAATTGGATATATCCCATTGAATGGTATATAAATATTTTGAATGTGTACATAAATAATTAATGTCGTTAAGAGGGTTTTATAATGAAGTGAAATGTTTTTAGAGAGATGTTGAATTATTTACTGACTTCCCATCCAATGTGTATATCACTTGTCTCCCAAAATCATATCATGATAGTCAATTTATGGTTGAATGATTTTTTTTGGAAGAAATTGTTTTCATAATTTCAATTAGATTTATAATTGGATTACCATAACATTATACATAACAATATAGAGGTTTATTCTAATTTTGAAACCTATAAATTATGATGTAGATAATTAAATACATAATTTGTTAAAATATGGATGTTAGATATAGTAATTTCGGGGTTTATTGTATTTCCTTATAGTTTTTTTTGGAATTATCTATGATTCTAAATTACAGTATGTGGAAACATTATTGTATTGAAGGTGAACAAAGATTTCATTTATTATACTAAAATGGATATATATTTAAGTATTATATGATCTATGTAATTGGTTTAATATATGAAGTATTATTTAGAACAATTGATTCATTGTGGTATTGAGTTTGATTACAATATAGGTGTGTTGTGTCAATAATATAATTTATATGAATAAGTCATAATCTAGAGTCATCAAATAATTATGATACTTGGATTAAAAAAACATATAAAGTTATTATTTTTTATTTAAATAGAATAATAAAAGATGTCATGTTAGAATTGATTAATTATGAATCATGAAATTGAATTTCTGTAATAATTTCTACATGGTTGAACCATTCATAATGGCCTCAGAAGAATGAGTCTAATAAAAATCATGACGGATCCTAAATCCATAATGGTTCACTGTGAATTTTCTCATGGTATTTTTAGGGATTGGTACTCAAAGGTGATGTTCTATTCTGATTCATGAAAATTAACTTTGGTTGATGTGGTGGGATGTTGGGATCAGCACCACTTTTTGATTGGAGTCACACAATATAATGGACTGTAATTTCGATTTATGTGGTATTAATTAATCCTTCGCAAGCCCCATTTTGGTACTGGTAAACACTATGGAAATTATTTGATCATATACATGTGGATATCTAAATATAATTGTGTGATAGATTTTCTCCGTAAATATATTATTTCATTAAAATGTCATAGATTACATCCATATATCCAGGTACTATATAACTAATCACTAGATAGATAGGAAAAAATTGTTTTTTCATTTCAGATTTGTAATAAAATATGTGTCATATATAACCTAAAAATATAGGGATAAAAAATTAACTCATTTTTATTTGGTGGGACACATCATACATTTTATGGTTTAGTGACATGGATCTATGAGATTCCTTTTATGATAATAAGCCTATGAACTAGTCCATGTTTTATAATTTCTATAAATGTAGACTAATATAATAGAGGTAATGATATGTGGTTTTTATGAATTAAAAATGAAAAGGAAAAAATTTCACTTTATTCATTTTTTAATGATAAAAAGGGTCAAGGAATGGTATGTGAATACAAATTTTGGAGTATCCAATTAGGATGTCAACCACTTTTCTGTTGAAAACTACATAAGGAAGACATACTAACATTTTTTGAGGTCAAACCAAGAAGAATTAATAAATTTAGGGAACCCCAACGAAGTATCCAATCTAAATTTATTTTATTTAACAAGAAGGAGTATCTCGACTCGTTGTAGATTAGGGAACCCAAATGAGAATCATGAATTTTGAAAAATGGGAATGATATTATATTATCATCTCATATGAAAAAGTATATTTGAGGTGGCTAGGTTTGAACATAAAATATGCAACCAATGTATCGTAGTAAATGAGAATCATATCTCAAATAGTTCAAATGACATATTTTAATATCAAATGTGATTATATTTAAATTATTTTAAACATCATGTTGTAAGAAGAAATGCTATGTATTTTTTAGTATTATATCTAGGACATGAATAATATTCCAATTATTCTCCAAAATTATGATAATTATATAATCCAATAATCCAATATACCTATTTCATTCAGGATTCTCAATGAAAAATGAATAAATTATTAGTCTCATAGTCTTTTAGTTCGTGTTAGTGTACTATGTAGTGATTGACCAAGCATATGCATTTGATGTGTATTTATTAATTAAACCTTACATGAGGAATATATATATGTTGATGGGGCCTACACCTATGGATGAGGCACATATAAGAACACATGATCTATAAAAGGTGATACCATTTTATAATTATCCGTGATTACAAAATAGGCTGTGCTTTTTTTCCTAACTGAATAAGTGAATCAGGTTAATGTATAAAGGATAACATATTAATCTTTTTATGATTCCCATGACAAATGAAAATGTCCTAAAATAGTGGTAACATTTCACTAAGAGGGTTTATGTTTGAGTATTCACATATATACTATAATAATCAAAAATATTAGTTATCCCATGTTTCTGTTCTTAATGGTGTATCATCACTTTTAATATTTTTGGAAATGAAGAGAAGAATCTATACTGAATGATATTTTATTAGTATATTGAATAAATTATGATCTATGACTTGATTTGATAATTGTTGAATCATTGGGAAGATATTTTTAGTTAGAAAATGATTGGTTATTACATTTATTAGGTATACCATCATCACATATTCCTAAATGATGATAAGTGGGAAATGATACTGCATACCTCCTCATTGTGTAGGGATACAAGATTATATATAGGGGTTAGTATGAAATTGCCTCTAAAATTTTTTATTGGAAAGAGGTATATACCATGAACCATGAAAATTATATTCTCACTATGGTCAATTATTCTTTCTATTCTTAAATTTATTATTAGAAAACAATGAATATATATTATATTATATTATATATATGGTCCACACACTAGAATTTTCATCCATTATATCAATGAATTATTAATTGAGTTTAATTAAAAGATTCATAAATATTATTTTATTATTTGATGTGTTGATTATTAGGTTTCAAATCAAGCATATATTTAGAATTTTATGGCATAGAGAGATTCCAATGATAAAATGAATGACATGAGTGAAAATATAAAATATATAAAGAAAAGTTTTAGTTTTCAGTCTTGTGTAATAGAACAATTTATTTGATTGTATCGTTACGAATAAATCACACACCATCAATCATTATATGAATAGTAACACTAATGGGGATTGAGTCCAGACATTACCCTTAAAGGATTTCAGTACAAGAGGGAATTTATTTTTATCAGAAAATTGTTTTGCAGATTTAATTCAGTAATTATTTATTACTGTATTTTATAAACATACATGTATGTAAAATTTATTGATAATTATATCTATTATTTCCCACTCATATATTTGTTAAATTGGTTCAGATAACATATAATTATTTTATAATGTTTTTTAATTAAATGATAAATTGAATTTTATTCTGTGGTATACCCCATACTGACATTAATTGAACTATTTTATTTTGTAGAAATATAATTACTTAAATATTGAATTTATAACCTCATTTTTCTTTTAAAGGGTATGAAAATGAGATAAAATATTGTGAAAAAATGTCTATATTTTTCTCTATTCATATTTTCTTATTAGTTCATAGGTAATATATATACAATTTTGAATGGTGAGAATTAACATTAAGAACACTTATAGAATAAAAATTATAATTTTTATTTAAATTATGTATTATCATTATATAATAAATTTTAATTGAAAATTATATTTATAAATATATGAATTTAAATATAATAATATTGAATAAATTTGTTATTCCAAATTTCAAATTTTTTTTATGATGATAGATTTTTATTTTTTTGAAATATATGATATTTAGGAACATTTGAAAAAATTGGTTTTCAAATTTTATCATTTGAATTCCATTAACATTATATAATAATGAAATAAATGTTCATATTAAAAATTTATATACAAGATATACTTTTATAATGTAACATAATTAATTTAAAAACATAAATAACCAGGTTTGACATTCTGGAAATCAAATCATTGTTTGTATTCATATAAAAACTACTTTTTTCCTTCTTAATTAATTAGGAATACAAAATATTTACACACATATTTTTTAGGATTTAACAAAAAATAATTATCCTTAATATAATCCTAATAAAAATCGTTCCATTAGAAACATCCTTATAAATCATTTTTTATAGGATATGTTTTATTAATAATAAATTCATTTTTAAATAATATTAATTTCATTACTTTTTTAGAAATTATATTTAACTTTATTTATAATACGTATGGTTGTTCTATCATAGAAAATGTATTTAATAGTTAGAATCATTATTCTATAATAAATAAGGGATTTCAATTTCATTTTTTATCATAATTAACTATAACCATATAAGAAATTTATTATCCCAGTAAAGGGTTAATTTGGATAAACACGTAAAAATATTTCAATGAAGGTATCCAAATATGAAAAAAATTATTTATTTATTTCATTTTAATAATGATACAAAACCTTAATAATCATATATTTGAAAATATGGATATTTACTTCCATATTAAATTTATTACAGCCATTATATGTTTTTCACAATAGAGAACCTTCAAATTGTAAATATCAAGCTTCCAATATATCAAATATGATATCATTGTTATAAAATGTAATTAAATATTATAAAAGGTTGTTTTGAATATAAATAAATAATATTTTGATATTAATTTATAAATTAATATGTATGATGATATATCTTCATGTAACATTAATGCATCTGTAACATCCCAAGTAACTAATGAATAATTGATTTTCATATCATTGTCTATTTATGAATTAGATAGTGTTTTAGAGGCTTAAAATGAGAATAAGTCCAATATTAGCCATAGAATACTCTAATATATTTAAACGATTGTATTACCACCTTTTGATGAAAAACAATTTTAAGTCTAAATTTTGACACATTTAAAACCTCTATTTTTCAAAATAATGTTATTTTTTATAATTTTAACATTGAAATTTATTTTGGATATTTTTTTGGTATTTTACATACAATGTTCATTTTGTAATGAATAGTGAAAAGTACTGCATTTTACTTCAAAACTTCTTTTTCATCTAATTTAATTATTTGGATAGATTATCTTGATAATGGTTTTAAAGTGTAATTAGGATAAGGTTTTACCATTTTATTCAATGGTGGTCATTGGAATTAATTTTACATTGAAATTGGACATAAACAAAGGTTAATCTTTTGATAGATATTGTTTCTTAAAAACACGCTATTTGTTTTGACAAAGGGAATTATTTTAAAACTAATTACTGAAATTTACGTGTTTGGAATTTGGTAAAAGGGATTTCATATTTGGAACCATAAGGTCCAAATTATGTAATTAATACCTTTTGGTTTTTGGACATTATGAATAGTAACAATGGTAATTATCTTTAATTATTGTGATTAATTAGTAAATCAGGTAAAAAGGGTAATCCAAATAATGTCATAATAATATAAAATGATGCCATCATGTGTCCTAATACTATTTTTTTTGTAATGTCCCACCATGTATAGACTTGTGACAACATAGGGACCCCATACAATCACTTTTGTGTGGTAGTGACCTTTTATCATATTATTTTTATTGAATGGGAAATATAATAAAAGTATATAATACCTAAGTAAAAAAATTTAATTTTGTTTATATAAATGATATCTTTGAATATAAATAGTAATTTTTAATCTAAAAATATTTCCTACATCAAGGTATTTTATTTAGAATTTTTAGACCTTAAATAAATTAATTTATTTAAGACACGATGATGATGCAGTTATTACTTCCTTAATGAATGATTTAAATATATGATATTATAGTTGTTAAAATAATTTTGTTTTGAAATGTTGGAGGCTATCCACAAATTTTATAGATGAATATGAAATTTAAAATATATATTAATTCTTTTATTTTGAAGGAATATAGCTTTTTTTTCATTATCAAAAGTCAACTACCAAATAGTGTAGAAATTGGAAAAAATGTGTTTTTAAAACAAATGTTATTTTATTAAATGGAATAAGATTCTAAAAAATATTATATCATTACAAATGACATATAATATGTTAAGAATAGAATTATTGATACAATTATTGAACTATTGGAATTTTAATGTAATTATAATGACCTTAATGTTTGAAAATAAAAAAAGACGTGGTAAGAATTATTAATTTTAACTAAGGATTAAATTGAAACAATTAGGTGGATAATATAACCTCCACTTGTCTAAATCCTATTGGTTGAGTGGATGTATACTCCATATGATCTTATCCTCTAAATATATCATTTTGGAACCATTCCAATTTTAAAAACATATTATAAAAAAATAAATATTTCATGACTTTCCAAGAGTGCCCCTCCTCCCTCATATAAAAACCCCCAGCTCTATCCCCATTAACCATAAATCACAAGCCCTTGGATCCTCCAAACTCTGCTCATATTATCTCTCCACATCCATCTATTCCTCCTAGAATCCTCACAATGGGAAGAATGCTTTTCAAGAGATCCTTTGCCTCAAATCAAATGATGTTACCCGATTTAGAGGTAACACCATCTCTCAAAATTCTTTGTTGTATTTTGATTCTTCACTCACCCTAACATTATTTTTTTTATTCCATAAAAACACCAGTATCCTCAATTTACAAGGATTTTTTTATTAGATATATCTTATTTACACTCACACACACCTCCATCTAATGGTTAAAGAACATACTGTTTTCGTTGATGGTGAATTAATGCCTCATGAATCAATGATTGTTCAATCATCTTTTAACTCCTATCATGTGTAAATTATGATGGCACAATATTTATATATGATATATGTTATATTTATATCCCCTATATTCTTCTGTATTTTATATTTAATAAATAAATTTATTCTTTTCATGTTGTGAAAATGCGATAATTTCATATGAGGAAGTGCGGACAACTGCCCCCTCAAGTGATGTGACTCGTTCTTTCCAAACATGGAATTTATAAATAATGTAATTATTGAACTTAAGTTACCTATATAAAATATATGTTATACTGGAATTATAATATATGTGTCTCATTTAGTTTTATTTCCTTTAATATGAAAAATAAATGAAAACATCGTTCATGAGTACGTACAACCTACTGTCTCCATGAACGGTGCATTTCATATTTTTATCTCCAAATGTTATGGAATAGCATAAAATTAATATATACTGGATATATAAGATATTTAAATCATTAATACCATTCTGGAGATGATGTACATATAACTACATGGGAAATTCTTTTCAAACACGTTCATTTTTGACTCATGTACCGAACATCGACAAAACGTATGATATGAACTCACATAATTAACTAATTAATATAACATTATAATATCTGTTATTAATTGAATAACAAACTTTAATGTAAGTCCTTAAGTAGTTATAAATTGAACTAGGTTTATTATTTAGGAATATAAAGAATGAACAAGAACAAGTCAAACTTGTGGTAAGGGACTTCGTCACAAATCACCATTCGTTGAGGCATACATCAATTTATATAAGACCTTATTTTATTAGTTGTATAATAAAACATTTTGACTTTAAGTTTCATTAAAAAAGAACATTTTTACCTGAATTGTTTTACTGAATGACAAAAGTGAATGATTTTGTGTTACATATGCGGTGACAACCACTTCTCCACCACTGTAACCATTATTTCAGTTATAGCTTCCTCTTAAAGCCATAACATTTTTAAATGAAAAATAAATACTATGTTTTAATTTTCATTTGTTTTGGTATTGAAAATGGTTTTGATAATGTTTTGATTATATCAATGTGTTTTATTGATATCTTGTGATTGAAATGTGGAAATGTTATGTTTCCTTTATGAATGTTTTATGTGATACGAATATGTTATGGTTCTTGGGCATTGTATATGAAGTCGGGTGGTTTCATGATAAAATAAGGGAGGGTGAGCCCGAGATAGATCTCCAATGCATTGGTTAATGCGAAGGATTTAAACTCTAAGGTTTCTCTGAAGAGATTTAGGGAATATTATGTGATGGGTATTTCAAACGTAACCATGAGGGTTACTCCCTACGTAAGAATGTTATGAAAGCCTCAAGTTACATTTTTGTATTATGATTTCTATGATTTATTCATAAATCATATGTTTTTATGAGGTTTGCTAAAGTGATAATCTTTTATGGGTAATGTATGATTTAATTTATTCTTATGTATACATGAACTAATGATTTCTTTCATTATTTTTATATCCCTTACTGAGATTTTTTATGCTCATATCATGTTTTTAAAATGGTTTTCATAGGTCAAGGGAAAAGTACATAATGTGATTATAGTTTCAAGGAAATGTCATGAAAAAATACATGTTTTATTTTTATATATGTTTATTTTGTTGGGAAAAAATGAATATTGTCTTTGATGTAACCACCTTGATTAAATGAGGAATTTAATGCATGATTTAGGACCTAATTCTCTAAAACTCTAATCCTGAAAATATCCCCTATGTGTATTATTGAAATAAATCAAGATTAAGTAATGATTAAGGTCGGGGCCTTATAGTTGGTATTAGAGGCTTGGTTTAGATAACCTTAGGAGTTATAATTCTATTAAATTATTATCCAAAAATAGTTTTTTACACATCATGTTAAAATTGAAATGATATAGAATTTGTAGATTACCATGTTTCTTTATCTATGATTTTTTTTTCAGAACGGTTTTCCATAGAGGAAAAATGGAAAAAGTTCTTGGAAGTCATCAAGAAGGGAATGACCTCCCAAATTAGCATCCTGAGGAGGTCGGAATTGAAACGGAATAGTTTGTTGTAGTAATGGCACAGTTGACTCAAATGATAAATGGTGGTGGTATCCATGCAGAAGATCAGCCAGATCAACTGTAGAGGAACATGTTAGTGGTGGAACATTTCATGATGCAACATCCCCCATAATTGAGAGGATCATCTGACCTTGATCTAGATGAAGGGTGGATCAAAGCACTGGAGAATATTTTTGATGTCATGGGGTGTTCAGACAATGAATTGGATAGTCTTGTTGTTGACCGATTGGAGGGTGAATAAGATCAGTGGTGGTCAATAGTTAAAAATATCAGGGAAGCTGACGAGATTGATGCTCTAGTCTGGGAAGAATTCAAAGGTATGTTTCATGAGAAATATTTTCCAAAGGCTGTTCAACATAGGATGGAAAAACAGTTCTTGGAATCAATTCAAGAGGATGAGTCAGTGGATTCTTATGATGAAAAGTTCACTTGATTGGCAAGTTATGCTCCTAATTTTATCAGATACCTTGATTGTAAAATCAATCGTTTTCACTCAAGATTAATGCCAAAATATCGAAGGGAATTAGCATCTCGTGAGCTAAAAAGTTATGAAAAGCTTGTTCTATGTGCTGAGAATGTTGAAATGGAGTTTGTGATGATCAAGTGTTCTATGAAAACCAATAGAAGAAGAGACTGGGGTGGCAAGTGAAAGGGAAGAATCCTTCAAAAAGGTTTGATGGTATGAAAACTATGTTTGCAGTTTGTGATAAATGTGGTAAAAAGCATGTTGGAAAATTCCTTTTGAATTATGGAATGTGCTTATGATTTGGTAAGATGGGACATAAGGCTCGTGATTTCACTAGAAAAGATCAGGGTAATGGTAAGACCATATTTGATTTATAGTTAGTGAAATGATTCAAGTGCAATGAGATGAGTCATTATGCAAACGAGTGTTCAACAAAGTGCTCGAATTATGGGAGGCTATTAGACTTCAAGAAAAAAGGTGAGGTGAAATCATTTGTGACTACTTCAGTAGATTTTTGTCCATCAAATGAAGTGGTATCAGGTATATTGTTTTTTTTTTCAGATTTTGCAAATGTGTTGTTTGATTCAGGGTCTACAAATTCATTCATCTCTGAAACATTTTCTAGTAAATTGTGAATTCCATCTAAATAAATTACTCTTGTACATGTGGTAAAAACACCTAGGGGAAATGATGAGGAAAAAAGAATTTATAGGAATCTTCATATCCTTATCCGTGAAATGAACATACTTTAAAACCTTATTGTATTACCTATAGTACAGTTTGATGTTATCCTGGGTATGGATTGGCTCTCTGTTTACCATGATAAGATTGACTGTAGATATAAAAATTATTCTTTTCAGAAATAATTTCAGTTTTTGTACAAGAATGAACCCTTAATGTTGATAACATATCAAAAGGATGAGAAACATGTAAAATATGGAAATGAATGTTACCATGAACATATTGTTGAATAAAAAGGAATTGTTCGGATTATTGATGTGCTAGTGGTAAATGAGTATCCTGATTTTTTTCCTGATGAGTTTCATGGAATAATACCAGATTGGAAGTTGAATTTACTCTTGACTTGGTTCTGAATGATAATCAAAATTCAAAACCCCCTTATCAAATAGATCAAATTTAACTTTTAGATTTGAAGGATCAATTGATTGATTTATTAGAGAATGGTTTCATTTGACCTAGCACATCACCATGGGGTGATCCTGTCTTATTTACTAAAAAAAATATGGTTTAATGAAAAATTTCATTGATTATAGAGCCTTGAATAACATCACTGTTAAAAAAATATCCTTTTCCTCATATCAATGATTTGTTTGATTAGCTCCAGTGAGCTTAGTATTTTTTGAAGATTGACCTGAGATCAGGGTACCATCAGTTAAAGGTAAATGAAGAAGATATTATGAAGACCGTTTTTCATACAAGATATGACAATTATGAATCTGTAGTTATGCCTTTTGGGTTAACCAATGCAGCTACTATATTCATGGGCATTATGAATAGAATTTTCCATGAGTTCTTGGATAACTTTGAGGGTGTATTCATTGATGATATTTTGGTGTTTTCTAAAAGTATATAGGAGAATGAAAGTCATTTAAGGGTAATTTAAAAAACCATTAAAGATAAGAAATTGTATGGGAAATTTAGAAAGTGTGAGTTTTGGTTGCAAAAAATTTCTTTCCTTTGTCACATTGTTTCTAAAGATGGAATAACTGTTGATCCTTCAAAAACCAAGGTTGTTAAGGAATGAACAAGACCAAAAAATGTAACCGAGATTCGTATTTTTCTAGGTTTGGAACACCATTAATAAAGGTTTGTTAAAAAAAATTCACGGTTTTCTAGACCATTGACTAAGATAACTCAAAAGGCTGTTACATTTATCTGGAAAAAATAACATGATGATTGTTTTCAAGAATTGAAAAGAAGATTGGTGAATCCTCTTGTATAGGAACTACCATCCAAGAATAATGAGTTTGTTATCTATAGTGATGCTTCATTGAAAGGACATGGTTGCATCCTAATGAAGAATGATCAGGTAATTTCTTATGATTCATGACAGTTGAAAACTCATGTGATAAATTACCCTACACATGATTTGGAATTAGTTGTTGTTGTTTTTGTTTTAAAAATTTAGAGGCATAATTTGTATGGTGTAAAGTGTGAAATATATACTGATCAAAAAAGTTTAAAGTACATATTTACTCAGAAGAAATTGAACATGAGACAGAGGATATGGATAGAATTAATCAATAATTATTATTTCACAATTCACTACCACCTAGGAAAAGAAAATAAAGTGGATGAAGCTTTGAGTCGAAAATGTAATTCTTCATTAACCATTTTACGTTTAGAACAGGATCCTATGGTTAAGGATTTGATTAATTTTGTCTTGGATTTTGTTGGTGCAGAAAATTAATTTGTTTTGTTTTAGGTATCTGTGAAATCTTATCTATCAAGAAGAATTAAGAAAACACAAAAGCAAGACAGTGAGTTGAAAAAAAAGGTAGAGATGGTTCATAAGGGTATGTTACCTGAATTCGACATTGATAATGATTTTTTAGAGATTTGGGATGAGATTGTGTGTTCCTTTTTATTCACAGTTTAAGAGATAGTTGTTATTTGATTCTTATAGTTCTCTATTTTAATTTCATCCAGAAAATACTATGATTTATAGGAGCTTTAGGAGTATTACTGGTTGGATGGAATGAAAATAGATATTTATGATTTTATTATGAAGTGTTTGAATTGTAAATAGGTTAAAGTAGAGCGGCAGTTACCAAAAGGGATGCTTCTTCCTTTACCAGTATTAGAGTGGAAATGGGAGAATATATCCATGGGCTTCATCATGGGATTGTGGAAGCCAACTCGCGGAAATAATGCAATCTGTGTTGTTGTTGATCACTTGACAAAATCTGCTCATTTCCTTCCAATACGAGATACGTTTCTCTAGATAAACTTTCTCAATTGTATCACTAAGAGTTAGTCAGCTTACATGGAGTTTTCCTCTCCATTTTATCTGACCGTGATCCCTGGTTCACTTATAACATTTGGAAAGGCCTTCAGAAGTCGATGGGAACTGAATCAAATATTAGAACAGATTTTCATCCTCAACCAGATGGGCAGTCAGAACGAACAATTAAGAACTTGGAGGATATGTTACGTGCTAGTTCAGTGGATTATCAGGGAATTTGGGACCACCATCTTTCATTGGATAAATTTTCTTATAATAACAGTTTTCATTCTAGTATGCAGATGACACCATATGAGGCATTATATGGGAGGCAGTGTCGAACTACAACTTTTTGGGATGAAGTGGGTGAAAAGAAGTTGACAAAAATAGTTCATCTGATACAGAAACATAGAGAACAGCTCAGAGAAGGCATAAATTTTATGCGGAAAATAGGAGGAAGGATCTCTCTTTTGAGGTAGGTGATCATGTCTTTCTCAAAGATTCACCACAGAAAAGTGTGATGCGATTTGGTAAGAAAGGAAAGTTGAGTCCAAGGATCATTGTACCATATGAAATTATGGAGAGAGTTGGATTAGTTGCATACCAAGTGGCTTTACATCCGAGTTTATCTCATGTACATAATTTTTTTTCATGTTTCCATGTTAAGGATGTACATGCTAGATCCATCTCATGTTTTGAGTCCAGAGGTAGCTCACTAGGTAGAGAATATATCTTATGAGGAAAAACCGGTCACGATTCATGACCACATGGATCAAGTGTTTCAGAATAAGGTGATTCATCATGTAAAGGTTCTATGAAAAAACCATATAGTTGAAGAGGCAACATTGGAATTTGAAAATTCAATAAGAGATAAATACCCCCACTTATTCGATGAGAAAATAAATTGTGGGGACGCAATTTCCTAAAGGGGGGAAGGATTTAACATCCCATTGAAGTAAAGGACAATATATTTTCATATCTATGACTTTTTATGAATTATATTGTGTTTTAGAGGCTTAAAATGAGAATAAATACAATCTTAGGCCTATAATACTCTAATATTTTTAAAATATTGTTTTACCGCCATTTGATGGAATCCCATTCTTAAAATCAAAATTTTTACAATTTTATAATCAATATTTGTCAAAATAAATTTATTCGTTATAATTAAGACATTTAAATTTACTATGGATAAATTTTTGGTATTTTTCTCACAATGTTCATTTTTAAATGAATAGTGAAAATACTGCATTTTACTTCAAAACTGCTTTTTCATATAATTTTATTTTATTTTTAGTTTATATTTTTAATTGGTTTTAAAGTTTAATAAGAATATATTTTCACCATTTAATTAAATTGTGGTCATTTTAATTAATTTCACTTTTAAATTGGACATAAACAAGTGTCAATCTTTTGATAGATATTGTTTCTTAAAAACATGCTATTTGTTTTGACAAAAAGAATTATTTTTAAATTCATTACATCGATTTATTTGTTTGGAATTTGGTAAAATGGATTCCATATTTGGAATCATAATGTCCAAATTATTTAATTAAGACCTTTTTGTTTTTGGACATTATGAATAGTAACGACGATAATTATCTTTAATTATCATTATTAATTAGTAAATTGGGTAAAAAGGGTAATCAAAATAATGTCATAAAAATATAAAATGACACCAAAATGTTTCCTAATAATATTTTTTGTGTCATGGTCGTCCATGGATAGCCTTGGGCCTACATAGGGACCCCATGGAATCTCTTTTGTGTGATAGTGACCATTTATCATATTCTTTTTAAAGGGAAATATAATAAAAGTATTTAATACCTAAGTAAAACAATTTCAATTTTGTTTATATAAATGATATCATTGAATATAAATGGTAATTTTAATGATAACTATATTTCCTACATCATGGTATTTTATTTAGATTTTTTATACATTAAATAAATAAGTTTATTTATGACACAATGGTGATGTAGTTATTACCTCATTATTGAATTATTTAAATATATGATATTATAGGTGTTAAAATAATTTTTATTTGAAACTTTTGATGCTATCCAAGAGTTATATAGATTATTATGACTTGTAAAATAAATTATAATTCTTTTATTTTGAAGGAATAAATATTTTTTTCCTTTATCAAATGTCAACTACCAAATAGTGTCGAAATTGGCATAAATGAGTTTTTAAAACACATGGTTTTTTATTAAATTGAATAATTGACTTAAAAATATAATATTATGCCAAATGACATATAATATATTTCTAATATCATTATTTATACAATTATGGGACTATTTTAATTTTAATGTAATTATTATGACCTTATAGTTTGAAAATAAAAAAAAGACGTGCCAAGAATTATTAATTTAATCTAAGGGTAAAAATGAAAATATAAGGTGAATTATATGACCTCCACTTGTATAAATCCAATTGGATGAGTGGATTTCTATCCCTTATCCCCTTATCCTAGAAATATATCATTTGGAACCATTTTAAATTGAAAAACATTTTATAATAAATTAATATTTTCATGACATTCCAAGAGTTCCCCTCCTCCATTTTATAAAACCCCAAAACCTCTACCCCCTTCCCACACATCACAAGCCCTTGTCTTGACCATCCTATGCTCATATCATCTCCCCAAATTCATATATTCCTCCAAGAATCCTCACTTTGTGAATAATTCTTTTCAAGAGATCCTTTTCCTCAAATAAAAAGAAATTACCTGATTTCGAGGTAATGCCTTCTCTAAAAATCCTATGTTGTATATAACTTCTTCACTCCCCCTAAAATTCTTATTATTTGTGTCACGACCCGACCCTACCCAGGCTCGAGCCACAACTAACCCAAGCCCGCCTCCATAGGCCAGGGGCTGGCGAATAGCGCTGAATGCTAAACAACTCGGGGACGCCTTTGCCTAAGTACCTGCACACACACACGCATCCCACTCAATGAAAAAGTGCAGAGTAAAAAAGAAAAGAAAAGTAATAACTGCTATAATTAAACCACAAAGTGCATCGACCTCTAAACAGTCCAAAACAGGTGCTGAAGGTAAAATGAAAAGACAAGGAAAAAAACACGTGCCCAACTAGAAAAGTGCGACAACCCGACAACAAGTAAACAAAAGAAAAACAGCTGGAAGGGTCCCTCACCTGGAACCCGACTCCGAAAACCACACACGGTCCAAGATCTCGAACCCCTAAGCTTCCCTGAAGTGAGGACCAACCTGTCTGTCATCTTCAAGGTCACACCAACTATGGGCAAAGCACAAGTAGGGGTGAGTATAAAAATACTCAGTACGATTCCGGGAAGGCTCGAGGGAGAAACAAAGGAGGTACCGAAGGGTGAGCAGTAGATTTAACAGGGAAAAGAAAAGGAGTACAACTGAGAGTGCACTAAGGAGTACAACAACGAGTGTTGTAGAGTAACAGTAGAGATTCCAGCTTAATCCAACAAGAGAAAGGAGGTGGAGTCGTCCAGACACAAGGAGCTGGAAACGGTGAGAAGATGAACTTCCTGTCAAGTCATCGCTACCTATAGCAGGAGAGTAGACTCATCCAACCACGAGAAGCTAGACACAGAAAGCATGTGGCATTCACTGCACATCTTCGCCTCTTTTGGAAGGAGAGTAACCAAATCCCAAGGAGTGGGTACTGGAACAAGGTACACATATATATATGCTCTGTCAAGAAACCCAAACAAGATCGTAAGGGGATATCTGTCCCATATCTCAGCCCAAGAAAGTGAGTAGCCAATAGTCCCAGAAGTAAACACCATTGACGACCAACATCCCGCACGTATTCCCCAAACTGAAAGTCAAAGGGCTCAAATAACTGCACCTCGATACTATCTGGTTTGGGTGGCACTGACTCTCCCGCACGGTTTTAGGTTGCATGCAAGGACGCGTCTCGGTGGGAAAAGCGACTCTCGTACTTGAGAGTTCTGTGGGAACGTCATGCCACACATCATAACTGCCCCATAATCGAGAGGTCTCCTCAAAGTCGACAGGCGACCCCCTACCCAGCCCCGCTGGAGGGTAATCCCTAGAAGTTGACGGGTTCCCAGTAGAGGGAGACCCGACAAGAGTCGACGGGTGCCACACTGCCCGGTCTCGTAAAAGGGTAATACACTAGAGGGATACCTGGAAAAAGTCATTGACGAGTCCCAATGCCCAGTCCCGTAAAAGGGTACTCCACTGGAGGGAGGCTCAGAACCGTCATCGGGGACCACTTCCCAGCCCAGCTGGAGGTAAACCCGGCATCAGGGACCACTTCCCAGCCCAGCTGGAGGTAAACCCGGCATCAGGGACCACTTCCCAGCCCTGCTGGAGGTAAACACGGAACCACTCTAGCAATCCCAGCTAGATGGCACTACTCGGTGAACACCACTGTACTGGCCATCCCTACTGGATGGTACCCCAATGGCGAGCCCTGCTAGAAACAACCTCTTGGGTAGAGGATCAGTGCCCACGTAATGTGTTGGTCACACCGAATCCACAATAACTCTACCAGGGAACATAAAGGGATGAGAGAAACTCCACGAGCCTCTCAGGGTGATCATGCTCCAATCCACTGAGTCACTGTTGAGGCGGATTGAGACAACTCATCCCAGAAAGTGGGAAAAACACCCACGTTGTACGAGCACACATAGTCGCAAATGGTGTCACAGTCCGATGAAAGGGGCATTGTACTGAATCCCCTCACTGTTGATGAAACAGAGGAACCAAACCATATCTGTCAGCCAAACGTGAACAGAACTCGGGGAAAACTCAACCCTACTGGTCAACAAATGAGAACGAAACCAAGGGAAAACTCAACCTTTCTAGTTAACATACGAGAATAGGAACATGGGAAAACTCAACCCTGCTTGTCAACAAATGAGAACAAAGGTACCCTCTATGTCGCAGGAGGTCAATGGTACGCAAAGAAGAACACGACACACACATGGGTCTTACACGACGTGGGGCCCCGAGTCAACCACCAACCAAGCGCACAAACATTCTCAGGTACAAACAACCACATGTACCTCCATGCGTTCTCGTATACTCCCAGAGTATACCTCATTTCTAGCCCAATGTCTATCATGCACACGAACCCAATATCAATGCAAAGGGTGTAACCGTAACAACTCCAAATTGCTACCTCATCTGCCCAAGCACGACCAACTACATCTCCTCAAGAATATATTTCATTCCCATAGGAGTGCACGTGATCATATGCCAAGGGTTCCCTGCAAACAACGTGGAATGAACCACCACCGGTACACCATTCACAATTCCACATTTAATAAGATCATGTAAGAGGCTATGCTCACCCGAATAGATTACATCGTTGTAATCATCGTGAAAAAACACACAAGATAGGCTAATTACTCACCTCCAAGGGATATCCGACAGAAAAGTAATAAACACCGCCTAACGCCCGAACGGCATCCCGTGGTCCCGAGCCTCAGCCCCGAAAATAGTCGGGAACATCGTACCATTGCGATCTCCTCGGGAAAAGATGTCAAGAGGATGAATCACTTAAGAGCGACAAATATGAATAGAAAAATATGAATTTTGTCAAACCGCCCACGAGAGGTTTTACGTGGGACCCGCAACCCAGTCCTGAAGCGCTGGCAATGGATCACACCATTGTGATCCTCTCGAAAAAGTACTCAAGATGGACTATTCACTTCTCTAAAACGGACACCCTGTGATAAAGCCGAGTCACCAACAACTCCCAAAATGACCCTCATGGGGCCCGCACTAGCATGCGGAATTAGAGCGGGAAGACTGCGCCAATGCAATGCCCTCGAAAATACACCTTAAATCGACTACTCTCATATCTCGAACGAACGTCTGGTGAAAAAGATACAAAAAGCATTGTACAGCTCAAAAGACGGCCCTGTGGGGCCCACATCACAACTCTAGTTTCAACACCCGAAACCACACTGGAAAACTCCAGCTCAACGCCAGGTTTGAAAATGCCACTGACGGCACTCAAAACAGACATCAGGCGCGTCTGCGCCGTCCAAAACAAAATACCCCGTAAAAAAGTCAATTCACTTAAAGGTGTGTCGTGCCTCCAAGGACCCTTGTTTATGGAATTAAAAATTCACGAAACCATCTCAAAAAGTCCATCTCGATTTAAGGAACCATTTTCCACTGATGGCACGTGAAACCGATGCTCGGTGTATATTTTATTGTGTTTTACAATTTATATCGGACCGTAATGGGGGCCGGGCCGGTTCGGTCGGCCCACCCCCACCCTGGACCGGCTATCCGCGGTTCACCGTGTGGACCACCCTGAACCACCCAGACCGGCTCGGCCGGTCCGACCCCTCCAACACGGACCCGCATGATGCGGGTCCTGTCAGCCAAACGGGGTCACAAGACCCCGGTCCTCCTCATCGTCGCGCCCCATCGATGACCCGCTGACCTAGAGCCTCCGCCGCCCGCGCTCGACCGCACTCGCCTCTGTTGGCCTCGCCCGCTCACCCTCGCACCGACACCCTCATCTCACAGGCAGCCCGCTCGCCCAGCCGACGCCGTCTCCCGCAGCAGCTCTCCCGTCGCCCTCAACCGCCAACGCCTCCGCTGGCCTCAGGAGCCCCACCGCGTCGTCGGGCCGCCGTGCTGGCCTGATGCCACCGCCCGACCACGACGCCGACCCCCACTCGGACTCAACCTCACCGACGCCCGCTGAAGCTGCCCCAGACCACCGCTGAGCCGGCTCACCTAAGCACTCATCGAACTGCCCTGGTTTGTCGGAAAACACCAAAACCCACAAACTTTGATGAGCGACTATGATCTCCTTCGAACTCGGATTTCAATTCCGAGAAGTGTGTTGGGTAGCTCAGAAAATGTACTAAAAAATTATGGGATTCGATCGACAAACCAACAGAAATTTTATGCTAAAATTATACTTAAAAGAAGAGTTCGGAAATGAAAACACAAAACCTAAAACTCCTACCTGTTGGGGGTTGCCCGGAGCTTCACCATCGATCTGCCGGAGCTTCCGCGTCTCGACGGAGCTGTCAGGCCTCGCCAGAGAGGTGGAGGAGAGGAGGAGTTACTCCATGAGAGATCCTTCCAGGTAAATGAAGAGGGGAGGAAGAAGGGGGAGTGATGGGTTAAATAAGGGAAATTAATTAATTCCTGATTAATTAAAAGCTCATCCTAAATTAAATCTGCATCTGAAACCCTAAAAGCAGTGAAAATTAAGTTGCACCTAGGGTAACCACCACCTCTCGAGCACAACAGCAGTCTCAGAATTTTAATCTGAGGCACCGTTCGAACGTTATAAAACTGAACGCCCGAGGCCGCCAAATTACGAAAATGCCCCTGGGGCTATTTTTCACAGACTGCCCGCGCCAGTGAACATTACACCCCTCTTAGGTTAAACGGCACATTTCGGACTCAATATTGCTCTCAGGTTTCCAATCTGAGCCATCGTTCAATAGATACTTGTGTTTAACCATTAAACGAATAAATAAATTAATAAATTTATCCATATAACGTTCTGAAAGAGGGATAGGGGTTCAAACGTCCCGCGCTGACATGATTTATGTCATTCCTAGGGTAAATAAACCCATTAAGGACCCATCCGTACACTCAGATATAGGATCCGAAGCACCGTTTAGGAGTTATTTTATTTATTTGGCATGCATAGTGTGAACACACTGAGAATTTATTTTCGGCCACACCGGGGGTCGGAATTGCACGCCGTCTGAAGGCGCTGCTCTGGAATAACATCAAGAATAATCCAAAGTATTTTATAGCCAAATACTGGGGTCTTACATCATTCCATCCTTCACGATTTTCATCCCCAAAAAGGAAAACTAGGGAAAAATCAGGGTACTAATCTCACACATGGCTCTCCCGTACCGAGAAGAACTCTTGTACAGTCCTGCGTTACCGCACACAGAACTAAGGATTTGATCTATTCACGCGAGGTCGGCCCTTACCGATGACGTGCATAAGAGAACACACACATCTCCTCGGGTGATTTACATGGAAGACGTTGTCCACCCACTTTACACATTAGGTCAAGGCGGTAGGGAACCTTGCCATCCCTTCACACGGTCTCAAACGGCCCGAAGGCCCTCGGGGGTAGCTCACCTCCCCGATCGATCCCTTACGTCGCACTCCACAACTGGAATCATAGCTTGGACCTGGGACAAAGCCTGGTGATTCCCTCCATCAGATTATCCATATAGTGAATCAACCTAGGATATCTGGTCACACAAGGTTTCATAGTCAATGTCCCTCAACCAAGACTCTATTACACGCTCGAAAGGCATAGGAGTTTCCAACATCGACTAAAGAAAAAGGGGCCCCATGCCTTT
The DNA here is from genome assembly GCA_963277665.1 of Viscum album. Classification (NCBI taxonomy): domain Eukaryota; kingdom Viridiplantae; phylum Streptophyta; class Magnoliopsida; order Santalales; family Viscaceae; genus Viscum; species Viscum album. The sequence continues at coordinate 741,008,808 of OY728163.1, forward strand.
TACCTTAACAACACAGGGTTACACTGACTCCCCATGCTACCCTGGTAGAAACTCAAACAAGGAGCAGGGAGAAAATCATTCCACACACAGAGCCTAAAAATTCTACTCCAAAAAGTCGAAGAGCTGTATAGCGTACCTCTTATCACCTCATGCTCTGCAGGATCGTAGACATCCAATGCTCGTGGCTATTCGTGGTCCCAATTGTCAGCTCTCGTAGCCTGATGTGGACCGCCTAGTGGTGATGAGAAGACCTCATAAAGCCATCTCCCACTACCATCTCCTCCCGCTCCTATGCTAGCACCTCCTCTCTGGGTACTACTCTGATCAGGGCGCTGCTTCTGTCATGGTGGTGCACCTGATGCTTGCCCGAAGCTCTTCGTATGCCTGGTCGGGTAGTCCCGTGTAAGGTGACCTCGCCCATCGCAAGCATAACACTGACTCTCTCAGGGCTGCACTGGTGCCATCCAGTGCCACCGTGGTGTACGACCACACCCCTGAGTCCGGTTGTCAGAAAGTCACAAGCATTAAGGTTCTGATTGCTGACACCTGCTAGCTGTGAAAGACATCTTGGATCTAATGTTCCTGCTGCCACCACCATCTCTATAACGTGACAAGAATCTCTCTGTCACCAGCACGTACTCTAGCACCCCACCATATTTAGAAATTCCCAAGGGTACTATGACATCATGAATATATCTGTGGAGACCATGCTCAAACTTCTGCGCCCAGAAGTTATCATCGGCGACCACGTTCGGGTAAAAGCGTGCACGGTCTACGAATCTAGCCGCGTACTCGGCCACCATTATCCCTCCCTACTGAAACTACAGGAGCTCCTGAATCTGAATGGAGCATAAGAAGGAGGGGAAAAACTCCTCAGAAAAAAACAACTGAATGTCACCCCACTAAAGTGATGACTTGTCAAGAAACTGAGTCACCAGACTCCACCAACACCAAGCTACTCCACGAAAAAGGTTGGCGGCCAAAGCCACCATAAGATCTTCCGGTGACTGCACAAGACTGATAAGGTGAATCACTGTTTCCAGCCAAACCTCTGCTACTTGAGGGTCTGGCTCACCACTGAACCTCAACGGTCTCTTCCGCTGGAACTCACGGAGTGCGCTCAACCTGGGCTCAAGCTCAGTCTACTATACTTATGCTGCCTGCTTCTCAATGGGTGGGGGTGCTGCTATCGGCCCACCCAGAGAAATGGGCTCGCATGATGGGTCCTGGACTGAGGCCTCATAGCTCACAGGGTCCTTGTCACAAACCAAAGCTGGTATCCTAGATGGCTTTCTTCGTGGAGACATCCTGAATATTATAAAGGAGTGCCGCGTTCAGATAAGTATACATGTATATAACGGTAACAACAACAACAACGATGGGGAGATGACTCAAGAAGGACAATCAAAGACTCAATCCAATGTGATGTACAAACCAATTTTCCCTGCAACAACTGTCTCAGCATGTCGAGTCGACAAGCGAGTTATCAGGGTCCTAGTGATTGGATACGTCGGTTTTCGCACCATCACTAGACTCCCTGGCCTGAGAGCTGCTCTCGAGACACGTTAACACTATTTCCCTAAATACTAACCAATTCCTTTTATTTTAGGGATGTCCGAACAGTGTCCCAAGGAACAAACCACCTCGAATACCACTTTTTCACGACCCGACCGTACCCGGGCTCGAGCCACAACTACCCCAAGCCCGGCTCCATAGGCCAAGGGCTGGCGACTAGCGCCAAAGGCTAAACAACTTGGGGAGGCCTTTGACAAAGTACCTGAACACACACACACGCATTCAACTCAATGCAAAAGTGCAGAGTATAAAAGAAATGCAAAGTACCAACTGCTATAAATAAACCACAAAGTGCATTGACCTATAAACAATACAAAGCAAGTGCTGAAGGTAAACTGAAAAGAAAATGAGAAAAACATGTTCCCAACAAGAAAAGTGCCACAACCCGGCAACATGTAAACAGAAGAAAAACAGCTGGAAGGGTCCCCCACCTGGAACCCGACTCCGACCACCGCATGCGGTCCAAGATCTCGAACTCCTAAGCTCCACTGATGTCATGAACAACCAGTCTGTCGTCTGCAAGGGTACACCAAGTGAGGGAAAATCCCAAGTTGGGGTGAGTATAAAAATACTCAGTAGGATACCCCGAAGGCTCGAGGGAGAAACAAAGGAGGTACCGATGGGTGAACAGTAGATCGAATAGGGAAAAGTAAAGGACTACAACTGGGAGTGTAGTACGGAGTACAACAAAGAGTGTAGTCAAGTAATAGTAGAGAGTCCAAATCAACCCAACAAGAGAAAGAAGGTAGACTCGTCCAGACACAAGCAGCTTGAAACTGTGAGAAGATGAACTTCCCGTCAAGTGTTTGCTACCTATAGCAGGATAGTAGACTCGTCCAACCACGAGAATCTAGTCCCAGAAAGCATGTGGCATACCCCACACATCTTCGCCTCTCATAGAAGAAGTGTAAAAAAAACCCAAGGAGTGGGTACTGGAACAAGGTACACATATATATATATGCTCTTTCCAAAAACCCAAACAAGATCGTAAGGGGATCTCCGTCCCATAGCTCAGCTCATGAACGTGAGTAGCCAACTGTCCCAAAAGTAAACACCATCGATGCCCAGCATCCGACACATCTTCCCTGAACTGCAAGTCAAAGGGCTCAAATCACCGCACCTCAAAACTATTCACATTGGGTGGCACTGACTAGGCCCCACAGTTTTAGGTCATGTCGCAAGGACGAGTCTCGTGGGGGTGGGGGGGAGCGCCCCTCATACATGATTGTTCTAGGGGAACATTAAGATACACATCATCACTTCCCCACAGTCGATAGGTCTTCTCAAAGTCGACAGGCGCCCCCCTTCCCAGCCCCGCTGGAGTGTAATCCATGGAAGTCGACGGGTTCCCACTAAAGGGAGACCCGACAAGAGTTGACGGGTGCCACACTGCCCAGTCCCGTAAAAGGGAAATACAATGGAGGGAGACCCAACAAAAGTCGTCGATGAGTCCCAATGCCCAGTCCCATAAAAGGGTACTCCACTAGAGGGAGGATTGGAACCGTCATCGGGGACCACTTCCCAGCCCATCTGGAGGAAAAAACGGCATTGGGGACCACTTCCCTGCACCACTGGAGGTAAAACTGGAACCACTCTAGCCATCCTGGCTTGATGGTACTGCTCGGCGAACACTGCTATAATGGCCATCCCTGCTGGATGGTACCCCACTGGCCAACCCTATTGGAAACAACTTCCTGGGTAGAGGATCAGTGCCCGTGTAATGTGTTGGTCACACTAAATCCATAAGAACTCTACCAGGGAACATGAAGGGAGGAGAGAAACTCCCCAGGCCTCTTAGGGAGATCATGCTCCAATCCGCTGAGTCACTATCGAGGCGGACCGAGACAACTCATCTTAGAAAGTGGGAAAATCACCCATGTTGTATGATCACACGTAGTCGCAAATGGTGCCGCAGTCTGATGAAAGGGGAATGGTACGGAATCCCCTCACTACTGAAGAAACAGATGAACCAAACCATCTCTATCGGTAAAACGTGAACAAAACCAGGGGAAAACTCAACCCTGCTGGTCAACAAACGATAATAGAACCAGGGGAAAACTCAACACTGTTGGTCAAAAAATGAGAACCGGACCAGGGGAAAACTCAACCCTGCTGGTCAACAAACGAGAACAAAGAGACCCTCTACGTTGTGAGAGGTCAATGGTATGCAAAGCAGAAGACGACACACACATGGGTCCCACACGACGTGTCGCCCTGAGTCAACCCCCAACCAAGCACACAAACGATGTCTGGTAGAAACAACCACATGTACCTCCAAGCGTTCTGGATTACTCCCATAGTATACCATGTTTATAGCCCAAAGTAAATCATGCACATGACACCCAACGTCAACGCAAAGGGTGTAAACATAACAACTACAAATTTCCACCTCATTGGCCCAGGCACGACCAACTATATCTCTTCAAGCATAAGCTTCATTCACACAAGTGTGCACACGATCATATGCCAAGGGTTCCCTTTAAACACCGTGGAGGGAACCACCGCCGGTAAACCTTTCACAATTCCACATTTAATAAGATAATGTAAGAGGCTCTTCTCACTTGAATATATTACACTGTTGTAATCCTCGTGAAAAAAACACATGAGATAGGATACTTACTCCCCTCCAATGGATATCTGAAAAAAAGTTACCAACATCCCCTTACGCCCAAACGACGTCTTGTGGTCCCGAGACTCATCCCAAAAAATAGTCAGGCACATCATACCATTGTGATCCCCTCAGGAAAACACATCAAAAGGACTACTCACTTGAGTTCAACAGATATCTAGGGAAAAAGATGCATTTTTTCAAACCACGCACGAGTGGTTTTACATGGGACCCACACCCCAGTCCCGAAGCGCTGCCAATGGATCACACCGTTGTGATCCTCTCGAAAAAGTACACAAGATGGACTTTTCACTTGTCCAAAACGAACACCCAGTGAAAAAGCTGGAAATCACCAACAACTCCCGAAATGTCCCTCATGGGGCCCACACCAGTCTATAGATTTCGAGCGGGAAGACAACACCAATGCAATGCCCTCAAAACAACACCCAAAATCGACTATTCCTCCACCTCGAACAAACGTCCGACAAAAAAGCTACAAAAAGCTATGTACATCTCGAAAGACTGCATGTGGGGTGTAACACCCCAAGATTTTATAGTGTGTTATTTCTTCATAATAATTCAATAACTTTCACTACACGCAACAACAAGTTCAATCACACCATTAAAAGAGGTCATGAATAGTATTAACTACATTTTGAACTTTATATAATCCTTATAATTTTAGAATCCCTATTATGAGTTTCTTAGTCATAATGCAAGAACAGATTCATTTTCAGTATTTCACTTTTATCAACTTCTAATAGTGAAACCTTTTTAAATACAATATTTTAAACTTTTTGACTAAATGGGGACATCAAAAATTTAAAATGAAACACCCCAAGCTTCCACGGTACGTTTCCCTTTGAATAATGTGATAGCATGTGTTGTACGCAACACCGAGTTCTAACACACCATAACCAATCAAACTAGCCGTTATAAATAGTAATACCTACTTTTTGAAAATATATATATTTTATATTTCAAAATGGACTTCATTTTTGGATTCGGAATATCGAATTTAGCCTAAGGTGAAATTTTGGTACTTTTCAGATAACTTTCATATTTTGATGAATAGTGAAAATTACTAAATTTTAATTAAAAACAACTTTTTTAATCAAAATAATTAATAGTGATAAATTATGAATTTGAGTGGTTTTAAAGTATATTTAGAATATATTTTTACAATTTAATATAATTTTGGTCATTAGACATAATTTTACAATTAAACCGAACATAAACAAGTGTCAATCTTTTGATAGTTATTATCTCTTAAAAACACGCGTTTTGTTTTGACAGCGGGAATTAATTTTAAATTAATTTCTTCCACTTCTGTGTTTTGAATTTAGGAAAATGGATTCCATATTTGGAATCAGGATGTTCAAATTGTGTAAATAGGTAACTTTTATTTTTAGACATTTTGAATAATTACTGCGGTAAATATTTTATTTACCATGGTTAAGGGTAAATCCGGTAAATAAGGGTTAAAAAATAATATTATAATAACACTAAATTACCCTAAAACGTGTCTTAACCCTATTGGTTGATACATGGTCGACCATGGGAATCTTTGGGTCGATTTGGGGACCCCATGGATCCACTTGTAAGTGATAATGACACTTTATTTTAATTAAGTTAAAATGAATACAAAAATGACACAAGCATATATCTTTTAGAAAAACAATTGTTACGTAGGGTTATTTATGTTGGATTTTAGATTATAAATATTCATTAGAAAGCTAAAACGATTTCCTACATAATGATATTTTATTTATAATTTTTAGACATTAAATAATTTATTTTATTTATGACACAATGATGATGCAGTAATTACTATAATAGTAAAAAATTAAAATAATTTATATTATAAATACCCAAATAAATATAATATGAAAATTTTAATGAATTAAACTAATTTTCTAGGATAATATGATATATTAGGATTGATTTAATTGACTTTTTTCGATGTAATAAATCTGTTATGAGTTTCACAAAAATCAACTATTGAATAGTGTCAAAATTGACATAAAAGAGTTTTTAAAACAAATATTATATTATTAATTGATATTAAATTCCTAAAAATCTAAGGATCGTCCAAGAGACTTATATAAGGATAGGTTAATCATTAATGGACCACGTGGGGGTCTCTTGGATGTATATAGTAAGTTTATTAACCATATTATATAAAAATACAAAGAGACATTGTAAAAGTGAAACTAATTAACTTAGAGTTAATACTTAAAGATAAGGTTAATATAAGTACCCAAACCTGTCTAAATTCTATTGGTTGAGTGATTTTCGACCTATCCCCACCTTAAACTTTGAATAATCAACTTTGGAGCCATTAGAAACCGAATATGAATTTATTATAAATTAATATTTCTAGCTTTTCCAAAGGTGCCCCTCACCCCTCTTATAAAAGGGCACTCCTCCTTCTCATTTCTTCACACCTCTAAATCCTTTTGGATCGGCCAAACCCTGCCCAAATACTCTCCCAACTTCCCTCACTACAACCTAGGGGCATTAGTTTGATCAGAAAGCCAACCTAAGGAGCCCTTTTGATCAAATCAAAAGGAAGAAACCGAAGAAGAGGTAATGATTTCACCACCCTTTTCCAAGTTCATTTCTTCTTCCACTTCTTCTTCCTTTGTTGTTACCATTATAAAATAATAACTCCAGTATCATTTATATACTGTGATGTTGTTATAAATATGGTACAACCATATTCAGTATTCTATCCACCCTTTGAATAACATGTCACCATACGTGCGTACGTACGGCTTACCGTCTCCACGTCGTGGGGTAATTGTTATTCAATATATTATTATTTGGATGGGTATAATAATGATGTGTAACTCATGTAAATAATAAATATAACATGTTAATGATTCTTTATATATGATATACCATCCATTTATATATTATTTTAATATCAAAAGAATGATATTGTCGCTCGTGCGTACGTACGGACTACCGTCTCCACGAACGCGATGAGATTCATTCTCCATCGTATCCATTCAAGTATAATTATCATTTGATGATTTAAAAATGATGTTTAAGGACTTGATACCATTCTGGATTTGAATAATATACAACTTATCCTTTACAAACATGTCTTACGTAACAAAACATACAAAAGCAAACAAGTAAGTTCACACCCGAAACAGCGATAATACTAAGATATTATTATCAAATCAATATTAAAAGATCATATATGATATCATATTAATGTATATGATTCTTGTATAACTTAATAACAATTATTTCACCATTATACAGGAGGTTAACCTACCCCAACAAAGGAAAAGTACAAGGTAAGGGTTATTTCACAATCTCTTCATTATCCGAGGTTGTATTATACGTAATAATCTACTGGGATTTCTTTATCATCCACATCCATGTTTCTTCGAAATGTATTTCAAAACATTTTTACTATTTACAAGAACATGGGTTAAAGTCATTTATACCCTTGTTTGACTTTTTATAAGAGGTTTATAAAGGAATCTTTCCGTCGTTTTCAAAACAAGGTCCTTTTTGACCTTTTCGACAGAATTAAGATAAGAATGTTTTTTTTATACGGCGGGTGCGGTTATTTTCCGCCGTTATAAAGTCGTCAAAGCTTTCCTTACAAGCTTACAAGAATATTTTCAAGAAAATGTTTTATTTTATATGGCTCTTAAATGATTTCAAAAATAGAAAGAGATATTTCTCTAAAAAGTGTTTTGATTTCATCTATGTCAACATCCTTTAATGGATTTTACGCTTATTTGAAGTTGATTTATTATAATACAAAACTTCTATATTGTATTGAAGGTTTTGTGATATGTTTGACTTTGGATGTGCTATTTTATACCATTCATAGTTTATGGTGAAACTATTGACATTTCGTATGCTAGTTTTAATCCGAATGTTTATGTTATATTTCAAACTTTTCTTCAGATGAATGTGCTAAACAAGTATGTTCCGGGTTGGGGACCGGTAAAAGTAAGCCCTCCAGGTTGGGTACTGGTAAAAGTAAGCCCTCCAGGTTGGGGACTGGTTAAAGTAAGCCCTCCAGGTTGGGGACTGGTTAAAGTAAGCCCTCCAGGTTAGGGAATGGTAAAAGTATGCCCTCCGGGTTGGTGTCCGGTTATTAGAGGCACTCCGGGTTGGTGTCCGGTTATTAGAGGCACTCCGGGTTGGTGTCCGGTTATTAGAGGCACTCCGGGTTGGGTTCCGGTTAGAAGTAACCCCTAGGTCTTGGGATGAGGCCTAGACAAAGAAATTAACGTTTAGCATTATGCATTCCAACATTATGAAAGTGGTTATTGATTTTTGCATGTGATTATTCGATTAGTAGAATATCCATATGAATAAGTAAATGGAATTATTTCATTTTATTTATGCCATTCCATGTTGAAAGTTCAAGTTTAAAAGGCTTATGTTTTAGTTATACATTGCCTTAAATGTTTATTCTTATTTATGAAAGTTTCCGCTATATTGTTATCCTTACTGGGCATTTGAGCTCACCCCTTTTCTATGTTTTATTTTTCCCAGGAAGTGAAGATGTAAGTTATGAATGACCTGCAGGGATATTATGAGGGGATATGAGTGTAGATTATGGAGACAATATGTTGTTGTAGTAGTTTTTCGTTTAATGATGTAATGTAAAACTTATGAATATATCTAGTGTTTCCAAGGCTACTAAACCAATCGGTCTTTTGAGATTTGATCTTTCTTGTGATCATGCCAATGTTACGAAGTAATGCACCGACTCTGGGTAGCTGGGGTCGGGGCGTTACAGTTGGTATCAGAGGAAGTTTAGTACAAACCTTGGAAGCTAGATTTAGATAAACTCTGATTAGAGCACGTAGACCTAAGATGAACTTTGAGGATTAGTGTAGAAGAACTTCCTAGAATTTTGGTATTGTAGAGATTTTGTGAGTTTTCCGAGAAATACATCCCTGTCTGGATACGAACAGGTAGAGGCGGCTCTAGAACAGATGTACCTAGGGGTAAAACCCGAAAACACCGCTTTGAGCTAGACTCGAACGGGAACTGGTGCACGACAACGGGCCTTGCTGCACTCTTGGTTACGACACTCCCGGGGGATATGCTTAGGATAATTCTCATTTTCTTTACAAACCATTATGAAGGGTTTATGAGTATATACTTCCTCAAAGAAAACATTTTTATGATTATGGATTACATCCATAAATAGTTCAATTTATGTTAAGTGTTTTATAAGTATGGGATTATGTATTTTGACTCATAAACTAATCTAGTTTATGCCATTGTTTAGAAATGGCGCCCAGTAGAAGGAATGATAACTCCAGAAATGCACATGATTCAAAGAGAAGGAAGGATCATATCTCTCATGGTCTTAAGCTAGAATTTATAAGAGAAATAGTCTCCCATGTATTATCATCATATGAAGAAATAATATCATGTGTTGATAAGATATGTAAAGAGTTTATTGAGTCCTATGGCTTTGAAGGGAAGCAAGAGAAGAAAAGGATGGAAGAGAGAAAGATGGATAAAGGGAAGAGGGAAAAGAAGAATTTTCCCATATGTGGTAACTGTGGAAAGAAACACCCTGGAACTTGCCTGAAAGGAATGGGAGTTTGTTATAAGTGTGGAGGAAAAGGGCACAAAGTACGTGACTGCAAGGGTAAGAAAATGGTTTCAAATGTACAATGCTTCATTTGCAAGGAGTTTGGACACTACGCGAACCTATGTCCCAGTCAACAGACTATGCCGCAAATGATGTTATTGGATAATAATCATGTTATGATACTACCACAGATGAAGAGGAATGATTAGAGTTCTTATGTTGATTATGTCAATTGAGTGTTGTATCAACAATGTACTTGTTACAATAATCATTGAGTATATAAGGATTGTACTGCAGTACTATTTAATTAAGGACTTGAGATTGTGTGGAACAAAGAAAAGTGACTCAATAGCAGGATAAATTTTTGGAAAATATATGGTTGAGAGAATGATAAATCATAATATAGTTCTGATACTGAGGTAGTGATTCTGGAATAATATGTGATTGTTTTGGATAAATTATATTGGATATTCTTGACTACCCTGGAACTGATTAATGATTTGTATATTCCATCATTGTTGGGGTTTAAAACATTTTTGGATTAATGAAGTATATCCAACTTTCTATATGGAATAAGGGAGCATGAATGTAATCAATAAGGAATATGGTAATTCAGGATGTTTCGGTGTATTAAAAGAATACATGATGAAGGTATTCATATGCTATTACGGGGTAAAAAGGTTCTACATTATGTTTACCTTACTTATAAATGTTGGACTGTGAGTATGGATAGAAGTATTTTGGATAGTTCTAGTTTGGATTATTTTGGATTTCCATAAAAGGACAACCCGGAGGCCGGGCGGCAACCCGTCGCGTCCGGCAAGGCTGCGAGACTTGAACCCGCAACCGAAGGGCGACAAGGGTGTATCACCTACCACTGGCCCAAGAGATGTCCTGGATTAAATAATATAGTTTTTTTTAAAAGATCTGGTAGATGAATTATAAATTCATTTATTTTGGAACCCTGTACAAATAGTATAAATAGAAAAAAAAATTACATTCTATTATCTTTTAGAGTGAAATATGAGTTTGTGGTAGAAATTTATTAGTGGATAAAACTATAATTATAAAGTAAGTATATCTCCTTATGATCTTATCCAATCTCATAAATAAATTCCTCAACATTAATAAAAGGAACTTAGAACAAAAATGTTGTCCTAGATGGAACCTTAAATCATCACTAATTTATGGCTTTGGGATTGTTGGCCTTTTCATAGCCATGTTCTCTACCACTCTCCATCAGATAATTGATGGTTATATTTTTCTTCCATATCCATATTTTCCTACATGGAACCCTAGTATGTGTTATTTTCGGTAATCTTCATACTTTCCACTCTTTATTTTAAATAGAGGCCTCATTAATTCATTTTTCAATGTGGGATTTCAACTAAGATATTTTGAAACGTCAAAAATGTGTTATCCTAATACCCTATGTTTTGTTGAACCGATGGTATTTCAAATCATCATAGATTGATGAATTTAAGGACCTCAATTATACACTTGTTTGTGATTGATGACCTCAATCACTACCTATAAATATTTACGTTTTTCCTCCAATTATATGTCTCTAATTTCCACCAATGTTCTCCTAATCGAGATCATAATTAGGTGGTGACCCTTTCATTTCTCTTTTCCTCATATTAAGACTAAATTTTAGTAACCCAATTTCTGATGTGGGTTTTCCCACAAATATATTTTTTTTATTTTCAACCTTTTATTTTCGAAGAACAATTTCAAATTGCGAGGACGCAATTTATTGAAGGAGGGGAGAATGTAACACCCCAAGATTTTATAGTGTGTTATTTCTTCATAATAATTCAATAACTTTCACTACACGCAACAACAAGTTCAATCACACCATTAAAAGAGGTCATGAATAGTATTAACTACATTTTGAACTTTATATAATCCTTATAATTTTAGAATCCCTATTATGAGTTTCTTAGTCATAATGCAAGAACAGATTCATTTTCAGTATTTCACTTTTATCAACTTCTAATAGTGAAATCTTTTTAAATACAATATTTTAAACTTTTTGACTAAATGGGGACATAAAAAATTTAAAATGAAACACCTCAAGCTTCCACGGTACGTTTCCCTTTGAATAATGTGATAGCGTGTGTTGTACGCAACACCGAGTTCTAACACACCATAACCAATCAAACTAGCCGTTATAAATAGTAATACATACTTTTTGAAAATATATATATTTTATATTTCAAAATGGATTTCATTTTTGGATTCGGAATATCGAATTTATCCTAAGGTGAAATTTTGGTACTTTTCAGATAACTTTCATATTTTGATGAATAGTGAACATTTCTAAATTTTAATTAAAAACAACTTTTTTAATCAAAATAATTAATAGTGATAAATTATGAATTTGAGTGGTTTTAAAGTATATTTAGAATATATTTTTACAATTTAATATAATTTTGGTCATTAGACATAATTTTACAATTAAACCGAACATAAACAAGTGTCAATCTTTTGATAGTTATTATCTCTTAAAAACACGCTTTTTGTTTTGACAGCGGGAATTAATTTTAAATTAATTTCTGCCACTTCTATGTTTTGAATTTAGGAAAATGGATTCCATATTTGGAATCAGGATGTTCAAATTGTGTAAATAGGTAACTTTTATTTTCAGACATTTTGAATAATTACTGCGGTAAATATTTTATTTACCATGGTTAAGGGTAAATCCGGTAAATAAGGGTTAACAAATAATATTATAATAATACTAAATTACCCTAAAACGTGTCTTAACCCTATTGGTTGATACATGGTCGACCATGGGAATCTTTGGGTCGATTTGGGGACCCCATGGATCCACTTGTAAGTGATAATGACACTTTATTTTAATTAAGTTAAAATGAATACAAAAATGAGACAAACATATATCTTTTAGAAAAACAATTGTTACATAGGGTTATTTATGTTGGATTTTAGATTATAAATATTCATTAGAAAGATAAAAAGGTTTCCTACATAATGATAGTTTATTTATACTTTTTAGACATTAAATAATTTATTTTATTTATGACACAATGATGATGCAGTAATTACTATAATAGTGAAAAATTAAAATAATTGATATTATAAATACCCAAATAAATATAATATGAAACTTTTAATGAATTAAAATAATTTTCTAGGATAATATGATATATTAGGATTGATTTAATGGACTTTTTTTGAAGTAATAAATCTGTTATGAGTTTCACAAAAATCAACTATTGAATAGTGTCAAAATTGACATAAAAGAGTTTTTAAAACAAATATTATATTATTAATTGATATTAAATTCCTAAAAATCTAAGGTTCGGCCAAGAGACTTATATAAGGATAGGTTCATCATTAATGGACCACTTGGGGGTCGATTGGATGTATATAGTAAGTTTATTAACCATATTATATAAAAATACAAAGAGACATTGTAAAAGTGAAACTAATTAACTTAGAGTTAATACTTAAAGATAAGGTTAATATAAGTACCCAAACCTGTCTAAATTCTATTGGTTGAGTGATTTTCGACCTATCCCCACCTTAACCTTTGAATAATCAACTTTGGAGCCATTAGAAACCGAATATGAATTTATTATAAATTAATATTTCTAGCTTTTCCAAAGGTGCCCCTCACCCCTCTTATAAAAGGGCACTCCTCCTTCTCATTTCTTCACACCTCTAAAGCCTTTTGGATCGGCCAAACCCTGCCCAAATACTCTCCCAACTTCCCTCACTACAACCTAGGGGCCTTAGTTTGATCAGAAAGCCAACCTAAGGAGCCCTTTTGATCAAATCAAAAGGAAGAAACCGAAGAAGAGGTAATGATTTCACCACCCTTTTCCAAGTTCATTTCTTCTTCCAATTCTTCTTCCTTTGTTGTTACCATTATAAAATAATAACTCCAGTATCATTTATATACTGTGATGTTGTTATAAATATGGTACAACCATATTCAGTATTCTATCCACCCTTTGAATAACATGTCACCATACGTGCGTACGTACGGCTTACCGTCTCCACGTCGTGGGGTAATTGTTATTCAATATATTATTATTTGGATGGGTATAATAATGATGTGTAACTCATGTAAATAATAAATATAACATGTTAATGATTCTTTATATATGATATACCATCCATTTATATATTATTTTAATATCAAAAGAATGATATTGTCGCTCGTGCGTACGTACGGACTACCGTCTCCACGAACGCGATGAGATTCATTCTCCATCGTATCCATTCAAGTATAATTATCATTTGATGATTTAAAAATTATGTTTAAGGACTTGATACCATTCTGGATTTGAATAATATACAACTTATCCTTTACAAACATGTCTTACGTAACAAAACATACAAAAGCAAACAAGTAAGTTCACACCCGAAACAGCGATAATACTAAGATATTATTACCAAATCAATATTAAAAGATCATATATGATATCATATTAATGTATATGATTCTTTTATAACTTAATAACAATTATTTCACCATTATACAGGAGGTTAACCTACCCCAACAAAGGAAAAGTACAAGGTAAGGGTTATTTCACAATCTCTTCATTATCCGAGGTTGTATTATACGTAATAATCTACTTGGATCTCTTTATCATCCACATCCATGTTTCTTCGAAATGTATTTCAAAACATTTTTACTATTTACAAGAACATGGGTTAAAGTCATTTATACCCTTGTTTGACTTTTTATAAGAGGTTTATAAAGGAATCTTTCCGTCGTTTTCAAAACAAGGTCCTTTTTGACCTTTTCGACAGAATTAAGATAAGAATGTTTTTTTTATACGGCGGGTGCGGTTATTTTCCGCCGTTATAAAATCGTCAAAGCTTTCCTTACAAGCTTACAAGAATATTTTCAAGAAAATATTTTATTTTATATGGCTCTTAAATGATTTCAAAAATAGAAAGAGATATTTCTCTAAAAAGTGTTTTGATTTCATCTATGTCAACATCCTTTAATGGATTTTACGCTTATTTGAAGTTGATTTATTATAATACAAAACTTCTATATTGTATTGAAGGTTTTGTGATATGTTTGACTTTGGATGTGCTATTTTATACCATTCATAGTTTATGGTGAAACTATTGACATTTCGTATGCTAGTTTTAATCTGAATGTTTATGTTATATTTCAAACTTTTCTTCAGATGAATGTGCTAAACAAGTATGTTCCGGGTTGGGGACCGGTAAAAGTAAGCCCTCCAGGTTGGGGACTGGTAAAAGTAAGCCCTCCAGGTTGGGGACTGGTTAAAGTAAGCCCTCCAGGTTGGGGACTGGTTAAAGTAATCCCTCCAGGTTAGGGACTGGTAAAAGTATGCCCTCCGGGTTGGTGTCCGGTTATTAGAGGCACTCCGGGTTGGTGTCCGGTTATTAGAGGCACTCCGGGTTGGTGTCCGGTTATTAGAGGCACTCCGGGTTGGGTTCCGGTTAGAAGTAACCCCTAGGTCTTGGGATGAGGCCTAGACAAAGAAATTAACGTTTAGCATGATGCATTCCAACATTATGAAAGTGGTTATTGATTTTTTCATGTGATTATTCGATTAGTAGAATATCCATATGAATAAGTAAATGGCATTATTTCATTTTATTTATGCCATGCCATGTTGAAAGTTCAAGTTTAAAAGGCTTATGTTTTAGTTATACATTGCCTTAAATGTTTATTCTTATTTATGAAAGTTTCCTCTATATTGTTATCCTTACTGGGCATTTGAGCTCACCCCTTTTCTATGTTTTATTTTTCCCAGGAAGTGAAGATGTAAGTTATGAATGACCTGCAGGGATATTATGAGGGGATATGAGTGTAGATTATGGAGACAATATGTTGTTGTAGAAGTTTTTCGTTTAATGATGTAATGTAAAACTTATGAATATATCTAGTGTTTCCAAGGCTACTAAACCAATCGGTCTTTCGAGATTTGATCTTTCTTGTGATCATGCCAATGTTACGAAGTAATGCACCGACTCTGGGTAGCTGGGGTCGGGGCGTTACATGGGGCCCACGTCTCAACTCCGGTTTCAACGCCAGAAACCACACTGGAAAACTCCGGCTCAACTACAAGGTCGCAACGCCACTAATGGAGCTCAATACGGACGTCCGACGCGTCCGTGCTGTCAAAAACAAAATCCCCCAGAAAAAAGCCCATTCACTTAAAGACGTGTCGCTCCTCCGAGGCCCATTTTTTCGGGAATTAAAAATTCCTGAAACCCTCTCAAAAAGTCCTCCTTGATTTAAGGAATGCGTCACCACTAACGGCACGCAAAACTGATGCTTCATCTATATTTTATGGTGTTTTAATTTTTTTATCGGACCGAAACAGGGGTCGGGCCGGTTCGGTCGGCCCACCCCCATCCTGGACCGGCGGTCCAAGGTTTACCGCGCGGACCACCCTAAACCACCGGGACCGGCTAGGCAGGCCCGGCTCCGCCAACACGAACATGCATGGCCCAGGTCATGTCTACCAACCAGGGTCACAAGACCCCGGTCCTCCTCATCGTCACGCCTCGACGTCGATCACTGACCCAACGCCTCCACCTCTCGCGCTCGACCGCCAACGCCTCCGCCGGCCTCACCTACTCGACCTTGCGCTGAAGCCCTCAGCTCCCTGGCCACCCGCTCGCCCAGCCGACGCCGCCTCCCACAGTAGCTTCCCCGACACCCTCGACCGCCTACGCCTCCACTGGCCACAGGAGCCTGACGCGTCGCCGAGCTATCATGCCGGCCTGCTGCCACCGCCCGACTGTGACTACGACCCCCACTCGGCCTCAACCTCACCAACTCCCGCTGAAGCCTCCCCAAACCGCCACTGAGTGGGCTTGCCTGAACCCTCTCCGGACCGCCCCGGTTCACCGAAAAACACCAAAATCTGCAAACTTCAACGAGCGACTACGATCTCCTCCGAACTCAGATTTCAATGCCGAAAAGTGCGCCAGGTAGCTCCAAAAATGTATTAAAAAATTATGGGCTTCGATCGACAAAAAAACAGAAATTCTTTTCTAAAATTTAACTTGAAAGAATAGTTTATATATAAAAATGAAAAACCGGAAACTCCTACCTATTTGGCGTTGCCCGGAGCTTCGCCGTCGATCCGCCAGAGCTGTCGCGCCTCCCAGGAGAGGTGGAGGAGAGAAGGAGTTCCTCCTTGATAGATCCTTCTAGGGAAGTGAAGAGGGGAGGATGAAGGTGGAGAGATGGGTTATATAAGGGAAATTAATTAATCCCTTAATTAATTAAAAACTCATCCCAAATATAATATGCATCTGAAACCCTAAACGCAATGAAAATTAGGTCGCACCTAGGGTAAACACGTCCTCCTGAGCACAATAGAGGTCTTTTAATTTTAATCTGAGGCTCCGTTCAAATGTTATAAAACTGAATGCCCGAGGCCACCAAATTACGAAAACACCCCTGTGGCCATTTTTCACAGATGACCCACGCCAGCGAAGATTACTCCCCTCCTAGGGTAAATGGCACGTTCTGGACGCAACAGTGCCATCGTTTTCCCAATACGAGCCATAGTTTAAGAGATACTTGAGTTTAACCATTAAAAAAATTAATTAATTAATTAATTAATTTATCCGTTTAACTTTCTGAAAGTGGGTGAGGGGTCCAACCATCCGTGCCGACATGATTTATGTCATTCCTAGGGTAAACACCCCATTTCAGACCCATTCGTACACTCAGATTTAGGATCCGAAGCACCGTTTAAGAGTTATCCTTTTTATTTGTCATCCATAGTGTGAACGCAATGAAAATTTAATTCTGGCCAAACCGGTGCTCGGAATCGCATGCCGTCTGAAGGCGCTGCTCTGGAATAACATCAAGAATATTCTAATGTCTTTTATAGCTAAAAACCGGGTTGTTACAGTTTGATTCCATAACAACACCAATATCCTCAATATACAATGATGTTTTTATGAGAAGGATTTTATTTAAACTCACACAACCCTCAGTCTAATGGATAAAGAACATAATGTTTCTGTGGAAGGAAAATTACTGCCTCATTAAACGACGATTGTTCAATCTTCTTTTAACACATCTCATGGTGGCCATTATGATGGAACTTTATTTATATATGTAACATCCTGGGTAAATAAAGAATATGACATATTTAATATTTATTAATATTTTTGAATTAAATATTAATTTTACTTTAAAGGGGTTTCTATGTTCGATAGCCTACCCGATAAGCAACAACATGTTTCTTTGAAATCTTACGTTGCACACTAATAATATATTATTATTATTTTAAATGGTCGGTAACTCCTTGTGATTGTATTGGTGGGAATGGAAAAAACTAACTAAAATATACATGTTTGTTAAATGTATTTACATTTATCCAATAAATGTTTGAGGCTTAAAATGTGAATGAATCTAATTTTAAGCATAATTTACATTAAAAGGTCAATTTACCACCTTTTAATGGAAAAAACCTCTTCAAATATAGTATTTTTCAATTTAATACAATCTATTTGACCAAATAAAATCCTTCTTTAGAATGGGGACATCAAAATTTACTTTGTGTAAATTTTTGGAATTTTTCCGATTATATTCATTTTAAATGAATAGTGTAAATATTGTATTTAAATTCAAAACTATGTTTTAATCTCAATTATTTATATGGTTAGATTATCTTTTTAATTGGCTTTAAAGTGTAATTAGAATATATTTTTACCATTTAATCCAATTTTGGTCATTGGAATTAATATCACTTTGAAATTGGATATAAACGAGTGTCAATCTTTTGATAGTTATTATTTCTTAAATACATGTTATTTTTTATAACTATGGGAATTAATTTTAAAATAAATTAATTACACTTTTTTGTTTTTAATTTGGTAAAATAGTCATCATTTTTGAATTTGGAATATCTAATATATCTTAGGCTGATTTTTTGTTGTTTTTTAGAAAAATATCAATTTTTGATGAATAGTAAAACCACTTAGTAGTTGTTAAAAAACTGACTTATTGATTTAAATTAAATTTTACCACTTCTATGAATTAAATTTCGAAAATCCGACATATATGGTTTTTATCAAGTAGTAAAATGTTTTTCAATAAGATGAAAATAATTTTTGGTGAATACTAACTTTTGACTTTTATTTACCACAGTTAAAGGTAAATAAGGTAAATAAAGTTAAAAAGAATATTATAATAATTAAAAATTATCTTAACACGTGTCCACACATTATTGGTTGAGTCATTTACAACCATGGGAATCTTTGGGTCGATTTTGGGTCCCCATTGAGCCACTTGGGAGTGATAATGACAATTTGGATTAATTAATTTAATATAATGGAAAAATAGACAAAAAAATCTTTTAGTAATTAATTTTTATACGGTGTTATATAAGTAATAGTTTCGACTATAAATATTAATTGGAAAGATACAAATATTTCCTACATCATGGTAGTTTTCTTATAATTTTTGGACATCATATAAATTAAATTATATATGACACAATAACGATGCAATATTTACCACATTAATAAATGATTTAAATAAATAAGTTTATATTGATTACAATATTATCCAAAACATGTCCAATTATTATTGGATGATTTTATTTCAACCATGAGTTGTCTTATCTTTGACTATAATGTTTTTTGGACCTTTTTAAACCAAATATTATTATATAATAAAATAATATTTTCACACTTTCCTGAAGAGCCCCTCCTCCTCCTTATAAAAGGAGACCACATCTAACAAATTTCTCACACCTCTCAAGCCATTTGGCTCGTCCAAACTCTACCCAATTAACCTCCCTACATACCTCTACTCTCCCAAGAAGCATTACCTTAGGAAGAAAGAACTTCAATAAGTCCTTTGGTTCAAACCAAAGGGAGTTACCCAAATTAAAAGTAACCATTTCTCCTAATTGGTTTTCTATTATTTTACTTATCCTGCCCCTAATCTCTTTTTATTCTTTTTCATTTGTAAAAAAACCAATATCTTCAATATATTAGGATGGTGTTATGAGAATTAATATAACTACACTTACACACACCTCCATCTAATGGGTGATGAACATAATGTTCATGTGGATGGAAAACAAACGCCTCACAAGAAAATGATTGTTCAATTACATCTTACCGCCTCTCATGGTGGCCATTATGGTGAAACTGTATTTATATATGATTTATATATTATGTTTATTTTTTCTTTATGATTCATTAATTCTCATTTATAGCACACTGTTTGGTTTCCATAGTGGGTAAATATGACAATCTCATTTGAGAAGTGCAGACTACCACCACCCTCAAAGTGATGTGACTCGTTAATGGATTATGTGGGATGTATAAAAGATGGAGTTAATGATATAATATATGATATTATACTGTAATTATAATATACATATGTATCATTATGTTTTAATTCCATTAAAATAAGAAATATAAATGAAATTAGTGTTCATGCGTAGGTACGGCTTACCGTCTCCAAGAACGGTGCATTTCATTTCTTCCCTCCAAATGTTATGTACTATTATAAATACATGAATATACTGGATATATAAGATATATATTATATCTAAATTCTGATTTTCATTATGGATATAATGGACTATTGACCACATGGACAACTTGAAAATATAAGGTGTTCATTGTTGACTCAAGTACCAAATACAGACAAAACGACTATTATTAACATAAATGATTACTTAATGATTATAACATTGTAATAATTGATATAAATGAAATTATAAACACTAAAAAGGTTAATAAGATAGTATAAACTAACTTTAGTCGATCATTCAGTAGATTAATGAACGATTGAGTCAAGTCGGACATGAGGTAAGGGATTTTGTTATCTAACGTTTAATTCGGTGAGATTTTTATAATTCACAACAGATTTATTGCATGTGGTGTATTTTGTTCTTCCAATTGATATATACTATCATAATGATATTTATATTCATGTTATTCTGTGATTATATTGTAATTTATTATCTTTTTGTTATATGAATCGATTGAATTACAACGTGGTAAGGGTTCTTCATCTCACTTGTTTTTATTCTCATGAGAATCATGCTATATTTTCCACTATCTCCTTTTGTGTGGTGTATGTACTTCCCATGATTGTACTATTTGTGTAATATAATTTTATTTGTGAGTCATTACATCTTAATTGGATGGTCCATCTTTAATGTGGAAAATGTTTTGTAAGTTACCAAATCGATAAGGGAACTTCTTAACCCAATTCCCATTCTTTGGGTTGATATTCTATTTCTTATTTATGTCATCATATGAATATGTGCAAATGACCTCTGATTGTTATAAACATAATATCCACTTATATTGAGTGTATTTATATTTTTCATACATAATTATTTGATTGATTTATCCTTAATTTAAAGATACCATCATTATAAGGGACTTTATCTCAATTTACATTCCATTGAGACTTATTTATTATTATGCACCAATTAACTTTAATATGGTGTATATACTCTCCTTTGGAAAATTATATCATGAATCTCTTTATTCTCATGATATTATAATGTTCTGATTATATGTTACTCTTCAATTATTTTTATTCAAGAGTATCTCATTTTGATAGAAACTCTTTAACTAAAATATAGTTTTAAATGTTTTAAAGATTTATTAATATAAATCATTCTAACTAATGTCCATGTTTTGAAAATGGTTTTTAAGGATATATTCATATGGAAATTAATTGTTTAAAATGATAAATCTTTTAAAATATATAAAGTGGTATGGGACAGTTTGATTGAAAAATGTATTTTTTAAATGGTTTTTGAAAATCGATTGATTATTTCAATATCGTGAAGTTATTTCTTATGATTGAAAATGAAATGTTGTTATTGAACTTTTTATATCTGTAATATTTTATGTGTAATGATGGTACTTGGAAATTTGACAGGTGGTTATGCGATAAACCAAATGACGGGTGGTTCCATGAATATTAGGACGGGTGGATATGTTATAACCTCTAATGCATTGGGTATGAATGTTGGTCGTATGTCTATTCCATTTAATGATATGTGTAGAAGTTGACCTTATGATTATTCCATTTATGTAGGTTTATTTTCCAAGTTGCCTTTATATGTTATGTGTTCTTTATATGGGTTTTATAGTAGTCTTTTGGTTAAAAAATGGGTAAGTGCAGATCTTTTATTCAGTGAAGAGTATTTACTACTTCATAAAGGTGAAATGTATTACTTTTGTTAATGTAATCATGGTTTACTTGTTCTTTTTAAAAACTAATAGTTTTCTTCTTTGTGTATCCCGTAATGAGATTTTTATGATCTTTCCATGTTTTTGAAATGTTTTTCATAGGACATAATGTGGAATATGGTCATAGATGCGATCAAAGAAAATTCATGCTATCATAAACATGAAACTAGACATGAATCCTTTTTTCAAGTGATTTTATTTTGTGAAAAAAATGGAAACTATGTAGATGTGTCCACTTTGTAAAATTTTGATATGTAATAGGTATGTCATAATTCTCTAAAACTCTAAACCTGAAAATATCCTCAAGGATAATTATTCATTCAAATCAATAATATGTATGGTTTAAGGCCGGGTCCTTACAGTTGGTATCAGTGGTCAGTTTAGACATCTTTAGGGATTAAGAGTTTTCATTAAACACATGGTTAGTCCCATTGTCAATTATTTCAGTTAAATACTTGTTTTCTATCCTTTTCAGATCAAGGAATGCCAATTACAAATGGAATGAGGAGGATCTCAAATGACATTTCTATCTCTTATTGATGACATGATTGCAGTAATTATTGAAAAGTCATGTTCGGATGACTGTGAAACTTTTTCTAGCATTCAACTCACTTGCAAGCAGTTGTTTGAGATATCAAACACCTCCACTATACCTAGTTATCATTATGGATCGTGGGTTTTATTTAGAAAAATCCTATTTTCCCAGTATTCTCATATATTCATATATGGTAAATATTATCAATTAATTTTCAAATATTTAACTTTTTCACGATTTTTTGAAGCATTTTATGATTTTGAAAAAATGCGCTAAAGAAGGAGACCCTTGTGTAACCTATTTATATTTTCTTTTATAAAATAGTATCTCAGAACATACCTATGGTATTTTAAAAGGACCATTAATTGAATGTTTCAACACAAATTTGGTCTGATTATTTTATTGAAATCATGTTTTATATGATATTTTAAAATTATATGTCATAGATGATTATTTTCCAAAATTGTTTTTCTATGAACACCCATAAAACCCATGTTGAACAAGGTGTACTTTGATGGAGGAAGAAAATGATTTTGATGGATCTCTAAATCATTTTTGCGATGCATGGACCATCTACCTACGTGAACAAGATGATGATGTAACCATATGGACACCATGATCAAGGTATGGTGTTCTTTATTTTGGGGATTGTTTTATTTTATCATATGGTGGGGAAATAATAATTCAAGAATTAAGATGTTGAGATCATAATGCTGTTCAATGAAAATGAGGGGTACAAGAAACCATTGTGGTTAAAACATGTTAGGGTTATTTTTTAGTTTTATAAATAGGAAAACTCGTAGGATGGGTGACAACCTGTCACATCTGGCAAGGCTGCAGGAATCGAACCCACATTCGAAGGGCGACAATGGATTATCTCTTACCACTAGCCTACTTGATGACCTTGGTTAGTATGACTTATTATTTTATTAAAATGATTTTATAGAATAAGAATAAGTTGATTTTTGGAACTTATGTTTTATCAAATGGATATAAATTGTTTAGAAAAATGATTTAGTGATTAAGTGATAAAGGTTGTTTTGGAACAAGTTCTCTCTTTTGAGGAAACACTATATGACTAAGGAAGATAGAATACTCTGGGATTTCAATTGTGGAATAATGGTTGAAATTTTATTTTGGAATATTCTATGTTATTATTATGGACCTATGATTATTTTGTTTATTTATGAAACTGATTAACCTATCATGTAGAATGTGTGATTAGGTTAATTACATTTCAATATGAGATTTTATGAGTAACTAATGTTATTTGGTGATAAATGATAAGAATTATCTTCGATGACTATGTAATTAAATTGTTATGAGATTTGGGTTTCAATCTTAGTTTGTATTACTTTTGATGAATTTTAGGGATAGTTGTTTATTGAATGGTCTATGTTGATCTTTGGGTTTTGATTGACAAATTTTGGAGATTTACAGTAGTTTTTCTTCTTGTAAAAGATAATCCTTTTTGGGTATTATCTGATCTCGCACTAAATTTTTTGGTTTTAGATGATTTCTAAAGAAAAGGGAAATATGTTGTGATATTTTGTGGATTATGTGATTCTCAAGTAGATGATTCTTGTGCTTTTTATGTGACCATTTCGTTTTGAATGAACTTTGTTTGGAGAAAAGATTATTTTTTGGTTGAAACTTATTAATGGATGAAAATATACTTGAAGGTAAGTATATTTACTTATGTTCTTCTTCATTATAGTAAATTAATTCCCCAAAATTATGAAAAGCAATGTAAAAAAATGTTGTTGGTTTACTTTTCCTACTGGGTTATCAATGACCGTTTAACCCATCACGTGTTTGTGATTTTCTGATGGTTAACTTTCTCATAAACATGTTTTCTATCACTCTCCGTCAGAACTTGACCCTTTGTTTTCTATTCCATATCTATGTTTTCCTACATGTAATCCATGTTTGGGTTATCTTGGGGGACCTTTGTTCTTGTCTTTATTTCTTTTAAAGTGATAGTTTTACTAACTCTTTTTCCGAAGTGGGAATTACAATGATGTTTCCGAGCCCTTTTTTTTAAATTGTGAGGACGCAATTACCAAAAGGGGGGAATGATGTAACATCCCACGTAAATAAAGAATAATATATATTTCATATTTATTAATATTTGTGAATTAAATATTAATTTTACTTTAAAGGGGTTGCTATGTTTAATAGCATACCCGATACGCAACAACATGTTTCATTGGAATCTTATGTTGCACACAAATATTATAATATTATTTTTTTAAATGGTCGGAAACTCATAGTCATTTTATTGGAAGGAATGAACAAAACTAACTAAAATATGATTATACATGTTTTTCAACTGTATTTACATTTATCCAATAAATTTTAGAGGCTTAAAATGTGAATGAATCTAATTTTAAGCATAATATACATTAATAGATCGATTTACCGCCTTTTAATGGAGAACAATCATTAAATATAGTTTTTGTCACTTTAATACATTATATTTGACAAAATAAAATCCTTATTTAGAATGGGGACATCAATATTTACTTAGTGTAATTTTTTGTAATTTTTCCGAAAAAGTTCAATTTTTAATGAATAGTGTAAATATATTATTTTAATTTATAACTATGTTTTAATATAATTTATTTATATTGATTTATTATGTTTTTTATTAGTTTTAATGTCTAATTAGAATATATTTTTACCATTTAATCCAAGATTTCTCATTTTAATT
The DNA here is from genome assembly GCA_963277665.1 of Viscum album. NCBI lineage: Eukaryota > Viridiplantae > Streptophyta > Magnoliopsida > Santalales > Viscaceae > Viscum > Viscum album. The sequence goes on from OY728163.1 coordinate 741,034,048, forward strand.
AATTTCACTTTGAAATTGGACATAAATGTGTGTGAATCTTTTGATAGTTATTGTTCATTAAAAACACGCTATTTGTTTTAACCATGAGAAATAATTTTAAAATAAATTAATGACACTTTTATGTTTTGAATTTGGTAAAATATACATCATTTTTTAATTTATAATATCAAATATATCTTTGTCTGAATTTTTGGTATTTTTATGAAAAACTTCAATTTTTGATGAATAGTAAAACCACTTAGTAGTAGTTAAAAACCCAAATTTTTGATTTAAATGAAATTTTACCACTTCTGTGAATTGAATTTGGAAAATTTGAAATACATGGTTGTTATCGAGAAGTAAAATGTGGTTCAATAATATGAAAATAATTTTTGGTGAATAGTAACTTTTGACATTTATTTACCGTGGTGAAAGGTAAATAAGGTAATTCAAGGTAAAAAGAATATTATAATAATTCCAAAATACCTTAACACATGACCAAACATTATTGGTTGAGTTATTTACGACCATGGACATATTTGGGTCTATTTTTGGACCCCATCGTCCCACTTGGGAGTTATAATGACAATATGGATTAATTAATTTAATCTAATGGGAAAATAGACAGAAACAAAACTCTTTTAGTAATTAATTGTTATATGGTGTTATATAAGTAATATATTTGACTATAAATATTCATAGAAAATATATAATGATTTCAGACATCATGGTATTTTTTTTATAGTTTTTAGACATCAAATAAATTAAATTATTTATGACACAATAACGATGCAATATTTACCTCATTAATAAATGATTTAAATAAATAAGATTATAATGATTAAAATATTATCCAAAACCTGTCCAATTATTATTGGATGATTTTATTGCGACCATGAATCATCTTATCATTTACTATAATTATTGATGGACCTTTTTATACCAAATATCATTATATAATTAAATAACATTTTCACACTTTCTTAAAGAGCCCCTCCTTCCCCTTATAAAAGGAGGCAACTTCTAAAAAATCCCTCACACCTCTCAAGCCATTTGGATCGTCAAAACTCATCCCAATTAATCTTTCTATTTCCCTCTCCTCCCCCTAGAAGCCTTTACATAGGCAGAAAGCACTTCATAAAGTCCTTTGGTTCAAACAAAAAGGAGTTACCCAAATTAAAGGTAATAATTTCTATTAATTTGTTTTCTTTTCTTTTACTTCTCCAGCCCCTAAACTATTTTTATTATTTTATTTTGTAACAAAGATAGTATCATCAATATACTAGCATGTTTTCATGATAATTAGTTGAACTACACTTACACACACCTCCATCTAATGGGTGAAAAACATAATGTTTCTGTAGATGGAAAACCAACGCCTCAAGAGATGACGATTATTCAATTACCTCTTACCGCCTCTCATGGTGGCCATTATGATGGAACTGTATTTATATATGATATATATATTATCTTTATGATTTCCTTATACTTCTGTACTTCCCATTTATATCACACCTTTTGGTTTCCATAGTGGGTAAATACGATAATCTGATATGAGGAAGTGCGGACTACCGCCCCCGCAAAGTGATGTGAATCGTTAATTCCTTATCTGGGAGGTATAAAGGATGAAGTTAGTGATATTATATATTACATTATACTATAGTTATAATATTACTATGTATTATTATGTTTTAATTCCATTAAAATAAGAAATATAAATGAAGGTTGCGTTCATGCATACGTATGGCTTACCGTCTCCATGAATGGTGCATTTCATTTCTTACCTCCAAATGATATGTACTATTATAAATACATGTATATAATAAATATATAATATATATATATGATATATAAATCCTGATTATCATTCTAGATATAATGTACTATTTACCACATGGACAACCTGTAAATATAAGGTGTTCATTTTTGACTCAAGTACCAAATACTGACAAAATGACTATTATTAACTTAAATGATTACATAATGTTTATAACATGGTAATTATTGATATAAAAGGAATTATAAACTTGAAAAAGGTTCTTAAGAAAGTATTAATTAACTTTAGTGTATTATTCAATAGATTAAATAATGATCGAGTCATGTCAGACATGAGGTTAGGGATTTTCTTATCTCACGTTTAATTCTGTGAGTTTTTTATTATTCGCCACCTATTTATTGCATGTGGTGTATTGTTTACATCCAATTGAAATAAACTATCATGATTATATTTATATTCATGGTATTCTGTAATTATTTTGGTGGTTATTATCTTTTTGTTCATACATCTTGATTGAATTACAACGTGGTAATGGGTCTTCATCTCACTTGTTTTTATTCCTGTGAGATTCATGCTGTATTTTCCACAGTCACCTTGTGTGTGGTGTATGTACTTCCCATTATTTTAATCTTTGTGTAATATAATTTTATTTATGAGTATTTAAATCTTCATTGGATGATCCTTCTTTCATGTGGCATATGTTTTGTAAGTTACAAAATCGATAAGGGAACTTCTTAACCCAATTCCCGTTCTTTGGGTTGATATTCTATTTATTATTTACGTAATCCTATAAATATGTGTGAATGGCCTATGATTGTTTTACATTTAATATCCACTTATATTGGGTGTATTTATATTTTTCACACATAATTATTTTATTTATTTATCATTAATTTAGGTATACCGTCTTTGTAAGGGACTTTGTCTCAATTTACATTCCATTGGGACTTATTTATTGTTATGAACCAATTCACTTTTATATGGAGTATATATTGTCCTCTGACATACTATATCATGTATCCCTTTATTCTCATGATACCATAAATTTTTTTATTAAATGTTACTCCTCAATTATTTGTATTCAAGAGTCTCTCATTTTGTTAAAAACTCTTTAACTAAAATATAGTTTTTAATGTTTTGAACATTTATTATTCCAAATATTTCTATTTAATGTACATATTGTGAAAATGTTTTTAAGGATTTATTTATATGGACATTAATTTTTTAAAATGATAATTCTTTTAAAAGCTTCAAATTGGTATGGGACACTTTGATTCAAAAATCAATTTTTAAATGGATTTTAAAAATGGATTGATTATTTCAATATCATAAAATTATTTATTATGATTGAAAATGAAATTTTGTTATTGAAATGTTTATATTTGAAATATTTTATGTGTTATCATGGTAATTGGACATTTGATGAGTGTTTACGTGATAAACCAAATGACGGATGGTGCCTTGAATACCAGGACATGTGGTTACGTTATAACCTCCAATGCATTGGTTATGGAAGATGGCCATATGGATATTCCATTTAGTGATATGTGTGGAAGTCAACCATATGGTTATTCCATTTATGAATGTTTAGGTCCCAAGTTACCATTATATATTATGTGTTCTTTATATGGATTTTATGGGAATCTTTTTGTTTAAAAAAGGGAAAGTATTGATCTTTTATTAAGTAAAGAATATTTACTACTGCATAAAGGTGAAAAGTTTTACAAATGTTAAAGTATTTATGGTTTAGTTTTTGTTTTGAAAAACTAACAGTTTTCCTTATTTGTGTACCCATTACTGATCGTTTTATGCTCATCCCAAGTTTTTGATATGTTTTTCACATGACATAATGTGGAATATGGTCATGTATGGGATCAAGGAAAAGTGATTTTGTCTTAAACATGGAACTAGACATGACTCCTTTTTTCATGTGTTTTTATTTTTTGAAGAAAAATAGAAACTGTTTATAAGTGTCTAATTTGTAATCTGTTGAGATGTAATAATTATGTTCCAATTCTCTAAAACTCTAAACCTGAAAATATCCACAATCTGAATTATTCATTTTATTCAATATTATGTAAGGTTTAAGGGAGATTCCTTACAATATATGATATATATTATATTTATGTCCCCACTATGATTCTGTATTTTATATTTAAAACAAAACTTTATGATTTTAATGCTGGGAAATTGCGATAATTTCATATGAGGAAGTGCCGACAACCGCCCCCTCAAGTGATGTGACTCATTCATGCCAAACATGGAATTTATAAAGAATGAAATTAATGAACTTATGTTACCTATATAATATATATATTATACTGTAATTATAATATATATTTTTCTCATTTAGTTTTAATTCCGTTAATATGACAGAGAAATGAAAGTGGCAATCATGTGTACGTACGGCCTATCGTCTCCATGAATGGTGCATTTTATTTTGTTATCTCCAAATGTTATAGAAAAGTATAAAATGAATATATACTGGATTTATATGATATTTAAATTTTAATGACCTGTAAATTTCAAGGAAAAGTTTTCCTTAAATTCTTTTAGATTTTACGAGTACGCAATTTCTGATGAAACCTGATTCTGAAGTCCGGAGTGCCCGGAATCAATTTCCGAAATTTAGCTCGGATACGTTCAGTGAACAAATGAGCAGGTTTTTATATCTTTTGAACTGGTTCTCGGAATTGAAAACTGAGGTCACCAATGGAACCACAGTTCCAGTAATTGCTTAAGAGAACCTTTTCTGAAGGTGCGTTTTCTACGAAGGAATTTCTAAAAATTAATGATTAAATGTGAAGTAAATAAAAATGTTGTACACTTTTATTTTCTATATTTAAATGGTTATATCCAATGTGTGGGAGTTGGGGTGGGAGCCACTAGTTCTTCACTACCTATGAGAGGATTAAAGGTTTGGTGGGGCCCACACGAGCCCAACTCTTCATATTCCCTAACTCCCTAACTTCCCTCTTAATTTGAGTAACTCTTATCTCTCTATCTCCCTCATTAATCATCCCAACATAACACCCAATTAATTAGAAAACTCAAGTTTAATTAATTAATTGTTTCTGTTTTTTAATTTTGGAATTTGAAATGTATGTCATTCTTTAATAAAATAATAGGACTCTTATTTTAATTGGGGTTGTCTTGTTGTGGTCCGACTTTGGGAGAAGAGCTCTAGTTTCATCTTGAAGAACTTCATCTTCAACGAATAACGTCAACTCTGCGACGAAGAATGTTGATTCGGCGGCCCAGGTTTCTTTACCCTCTTCTTCCTCCACAACAAGAGAGGAGATACTGATGGTGACAGAATCGACACCATCATCCGTGTTGCATGACAACTGTAAACTTCTTTCGAGGTAGGGGTGTGTTTATGAATGATCAACGTTGTTTTTCCTTCCATGTTATTGGTTCTCTCAAAACCATTTTCTATCAAACTAATGCAGAAGAAACCATACCAAACTAAAATGGTCTAATTCCTCCGCAGTTCTTGTTGTATGGTGTTCACCAACCGTTCTTGAGCGGTGAATCAAAGAACGTTTTTAAAGCCGATCGGAGGCCCGAAAACATCCGAAACGGCCTCAGAACATCGGGACGACCTAGGAGAGGGAGATTTGTAGAAATCATATCATCAGAATGAAGATAGGATTCCTTCGGAGGCGTGCTAGCTAGAGGCATAATTTCTAGAAAATTGAAAAATACACGACGTGTCAATCAAAAGCACACGCTGTGTAGTACAAGCGTTCAGTGGCAGAAGTAACGGACAACAGAAGAAGTGACACACAGTGTGTGACACCAATCACACTGCATGTACTGTCCACACAGTTTTACAGAGGAGAACTCGATGTAAATGGCGTGTATTTAAATAAAATACACGGACATGGACAGAAATACACGACCACGGGGCACGACGCGTATTATTCTCATAGAAAGGAACAGGCAGCTTCGCGAGGCTCGGCGTGTAATATGGGTGATACACGGACACGGGAAGAACCACACAGCCAAGAGGCACATCATGTATTCCAGAAATACACGAACATGGGGTGGAGTACACGGGCATGTACACCACCACAAGGCCAGGCATGGCCAGCGCACTTGGAACTGACCCTAGACGTTTAGACATGGCGTGTAACCATACTACACGCCATGTATTTACTTATCTACATGACCATCCCTGCGACACAGACTGTATCACATGGGTAGTACCCGGTGTCTGATGGCATAACGTGTATCGCTTACCTACACGCCGTGTAATTTTTGAAAATGGCTTGGTCATCTTTTTCTCCGTTACTTGGGCACGTTTTAATTGGTTTTTCCCCTATGACATGGGATGGATCTATGGATACATCAACTCTGGTCTTCGTGACAGTTGATGTATCGATCTTTCACTCGAGGAGCAGACCCTCTGGAAATTGAGCATGTTGTGTGCAGGAACCATAGAGATGGATGCAACTGCGATGACGATGACGAATGTACTTGAATCCTACGTGGGTTTGGCAGTGAGGAAGAATGTACTTGGATCCTCCATGGGTTCGGCAATGTTGGCGACTGTACTTGGATCCTCCCCTGGTTCAGTAGCGATGGTGACTGTACTAGAATCCTACGTGGGTTCGGTAGCAATGGCTACTGTACTTGGATCCTACGTGGGTTCAGCAATGACGACTTCTATACTTGGATCCTATGTGGGATCAGCAGAGGATATGATTCAGAAGTTACATCTAATAATCTCCAACTCTCTTCGTGAGTAGTATACTTGTGTGAGCTGAGCCTTGACTTACAATCATTATATTCGATATGATTGACTTGCTATCCTGTGTGGATTGGATTGTGCTTTCCTGTGTGGATTGGGTTGTACTTTCTTGTGTTGAATGGGTTGAACTTGGGCTCGGAAGTTAGAGTCGTACTAGAATTTATGACTTAGTTATATGTATGTTGATATACCTAAGAAGAGTTGGTTGATACTTCGTGTTTGTATCCTTCCTTTGTGGTTTATCCATTGTGGATTCATAGAGACCTTCTAGGGTCTTGGGGTCCCTACTAAGTATCGTATAATCAACCTTGCACGGGCCATGCCTGCACTACATTGTGTTGGTTGCAGATGACAGACAACACTGATCGTGGATGAGTCTTGTGGAGCGTGACGGCACCCAGAGGTGGACTATCCGGTGAGACGTACACGGAGCGGATGGCCGGACCTGAGAAGCTGAGGAGACCATCTGTACCCACCATTCAGGTGGGATTTCCGTAGAATGACTCGATGGTTGTTGTTTTACTTTATTGCTGATATACATTCATTTCAGTTGTACTGTACTTTCTGTTGGGTTTGTATTCTGGCCCATTTACTTTCCAACACTTACTTTTGTACACAGTTTACTTAGTGATTACTTCATATTGCTTACTCCGTGGTGTTTGTTTTCTTATATAAATTCTATGTCTTCCCCTTTATCAGGATTTACGCCTTTGGTGCTAGTTACCAGCCCCTGGCCTATGGAAGGCGGGCTTGGGGTAGTCACGGCATGGGCCCCGAGGACGGGTCGTGACAAATTGGTATCAAAGAAGTCAGTTCTACCATAGAACTAGGAATCTGATAATTCCTTCTATGTGAAGAAATAATGTTTAGGGTATTGAGTGTGGTTATCAGTCCAGGGAGTCCAATGTTGGTGTGGTGGCCGACATATCCATACACTAGGACCCTAACTTCTGATTTATGATTCAATGCACAAAAATATAAATTGCATGTGTGTTTCAAAAGTTTTCTTTATGATTACATTGTGTAAGATCTCCAGGTATACTATACAAATCGTGCTTCACCTGTATCTTTTCAGGATGGCCCAACGATGGCACCCAGCAAGGGTTCCGAGAATTGTGCGAGACGGCAACCCATCGAGTGATGAGGCCTCGATGTAGGGCCCCATTACAGCGGAGGCACCAGCGGTACCTCTACCCACCGAGCCAACAATGCCACTAGCCCTAGCAGTGGATAGTGCATGTCTCCTGAGTGCACAAAACAAGTTTCAGCGTCATATACTGCCCGGGTTCCGCGGGGAGACGGACACTCAGGCGGCCGAGGATTGGATGGAGGCTGTAGTTCAAGCCTTCAAATTGGTAGGGACACCAGCAGATCTTATGATGATCCTTGCGGAGAGTCTCCTGCATGAATCAGTAGGTAGATGGTGGATCCTGATGCTCCAGGTGCACGACAAGGCATCACTTCTTTGGTCGGACATCGAGAGGCTTTTCCGCTCGGAGTTCGTTCCAGCCACCATCCGTGCGGTGCGAATTCAGGAGCTACTACCGGTACGACAGAGCAACATGATAGTATCCCAGTACTCGGCGAGATTTACTGCTCCCTCATGCTACTCCATGGACATGGTACGGGACCCATTCTTCTGGGCCCAGACCTTCGAGCAGGGACTGAGGCATGAGTTCAGTGCATTGATGATCTCCCTCAGTATTCGGACACATGTAGGAGTACTGGAGCGGGCCTTTCTTGTGAAGAGCTTTCTTGTTCAGCCTTCACCAGCAGCGAGACCTACTGCAGGGTGGCACATAGAGGTGTCTTCTGCAGCCAGCAGTAGATAGATGACAAAGAGGTCCAAGCGGACCATACCATTATATGGGGGACCTTAGGATACTGGTTCGGATGTGTAGGGCACACGCAGCAGATCCAGTCATTTGAGGGGCAGAAAGTGCTATGCATGCGGCGAGCAGGGCCACATGGCTCGTGACTACCCGACCCACCATGCAGAGGTGTAGCAGACTGTTGAGGGAAAACCCAGGAAGAGGCAAAGGTTCGACTGTGGCAGTCCGCAGGGAGCATGCAGATGAGACAGAGGAGTAGTCCGAGCAGCAGGTGGTGGGCGATGCTTTGAGGCTCTTCCACCACCACCACCACAAGGAGGTCCATCCCGACCATAGGGAGCTGGCGGACAGTGGCAGACTCAACTTCTGAAAGTGGAGGCCTACGACCACGGTGCACCTAAGATGATTCGAGGTACTATCTGTGTCTACTCCACCCTTGCTGCAGTTCTTATAGGCACATGAGCGAGTCATTCAATCATTGCTACTGCCCTTGTTTGGAGATCGGAGATTTAGACAGATCTGTTGGCTCGATCCTTACGGCTATAGACTCCTATGGGAGTAGACTCGATGATTACACACTGGTGTCGGCAGTGTGAGCTTACTCTAGGAGGCGAGAGGGTTGGCTGGGATCTTCTTGTAGCGGCGTCAAGGTCTTACGACGTAATTTTGGGTATGGATTTGTTATCTACGGTCCATGCTGAGATCGACTGTATTAGGCGCAAGGTGCGATGTGTCTGCACCGATGGGAGCAGGTTCACCATCACCGGTGAGAAGGGAGCCTTTGCAGTGCAGGATGGAATCATGCAAAGGAGAGGATAGTCAGTCACCCATCAGTTGGCTAGTCTCATCCTAGGAGCACTTGATGTGCGGAGTCCGAGTTTTCCTTTTTTGGTGGATCAATATGCGGATGTTTTTCCTGACGACGTTCCAGGACTACCTCCTCACAGAGAGATAGACTTCTATATTGACTTATACCTCAGGACAACCTTGATATCTACTCCAGCATATCGTATGTCTCATGCTGAGCTTCAAGAGCTATAGGTACAGCTAGAGGACTTGCACAACAAGAGATTCATTCGACCCAGTGTTTCACCCTAGGCTTCCCCGATTTTGTTTTCCATGATGGTGGAAGGGAGCTTGCGACCACGTGTCGACTACCATCACCTAAATTAGGTGACTGTGAAGAACAGGTATCCACTACCCAGGATTGTAAACCTCTTCGATCAGCTCATGGGAGCACACTGGATCTCGAAAATAGACCACATGTCAAGTTATCATCAGCTCAGAGTTCAAGACGAGGATTTGTAGAAGACGACCTTTAGGTGTCGGTATGGCCACTATGAGTTCTTGGTTATGCCATTCAACTTAACCAATTATCCAGTAGTGTTTTTGAGTCTCATGAACAGGATATTTCAACCCTACCTCGATCGATTTTTCGTAGTCTTCATCGACGACATATTGATTTACTCGACTAAAAAGGAGGAGCACACCTACCACTTGCGAGTTGTACTGGATACACTCCGAGATAAACAGTTTTATGATAAGCTCTCTATGTGTCAGTTCTGGATTCGAGAGGTCCACTTCTTGGGGAACGTCGTCTCTGATTCGGGAGTTGTGGTGGATCCTACGAAGATCGAGGCAGTGCGAGCTTGGGAGCCACCTAAGAGCGTGACAGAGGTGTTGAGTTTCCTAGCTCTGGCTGGGTACTATCAGAGATTTGTGCCAGACTTCTCCAGAGTCACAACACCACTTTCAGCTTCGAAAAAGTAGGGGAAACCCTTCGTGTGGTCAGATAGATGTTAGCAGAGCTTCCTGGAGCTGATACAGAGATTGACTAGTGCACCCATCTTGAGGCTACCGGAGGATGGAGTATGGTACGTAGTTTACTGCGATGCATTAGGGTCTGGACTCAGGTGTGTCCTAATGCAGGAGCTGGTAGTTATCGCCTATGGATCATGACAGTTGAGGCAGCATGAGAAGAACTACGCTACCAATGACATGGAGTTAACAGTAGTGGTCTTCGCCTTGAATATGTGGTGGCATAATCTGATGGGTGAGCGCTTTACATTCTACTCTGACCACCAAAGTCTCAGGTACATCTTCTCGCAGAAGGACCCGAACTTGAGACAGAGGCGATGGCTCGAGTTCCTTCAGGACTATGACTTTTAGATAGTCTATACTCATGGGAAGGGGAACGTAGTAGCTGATGCTCTCAGCAAGAGGTTGGGAATCTAGCTACATGGAGAGGCGACATAGCAGCTAGCCGTGTTGCAGATATCCTTCGTGGATAGAGATGGGGAATCCTGTCTAGAATCACTCATACTCACTCCACCAATACTTCAACTAGTCAGAGAGGCACATCGTGGGAACGTTGGCTGTGAGATGCGACGTGCATAGATATCCTTAGGACATGCACCTGATGGATTCACTTTAGGATGAGAGCACATCATACTTTTCAGGGGACGTACCATGCAACTAGATGCATTATGAGAGGAGGTGCTGAGAAAGTTTCACACTTCCCCTCTAGCAGTACATCCTAGAGTAGTGAAGATGTACCAGGACCTCAAACGATAGAACTGGTGGCTGGGTATGAAGAAGGTTGTGGCAGAGTTCGTTTCACGATGCCTCACCTTCCAGTAGGCGAAGGAAGAGCACCAGGTACCTGCAAGCTTGGTACAGCCCTTAGAGGTCTCGAAGTGGAAGTGGGATGGGATATCTATGGATCTCGTGATGGGACATCCACATACTTCCAGAGGACATGACTCCATCTGGGTGATCGTGGACTGACTCACTAATTTGTCCCACTTATGAACTATCAGAGACCAGGGCTCAGCAGAGATCATAGGGTGCCTCTACGTTCAGGAGATATTACAGCTTCATGGTGTGCCATCGGCTATCGTCTCCGATCAAGATGCTCTCTTTACTTACTGACTTTGTAAGGGGTTTCAGGAGGCATTTGGGATGCATCTATGCCTGAGCACTTCCTTTCACACTCAGACGGATGGTCAGACAGAGAGGACCATTCAGACTCTCAAGGACATGCATCGTGCATGTGTCCTCGACTTTGGTCATAGGTGGGAGGATCATCTACCCTAGGTGGAGTTTTCATACAACAACAGCTACCACTCCACCATGGGGATGGCACCATATGAGGCATTGTATGACCGACCGTGCAGATCACCTCTGTATTGGATATACCCTTGGGAGTCAGCACTTGTAGAACTAGAGATTGTCACGACCCGTCCTCGGGGCCCGTGCCGTGACTACCCCAAGCCCGCCTTCCATAGGCCAGGGGCTGGCGACTAGCACCAAAGGCGTAAAATCCCGATAACTGGGAAGGCATTTCCTTTATAAAGAAAACAAGCACCACAGAGTACAAGCGGAAGTAAAACACTAAGTACAAAAAGAAGAGCTGAAAAGTAAAAAGGGGCCGGAAATACAAGCCCAACTGTAAAGTACAACTCGAATGGGAAAACAGCGACTGAAAAGTAAAGCTGCTACGCTGAGATGTCCACTGGAAATCCCACCTGAAGGGTGGGTACAGATAGCTCCTCTGCTCCTCGGGTCCCGCCGTCTGCTCCGAGTATGTCCCGCCGAGTGGTCTGCCTCTGGGTACCGCCTCGTCGTATAGTCCACCTCCAGGAACCGTCCAGTCCTCGAACACTCGGCCTCTGCCAGTACTGGCCGTCGTCTGCAACCAACACAACGAGGTGCGGGCATAGCCCGTGCAGGGGTGAGTATAACGATACTCAGTAGGGACCCCGAGACCCTCAAGGTCTCACTAAAACCAACAAGGATAACCACAAGAAGATCACAACAGATAAACTCTACTTAGGTATATGCCCATACATATACCTAAGTTATCAAGTAACCCATCTCAGTCATGAGGAAACACAAGAATCATGAGATCAACGGATAACCACTACCCAGGTATATGCCCATACATATACCTAAGTTATCAAGTAACCCATCTCAATCATGAGGAAACACAGAGGTCAAAGGTCTCAGCTCAAACCAGGATTTTCATTATCGAAACCGTAACTGCTGAAGAGCTCCGTCTCTAGAGTGTACAGTGGTCCTGTCACGACTCCGAGGCCGCCGCTCACTAACCTAAGACTGCTGAGGTACTCCTCCTGTCGAGTACTGCGGGTTTGCGGCCAACTACCTGGCGCTCCGTCCGCTGAGGGTCTGTCGCCAAATACCAGGCGCTCGCCCAAATAGCCTACTGAGGTACTGCTCCTGTCGAGTACCGCGGGTTTGCTGCCATCTACCTGGCGCTCCGTCCGCCGTGGGTCTGCAGCCAAATACCGGCGCTCTGTCCACTGGGCTAGTCGACTCACTCCAAGTCGAGTCGGTCAAGCAGTCGTCAGGTCTCAGCCGGCTACACGGTCTCCGTACTCTGCACGCTCGTCTCCGGGAGGGTCCGCTCCACGAGCTACTGGTCGATACTCCAAGTATCTCAAAGTCCCACAAAGAAGTGTCTCAAAGGTCCGACTCGTCACAGGGGTCTCAACGCAACAGACGGCGCGTCGATCGGACGCCCGGTCTGTGAGTTATTAGCCTTTTCGTCCTAGGGGCCCGGTTGGTTTCGAGAGCGAAACCAATCCCGGCCGTATCTCAACTGTACCCCGAACTCCCATAGGGTATACTCAAAGGGACCGTTACTCAACGTAACCACCAACGCCGCTGACGGCTCGTCAAGCGGACGTCCTGTCTGTAAGATATCAGCTTTTCCGTTCCAGGAGCCCGGTTGGGTTTCGGGTACAAACCAACCCGGCCATACTTCGACTGCATCCAAAACTCGGGCGGAGTATGTCAAAAGTTCCGTCTCATCAAGAGGAAGTCAACGAAACAGACGGCGCGTCAATCGGACGCCCGGTCTATGAGTTATTGGCATTTTCGTCTCCGGGGCCCGGTTGGTTTTTAAGGCAAAACCAACCCGACCGTACTCCACCTGCGTCCAAACCTCGGGCGGAGTATGCCAAAAGATCCGTCTCACTAAAAGGAACACAACGCGACTGACGGCGCGTCAATCGGACGTTCATGGCTCAAGATATGAGCGTTTCCGCTCCGAAGGCCCGGTTGGTTTCGTGAACGAACCAACCCGACCGAACTCAAAGTAATCCGAAACCTTGAGTGCGATATACCGAAAAGACCGTCTCGATCCAAGGATCGCGTTGCCGCAGACGGTTCGTCGTTCGGAGGTCCGAGGCTCATGTTATGAGCCAAAAACCAAAACTGGTTCGAAACGGGGGGGTCCGGGTCCGGGCCGACCCGGCCCGACCCCCCCCCCCCCCCCGGGGGCGGCGGTGACGGGCCGCGGTGGCGGCAGCGGGCCGCGGCGGCTGGTGCTGGCGCCGCACGGGGAGCCGCATGCGGGGGGCTTGATTGCCCCCGCTTCCTTCTGGCGGCGCGGCTTAGCCGCGCCGATTTTAAGTAAACCGCCCCCCTCACATGAGGGGGGCCTGCTTGCGCGGATCCGAGGGGGGGGCGGTTGCCCCCCCCCTCCTTCAAAGAACCGCCCCCTCTCTTAAAGAGGGGGTTTTATTAAAACGGCCGGGGAATTTATTTCCCCGGTTTTAATGTCTTCCGGCCGGCCAGCTGGCCGGCCGGTTTTCTCCAACGGGACCGGAAATTTCCGGTCCCCTCTTCGGCTTCCGACGCCGGCGGCCCGGCCGCCGGTCTCCTCTTCCGCCGCGGCCCGGAACCGGCCGCGGTCTTTTCGTCCCGCCGCGGCCCGGAACCGGCCGCGGCGTTCGTCGTCCGGCGTGGTGCGACGGCACCGCGCCCCTTTGTCGTGCTTTGATAATCATCCAACGCGGCGCGACGACGTCGCGTTTCTGTTGTTTCTACCATGGTGCGTGCGACGGCATCGCGAAGATATTTGCACGTTCATCCGCGTGGTGCGACGGCACCACGCCACTTGCTTCCTCCCGCAAGATAAAATCAACATAAACGTTGGAGGGGGGGTTCGGCCGTGTTCATGCGGTCCGGCCCCCCTCACGTTAAATAAAAACTCAACATGAACATTCAAAGCCTCATGTTAGACATGCCAGATCCATGTTCAAGAAATGGAATAATTAAAGAATGAAACAACAATCCCCTACCTCGGGTATAAGTTCGAGGATTTGACTATGTCCGCGGAAGTCGACGTCGCGGAGATCGGGCGTCGCGGTAGTCGTTCGTCAATTCTGTTGACGAAGAGACGCGTCCGAAGAGGCACGTCGTTGGCGAATCCTTGTACGCCGACGAAGGTTGTCCGAGGATGGTGCGGTGTTCTCTCTCGTTGACACCGAAGACGAAGAAGAGCGGTGCGGCGTTCTTCGTTGGATAAAGGGCGTTCCTCGTCAAGTCTTGAGGAAAGTCAAATTATAAAGAGAACAACGAACTCAAGAATCTCTACCTCGATAGTCGCACGTTGACGGAGTCGTGGAATATCGGTGTCGATTCCTTTGACGTCGGAGGAAGAGTCGTTGTCGAAGGCGTTCGTCGTGGAAAACCGTCGCGGAAGAGATGACGCAGAAGAAGTACGTCGCGTCGCGGATACGGCGTCGCAGACGGATCGTGTTCTTCGGCGGAGAAGTTCTTCGTTGAAGAACGACGTTCTTCGCGTTCTTCGTTGAGTTTGAAGAAGAAGAAGAGGAGCTCTCTACCTCTCAAGAAGAAAAACGATCAACCCAAAATAAAATAAGCTACACCTTATTTTATTTTCATTTTGCCAACCTTTCAAAAATTCAAAAGTTGAAATCAATTCATTAATTAAATCTAGAGTTGACAAAATTAAATGAAGAGATAGGTTGGCAAGAAATAAAGTCGGGAAGAGTTACGTAATTAAGAGGGGGTTTAGAGGGGTTAGGGAATTTGAAAAGAAAAAGGGGTTCGTGTGGGCCCCACCACACTTAATCCTCCCAAGGGAGGTTAAGTGGGTGTGGGTCCCACTTCCAACCTCCTTTGGTAGGTTTTTAATAAGTTAAAATAAAATTTGTCTTAAACAAATTTTATTTAACTCAACTGAAAAACCCCAAAACTAAAATTCAACTCGCAACAAACGCAACTCCCAAAAAGGTCTCTTTAAGCGAATATCGGCGCTGCGAGTTCATCGGTGCCCTCGGATTTCAATTCCGAGCACCGGATCAAAAGTTAGGAAAACCCGCTTGTTCGTTCACTAAACGTACCCGAGCCAAACTTCGGAAATTAATTCCGGGCACTCCGGGGCTCGGAATCAGGTGCCGTCTGAAACCGCGCTCTTGTAAAATTCTAAAGAAAATTAAGAAAAAATTTTCCTTGAATTTTACGGGTCTTTAAATTACTCCCACCTCAGGACTTTACGTCCCCGTAAAGCTACATCAAAAACTAGGGAAACAAAAGAGGGTACTGAGTACGCATCTGAGCCTCCCGCTCCCATGTGCTCTCCTGGAGATTCCCGTGCCGCCATCTGTTGCGCACAAGAGGAATCGATCGTCCATGTAGGACCCGCTCCTGTCGATCCTCTATCTCCACCGGGACCTCCGTAAAAGTCGCCCCATCGTCAAGGATGTGCGTCGGGTCGTGCACGTATCTCCTCAGCTGAGACACGTGGAAGACGTCGTGCACCCGGTGCAACTGAGGTGGTAGAGCCAGGCGATAAGCCACCTCACCTACCCTGCTGAGGACCTGGAAGGGTCTGATGAAGCGCGGAGATAACTTGTCGCCTCGGCCAAATCTCTGAATACCACGTCGAGGTGAGACCCGCAAGAAGACGTGGTCACCATCCTCGAACTCTAGTGGCCTCCGCCTCCTGTCAGCGTATGACTTCTGCCGGCTCTGTGTTGTCCTCATCCGCTCCTGGATGATATGGACCTCCTCCGACGTGGCCCGGACCATCTCTGGTCCCATAAGAGCTGCAAGATTTCTTCTTTGCCGAAAAGAGAAACCTGGTCTCATCCCCTGGATGAACCACATTCTTTGCCTAAAACAGTCAATCCTAACATGGATGATACTAATCCATACCAAGGATGACGTCGTAAGGCCTCGACGCTACTACTAAGAGATCCAACCATTACTCTCGCCTCCAAGGGTTGAGTTACACTGTCGGCATCAGTGTGTGGTAACTGGTCTCCTCCAGTAGATGTCTCACAAGTGAGGGTCAAGTCAACAGTCAACTGGAACCTCTTAGTAAAATCACAAAAGAGGACAGGAAAGAAAACATCACAAAGGTAAGCGTCTTTTATTATTGCAGCTCATATTACAAGACGCTACACAAAAGCAACATCAACATGGAACTAGAAGTACAAAAGACGTATCCACTAGTTCCTCCCCTGTCCACCTGCTCCCAGAGCTCCAGCATTTGTCGCTGCCTCAACCTCGGTGGCTCCCTCCAAGCCTGCGGATCGAGGAGTCGGACAGTCACGTGCCAGGTGACCCTTTCCACGGCATGAGTAACACAACCTGCTCCTTGCACGGCTAGCTCTGTTCCCACTCCGGGTGCCCTGCACCACTGGTCCTAAAACCCGAGATCACCCAACTGCTGGTCTGGTCCTCCTGGACCTCTGCATCATCTGTCTACTGCCCACAGATGACTCGGCTTCTGATCGAAAAACACGCGGTAAAGGCAGAATCCCCTGTACACGCTCGGGGTGTAGAGATACTGGCACAAACTCCACCCTGAAGAAGGTCTCGAAGTCTTCCCATGCGAAGTTCATCTCATCGCAAAACTGAAACAAGTGGCTCCACCACCTACCTGCTGCTGCGTGTAGTAGGCTCGCAGCGAGGATCACCATGAGGTCTGCTGGTGTCTTCACTAGCCTAAACACTCGTACCACTGCCTCCAGCCAGTCCTCTGCAGCCTGGGGATCCGTCTCCCCGCGAAACCTGGGCGGTCGCTGGCGCTGAAACTCATGCAGTGCGCTGAGGCGACGTGCATCGTCAGTGGCTGCTGCTGGAAGCATCGGGGGCTCGGCGGGTAGAGCTACCGCCGGTGCCACTGCTGACAAAGGGCCCTGCACCGAGGCCTCGTCGCTCGGTGGGCTGTCGTCACGTTCGATTCTCGGAACCCTAGCTGGCTGCCGTCGTGGGGCCATCCTGAAAGAAACAACGTAACACGATCAAATGATTATACCTGGTGAGCTGACCTGGTTTGAGCTGTTTTAAGGGGAAAAACCTTTGAAAACACACACGCAATCAGTGTTTTCGTGCACAAAGTCGGAAATCAGTTGTCAGGGTCCTGGTGTATGGATACATCGGCCGCCCGCACCAACACTGGACTCCCTGAACTGAAAACCACACTCAGTACTCTCAACACTATTGCTTCACAGAAAGAAAGATCAGAGTTATAAGTTCTGCGGTAGAACCGAACTCCTCTGATACCAATTTGTCACGACCCGTCCTCGGGGCCCGTGCCGTGACTACCCCAAGCCCGCCTTCCATAGGCCAGGGGCTAGCGACTAGCACCAAAGGCGTAAAATCCCGATAACTGGGAAGGCATTGCCTTTATAAAGAAAACAAGCACCACAGAGTACAAGCGGAAGTAAAACACTAAGTACAAAAAGAAGAGCTGAAAAGTAAAAAGGGGCCGGAAATACAAGCCCAACTGTAAAGTACAACTCGAAAGGGAAAACAGCGACTGAAAAGTAAAGCTGCTACGCTGAGATGTCCACTGGAAATCCCACCTGAAGGGTGGGTACAGATAGCTCCTCTGCTCCTCGGGTCCCGCCGTCTGCTCCGAGTATGTCCCGCCCAGTGGTCTGCCTCTGGGTACCGCCTCGTCGTATAGTCCACCTCCAGGTACCGTCCAGTCCTCGAACACTCGGCCTCTGCCAGTACTGGCCGTCGTCTGCAACCAACACAACGAGGTGCGGGCATAGCCCGTGCAGGGGTGAGTATAACGATACTCAGTAGGGACCCCGAGACCATCAAGGTCTCACTAAAACCAACAAGGATAACCACAAGAAGATCACAACAGATAAACTCTACTTAGGTATATGCCCATACATATACCTAAGTTATCAAGTAACCCATCTCAGTCATGAGGAAACACAAGAATCATGAGATCAACGGATAACCACTACCCAGGTATATGCCCATACATATACCTAAGTTATCAAGTAACCCATCTCAATCATGAGGAAACACAAAGGTCAAAGGTCTCAGCTCAAACCAGGATTTTCATTATCGAAACCGTAACTGCTGAAGAGCTCCGTCTCTAGAGTGTACAGTGGTCCTGTCACGACTCCGAGGCCGCCGCTCACTAACCTAAGACTGCTGAGGTACTCCTCCTGTCGAGTACTGCGGGTTTGCGGCCAACTACCTGGCGCTCCGTCCGCTGAGGGTCTGTCGCCAAATACCGGGCGCTCGCCCAAATAGCCTACTGAGGTACTGCTCCTGTCGAGTACCGCGGGTTTGCTGCCATCTACCTGGCGCTCCGTCCGCCGTGGGTCTGCAGCCAAATATCGGCGCTCCGTCCACTGGGCTAGTCGACTCACTCCAAGTCGAGTCGGTCAAGCAGTCGTCAGGTCTCAGCCGGCTACACAGTCTCCGTACTCTGCACGCTCGTCTCCGGGAGGGTCCGCTCCACGAGCTACTGGTCGATACTCCAAGTATCTCAAAGTCCCACAAAGAAGTGTCTCAAAGGTCCGACTCGTCACAGGGGTCTCAACGCAACAGACGGCGCGTCGATCGGACGCCCGGTCTGTGAGTTATTAGCCTTTTCGTCCCAGGGCCCCGGTTGGTTTCGAGAGCGAAACCAATCCCGGCCGTATCTCAACTGTACCCCGAACTCCCATAGGGTATACTCAAAGGGACCGTTACTCAACGTAACCACCAACGCCGCTGACGGCTCGTCAAGCGGACGTCCTGTCTGTAAGATATCAGCTTTTCCGTTCCAGGAGCCCGGTTGGGTTTCGGGTACAAACCAACCCGGCCATACTTCGACTGCATCCAAAACTCGGGCGGAGTATGTCAAAAGTTCCGTCTCATCAAGAGGAAGTCAACGAAACAGACGGCGCGTCAATCGGACGCCCGGTCTGTGAGTTATTGGCATTTTCGTCTCCGGGGCCCGGTTGGTTTTTAAGGCAAAACCAACCCGACCGTACTCCACCTGCGTCCAAACCTCGGGCGGGGTATGCCAAAAGATCCGTCTCACTAAAAGGAACAAAACGCGACTGACGGCGCGTCAATCAGACGTTCATGGCTCAAGATATGAGCGTTTCCGCTCCGAAGGCCCGGTTTGTTTCGTGAACGAACCAACCCGGCCGAACTCAAAGTAATCCGAAACCTTGAGTGCGATATACCGAAACGACCGTCTCGATCCAAGGATCGCGTTGCCGCAGACGGTTCGTCGTTCGGAGGTCCGAGGCTCATGTTATGAGCCAAAAACCAAAACTGGTTCGAAACGGGGGGGTCCGGGTCCGGGCCGACCCGGCCCGACCCCCCCCCCCCCGGGGCGGCGGCGACGGGCCGCGGGGGCGGCAGCGGGCCGCGGCGGCTGGTGCTGGCGCCGCACGGGGAGCCGCACGCGGGGGGCTTGATTGCCCCCGCTTCCTTCTGGCGGCGCGGCTTAGCCGCGCCGATTTTAAGTAAACCGCCCCCCTCACATGAGGGGGGCCTGCTTGCGCGGATCCGAGGGGGGCCGGTTGCCCCCCCCCCTCCTTCAAAGAACCGCCCCCTCTCTTAAAGATGGGGTTTTATTAAAACGGCCGGGGAATTTATTTCCCCGGTTTTAATGACTTCCGGCCGGCCAGCTGGCCGGCCGGTTTTCTCCAACGGGACCGGAAATTTCCGGTCCCCTCTTCGGCTTCCGACGCCGGCGGCCCGGCCGCCGGTCTCCTCTTCCGCCGCGGCCCGGAACCGGCCGCGGTCTCTTCGTCCCGCCGCGGCCCGGAACCGGCCGCGGCGTTCGTCGTCCGGCGCGGTGCGACGGCACCGCGCCCCTTTGCCGTGCTTTGATAATCATCCAACGCGGCGCGACGGCGTCGCGTTTCTGTTGTTTCTACCATGGTGCGTGCGACGGCATCGCGAAGATATTTGCACGTTCATCCGCGTGGTGCGACGGCACCACGCCACTTGCTTCCTCCCGCAAGATAAAATCAACATAAACGTTGGAGGGGGGGTTCGGCCGTGTTCATGCGGTCCGGCCCCCCTCACGTTAAATAAAAACTCAACATGAACATTCAAAGCCTCATGTTAGACATGCCAGATCCATGTTCAAGAAATGGAATAATTAATGAATGAAACAACAATCCCCTACCTCGGGTATAAGTTCGAGGATTTGACTATGTCCGCGGAAGTCGATGTCGCGGAGATCGGGCGTCGCGGTAGTCGTTCGTCAATTCCGTTGACAAAGAGACGCGTCCGAAGAGGCACGTCGTTGGAGAATCCTTGTACGCCGACGAAGGTTGTCCGAGGAAGGTGCGGTGTTCTCTCTCGTTGACACCGAAGACGAAGAAGAGCGGTGCGGCGTTCTTCGTCGGATAAAGGGCGTTCCTCGTCAAGTCTTGAGGAAAGTCAAATTATAAAGAGAACAACGAACTCAAGAATCTCTACCTCGATAGTCGCACGTTGACGGAGTCGTGGAATATCGGTGTCGATTCCTTTGACGTCGGAGGAAGAGTCGTTGTCGAAGGCGTTCGTCGCGGAAAACCGTCGCGGAAGAGATGACGCAGAAGAAGTACGTCGTGTCGCGGATACGGCGTCGCGGACGGATCGTGTTCTTCGGCGGAGAAGTTCTTCGTTGAAGAACGACGTTCTTCGCGTTCTTCGTTGAGTTTGAAGAAGAAGAAGAGGAGCTCTCTACCTCTCAAGAAGACAAACGATCAACCCAAAATAAAATAAGCTACACCTTATTTTATTTTCATTTTGCCAACCTTTCAAAAATTCAAAAGTTGAAATCAATTCATTAATTAAATCTAGAGTTGACAAAATTAAATGAAGAGATAGGTTGGCAAGAAATAAAGTCGGGAAGAGTTACGTAATTAAGAGGGGGTTTAGAGGGGTTAGGGAATTTGAAAAGAAAAAGGGGTTCGTGTGGGCCCCACCACACTTAATCCTCCCAAGGGAGGTTAAGTGGGTGTGGGTCCCACTTCCAACCTCCTTTGGTAGGTTTTTAATAAGTTAAAATAAAATTTGTCTTAAACAAATTTTATTTAACTCAACTGAAAAACCCCAAAACTAAAATTCAACTCGCAACAAACGCAACTCCCAAAAAGGTCTCTTTAAGCGAATATCGGCGCTGCGAGTTCATCGGTGCCCTCGGATTTCAATTCCGAGCACCGGATCAAAAGTTAGGAAAACCCGCTCGTTCGTTCACTGAACGTACCCGAGCCAAACTTCGGAAATTAATTCTGGGCACTCCGGGCCTCGGAATCAGGTGCCGTCTGAAACCGCGCTCTTGTAAAATTCTAAAGAAAATTAAGAAAAACTTTTCCTTGAATTTTACGGGTCTTTACAGAGATGGTCCAGGCTAAGACAAAGAAGGTACAGATCATCCAGGAGGGGATGAGGACTGCTCAGAGCTGACAAAAGTCCTAAGCTGACAGGAGGCGTGGACCACTAGGGTTCGTGGATGGCGACCACCTTTCCTTATGGGTCTCACCTTGACATGGATTACGAAGATTTGGCCAGGGCGACAAGCTATCTCCATGGTTCATGGGACCATTCCAGGTTTTCATTAGGATAGGCGAGGTGGATTATTGCCTGACACTTCCACCTCAGTTGCATCTGGTGCATGGCGTCTTCCACGTATCTCAGCAGAAGAGATACGTGCATGACCCGACAAATATCATTGATCACGGGAAGTTGGACATCGATGACGGGGCGACATTTGAAGTGTTTTCGGTAGAGATCGAGGATCGACATGAGCGGGTCCTATGTGGATGGTCTAATCCTCTAGTGCGCATCAGGTGATAGCATGGGAACCTTCAGGAGAGCACATGAGAGTGGGAGGCTCAGATGCGTACACAGTACCCCAATTTGTTTCCAAAATTTATGATGTAGCTTTACTAGGACGTAAACCCTTGAGATGGGAGTAATATAAAGACCCATAAATTTCCAGGATATTTTTTTTCATAAATTATTTGGGATTTTACGAGTACGCAGTTTCTGAAGGCACCTAATTCCGAGGCCCGGAGTGTCTGGAATCAATTTCTGAAGTTTAGCTCGGGTACGTTCAGTGAACGAACAAGCGGGTTTTTCAATATTTTGAACCTTTGCTCAGAATTGAAAACTAAGGGCACCAATGGAACTGCAGTGCTGATAATTGCTTAAGAGAACCTTTTCTGAAGGTGTGTTTTCTCAGGAGGAGTTTCTACAAAATAAGGATTAAATGTGAAGTAAATAAAATTGTGGTACAATTTTATTTTCTATATCTAAGTGGTTATATCCTAAGTGTGGGAGTTGTGGTGGGACCCACCAGTTCCTAACAAGCCATGAGAGGTTAAAAGGTGAGTTGGGGCCCACACGAGCCCAACTCTTCATATTCCATAACTCGATAACATCCCCCTTAATGTGAGTAAGTCCCCTCTATCTCTCTACCTCATTAATCATGCCAACATAACACCCAATTAATTAGACAAATCAAGTTTAATTAATTAGGTGTTTTTGTTTTTGAATTTCGGAATTTGAAATGTATGCCATGATTTAATAAAATAAGAGGAGTCTTATTTTATTTGGGGTTGGCTTGTTGTGTTGTGACTTTGGGATAAGAGATCAAGTTTCATCATGAAGAACATCATATTCAATGAAGAATGTAAACTCTCCAATGAAGAATGCTGTTTCGGTGGCCCCAGTTTCTTTACACTATTCTTCCTCCGCGACAAGGGAGGAGACACCGATGAAGAAAAAATCAACGCCATCATCTATGGTGCTTGACAACCGCAAACTTCCTTCGAGGTAGGGGTGCGTTTATGAATGAGAAACGTTTTTTTCCTTCCATGTTATTGGTTCTCTCTAAACCATCTTCTATAGAACTAATGTGGAAGGAACCGAACCAAACTAACACGGTATGATTCCTCTGCCATTCTTGTTTTACGGTGTTCACTGACCGTTCTTGAGCGGTGAATCAAGGCATGTTTTAGAAGCCGATCGGAGGCCCGAAAACATCAAAAACAGCCTCGGAATATAGGTACGAACTAGGAGTGGGAGATTTGTAGCAAACAGATCATCAATACGATGAACGGAAGCTTCCAGAGGCATTCTATCCAGAGGCGTCGTTTCAGGAAAATTCCAGAATACACGGTGTGTCCTTCCAAAGCACATGCTGTGTAGTACAAGCGTTCAGTGGTAGAAGTAACGGACATCAGAAGAACTGACACATGGTGTGTGACACCAGTCACACGGTTTGTAGTTTCCACATAGTTTGACAGAGGAGACCTCGATGGAAATGGCGTGTATTTTAGGAAAATACATGGACATAGGCAGAAATACACGGCCACGAGGAACGATGTGTATTATCGTCATAGAAAGGCAGAGGAGGCTTCGCAAGGCTCGGCGTGTAATCTGGGTGATACACGGACACAAGCAGAACCACACGGCCAAGAGGCACGACATGTATTCCGGAAATACACGGACACGGGGTGGAGTACATGGAAATGTACACCACCACATGACCAGGCATGGCCAGCGCATCTGGAACCAAACCTAGAGGTTTGGACACGACATGTAACCATACTACACGATGAGTATTTCCTTGTATACTCGTCCAGCCCTGCGACGCAGACCTTATCATATGGGAAGCACCCGGAGTTTGATGACACGACATGTATCGCTTACCTACACGCCTTGTACTTTTGGAAAATGGCTTGGTCGTCTTGTTCTCCATGACATGGGCACGTTTTTCTTGGTTTCCCCCCTATGACGTGGGACAGAACTACTGATACATCAACTCTGGTCTTCATGACAGTTGATGTATCATTCTTTGTCTCAAGGAGCAGACCCTCCGGAAATCGAGCATGTTTTGTACAGGAACCCTAGAGCTGGATGAAACTACGATGACGATGACGACTATACTTGGATCCTACATGGGTTCGGAAGAGAGGAAGAATGTAATTGGATCCTCCATGGTTTTGGTAGCGATGGCGACTGTACTTGGATCCTCTGTGGGTTCGGCGGTGATGGAGACTGTACTTTGATCCTACGTGGTTTCAGCAGTGATTATTACTTTACTTGGAACCTACGTGGGTTCGACAATGATGACTTCAATACTTGGATCCTATGTGGGTTCGGCAGAAGAAATGATTCAGAGGTTACATCTAACCATATCCACCTCTCTTTGTGAGTAGTATACCTGTGTGAGTTGAGTCATGACATACAATCATTATCTTCGTTATGATTGACTTCCTTTCCTGTGTGGATTCAGTTGTGCTTTCCTATGTGGATTGGGATATACATTCCTGTGTGAACTGGGTTGAACTAGGGCTCTGAAGTTGGAGCCGTAATGGAATTGATGACTTAGGTATATGTATGGGAATATAACTAAGAATATTTCACTAATACTTCGTGTTTGTATCTTCCTTTGTGGTTTATACTTTGTGGATTTTGAGAGACCTTTGGGGGTCTCGTGGTCCCTACTGATTATTGTATACTCACCCCTACACGAGTCAGGCCCGCACTATGTTTTTTTGGTTGCAGACGACAAAAAATGATGATCTTGGATGAGGCTTGTGGAGCATGACGACACCTAGAGGCGGACTATCAGGTAGGACGTACATGGAGTGGACGACCGGACCCGAGGAGCTGAGGAAACCATCTCTACCCACCCTTCTGGTGGGATAGCCGGAGGACGACTCGGTGATTGCTGATTTACTTTACTGCTGTAGTGATTTCTTTTCAGTTGTACTGTAATTTCAGTTGGGTTTGTATTTTGGCCCATTTACATTTCATCACATACTTTTGTACATAGTTTACTTAGTGTTTACTTCAGCTTGTGTACTCCATGGTGTTTGTTTTCTTATATAAAGGCAATGCCCTCCCTTTTATCGAGATTTATGCCTTTGGTGCTAGTATCCAGCCCCTGGACTATGGAAGGAGGGCTTGGGGTAGTCATGGAATAGGCCCCAAGGATGGGTCATGACAAAAATAATTAATACCATTTAGGAGATGATTTACTTATAACTACATGGACAATACTTTTCAATCTAGTTCAATTTGAACTCATGTACCGAACATAGACAAAACGTTTGATATGAACTCACATAATTAACTAATTATTATAACTTGATATTATGTGATATGATTTGAATAATAAACATTAAAGGATTTCCTTAAGAAATTATAAATTGAACTAATTTTATTATTCAGGAATATAAAGAACAAACGAGAATAAGTCGGACTTGAGGTAAGGGAATTTGTCTCAAATCTCCTATCGTTGAGGAATACTTAAATTTATATACGACATTATTTTATTAGTTTTATAATAAATCCATTTTAAATTTAATTTCATACAAATGGAATATTTTTACATGAAGCATTTTATTATATGACAAAAGGGACTGTTTTTGTCTTACATATGCGGTGACAATGACTTCTCCACTACCATAACCATTATTTGAATTTTAGCTCACTCTATAATCCATAACTTTTTTAAATGATAAATAATTACAATGTTTTAATTTTATTTTATTTTGTTACTGAAAATGGTTTCAACAATTTTTTGATTATATAAATGTTTTGCAATGATATCTTGTGATTGAAATGTGGAAATGTTATGTTTCCTTTATGTTTTTTTATGTGATACAATTATTTTATTGTTCTTGGGCATTGTGTATTATGTCGGGTGGTTTGATGATAATATAATGGTGGGTGGGTTTGAAATAGCTATCCAATTCATTGGTTAATGCGAGGGAGTTCAACACTATGGTCTTGCCGAAGTGATTTAGGAAATATACTGTGATGGGTATTGTAGAGACCCGAAGCCTGACGTACATTGACATTACATTACTTTTGCGGAATACTTAGTACATAACAAAAACACACACACAAGGACCGTAATAGTTTAGTGTCTTTGGAAACTCGGACTATAATCTTCTAATCGTGGTGAAAGATCTTCAAAATCTCCCATAAAGATCTTCCTTCTTTTTTTTATACCTAAAACCTTTCTTTATATCCTGGGGAAAAGAAAACATAAAAGGGTGAGCTCAAATGCTCAGTAAGGGTAAACAAAAGAAATATCAATCACATAATTTTCATAAGAACATAACATTTTTGGAAATCTTAACCTGCAAAAAGGAGCATAATTTCATAACATGGGATAAATCATAGTAGTGAAAATGAAACCATAACATAAAACATTACTCATTGTGGCATACACACATAATCATAGAGAATCATTTCTTGTTAGTCAAGACTCATTGCCAAGACTATCTTAGTGTACAAAGTCCCTTTCTGAATCGAGTAATCCTCGTTTCAGTCCTGTTTCACTGAACCGGTATAACCTACCATTCCAGCCATGTCTATCTCATGAGATATAAAATCTTTACCCAATGCATTGGAGGGAGATATAGGTCCCACCCATCTTATAATGAATCCTTTCTTATGTGTGCCACATAATCATAAATCATACATCATCGCATAACACATGTAACAAAAATGGGATTCTTGAAACATCATGACATCATAAAACAAATCATATAAGGTAAATGACTTCATAAAGATAATTCCCTCACAACATAATCAAATAAATGTAATAATAGGGATAAAAACAGAACCCTATATTATCTTATATGGAAAATAATTTTGATAAAACATTTGAAATCCATTCTTGAGGAAAATATCCTTTTTTCTTCAAAATCAATTTCTTTTCACAAAACATCATGCAATTTTAAAAGAAAGAGATTTTATTTAAAATAGTCATGAAATCTTTTAGAGGAAGATTCATGAAAATAAGGCTTTATAAAACAGTAAAAATCCGTTCGTGCCGTATAAGTTAAAAAAAACATTCTTCGTACTTTTGTCGGAAAAGTCAAAAAGTACCTCGTACGAAAAACATCAAAAGATTCCTTTCATTTCATTTACTAAAAACTCACCGAAGGGTAACATTGGATTTAAAAAATTGTAGGTGGATGGAAATAACATTACATATTGAGGAAACATGGATTTTGATGATAAAATACACCCCAGTAACTTTCAAAGTACAAACAATCTCGGATAAAAATGAGATTGTGATATTTCCCTTACCTTAGGTCCGACTTGCTTTGTAAGTGTCCGAACCTCCTGTATAATGATTTAAATCATGTTATTGACTTATTACAGAATCATATTCATTGTTATGATATCATATATGGTTTACTTATGACATTATATTACCCGTTCTTTTGTAAACTCCATGTTAAAGAAGCGTTTTGGGTAAAATCGTTTCATTTATCGTAGGTGTTTTGACTTGTTGTTCTTGACATCATTATTACTTATATCATGATTTACTTACTTCCAGAATATAAAATATGATTTATATATCATATATATTCAGTATATATATATATATAATAGGTAGATAAATAAAATGAAAAACACCGTTCATGGAGACGGTAGTCCGTACGTACGCATGAACGCTGTTTTCCTTTCCTTATTGTCTTGAAATGGAAGTAAGTAGATGACATACATATGTATATATATACATAAATCCAGTAGCTTTATAATGTCATATATTTCATTATTATTTCTTATATATACATTATAATCATTCTTAAATGGTTAACATGGAGAATGAATCTCATCGCGTCGTGGAGACGGTAGTCCGTACGTACGCACGAGCGATGATATCATTTCTATAAATATTGAATTGAATTGGAGTGGATTATACAATATATCAGAATCAATATGATGTTGTAATAACTATGTATAGTTATTCTTTACACCATTATACCCATCCATGTAAGGTGGTGGTGGAAAATAGATTACACCACGGCGTGGAGACGATATTCCGTACGTACGCACGCGCGGTGATTTCTTTTTCCGTAGGATGGATAGATGGTGAAATAGGGTTGTTTCATACTTATAATAACATATAAGTATATGAGTGATACTGATGTTATTACTTCATAATGAAACAACCTAAGAAGAATAAGTGGAAGAAGAAATAAAGATGAAAGAATTGGTAATGGTAATTACCTCTTCTTTGAAGCGCCTCTTTGAGACCTCCTCTTAGGGCACTAAAATTGGTCTTTGAGGAAGACCAGAACCTCTAGGATGTTTCTAGGGAAGTGGAGAAGAGATTTTGGCAGGGGTTGGCCGAGCTTGTGTGCTCAAATTGGTGTGAGGAGGAGGGGGAGGAGGTGTCCTTTTATAAGGGAGGAGAGGGGCACCTTAGGAATATCTCAAAATATTATTTTATATTAAAGTCAAAATCGGTTTATAATGGTTCCAAAGGGTCTTATTTCGATAATAAAGTGGGGATGGGTAGAAATCCTATCAACCAATAGGATTTAGACAAGTTTAGGTTATTATTTTAACCTTATCAATTAGATTTAACTCTAAGTTAAATAATTTAACGTTTACCGTGTCTTTTTGTTTTCTTTCACTATATGGTTAATATACTTACTATAACATGCCAAACGAACCCCATATTGTATATTATTAATATATATATCCTTATCTAAGTCATTTGGCCGAACCTTAGATTTTTAGGAATAAAATAACAATTAATAATATAATATTTGATTTAAAAACTATTTTGTGTCAATTTTGACACTATTTGATATATGATTTTTGTGAAAGTCATAAAAGAATTAAATGTTCGAACCAAGTTGATTAAATCAACATTAATATATCATAGTAACCTAGAAAATTATTGGAATTCATAAAAAATCTCAAATTATATTTATTTTGGTGTTTATAACATCAATTATGTCAATATTTCATTAATAAGATAATTATTGCATCATCGTTGTGTCATAAATAAATTAAATTATTTGATGTCTAAAAATTACAAATAAAATACCATCATGTAGGAAATATTTTTAGCTTTCTAATGAATATTTACAATCGAATTTATCTTATGTATAACCCCATATTAAAAATGATTTACTTAGTAAACTTTGATTTTAACTATTTTAACCTTTCTTTAAATAAATTAATAATAAATGTCCTAATCTAATCCAAGTGGGCCTAAATGGTCATATTTTATTCCTAAGTTTGTTTTTGGTCGAATTACACTTGTCCAATAGAATTAGGACATGTGTTAGGGTAATAGTAATATCATATTTACCCTTAGTTACCCTATTTACTATTAACCGCGATAAAAAAAAGTAAAAAGTTACTATTCACCAAAAATTATTTTCATCTCATTGAACCACATTTTACTTACTGACATCAACCGTGTCTCTCGAATTTTTGAAATTCCATTCACAGAAGCGGTAAAATTAAGATTTATGAAGAAATTAATTTTTTTAACTACCACTTAGTAGTTTCACTATTCATCAAAAATTGATGTTTTTCAGAACAATGCCAAAATTTCATCCTAAGCTATATTTCATATTCCGAATTCAAAAATGAAGTCTATTTTACCAAATTCATATCATAGAATTTTCATTAATTAATTTTATAATTAAATCCCGCTGTTAAAACAAATAGCGTGTTTTTAAGAAACAATATCTATCAAAAGATTGACACTTGATTATGTCTGGTTTAAATGTGAAATTACATCCAATGACCAACATTGTATTAAATTGTAAAAATATATTCTAAATATACTTTAAAACCACTCAAATTAATAATTTATCACTATTAATTATTTCGATTAAAAAAGTTGTTTTTAATTATAATTTAGTAATTTTCACTATTCATCAGAATATGAAAGTTATCCGAAAAGTACCAAAATTTCACCTTAGGCTAAATTCGATACTCCGAATCCAAAAATGATGTTCATTTTGAAAAATAAGATTTACAGAGTTTTAAAAAGTGGTTATTACTATTCATAACGGCTAGTTTTAATAATATTTTAATAGCATATCGTTGTTTAGTGAAACTCGGTATTGCGTATTACACACGCTATCGAGGAAGGTCGTGATTGCGTGTAATGCAAGATCCTTTTGGTGTAGCATACAACACAAGACATTAATAAAATTAAAAAGAATATTTTTTTATAAAATCTTGGGCTGTTACATTCTACCCCCCTTAAAATGAATTTCGCCCTCGAAATTCGTCGGGGTTATAAATGGTTTACTATTCAAAAGTTTCTTTAATAGAAACTCACATCGTAAAAAGGAATACCAAAACTTGGCTTTAAAAAACTAAAGTATGAAATGTAACGATTACCCAAATAAACTAATCACTGGGTTTCCACATAGGTGAAAATATGGATATGAAAGAGAAATCTAACCATCATGTTCTGATGGAGAGTGGTAGAGAACATGGCTATGGAAAAGCCAGTAATCACAAATCCATAGATTTGTGATGATATAAGGTACCATCTAATTCATCAGGTATAAGATCACTAGGACAACATTTTTGGTTTTCAAGATCATTTCCCTAAAGTTGAAAATTTGAATTAGAATAAATACTTACTTTATTTTGGTACAATCTCACTGTTGTTCGTGCCTTGAACAATTTCCACTTCATCTCTTAAATAAATGAAGTTGAATTTGTTATTCATGAAGTGTTAGCAGATCATGTGATAGAATGACGGGTCATTCCTTCTGTCTCAAACAAAAGGTTAGCAAAAATTATATGCATAAATCGATCTATAGTGAGATTAATCATATATGGTTCCTAAAATGGACTTATAATTCATATATCATACTTCTTAATATAATAAAACTAGTTTCTACTAAACATGGACTTCCTGTAGGCCAGTGGTAGGCGATAAAGGCCAGTCACACTTCGGTTGTGGGTTCGATTCCTACAGCCTTGTCCGAAGCGATGGGATGTCGCCCGTCCTGCAGGTTGTCCTTTTTCTAAAACTACATTACTATAACATCCCATCAATAATACTAACTTATGTCCAACATAAACCATTCCAATCTTTAGGATTATCCATAATACTTCCGTCCACTCTCAGAGATTTAATACCATCATTTATCCCCATATATCATAAGATATATCTTATTGGTCACATTCCAAACATTCAATGTCCTTAATCGTGTATTCTCTTGAATACCTTAGTGAAAACATGAGTGCAGTTAAAAGTTAACACTTTCCACATACCAAAATCCTCAAAATTCTATATACTCAAACCATGATATCACTTAGTCCTTATATCAATCATGAGCTCCTAAATACAATCAAACATCTCATTGTCTTCTTATCCTTTCATTATGCACTTATCATCTACTTTCCAAAAGTATCTGAATAACCTTTCATGGTAATACACTTAAGGAAAGACAACAGTGTAACAATCCTTAGATGTCTCCTTATTCCAACACTACACATGATAAACATGTAATCATTCCACTACATTCTTAGACCATTGACCGAGCTTCAACATTTCTTTCATCTCACATATCATTTGTAGTTTCTTCATCATCGTCAACATAAATACTTCCCATACGACCATACTGATTCTCTTCATGAGACTTTCCCTTAGGGCATTGGTTTGCATAATGCCCGTATATTCCACATTTAAAGCATTTTACCATTGTCGATGTCGTAGCAATACCATTATCCTCATCCATGTTGTTAACTGAACCTTTTCCTTTGCACTTACTTGCTTTGTGTCCTTCTTTTCCACACCCAAAGCATCTTCCAGTTCCTTTGAAACATTCTCCTTGATGCCTCTTCCCACATGATTTACATAGGGGAAATTGAACTTTCTTTCCTCTATGATCATCATGAAACTCCATCTTTCTCTTATTAGCCGAGTCAGGAAACTTACCAAATTTTACTTTATTGATCATATTATGAGATTGCTGATTCGGCATAATAATGATGTTTGGACTTCCAAATCCCATTTCATTTGGTTGCTCATGAATAATATCATTCCATTGTCCATCATTTCCTCCATTATCGTGAATCACCTTGTTTCCAGCCATTTTCTAAAACCCAAAAAGAATAGTGTGAGAGGAAAAAAATCATAATAAAGGGGGAGTAACTTAAATATCTAACATCTTTGGTTTAATCTAATATCGTTACCATAGTTCTAGGACTATATCCTATACGTATACTTATCCTTAGGGGCATCCCTAGACATACCTTATAAATATCTCTAGGGATCTCACTAACGTTTTCGCATCCTAGTTTCCAAAGGTTGACTAAACCTTTCCTCTGATACCAACTGTAGAGACCCGAAGCCTGACGTACATTGACATTACATTACTTTTGCGGAATACTTAGTACATAACAAAAACACACACACAAGGACCGTAATAGTTTAGTGTCTTTGGAAACTCGGACTATAATCTTCTAATCGTGGTGAAAGATCTTCAAAATCTCCCATAAAGATCTTCCTTCTTTTTTTTTACCTAAAACCTTTCTTTATATCCTGGGGAAAAGAAAACATAAAAGGGTGAGCTCAAATGCTCAGTAAGGGTAAACAAAAGAAATATCAATCACATAATTTTCATAAGAACATAACATTTTTGGAAATCTTAACCTGCAAAAGGGAGCATAATTTCATAACATGGGGTAAATCATAGTAGTGAAAATGAAACCATAACTTAAAACATTACTCATTGTGGCATACACACATAATCATAGAGAATCATTTCTTGTTAGTCAAGACTCATTGCCAAGACTATCTTAGTGGACAAAGTCCCTTTCTGAATCGAGTAATCCTCGTTTCAGTCCTGTTTCACTGAACCGGTATAACCTACCATTCCAGCCATGTCTATCTCATGAGATATAAAATCTTTACCCAATGCATTGGAGGGAGATATAGGTCCCACCCATCTTATAATGAATCCTTTCTTATGTGTTCCACATAATCATAAATCATACATCATCGCATAACACATGTAACAAAAATGGGATTCTTGAAACATCATGACATCATAAAACAAATCATATAAGGTAAATGACTTCATAAAGATAATTCCCTCACAACATCATCAAATAAATGTAATAATAGGGATAAAAACAGAACCCTATATTATCTTATATGGAAAATAATTTTGATAAAACATTTGAAATCCATTCTTGAGGAAAATATCCTTTTTTCTTCAAAATCAATTTCTTTTCACAAAACATCATGCAATTTTAAAAGAAAGAGATTTTATTTAAAATAGTCATGAAATCTTTTAGAGGAAGATTCATGAAAATAAGGCTTTATAAAACAGTAAAAATCCGTTCGTGCCGTATAAGTTAAAAAAAACATTCTTCGTACTTTTGTCGGAAAAGTCAAAAAGTACCTCGTACGAAAAACATCAAAAGATTCCTTTCATTTCATTTACTAAAAACTCACCGAAGGGTAAATTTGGATTTAAACAATTGTAGGTGGATGGAAATAACATTACATATTGAGGAAACATGGATTTTGATGATAAAATACACCCCAGTAACTTTCAAAGTACAAACAATCTCGGATAAAAATGAGATTGTGATATTTCCCTTACCTTAGGTCCGACTTGCTTTGTAAGTGTCCGAACCTCCTGTATAATGATTTAAATCATGTTATTGACTTATTACAGAATCATATTCATTGTTATGATATCATATATGGTTTACTTATGACATTATATTACCCGTTCTTTTGTAAACTCCATGTTAAAGAAGCGTTTTGGGTAAAATCGTTTCATTTATCGTAGGTGTTTTGACTTGTTGTTCTTGACATCATTATTACTTATATCATGATTTACTTACTTCCAGAATATAAAATATGATTTATATATCATATATATTCAGTATATATATATATATAATAGGTAGATAAATAAAATGAAAAACACTGTTCATGGAGACGGTAGTCCGTACGTACGCATGAACGCTGTTTTCCTTTCCTTATTGTCTTGAAATGGAAGTAAGTAGATGACATAAATATGTATATATATACATAAATCCAGTAGCTTTATAATGTCATATATTTCATTATTATTTCTTATATATACATTATAATCATTCTTAAATGGTTAACATGGAGAATGAATCTCATCGCGTCGTGGAGACGGTAGTCCGTACGTACGCACGAGCGATGATATCATTTCTATAAATATTGAATTTAATTGGAGTGGATTATACAATATATCAGAATCAATATGATGTTGTAATAACTATGTATAGTTTTTAATTACACCATTATACCCATCCATGTAAGGTGGTGGTGGAAAATAGATTACACCACGGCGTGGAGACGATATTCCGTACGTACGCACGCGCGGTGATTTCTTTTTCCGTAGGATGGATAGATGGTGAAATAGGGTTGTTTAATACTTATAATAACATATCAGTATATGAGTGATACTGATGTTATTACTTCATAATGAAACAACCTAAGAAGAAGAAGTGGAAGAAGAAATAAAGATGAAAGAATTGGTAACGGTAATTACCTCTTCTTTGAAGCGCCTCTTTGAGACCTCCTCTTAGGGCACTAAAATTGGTCTTTAAGGAAGACCAGAACCTCTAGGATGTTTCTAGGGAAGTGGAGAAGAGATTTTGGCAGGGGTTGGCCGAGCTTGAGTGCTCAAATTGGTGTGAGGAGGAGGGGGAGGAGATGTCCTTTTATAAGGGAGGAGAGGGGCACCTTAGGAATATCTCAAAATATTATTTTATATTAAAGTCAAAATCGGTTTATAATGGTTCCAAAGGGTCTTATTTCGAAGATAAAGTGGGGATGGGTCGAAATAATATCAACCAATAGGATTTAGACAAGTTTAGGTTATTATTTTAACCTTATCAATTAGATTTAACTCAAAGTTAAATAATTTAACTTTTACCGTGTCTTTTTGTTTTCTTTCACTATATGGTTAATATACTTACTATAACATGCCAAAAGAACCCCAAATTTTATATTATTAATAAATATATCCTTATCTAAGTCATTTGGCCGATCCTTAGATTTTTAGGAATAAAATAACAATTAATAATATAATATTTGATTTAAAAACTATTTTGTGTCAATTTTGACACTATTTGATATATGATTTTTGTGAAAGTCATAACAGAATTAAATGTTCGAACAAAGTTGATTAAATCAACATTACTATATCATAGTAACCTATAAAATTATTGGAATTCATAAAAAATCTCAAATTATATTTATTTTGGTGTTTATAACATCAATTATGTCAATATTTCATTAATAAGATAATTATTGCATCATCGTTGTGTCATAAATAAATTAAATTATTTGATGTCTAAAAATTACAAATAAAATACCATCATGTAGGAAATATTTTTATATTTCTAATGAATATTTACAATCGAATTTATCTTATGTATAACCCCATATTAAAAATGATTTACTTATTAAACTTTGATTTTAACTATTTTAACCTTTCTTTAAATAAATTAATAATAAATGTCCTAATCTAATCCAAGTGGGCCTAAATGGTCATATTTTATTCCTAACTTTGTTTTTGGTCGAATTACACTTGTCCAATAGAATTAGGACATGTGTTAGGGTAATAGTAATATCATATTTACCCTTAGTTACCCTATTTACTATTAACCGCGGTAAAAAAAAGTAAAAAGTTACTATTCACCAAAAATTATTTTCATCTCATTGAACCACATTTTACTTACTGACATCAACCGTGTCTCTTGAATTTTTGAAATTCCATTCACAGAAGCGGTAAAATTAAGATTTATGAAGAAATTAATTTTTTTAACTACCACTTAGTAGTTTCACTATTCATCAAAAATTGATGTTTTTCAGAACAATGCCAAAATTTCATCCTAAGCTATATTTCATATTCCGAATTCAAAAATGAAGTCTATTTTACCAAATTCATATCATAGAATTTTCATTAATTAATTTTATAATTAAATCCCGCTGTTAAAACAAATAACGTGTTTTTAAGAAACAATATGTATCAAAAGATTGACACTTGATTATGTCTGGTTTAAATGTGAAATTACATCCAATGACCAACATTGTATTAAATTGTAAAAATATATTCTAAATATACTTTAAAACCACTCAAATTAATAATTTATCACTATTAATTATTTCGATTAAAAAAGTTGTTTTTAATTATAATTTAGTAATTTTCACTATTCATCAGAATATGAAAGTTATCCGAAAAGTACCAAAATTTCACCTTAGGCTAAATTCGATACTCCGAATCCAAAAATGAAGTTCATTTTGAAAAATAAGATTTACAGAGTTTTAAAAAGTGGTTATTACTATTCATAACGGCCAGTTTTAATAATATTTTAATAGCATATCGTTGTTTAGTGAAACTCGGTATTGCGTATTACACACGCTATCGAGGAAGGTCGTGATTGCGTGTAATGAAAGATCCTTTTGGTGTAGCGTACAACACAAGACATTAATAAAATTAAAAAGAATATTTTTTTATAAAATCTTGGGCTGTTACAGGTATTCCAAACGAAACCATGAGGGTTACTCCCTACGTAAGAATGTTATGAATGACGCATGTTACCATTATGTACTATTATTTCTATGATTTATTCATAAATCTTATATTTTCACGAGGTATGTTAAAGTGCTTATATTTTATGAGTAACGTAATATTTCATTGATTCTTATGTATACATGGACTGATGTCTTCTTTCCGTATTTTTATATACCTTACTGAGTTTTTTATGCTCATCCCATGTTTTTGAAATTTTTTTCACAGGTCAAGGGAATAGTAATGATGTGATGATAATAACGAGGAAGTGTCAATGAAATCCATGATTTATTTGTAAATATGTTTCATTTGTTGGAAAAAAATGAATATTGTCTTTGATGTAACCACCTTGTTTAAATGTGTAATGTAATGCATGATTTGTGATCTAATTCCCTAAAACAATAAACCTGAAAAGATCCTCTATTTGTATTCCTGAAATAACTCATGATTAAGTAGTGTTTAGGGCTCGGGCCTTATAGATTCACTAGTAGAACACTTTTGAAAATTGGTGAAAATCAATATAAATTCGTATTAATGATATTAAAAATCACATATTCTTGAAAATGATCTCGTATTATTACATTTTAAAACCAAAATTCGAATTAATTAAATTTTTATGAATTTTTTAAAGAAATATAGTCTTATCTAGAATTTTTTAAAATTTAAAATCCATGAATTTTCCCCAAAATGTCCTAAAATGGAATTTAATGTTAAAAACCAATTTTTAAATAATTTGGAATTCCAAAAAATAATATAATAACTCAATTAAATTTGGTATTTAAAAAAATATCATGTATTCTTCATATATGTGTGAAATAGATTTTTATAAATTATATTCATGGGCCTTAGGGATATATGTTTTTTTGACATAGTTGATATTATATGGGTTAATTATTGGGATAAACAAAGATATTAGGATCATCCTATTTCGTAAAAATGTATAAATATTATAGATGAAATTTATTGTATCCTCATCATAATTATAATTATTTATATGGTAATTTTTATCCATTTTATATGTGTTATAAAATATTTTATATTAAGATTTTAGGTTTTTACATGATTACAACAATAATTATTTTTTAAATATCTTCTTCATATCTTATTTCTCTAATTTTTTATCTTTTATGTGTTTCCAACACCATATTATAGTGTCATCTCCACTAATAATGGATAACTATGATCACAATTATTTTAGAAAGGGAATGATTGTCTTATATAGTTCTTGTGCCTTAATTAATAAAATGTACATAATTCATCAAATTTATTTGATGTTTAAATCGATTATTGTGAGTTTTAAACTATTTGTTCAATCATATAAATTATTCTTCATAATTACCCATCCTCCATCTATTCACTATTTGTTTCATGCAAACATTTTAGCCTGACAGTTGTAATGATGGTTACTAAATCAGTATAAAAAATTACGATCATAATAGTATTTCACCATATTAACTGGTCTCTATTTGGCCTAATAAAATTTCAAACTATTATTAGTTATTTGATATATCTAGATAAACACATTGAGATGAATATTGAGATTCATTATAAAAATGATTTTTATCACCGAACATCCTGATAACAATTTCATACATTATTTCTTCTACCATTAATTTCTACATTAATTATTATATATATATATATTATTTCATTATTCTTTCAAAATATGCTATTTTTATTTTTAAAGTTATTTTTGTATTAGATTGAATTTTATAGTGGAAATTGGGAATTTATATTATTCACAACATTTCATACCAATATTAATAAAAAATTTACTTATGTTACATTACTGAAACTTCATTTTCATCTTGACTATATTTATTGGATCCCAAGATTGATGAATATTTTTTAATAAAAAACTTCATAAAATAAAAAACAACAGTATTCATATATATTTTATTTAAAATTCATGTTGGAATTTTCTAGTGATTAAACTTATTATTTTTCTGTTATAACGTTTAAGGTTTTCCTATAAGGGAATTATCATTGTATAATCAAATGGACAAATTTGACTTGATTAATCTATAGAATTTTAGAAATCATAAAAAACCAATAATGATTGTATCATCATGAGACAATGAATTTGAATAAGATAGAGTTATATGGATGGAATGAAAAAGTGAAATGATTATGAGACATGGATTTGTATTGGATCAACATGTAAATAATAAATATTCCTTTTTCAAGGAATACTTAAAGATCCACATCCCCCTTGGTCCAATAAATTTCTAGTAGCTGGACTAAAGGAAAAAAGGAGTTTGATGATGAATGTTATAAGGGAGATTCAATATACGAGAACAATATTCATTTTTAATTTTTATTTATATATGAAATATTATATCCCTTATTATGATTTTTATACACCCTAAAGCTATTGAATGCTGTATAATTTAAATATAAATATTCATTTTTAATAAATAATTTATGATTCATCATGTTTTATATTAATGCATATGAGAATAATGGAATAAAAGAAGAAATCAGTGTTGACTGATTTTATAAGAATGATTCATAAGATAAGATATAACTTTTCATCTATCATAAACACTATTTTTAATCTATAATATAGATTAACAAATAGTAAACACCAATATATTTTTTCTCCTCCCCCACAAAACATGAATTTTTCTCCTTTATCACTTTAGGTGGTTGGAGTTGTTTTTATTTAAAACATGGGTAATAAACCCTGGAATTTTATAATGGATGTGGGGATAAATAATATCCCATGTTTTTTGGATAGAAACCATATTCAAACTCGGATTTAGTCTAATGTACCATTACATCATTAATAGGGAATCTAAAAACCTATCACCCACGTGGGAGTCCAAACCATCATTTTTATTCTTTTACTTTATATTTATATTTATATATTACTTTTATGTATTTTTATATTATAATATATGTCAATAGGGTATTATTTGGGATACTAAATAATTTTTTTCCACTAGAAACTAAATCAAGGTTGTATATTTCTTTCTCTTTTGTTTTCCTTTATTTTTATTTATTTATCTGAAATTAGTCAGACTAAAATCCAAGTGTGGGGGAGTACCAACATCATCAATAGTGTCTAATTCTGTTTTTTATTTGATTTTTCAAATTATGTTAACGTTGACATTAAATTTATTTTCTTATAATTTCTAACACAATAATAAAATATGTTAGAGTAGAACTGAATTGCGAAATAATGGAATTTAAATGATTTTTGACATGAGAATGTTTTCATTGAATTTGTATATCAAGAATTTTTATGATTTTAAAAATAAAATAAAATAATCTCAAATGAAAATTTTAATCAAAATATATTTCAAATACTGTTGAGTATTATGACCTATTTTGATATATTACTCATAATACCTACATGACCATGAGATAAACATGATTTTTTTATACTACTTGAACCTATGGTATTTACCATTGAAATATTTATACCTCATTGAATGTTTTTGGACTTTTTCTAAGAGTTTTTTTTGTATCTAAATATTATCATGAGATTTAAATTTCCATATAATCATGTTTTACCATATCAATGAATTTTTTTTATAGATTTATGCAACATTAAAGGATGATTTTTCATTATCTACTTCTACACATGTTATTTTTTTATATAAATTTCATGTTAGGGTTATGGAGATGGTTAAATAGTGTTCATTTATTGGGATGTGATTAATATATATATTTTTTGTTTTAGTTGTGTTTGATAAAATTTTGAATGATATAGATAGATTATTTTTCATGAGTCATAATTTAATTCACCATTTTTTATCACCTTTTAAAACATAAAAAATGGTGAAAATAAAAAAATCTAGTAAAATAAACCCTATTAAATTTTGACTCATTTTTTAATTTTTATTACCTATTTGAATCATTTTCAAATAAAAAATAATTTTCAATCAATTTCCACTCATTGACTGGATTCCAATTTTATTCTATAAACATTAAATAAAGAAAAAAATAAAAACATACTAGTTGCAAAATTTTGGATCATAAAAGATTTATAAACTAAGGATAACTATGATTAAAATGTTTATTATATGAACTTTTTAGTTCATTTACCAAATCAAAAAAGGGGAAAATTTATTCAAATTTTAAGTGGATTTAATGTGTAGGTTCACTTACTTTTAGGTGAATACTCATGATATTATAGAAGAGTTCGACCACCTCATTGAAGCCTTAATTGTTTTCGATAATTTTCCTACTAAACCTAATCCATAATAATTCCATAGTAAATAGATAATTATTTCTTCCATATTCCTATATTGTACAACAGAAAGATATGAAATGTAAAATGTCTATGGTGATGAATTTATTTTTCATGTATGACCATTACTCTATATTTTATTTATCATACGGGAATATTTATATAATATTTATGGTGTGGTACATTGTGATTGGGCCATGGTTGGTTTTTATGGAAATAAAATATAATTTTGAGGTTTTAAAATGATAGAAAGATTTTTAATAGAGGATACATTATGGAATTATCTTTTGGATATGAAAATTGATGTATTCTTTTGTTTTATTGTTTTATGGATTTTGACTTGAATTTTTGACAATTGAGAAATAGTGAAATGGTTATGTGTTGAGTACTGATGAATATAATGTTTGATCATATTTTATATAGTAATTAAATGTTTTAAATTGAATGTTTTGGTAGTTACTAAAAATACTTATATGAATAAGTTAGTAAAATAAAAATTTCCAAAATATTACAATTTATTATTAAAAAATCCTCATATTTTCAAAGGATATTTCTCAAGGGAATTTTTTTTTCACTTACTTCCATAAAAATTTCTACCGCCTCTCACATAAAAATGGATAACCATATTCAAGGGGAAGAGGTGGAGTTATGATGTTGAAATAGTTCATATTATTATTAATATATATATATATGTTAATGTCTCTTTTTTATATCATATTTATCCAATTTTTAATTTAAGTGTTTCTCGCACCATATTCCCTTCTCAACACCACTAAAATGGTGAACTATTATCAACATTAAATAATGGGATAGAATGATGGTTTTATTTTGTTTTATATTAAATATTAATTTAAAAAATTTCAATACTGATATCTTCAATTATTGTTAAATAAATTTGGATGAATGATATCACCATTTTATTTATTACATTAATTCTTCTTCTCATTTATCAATCTGCATTCACTTCCCTATATTTATTGTCAATACGGTGGAACATAGAATTATTAGTGTGGGTTATTGAAGGGGTAATGTATATAAAATTTATAAATTGGTCATCCCATATGATGATGTA
Source organism: Viscum album (assembly GCA_963277665.1). Taxonomy (NCBI): domain Eukaryota; kingdom Viridiplantae; phylum Streptophyta; class Magnoliopsida; order Santalales; family Viscaceae; genus Viscum; species Viscum album. Next base: position 741,076,068 of record OY728163.1, read on the forward strand.
TTTTAATGGAATTATCGCATTTAAAATAATAATGTGATGTGTGAATGTTTTTTATCACGTGATTTAATTGAATATTGATATTCCTTTCAAATAATAATTCAATTAAAGAGACCCCCCCCTTGAATAATTTCTTCACCTTATTTATAATGAAATAATAGTTTGTTTCATGGAATATATATATATATATAATAATGATTTATTTAGAACCCCTATTTATATTAATCTTGTAAATTTTATATTAGTTATAATATTTTTATTTAAATAAAAAAACTTTTTTTGCTAGATCCTCCTCAACAGATCGAACATAGGATGTGAAATATATTATATAATTATGTTAATAAAATACTAATTGTGGTAGTAGTCATTTAACCTCATTTTCATATAAATAGATAATATACCTTCAAAAAAATCTTCCATTTTAGACAGTTTATATTTTCTCACAAAAATATTATCCTAGATGGAATAATGTCTATATAAATGGAGGTTCTCCAAATAAGATATATAAATAATAATCAATTTCATTTATTTTTTTAATTATTATACCATATTCATATGTCTTATAATAATGATGATATAAAATCATATGTATATAAAATATTCAATAATTGTATTATTCTTATATTAGAAGACTTTGAATCTCAATTTTCATCCCATATAAAATGGAATCATAAATCGTGAGTCTATATATACTACTAACATCAGGTATAAGAATAATTCATTATACATAAACACATCATATTATTGGAAAAAATGATATATAAATAAATATATATGATATTTCATTCATCATCATTAATTTTTTAAATATATTTTTTACATATATTCTTAATCATTATTCCTTTGGAAAATGATAATGTTACATGGGAATATTAGTGGACTACAAGCTCCATGAACTGATTTTATTAATTTTTCCACACATCCCCTCATGATTGGAAATGAGAATAAAATAATTTATTTATTATGAAAATAATAATATAAATATGATTTTCAGTTGTAATAATATATCAATATTAATTATTTTTATGTTTTATAAAAAAAATAGTCATCTGTAATGTAACAACCCTGACCTAGGACACAGTAGAAGGATGCACCAATCTTGGTCATCACATGACCTCAATCATGCATCCCCATATTCCAGAGGTTCCCGAATGGTGGACTGGCTCTATGAGTCAATGGTTAGACTATACCCTCTATACCATAGTATGTCGCATTATAAAAATAGATGAAATAACCGACACACCATATAATAATAAATTTACATTCATAAAAATTTTTCTCCCATGTTTGGTACAAACTATATACCACAATTTACTTTTCATTTACAACTAATAGGGCTATGTGAACAAAACCCAGAATTAAGGAAAACTGTGGAATCCCTAAAATAATTTTAACATCATATCTGGATCCTTGTCCTTGCACATCCTAAAACCTTCTAACATACTCATAATGAGGACTATTCCCTTTTCCTGAACCATAACCATAAAATATGATTGTGTTCTTAATGGAGGCACTAGCATGGTGTGAGTACACCTCACAAGGACACCCCCAATGGTATCTGAAAAATTATCCAATCTAACATAAAATGAATGGAAGTATGAATAAAATACAATTAAAAAAGGAAATATGAGAAAGTAGTCATCAGTATCTACATATCTATTACTATCCAAAGTGAAAAATTCATTATGTGCATTTTCTTCACTACTAGTTCATCATAAAAATGTAATCCATTTTATAGGAGTTTACTTCATTCTATCTAGGTTCATGGAATTTTTAATAATGCATAATGAAATAAGTCATCTTTTTATCTCACTTGGGATATCATATACCAACATCACATTGTTCTCACCACAATGCCTCAATCTGGGTGCAATGCAATTTTAGGGGAATAGAGCTCCATCCCCATCCCTAACATGTGCATTGTGGGTGTAGTTAAGGCATCATACGAACTTGAACTATGGGAGGAGCCTTATTTCTTTATCCCACATATAAATTCATGTCCACATACTTATTAATCCAATCACCACACATAAACCATGTTTCAACAAAGAAAAAATAACAAATATAACAAGCCAAATTCATACAGTCAACATGGAATTTAATATTATTCCACTACCTACTAACAAATTTTTAATTAACAATACATATATCCATAATACCATTTCTCAATCTCATGAATACCCAAATAATAATATTTAATAACTATGAAATATCATCTCATTATACATATTCATCATTACATTATACATGTCAACATACTCATAAAGGAATTTACATTATCACACAACATACATTCACTTGCTACATTAATTTCTAGGCCCAAAAATATTTTCACACTTTATGGGTGGCCATGAATAGGTCAGATCGTTATCAATTCATCTCATGTGAACCATGATAGTGTTTAATTAATATTTAATTTTTTCCATGAATCACATAATGAATCAAAAAGAACAACAAATGGGTGACCACGAACAAAACCAAGCATGTATAAATCCAAGATAATACTAGGGGATATAACTTGTAGACCACTTACCTAAAATCCATTGGTGAATTCCATTATAATCGTATAATTATATGTGTATTGAAAAAATATTTGAAGTATCAATCATTGATTCATCATAAAACACGAGTTTTAGATCATTGTATGGAGATTAGAGAAATATAAAATCCCTTATTGGGAAGAGGATGTGAGGTGATTAGAAATTATTGTGGCTTCTATCCTCAATCGAAGACACTCACAACAACCTAAAGATTAAGTACAGTCACCCATGGGAGCACTTGGGAGAACTTGGTCACCACTAGTGTTATGCTAAAAAAATAGCTTTTAAAATATGTTGAGGTTTTAAAATCAATAATGGAATTTTTGTAATTTTCAAAACATTTCTCGGCCACCCTATTTACCCTCACTCTATGGAAAATCATGTGCTATTTGTGTGAAAGCCATTATACATGGATGTTGGTTATTAATATTACCTGGGAAGATTAGTGTTTGATTTTTAACCATAGGACAACCATCCATTAAGACTTTGTCCAGGGTTGCATGGTTCTTACTAGGAAGGCCACACTATTTAATTAATTGTTCCAAACATATGCCTTTTACAATTTGGAATGGTTTTCCATGTCCTAAAACCGTAGAACACCCTTGAGGTCCCACATATCACTAGAAATATTCCCATTATCAAAAAAATTATTGATTCCAAAATTTAAAAAAGGTAATACCTCCATGTAGTCTGGGAACATACAACCCCCCCCCCCCACATTTTGACGACTCATCCTCGAGCGGCACTTCATGATCATTATTGAGTTTCCAATGAATGAGATAGGCATAATCAGCCTGTATATTCAAATCTCTTTTCATATTTTCATCCAAAACCATCCCATGTATCCATTAAATTTAAACCTAGGGAACAATATTGACCCACAGAATAATATCACTATGGTCTACAGTACAAACACTATGATCCTCAAATGAAACATTAGTATCAAGCTCAACATCTCCAACCTCGGTCACAATAGATGGATCAAGGTGATACATTTGGTGTTTTGAAACATCAAAAACATTTTACATCAAACCTTACCATCTTGAAAGTGCCAATCAATAATCCACCAGTCTGATACTCTCTATAATCTCAATCAGTCCCACATACCGAGGTGCTAACTTACACTACTTCTGAATTCGACCATGACCCCAACTCAGTGACACCATAAGTAACGCACTATCACCCACCACAAACAGAAGAGGACTATTCCACTAGAAACTTTATGACTTACTACTAATATGAGTCTTTGTCATGCGATTATGAACCAATGAAACCATTTCTAATATCTCATATACAATACTCAATCTTAATATCTCAAACTCCCCATCTTCCATCCAACACAACATAGATCAACCTGGCCTCTTTTATAGTTTTTAAAAAGACTACATAGGAATTCTAGACAAAATTATATTGTTGTAAGAAAAATAAAATAGAGAAATTTTTTTTCCTATGAAAAAAAAATCTAGAACAGAAGCTCGCAACATATCTTCTAATTCCTGGGTTGTACAGTCTTATTTCCCATCCATTTTTAGTAAAATGGTCATGGAAAAGAAAACATGAGTACCAAGATCAATATGTAACCCCTTACAGGTGTTCTATGTGGAAAGAGGAACATGATATGAAAATATGGTTCATTAAACACCATGATTCCATGATATCTCTTGATCATAATTCCCACCCAACTGATCAATTGTTTATGTCTCTAGCATTGGAATGAAATGAACCATTTTTATCATCATATCCACCACCACTGAAATTGATTCTTTCTAATAGGGTGTCCTCTAAAGATGATCTATATATACTAACATTAATTCCTTTCAATTATTCATCAAAATGGAAAATGACTGCAACAACCCACTTGGACGATCATTCCTGGCCTTCACTTGTTGAAAATTATGGCATCGTGCTAAAAAATCTAAAAACTCTTTCTTTATTATTGGACACTAATACTACCTATGATCATCAGCTTACCTTTTTTGGAACATGGATGTACTACCAACTTATCTACATGGAATTCAGGTAGCAAGTATTCTGACACACCTATCGACACCAAAACACGGTCCTAAACCTAAAAAATTCTATCAGTACCCAAATTCCAACTAGAATCCCACCCCCACATTTTTGACATTCCTTAATATTAATTAACACTTATTCCACTAGATGAATATCATTGAAATGACATAAAATCATAGTCTCATTTACTATACATATAAGGGACTCCTTCCACAGCCTATCAGGCACCGATATGTGAATCTCAACATATTATTACATAATTATACACTTGAGGTTATCTTTCAAACCACCCAATTTAGATCCTTTTAGATCATACCATCAGCAAAACAATTCACATTCCCTTGTGTGTTTGCCAAATCAAAATCAACAGATTGTTTCTACTCAACCCACCTTCACTATCGAAGAAAAAAAATCTTATTGAGAGAAGATGTACTTGAGTCTTTTATGGTTGTTAAACAATATGAATCTCTATCCCAACAAGTAACACATCCTACAATTTATGGAATTAACTACATCAACTTGATCGAGGTTATGAGTAGGATAATTTATTTCATGAGGCCTCAAATATTTTGACCCATAAAATATAACCCGATCATCATGAATCAACATATCCCCATGTCCACCAACTAAAACATTTAAGAATATGGTGAACCTCTTACCTGGTTCAGGAATGATTAGAATCAGCTGAGTAGTAAACCACTACTTAAACTCTTAAAAAATATTTCTCATGTACTTTAAACCACTCAATCATAACACCATTAAGTGTTAATATTAACAGTGCCTATTCGAAATATGATAAATCTATTATTGACCTTCGATAATAAATGAAAAAATCTTGGAAACTCCAAACAACTAAAACATTCTTGGGATGCTCCCATGACCCAAAAACATCCACCTTCTCTGGGTATACTAAAACACTTGACTCGATAATTATGTGTCACAATAAATAAACCTTATCAATCTAGAAATGATATGGTGATTCCTTGGAAAAAAATTCTCTTTTACTATACATATGACGAGGTCCAGATGTTTGAAAAGATCGCCATGGGTTACTGAGTACACAAAGATGTCATCATCAAAAACAGACATGAAATTATCTAGATATGGGTGAAATATTGAGTTTATTAAATCCATGAACACAATTAGTGTGTTGATCCATCTTAATAGAATCACCAGAAACTCGTACAACCCAATATTTTTCATGAATTTAGTTTATGATACGTCATAAGGTCTCACCATAATATAATGGTATCCTGATATCAAGTCGATCTTAAAGAACATTGAGGCACCCCTCACTTGTTCAAATAGATCATCAATTTTTGGATGTGGGTAGTTGTTATTTATGAGCATCAAATTGATCTTTCTATATTTAACACATAGCCTCAATGATTTTTTTGAATTATTGGAAATAATCATAGTTGATCCCCATATATAAGTATATGGAATGATAACTCCCTTAATCTCCCACACTTCCAAATTAATCTACAATTATGGGAGTTCATACAGTGCCATCCAATATGGAGGAACGGAAATTAGATCTTCCCCATATAGAAATTTGATTTTTGACTCAACATTCCTCTTGAGTGATATCCCCTAGAAGTGTTGTAGAAACCAATTTTTGATTCTATCCATGATTGAAGGTAAAATCGTAGTTCCCTTCCTCCTTCATAAAAAAATAACACTTTGGACATGAGTTCTCTTAACAATTGGAAAATTGTCCTTAAATGACCTTCCCACCTACCATGGAGGTAATACAGTCTCCATCGAGATATGTGAATGTTACTCCCCATCAATAGAATTTGATGTGGTCTCGATGCAACCCTAAATAATACATACCCATGATCTTGTCAAAACATGACTTCTCAAGGAAGAATAGGTTCCACATGAAAATATTTCCTTCATCCTCTATAGCACAACAGTTATATTATTTGATATCTTCATATCACACCCTTAATAGAGTACTAATCGACATAACCCCACACAAATTTTCCATAGCTAGGCCCAACACAACTATGAAGTGAGATGAGATAAAAGATTGTGTGGAAACCGTGCTAAATAAATCACTATAATTTTTGGAAGCTACAAGAATCATACCTAGAACTGTAGATGGCCCAACCTCACTACCTTCTGGCATAGACTGAGAATCATGAATATGACATGCCCCTTTACTGTAGGATATATCCTAAATACCATTCACTATACTACCCTGCTATTATGGACAGTCTTGCCCCGAAGATCCATGTCCACAACCTATATCAGTACGACTTGTGATCACTAGATACCTACCAGATATAGGGTGACTGACACCCTCCCCACAATCAGTATTTTCCCCTTTCCTCCATCTATGACTGACTACTGAAGGTTCTCATAGAACCTATATATTTTTCATATCCTTAAATATGATCAACTATCTTCTAGGGGTTGGGGAGACTAACCCCACATGTTCCCCTACTGATCACACAAGTAACAGAACAACTGGTCACCACCCAGAAGAACTGACCCAATCATCAGACTACTCTACGCATATTAACTATGCAGTAAATTACCAAAACAATACTTCCTTCTCTCAAAAGCTATCCCATCAATCGACCTAGATGGCACCAAAAGTCCACCACTTATATCTCCATTCAGGTTCCCCTATGAGATATGGTTCTGATCCACTACCTCTATAAACCTCTTCAAGTTGAATATATTCACCTAAGACATAATGAAAATGATGATATTATTATCATTTATCAATATACGCATCATCTCTAGTCAACATGGTTGCAAGAGGATGTAAGTCCATGAAATACTAGAACAATCCATCATTGATGGAAAATCTTTGGACATAATCTTCAAACCTAAATCATTATACAACCTCTTGGTTTTTGGGTAGTAATGTTCCATGATCATATCCTGAAAATCCATCGACATAATTCTATTAGCATAAAAAATCTAGAGATTTATGTCCCATCAATGATTGGCCTAGACCCAAAACATATAGGCCAATAACTTGACTCTCTTATAAGATGGATTCTATAGATGATCAAGATTTTTCTTAACTGACTATATCCAGAACTCAGTCACCACAAGATCAACCTCTATGGTAATGGTTGATGGGTTCTATAGCTGAAACATTGAATTTATAAAAAACCCATAATGAATTCATGATATAATGGAAAGATAATCAATAGTCATAACAAAATCAGTTTATAAAAAAATCTAATGGGTCTTTTCATAATCATGTCCTTACCTCGACCATACCAACCTAGGAAATGGATAACACATGGTAACTAACTCACACAATTTATATACATACATTGTAAAAAAATTAAATATTATTCTCATTTTACAAATTACATCAATAAAAATTAAATTCAATTATTTCCATTTTTCATGAATAATTTCAGAATTGTTATTTGACATATTCTCCCCTTTTTATACATTTTTAACACTACATCAGTCACCATTATCATCATTCTCCTTAAATAAAATGCATCCACCCCTTTCATCTCCCAAAAACTCATCTTGATTTTGTTCCTACCATGATGCATGTCATTTATATACTTAGGTTATTATAATGATTCATGAAGGTGAATCCTTTTTCCATTATGGACATTAAAATAATGTCAAGAAATGGCCACACAACACAATAAATGAACCACCCAAGGATTAAATAAAACCAACTATAAATATGCACAACAAGAACAACAACTCTCACCATGATGACTTCAGTTTTTTCCCATACATGGGTTATATACTACAAACAACAATGTCGTTACCATGTATTGACACCTTCCTAACCACCTTTATACCATTTCGATATAGTAAGTCATAGAAAAGTGTAATCTGATACCACATTTTAATGTCCTCGACCCATGATCCTGTAAATCATTTCCCCCAGCTGGTTCACCATATGATGTCAATATTTCCACCCTACATGCAAAAGGATGCCGACTAGTAGTGAGTGTCTATGAGTCATGTTAGAAGACTATAACTTCTTTTCAAATGTATGAAACTATTGATAAATATGGCAAATAGTATAAAAAATATTTAATAACCAATAGACATGCATAAACATCTATCTACTAATATGGGTACAAACAATAGAAAATAGCGAAAATGAGATTTCCTATTAATAGTGACAAGTGAAATAAATAAAGTCATAAAATGGAATCCCCAAAGTGGACCTGTCCTCAATTTTGGAACCTCATCCTTGCCCATCCCAAAGCTGACTCACTTCCCAAGCATGATTCCCTTGCCCTTTACTAACCAGCAACCATAAAATATTATCTAGTATACATTGGAGGCCCGAGTTGGGTGTGAGTAAAACTCAGTAGGCCACCACTAATGATCTCTACAAAATATCATTTCTAACAAATAGTTCATGCATGTATGATTAAATTACAGGTAATTAAAATAAAATATGGGCGACTAGTTAATATCCTCAATATAGATATTAGAAACCAATGTTCCAAATTCATTATGTGAATTTCATTCATTACTAGTTCATCATCAAAAATTAATCAATATGATAGGTGTTTATATAATTCACATAAGATTCATGACAATTATATAGCATTATAACTTAAAATCTCACATTTCTATCTCACTAGGTATATAATATCAGAACATCACTATGTACTCACCAAGAAGACACTTTTTTGGAAGAATTAAACCATAAAGGAATAGAGAAAATACTTCTTCCCTAACACATTCATTATAGATAGAGTTAGGGAATCAGTCCAACTCAAACCATGTAAGGAACCTCAGTCTATTACCCCACATATAAATCCATTTGCATATTCTTATTTATCCTCTAACTACACATAAAACACATTAAATCAAATAAATACCAATCCATATGACAATAAACATTCATACAATCAACATGGGATTTAAAATTATTCGATTACCCATTAACACAATTGAAATTTTCAATAGTTATCTCATTTATTCCAAATCACATTCACATTCCCAGATCACTATGAATAATTAATAATTCTAATATATGATATAATTTCACATATTAATAAATAAAATTATTCATGTTAGGAAACTCAACATGGTCTCTACATTATCACACAATAACCTTGCACTTACTTAACAAATTTCTATACACGAAAATACCGATACACTCCATGGGCGGACTTAAATATGTCAAATCAACCTTGATGCAACTCAATAGAACCAAGATTGTTTATAACTTACATTTAAACCCACAAATTAAAAACCACTCCCATGGAATTAAAAATTACATCAAAAGGGTGACCAATAACAAAACCAAGCATGGTCAATTCTAAAATAAAACTATAAGATATAACTTGTAAACCACATATATCAAATCTACAGATAAATGTAATCCTAATAGAATCCATGGATCCGGATTCAACCACTCATTGAAGCCGCAACCTAGATATAATTATAAAATGATTTCTGATATATAATTATGGATAGTATAGAATGATACTAACCCTAATTGAGAAGTAGAATCAATGAGGAGATTAGGCTTACCCAAATCATCGATCTACAACCGAAAGATATCAAAAAAAACATTGAGATAAAGGAGAATAAAACCTGGTAGAACTAGGGATATCTTCTTCATTTCTAGGGTTAAATATAGAATGTGAAGGGTGAAAATAAAGTGATGGGTGAAAATTTGATATTGTAATTTTTTAAATATTTATCATCTTTACTCAGCCGCTCATTCTACCCACATAGTTTGGAAAACCATTCACAATACACTATCCAAGGAAGTTGTGTAACACAGTTACCTAGTGTGACACACACCATTTTCTTAATTGTGTTCCAAACATACATCAACCCTCTATCCATGTATGCATGATTTCTCCTGGGATTGCTACATAGTTTAGTAAATTGTGTGGATACCATGCACCTTTCATGGAATTTTCTGGTTTTCCTTCCACCCTTGTCTCAATGCCCTAAAACACCCAAGAGGACACTCATACTCCTAATAAACATCCCAATATCGAAAAACAAGAGAGTGAAACCATAAAATAGACATGTACATGCCTATAGGATGTCAAAGATATTATATGTATGTGTGGAGTACAACCTCTCTGAAACATATTTTTCCATTATTCATTACTTATTATATGGGTTGTTATAATAATTTTATTTCTATTAAACTATTTAAATTTATATCATTTTTAATATTGATGAGATTTTGGAATAGCGACCCAATTAAAAATGGCCAATATAGTAATGTTGTTTTGGGATTATTGACAATATGAACACAAAATTGATTACTCAAACATAAGTTATCCAGTTAATAAAGAAACATTTAAATAAATAAAATCATCGAATAATGTAATTTATGAATCTTTTTAATTATTTTAATTATATCATTATACAAATATAAACTTATTATTCTAGATTTAGAGAATTTATGAAGCAAGATATTTCTTAATGTAAATGATTTATCATCTCAATTAATTCTCTATTATAATTATTATATTTACATAACATTTTTCTTTATTGTGTGTATTAAATATCACATGATTTCCATTTATCATTAATATACTATAATAAATTGTAAATTAATAAATGTAGTGTTATCAGTTTCATTGTATGATTAATTCAAATGTTATGAAATTTTTAATGGGTTTGTCATTAAAATAATATGTTAATATTTTTATATCATTTTAAATCAATATCTATGACATTATGAATTTCAATACTGTCATTATAGATAATGATCATTTATTTTATAATAAATTTTAATTTTAGGGAAAAATCATAATTGGAATATGTAAATATGATTTATGTTGTGCAAAAAATATTTACTATTATTTTTTAAATGGATCCCCAATCATGATTCAGTATATTTGATAGAATATTTTATGACATTTTCTTCTATGGTTGATTCATTTTTGTAGTTTTTTCATTAAAAAGGGATATCTTACCTAATTTTTACTTGAGGGTTAGAAGTCCTTATATATATTTTTAACAGGTATATATTATATATTCATATGACTGTAAACCATTCTCATATGAGTTTTTTTTTGTCTTGCTCCTCTATGATTTTTCATGATTCTGGGTGAGCCATTTATTTCTCTCTAGTGCATTGGGTAATATTTTTTATTAATGGAATATATGGTAGAATTAACTATGTTTTTTTCATTAGTTTGATAAATTGTATGTAATGACGGACTTATCCTCATTGGCTTGAGAATAAAACAAGTCATTACATGGCCTTAAGTGACATCCCCATGACTCCAATGGCTGGCAATAATTGCCGAGGGGTTTCATAGAAAGTGGGGGACGATTTACCCTTTCAGAAATAACAAACAAAAACATTACTAACAACTACTATATGATGCATGATAATGAAATAAACAACTTATGCATAAACAAAAGAGAACTACATAGTTCCAAAAACCAAAACATAACCGACACAAAATTAGAGTACCAAGAGGAAGACTAACAAAAGACCCAAACAAACCAAAATAAGCTCCACGACTCCACACTAAGCTCCATGCTCCAAGCACCACCACATCTCCCATGAATCACCACAAACCACTATTAATGAGATGATTTAACTTTACCTATGTCTTAGATAACACCATCTATAAAAGCACCAAAGTTCCAAAGCAGGGGTCAGTATAAAACTCCGTAGGTTTTCCCCAATTACTTCCCTACTCATGCCACTAGGATAGAAGAGTTAGCCACATTTATTTAAAAATAGTTTATATAAAACAATTTCTCAAATGCAGTTTATAACTAAAGATAAAAAAGGTTCCAGAACCAAACAAACTCAAAAGAATCCAAGTGAAAACAAAACCCATTTCCCAACAAGCTATTTTACCAGAAAAATAACCAAACAAGCTTTCGAACCATTTCACAAACATTCCATTTTTGCATACCCACCCATTTCACAACCCCGTGAAACTAACCATGCATGCTTCGTTATGACAGTTCCATAATCATGAGCAGTCTCTCGTAGATCTACCATGTCATCACAAGGTAATTATTCCAATGTGACATTACACCTTTGTCCCCGAGCACATGTTCCTATTTCAACCAAGCCTCGTACATATAGTTACCATGTGCCATTACACCATTGGCACCAAGCACAAGGTCGTATTTCAACCACGCCTCGTACATATAGTTACCATCTGCCATTACACCTTTGGCAGTGAGCACAAGGTCCTATTTCAACCAAGACCCATACAATTCAATATGAACACACACTTGAAATTTCCCACAATCATGCCAAAAACCACCCTTTAAATAAAACACCCTTTTATTGAAAATCATTTCCATCAAACCCATGAGTGTTCACCCAATTCAAACCATTTAAATAAAACTCCATTTTTTTTAAAACCAAATCCATACAAGTCATTTCAAACTCATACAATTTCAATAAAAACACCCTTTTTATTGAAAACCCATTTCTTATCCAAAAATTTACAATTTCAGCAATTTCATAATTTCAAATCAACATTTAAATTCAAGTAGCCAAATCACTTTGCACAACAATTCACTAAGATTTCACAATAAATGACATTCAAATAAATAATTTTAATCTAGGCCAATAAATTCTAGCACGAAGAGTCAAGAGTGAAGCCACATACCTCAACAAAATAGGTGAAACCAACCAATGCACGAAGAACGCCAACAAAATCGAGTTGTAACTCAACAAACCGACCTTAGATTTCTTCCCCTATCAACCAGAAGACCAAAACCACCATTATTTGGCATCCACTCTAACACCCCATGTAAATATAGAATATGAAATTTTCATATTTATCCATATTTGTGAATAAATAATAATTTATAGGGAACACTATGCTCAATGGCGTACCCAATATGCAACAACGAGTTTCGTTGAAATCTTACGTCACACTCTAATAAAAAAATATTATTATTTGAAATGGAAGTTAATTCCTAGATTTTGTAATGGCATGAATGAAAAGAACTAACAAAAAATGATTATATATGTTTGTCAAATATTTTTACTTTTATCCAATAAATGTTAGAGTCTTAGAATGTGAATGAATCCAATTTTAAGCGTAAATATTCTAATATTCTTTAAAAGGTCGAATAACCGCCTTTTGATGGAAAACCTTTTTAAATACACCTTTTGAAAATTTTATAAGTTATATTGGACAAAATAAAATCCTTCTTTATAATTGGGACATCAAAATTTACTTTCTGTATGTTATTGTTTTTTTTCGATAAAGTTCATTTATAATGAATAAATGAAAAATGTTGTATTTTAATTCAAATCCACTTTTTAATATAATTTATTTATATTATTAGATCATATTTTGAAGTGATTTTAAAGTTTAATTAGAATAAATTTTTATCATTTAATCCAATGATGTACATTGGAATTAATTTCACTTTGACATTGGACTTAAACTAGTGTCAAACTTTTAATATATATTGTTTCTTAAAAACACGCTATTTGTTTTGACATTGGGAAGTAATTATTAAATTAATTAATGCAACTTATATGTTTTTAATTCTGTAAAATAGATATCAATTTTTAAATTTGAATATCAAATATATCTTAGGGTTAGTTTTTGTTATTTTTCTGAAAAACTTCAATTTTTGATGAATAGTGAAACCACTAAGTGGTAGTTAGAAAACTAAATTTTCGTTTAAATGAAACTTTAACACTTCTGTGGTTTGAATTTCAAAAATCTGACATACATTTTTGTCATTATTAAGTAAAATTTGGTTCAATAGGATGTAAATAATTTTTTGGTGAATAGTAACTTTTATGTTTTATCAACCGTGATTAAAGGTAATTATTTTAATTTAAGGTAAAAATAATGTTATAATAAAATGAAATTACCTTGAAACATGTCTTACCCTTATTGGATAATTCATGGACGACCAGGAAAATCCATGGGTCATCTTGGGGGCCCCACAGATCCACTTGGGTAAGAAAATTACATTAATAACTTTTTATTTAATGTTAAAATAAAAATGTCACAAACATGTATTGTTTTACTAGAACAATTTTAACTTGGGGTTATACAAGTCATATTTTTGACTATAAATATTAAGAGGAAAGATAAAAATATTTTCCACATCATAGTATTTTTTTTATAATTTTTAGACATTAAATAAATTAATTTATTTATGATATGATGATGATGGAGTGATTACCTCATTAATGAACGATTTAAATAAAATGAAAAGATAATGTAAAATATAATACATAAAATTGTCAAAAACCTATTGGATGGGTGTATGTAGAACCCTTATCACCTTATCATTGAAATATATCTTTGTGGGACCTTTAAAATCTGAAAAAACTTTTAAAATAAAGTTACATTTCATGAATTTCCAAGACTGCCCCTCCTCCCTCTTATAAGATGCTCCCACCACTACCTCCTTACCCACACCTCTCAAGCCATTGGCTCAGCCAAAATTTTCTATGTTTATATCTCCAAATACCACTCTTCATCATAGAAGTATTCCCTTAGGCAAAATTCTCTTCCAGAAACCCTTTTGGTTCAAACCAAGGGGAGTTTCCAGATTTAATGGTAAAGTCTTCCCTAATGTTCTTTTGTATTATTTTTCTTTTCCAACCCCCTAAACTAGTTTTATTCCATTATTTTGTAGAAAAACCAGTATAATAAATATAATAGTATTCTTTATGAGAATTATTCGATCTACACTTACACAAACCTCCGTCTAATAGTTAAAGAACATACTTTTTCTGTGGATGGTGAATTACTGCGACATGAAACGATGATTGTTCTATCTTATCCTACCACCTCCCATGGTGGCCATTTTTATGGAACTATATTTATTTATGATATATATTATATTTATTCCATCTCTATGCTTCTGTATTTTCTATTTAATACATACATTTATGCTTTTCATGTAGTGAAAATGCGATAATTTCATTTGAGGAAGTGTGGACTACCGCCCCCTCAAGTGGTGTGACTCGTTCATACAATACATGGAATGTATAAAGAATTAAATTTATGAACATATGTGACCTATATAACATATATATTATACTGGAAATATAATATATATATATATATCTCACATTTAGTTTTAATTCCATTAATGTTCCAAAGAAACGAAAGTAGCGTTCATGCATACGTACGGTCTACCGTCTCCATAAATGGTGCATTTCATTTATTTTTATCTCCAAATGTTATGTAATAGTATAAAATGAATATATAATGCATATATGTGATATCGAAATCATTAATACTATTCTGGATATGATGTAATTATAACTACATGGACAATTCTTTTCAAACAAATTCATTTTTGACTCATGTACCGAACATCGAAAAAAATGACTGATATGAACTCAAATAATTAACTAATTATTATTAAATTATAACATGTTGTATGAATTGAATAATTAAATTTAAATTATTTCCTTAAGAAATTATAAATCGACCAAATTGTATTATTCAAAAACATAAATAAACGAACAAGACTAATCAGATTTGAGGTAAAGGATCCTACATCTCTCTTTCTTTTTCTGTACTCTATTTTATGTCATTTCTTTGAATATAATCTTTCTTATGATGTGGTATGTTATTTTATATTAATATTACTGTATAATTTATGTTCATATGATGAGAGAACCTATTTGATATTTTCAGTCCATTTTAGGAAGATTTATGTGGCGCCGTTAGGCTGCTGAGTTTTCATAAGGGATTTTTCATCTCACTTTTATTCTCCTAAGATTCATGCTACATTTTCAACATTTTACTTTTGTGTGTTTTTGTACTTCCACTAATTGTATTATTTGTGTAATATAATTTGATTTATGGGTATTCACATCTTCATTGAATGACCTTTCTTTCATGGGGTGTGCGTTTCAAAAATTACCCAAATTGGTAAGGGAACCTTTCACCCTCCTCTTTTTAAAAGGATTCTTTTGTTATGTCTTTTAATTTACATATTATTGTGTTGGGATATGTTCTTCAATATCCTTATTTATGTAAAATTTATGTCCAAGTGATGAGATACCATTTTCTCTCTCATCAAATCTTTTTCTGAATTTTAAAGTGACGTCGTTAGGATGTCGAATTTTTGCATGGGAACTTCTTAACTCAATTTCAATTCTTTGGGTTAAACTTGTACATATTGATTATGTTGTGATATGAATAAGTGTGGTTGATATCTGATTGTTTGACAATGAATATCCAGTTATATTTTTTGTATTTATATTTGTCACACATAATTATTTCATTTCTTTATCCTTGCTCTAATGGCATGATCCTTGATTGGGATTACATCTCAATTTAGTCTCATTGAGATATTTCTTAATGATATGCACTTTTATTATTTTATAAATTGTATATAAAGCTCCTTTGACTTTCTATATCCATATAATTTCTATACTCAAGTCATTTTAATTTTCTGAAAATGGTCTCCTTTCATGTGGATTATAATTTAAATGTTCAAAATGGAAAAGGACTCTTTTCTTAAAAAATTGTTTTAAATGGTTTTAAAGATTTATTCTTTTAAACATTTATCATCGATGTCCATGTTTTAAAAATGATTTTTAAGGAGTTATTTATATGGACATGAATGTTCTAAAAAAATTTCAAAAGTTTCAATGTGGTATGGGACACTTTGATTCTAAAATCTCTTTTAAATGTCTTCTTTTAATATTTTCATAGTATTATGGGATATTTCTCTCATAGAGTTTTAATGATTTTAGTAGATGTTTTAATTTATGTTAATATCAAGATGTGATCTCTATTGATTGAAATGTGGACATTTTATGTTTATTTTATGCATATTTTAAGTGTAATGACTATATTATGGTTCTTGGGAAATTTTTATGAAATCGGGTGGTTCCGTGATATACTATGGGGGGGTGAGCCCGAGATAGCTCTCCATTGCATTGGGTAACGCGAAAGAGTTAAACACAAAGGTTTATCTGAGGAGATTTAGGGAATATACCGTGATGGGTATTCAAAACCTAACCATGTGGGTTACTCCCTACGTAAGAATGTTATGAATGCCTCAAGATACCTTTACGTCTTATGATTTTTATGAGTTATTCACAAATATTTTAAATTAATGAGGTATGTTAACGTGTTTATGATTTATGAGTAATGTATGATTTCATTGATTCTTATGTATACATGGACTAATGTATTCTTTCCGTATTGTTAATACCCTTACAAGGATTTTTATGCTCATCCCATGTTTTTGAAATTTTTTCCATATGACATAAAGGTGAATAGGGTCTAGGTTGGGATCAAGGAAAGACTTGCTATATAAAACATGGAACTAGACATGTTTCTTTTTAAGAGTTTTTATTTTATAAAAAAATGGAAACTGAGTAGAAGTGTCTACTTTGAATCTTATGAGATGTAATAGTTATGTCCTAATTCTCTATAACTATAAACCTGAAAAGATCCTCAATGTGAATTATTCATTTAATTCAAGATTATGTAATGTTTTAAAGATGGGTCCTTATAGTTGGTATCAATGATCGGTTTAGATAACTTTAGAGGTTAGGGTATTCATTAAGCATAAGTGACATTACCATAATGGCTAGGATTTAAGAAAGAATCATAGTTTTTAGATAAAGTAAATGAGTAAGTATATCTTAGTGTTTATCATCCTCATTAGTAAATGATAATTTTGTTGATATACTCACACTGAAATTTTTGTATTTAGTAAATGGATGGATCTAACAGGCACCAAAGTGACAA
Source organism: Viscum album (assembly GCA_963277665.1). Taxonomy (NCBI): domain Eukaryota; kingdom Viridiplantae; phylum Streptophyta; class Magnoliopsida; order Santalales; family Viscaceae; genus Viscum; species Viscum album. Next base: position 741,094,288 of record OY728163.1, read on the forward strand.
TGGGTTTGAAGTAAAATGTGGTGTTTCTCTGATTAAGAGACGGAATCAAATGGGGGATTCAATGAGGAATCTCTTGGTTATTATAAACCAACTATCAAGGAGTCATGATTAACCACCCGAACCTTGGTGAGTTCTCTGATGCATCATATACGAGAGAACCAACTCGATGTAGATGTTTAGGTAATAATTATAATAGTAACCATTAGGGTTTATATGATCCTTACTTTTGAGGTAATTATGGGTTACTATATGATGGAAGATGAAAGGTATGAGGTAAAATTGAGGTTAAACTATGTGATGGTTAATTTTAGAGATTTTATCTCTTTTTGGGGAATGTTTTAAGAATTATATAGTTTTGGAAAAAAGACAACACATAGACCGTGTGAAAACCCATCGCGTTGGACAAATCTACGGGAATCAGACCCACAAGCAAAGTGCGACCGGTATTTATCACCTACCACTAGACTAAGTGAAGTCCCCGGTTAGTATAACTAATTGTTTTTAGTTATATGATCATAAGAATTAGGAATAAGTGGATTTTGGGTTATCTATGGAAATGATTAGCCAATCATGGAGGATATGTGATTAGGTTAATTACTTTTCAATATGAGAATTTAAGAGAAACTGATGTTATTTGGAGATAAATGTTAATATTTACCTTGGAATACCATGTGATTTAAATCCTTCAAATATTTGTGTTTCATTCTTAGTGTGGTTTAATTTCAAGAATTTTATGCACAATTGTTTATCGAATTCTCTTTGTTGAACATTGGGATTTGTTGGACAAATTTTGGAGATTAAGAATAGATTTTCTTTTTATAAAGGATTATCCTTTTTGAGTATTATCTGATCTCGTACAAACAATTTTTTTGGTTTTGGATAAGTTATAAAGACATGGGAAATACTTAGTTCTCTTTTTTGAGTTTGGTGATTCTCTCGAAGTTGTTTATAGCGCTCTTAAAGTGAACAAGTCATCCTGAATACTCATCGTTTGGAGAAAATATGAGTGTGTGTTAGAAATCTAGTAAAAGTTTAATGTTTACATGACAATTATGTATGTTTTTTTACGGTTTAGTTAAGCTCATAAATAAATTCCTCAATGAAAAGTATCTCCAAATACAAATTGTGTCTGTTAATTTTTCCTACTGGGGAATCAAATACCATTTAACCCTTCACAGGTTTGTGATTTTCTGGTGGTTAACAATCTCCTAAACATTTTTATGTCACTATCCATCAGAACATGACCGTTTTTTTTCATACATATATATGTTTTCATGGAATCCTATTATCTGTTGTCTCGGATGACCTTTTTACTTTTTTTTAAAGTGATAGTCTAATTTACTCCTTTTGCAATGCGTGGCTTTCAATGAAGTTTACGAGTCCAATTTTAAAATTGCGAGGATGCAATTCCCAAAAGGGGGGAAGGATGAAACACCCCAGGTAAATTTATAATATGACATTTTCATATTTATACTAATTTGTGAATAAATATTAATTTAAAGGGAACACTATGCTCGATGGCGTACCCAATACGCAACAACGAGTTTCTTTGAAATCTTACGTTCCACTCTAATAATCAAATAATATTATTTTAAATGGTAGTTAACGCCTAGACGTTGCAATGGAGAGAATGAACAGAACAAACTAAAAAATTATTATATATGTATTTCAAATAATTTTAATTTTATCCAACAAATGTTATAGGCTTACAATGAAAATGAATCCAATTTTAAGCGTAAATATTCTAATATTTTTTAAAAAGTCGATTAACCGATTTTCAATGGAGAAACCTTTTTAAATCCAATTTTTTACAAATTTATATGTTATATTGGGCCAAATAAAATCCTTCTTTATAATTGGGACATCAAAATTTACTCTGTGTTTGTTTTTTTGATAAAGTACATTTGTAATGAATAAGTGAAAAATGTTGTATTTTAATTCAAAACCACTTTTTAATCTAATTTATTTATGTGATTATATCATATTTTGAATCGGTTTTAAAGTAAAATTGTAATATATTTTTCCCTTTAATCCAATGGTGGTCATTGGAATTAATTTCAGTTTGAAATTGGACTTAAACTACTTTCAATCTTTTAAAAGATATTGTTTCTTAAAAACACGCTATTTGTTTTGACAATGGAAATTAATTATTAAATTAATTAATGCAACTTATATGTTTTGAATTATGTTAAATAGGAATCATTTTTTAATTCTGAATATCAAATATAACTTAGGGTGAATTTTTGGTATTTTTTTGAAAAACATCAATTTTTGATGAATAGTGAAACCACTAAGTAGTAGTTAAAAAACTGATTTTTCATTTAAATGAAACTTTACAACTTCTGTGATTTGATTATCAAAAATCTAAAATACATGGTTTTCAATATTAAGTAAAATTTGGTTCAATGGTATGAAAATTATTTTCTAGTGAATAGTAACTTTTAAGTTTTATTAATTGCGATTAAAGGTAATTAGTGCAATTTAAGGTAAAAATAATGTTCAAATAATATTTGATTACCTTGAAACATGGCCTACCCTTATTGGATGAGTCATGGATGACCGATACAATCCATGGGTCAACTTGGGGACCCCATGGAGACACTTGGGTAAGAAAATGTCATTAATAACTTTTTATTTAAAGTTAAAATAAAAATGTCACAAACATGTATAGTTTTACTAAAACAATTATTACATAGGGTTATACAAGTCATATTTTTGACTATAAATAGTCATAGGAAATATAAAGATATTTACTACATCAAAGTATCTTTTTTATAATTTTTGGACATTAAATAAATTAATTTATTTATGACACCATGATGATGCAGCGATTACCTCATTAATGAACGATTTAAATAAATTGAAAAGATAATGTCAAATATAAGACATACACTTGTCAAAAACCTATAGTATGGGTGGATTTTAAACTCTTATCACCTTATCCTAGAAATATTTCTTTGTGGGGCCTTTAAAATCCGAAAAGCATTTTAAAATAATGTGACATTTCATTATATTTCTAGAGTGCCCCTACTCCCTCTTATAAAAGGCCCCCACCTATACCTCCTTACCCACCCCTCTCAAGACATTGGATCAGCCAAAATCATCTCATTTTATCTCTCCAAATCCCTCTCTTCATCATAGAATCCTTCCCTTAGGCATAATTCTCTTCAAGAAACCCTGTTCAAACTAAGGTGAGTTACTCGATTTAAAGGTAATGTCTTCCCTGATGTTCTTTTGTTTTATTTTGCTTCTCCAACACCCTAAACATTTTTTATTACTTTATTTTGTTACAAAAACAGTATCTTAAATATACTAGGATGTTGGTGTGAGAAGTATTCGAGCTACACTTACACACACCACCCTCTAATTCTTAATAAACATATTGTTTCCATGGATGGAAAATTACTGCGTCACGAAATGATGATTGTTCTATCTTCTCATACCACCACTCATGGTGGCCATAATGATGGAACTATATTTATTTATGATATATATTATATTTATTGCATCTCTATGTGTATTTATTTTATATTTAATACATACCTTTATTCTTTTCATGTTGTGCAAATGCGATAGTTTCATTTGAGGAAGTGTGGACTATCACCCCCACAAGTGATGTGACCCGTTCATGCAATACATGGAATGTATAAAGAATGAAATTGATGAATTTATGTGACCTATATAAAATATATATTATTATTTAATTATAATATATATATATATATATATATCTCATTTAGTTTTAATTCCATTAATGTTCCAAAGAAATGAAAGCAGCGTTAATGCGTACGTACGACCTACTGTCTCCATGAACGATGCATTTCATTTATTTTTATCTCCAAATGTTATGGAATAGTATAAAATGAATATATACGGGATATATATGATATTTAAATCATTAATACTATTCTAGAGAGGATTTACTTATAACTACATGGACAATTCTTTTCAAACTAGTTTATTTTTTACTCATGTACTGAACATCGACTAAAATGTCTGATATGAAATCCAATAATTAACTAATTATTTTAACATTATAACATGTGATATGAAATTAATAAAAAACATTAAAGTAGTTTCTTAAGAAATTATAATTTTACCAAAGTTTATTATTCAGGAATATAAAGAAACGAAGAAGATAATTCAGACTTGATGTAAGGGATCCAACCTCTCGCTTTCTTTTTAAGTACTCTATTTTATGTCATTTCTCTTAAACTCATATTTCTTATGTTGGGGGATGTTATTTTATATTTATATTACATTAAATTTTATGTTCATATAATAAGAGAACATATTTGATCACGTCAATCCATTTTTGGATGTTTTATGTGGCACCGTTAAGCTGCTGAGTTTTCGTAAGGGATTTTTCATCTCACATTTATTCCTGTGAGACTCATGCTACATTTTCCACTATTTACTTTTGTATGGTGTTTTACTTCCCATGATTGTATTCATTGTGAAATATACTTTAATTTATGGGTATTTACTTCTTCATTGTATGACCCTTCTTTCATTGGGTGTACGTTTCGAAAATTACCCAAATCAGTAAGGTAACATTTCACCCTCCTCATTTTAAAAGGCTTATTTTTTTATTCCTTTTAATTTACAAATTATTGTGTTGGGATATGTTCTTCAATATCCTTATTGATGTAAATTTTATGTCATAGTGATGAGATACCATTTTCTCTCTCATCAACTCTTTTTTATGAATTTTAAAGTGATGCTATTAGGCTGTCGAATATTTGCATGGGAACTTCTTAACTCAATTTCAATTCATTGGGTTAAACTTGTACTTCTTGATTATGTAATGCTATGAATATGTGTGGATGAAATATGATTTTTTACACTGAATTTCCACTTATATTTGGTGTATTTATATTTTTCATACATAATTTTGTCATTTCTTTATCCTTGATCTAACTGCATGATCCTTGATTGGGATTACATCTCAATTTCTTCTCATTAAGACATTTCTTAACGATATGCACATTTATTCTTTTATAAAGTGCATATACAGCCCCGTTGACTTTCCATATCCATATTATGTCTATACTCAAGTCATTTAAATGTTTTGAAAATGGTCTAATTTCATGTGGCTTATAATTTAAATGTTCAAAATGTAAAATGTCTTTTTTATTAAAACAATGTTGTAAATGTTTTTAAAGATTTATTATTTTAAAAATTTATCATACATGTTCATGTTTTAAAAATGGTTTGTAAGTATTTATTTATATGGACATGAATGTTTTAAAATATTTTCAAAAGTTTAGAAGTGGTATGGGACACTTTGATTATAAAATCTCTTTTAAATGTATTCTATTAATATTTCCAAAGTATAAAGGGATATTTCTCGCACATAATTTTAATGATTTTAGTAGATGTTTTTATTTATGTTAATATCATGATGTGATCTCTTGTGATTGAAATGTGGAAATTTTATGTTTCTTTTATTCCTGTTTTAAGTGTCATGATTATGTTATGGTTCTTGTGAAATGTTTATGAAATCATGTGGTTCCGTTATAAACTAATGGAGGGCGAGCTCGAGATAGCTCTCCAATGTGTTGGGTAACCCAAAGGAGTTAAACGCTAAGGTTTCTACGAAGAGATTTAGGGAATATACTGTGATGGGTATTCCAAACGTAACCATGAGGGTTACTCCCTACGTAAGAATGTTATGAATACCTCACGTTACATTTACATCTTATGATTTCTATGAGTTATTCATAAATCTTATGATTTAATGAGGTATGTTGAAGTTCTTATGCTTTATGAGTAATGTATGATTTCATTGATTCTTATGCATACATGGACTAGTGTTTTCTTTCCATATTGTTATAACCCTTACTGAGATTTTATATGCTCATCCCATGTTTTTGAAATGTTTTCCACAAGACTTAAAGGTGAATAGGGTCATGGATGGGATCAAGGAAAGACATTCTATCTAAAACATGGAACTATACATGGTTCTTTTTAAGAGTTGTTATTTTATGAAAAAATGGAAACTGAGTAGAAGTGTCTACTTTGTAATCTTGTAAGATGTAATAGTTATGTCCTAATTCTCTAAAACTCTAAACCTGAAAAGATCCTCAATGTGAATTATTATTTTAATTCATGATTATGTAATGTTTTAATGCTGGTTCCTTATATCCACCCCCTTAGATCTACCCAGAGTGGGTTTAGATCTAAGAAACCGATGGAGAGAGTGAAGGAGATCTAAGGAAACAAGACATGAATGAGACTTACCACAATCCACCAGATTTTAAACTCCATGGAAAGCCTCTATATTGCTTCCAAAATGCTAGGTAATTTCTCTCCCACCTTCACCGGAGAGAAATCTAGAGTTAGGGCCGTTTATGAGAAAAAACGAGTGGGTTAAATGATAAAATGGATTAGATCCTAAAAAATAGGATCTAAATTGACTTTGTGCATGGTGAGTCTACAGGGTTAGAAAAACTGTGCGCTAATCGTCTGGTCGTCACTTCTTGGGAAGGGGTGCTCCGCACGGCCTCCTCGCACAGTTTTCCCAAACCTTGCGCACACCGTGAAGACTCATATGTCAAAGGTGACCACACCCGCAAGGCTTCTGCATGGTTTGGCAAATCATGTATAGCCCGTGCGTCACCACTTTTTACCCTTTTTACACTTTAATTATTTCCAATCATTCCCCAACCATATCTCATTTCCTTAATGTACATAAAAAACTTGAAACAAGGGTTACTTACCTGAAACAGGGGTACTACATTCTCCCCACCATCGGCCTTTCCGTCCTCGGAAATTAGAAAACCATCGCAAGACTGAAAGAGTTCTGGCCACTACTCTTTCATTTATTTCTCACGTTCCAATGTCTATTCCTGAATCTGACCATGTTCTCATAAAAACCGCACCAGACCGATGGTTTTTCCATGCAAGACATTATCCTACCTATCCACAATCCACACCAGGATATGTACCAACAAAACATATGGCTCTAGGTCAATGTGATCTCATCTGATCACATAGGAAGGATCGGGATGATACTTTTTCAACTGAGACACACGAAACACATTATGCGCCTCACTAAACCATGGTGTTAAATCCAACTGATATGCCACCTCTCCAACCCGTTCCAGTATCTCAAAAGTTCCTACATAACAAGGACATAATTTTCCCTACTTCCCAAAATGATGATGTCCAAGTCTTGTAGAGATCATCAAAAAGACATGATCACCCACAATGAATGCCAATGGTGTGCGATGGTGATCTGCATAAGATTTATGAAAACTTTGAGCCGTATCCATCAACTTTTTAATCAACTGAATCTTCTCCAATTTTTGATGGACAAGGATCGGCCCAACTAGTAAAGTTTCACCCGTTTCCACCCATCATAGTGGAGAACAACAAGGATGCCCATACAATGCTACAAACAGAGACATGCGTATCGAGGCTTGATAACTATTGTTGTATGAGAAAACCAATAAGGGTAGATGCTCCTCCCATGAGACATCAAAATCCATTACAGAAGCCCGCAACATGTCTTCCAACAATTGAATCATCCGCTCGGGTTGCCCATCCATCTGAGGGTGATACTCCGTGCTCATAGTCAACTGAGTCCCAAGGGCTTGTTGTAAGGATTTCCAAAAAAAAGATGTGAACCTCAGATCTCTATCTGAGACGATAGACACTGGTACATCATGTATTTTTAACCCTTCTCAAATATATAATTTTAAAAGATCTTCCACCATATGGGTTTCCCATATAGGGATAAAATGGGCCAACTTGGTCAGACGATTCACTATCACCCAAATGGCATCGTGTTTCCAGACCGTTCTTGGAAGAACTATAACAAAATCCATTACTATCTGATCCCATTTCCACACTAGGATAGGTAATGAATGTAGCATATCATCTAGTCTCCGATGCTCTTCTTTAACCTTATGAAACGTTAAGCATCACGAGACGAACTCAGTCACCTTCCTTTTCATGCCGCTCCACCGAAACTGCACCTTTAACGCCTTATACATCTTCCATGTACCTGGATGTACAACCCATCTCGAATGGTGGTATGCATGAAGGTATTGTTCCTGAAAAACCATGGGTATACTATCCGATCTCTGAAACACAGAACTGAACTTGCTTCCAATTTCCATCCATCAATGGTCTCCCCACCGTTGTGTTTTGAACTCATTACCAGACATTGTGCATCAGAGGTTTGTTCCTCTTGGACTTCTTTAACCAAATCAGGAAAAAGCATAGCTGAAAAAAAACTGCAACATCAACTCATTTTTCACATTCCACATGCTTGTCGGCTAAGACTGACATCAACTTCCATTCATCTGAAGGTTCTTTGGCCAACTGAGCATACGACTTTCTGCTTAATGCATCGGCCACCGAATTTCCCTTACCTGGTGTATACATTAAGTCAAATTCAAACATTTTAAGATACTCCCTCCATCTCCTTTGCCTCAGATTCAAATCTTACTGTGAGAAAATTTGTTTCAAGATTTTGTGATCCGTAAACACATTAAATTTCTCACCAAAGAGATAGTGTCTCCATGTTTTCAAATCATGGACAACTGCAGCTAAATCTAAATCTTGTGTTGGGTAGTTCTTCTCATGCACCCTCTACCACCTTGAACCATATGAAACAACATGGTCTCATTGCATGCGAACATAGCCCAACCACAATCCTGAAGCATCACAATACACCACATACCCCTGTCTTGATTCTGGCAAGAGCAAGATTGGTGCCGATGTTTGGAAATAATTCAACTCTTGAAAAGATCTCTGACAATCTTCAGTCTATTGAAATGCACTATTCTTCTTTGTCAATGATGTCATAGGAGAAGCTAGTCTTGATATGTCATGGAAAAATCATCAGTAATAACCAGCTAGACCAAGAAAACTTTTAATTTCAATCACATTCTTCTGTGGTTGCCAAGAAAGAACAGGTTCTACATTTTCTGGATCCACTGAAACTCCATTTTTAGAAACAACATGGACTAGAAAGCGTACCACTTGTATCCAAAAATCACAGTTTCATAATTTGGCATACAACTGATGGTCTCTCAAAATCTCCAATACTATCGCCAATTGTATCTCATGCTCAGCCCTTGTTCTTGAATACACCAACATGTCATCCACAAACACCACAACAAGGGAATCCTGATATTGTTGAAATATCTGATTCGTCAAAGCCATGATGACCATTGGTGCATTCATTAGACCGAAAGGCATGATTAAATATTATTAGTAGCCATATCTGATTTTGAAGGTTGTCTTTGAAATATCATCTTTTCAGACTCACAATTGGTGATATCATGATCGCAAGTCAATCTTGGAGAACCACAGAAATCCCCTTAATTGATCAAACAGGTCATCAATGCGTTGAAGTGGATATCTATTCTTTATCCTTCTTAGATTATTTATTTTCAATGTTTTTTAAATTGAATTTATTTAAAAAGATTTCTTTTCATGTCCTGTAGAGAGAAAAGATACTTATTTTTTAAAAATGATTATTCTAGTATGTTTTCCATGTTTCTTCGTAACATTAAAATTTTCATGTTGAGGTAATTTATAAAATCTAGAATATTTTTTATAAGAAGGTAAACTATAATTATCACTAGCTGATGAGGGTTCTCCATCCAAAGAAATATAATTATTCCCATATAGGTAAATTTAATATAATGAAATATATGATAAGGAATAAAAACTGTGTAAATTTTTTATAATACATTGACATTATAAGTGTATTTCAGTAATAAGACCAGTGTTATTATGTCCATAATTTTTTTGTCTTATGATTCATAATAATAATCACCTCCACTAGAAAACTCAGAGTAATTAGATTTCAATACTTTCATCCCTTTTGTCTTGTAATACATTTTCTGGTTTCTATCAGAAAATAAATCATTTAAAAAATTTTTTTTTAATTTTGGACTACTTTGACTAATATGTCCATATCTATTACATCAATGAAATGTATTTTTTGAATAAATATTATCCTTTTTGTCTATGATAAATTTCATATAATGATACATCAAATTCATTTAACAAAATATCATTTTTTTGCATTGAGCAAGATTGGATGAATCATACTAAGAATGTTAAGATTCACAAGAATATGATTGAGTAGAATGATTTTTCATTATTAGCTTAATAACTATTTCTAGAATCTGTTTATTTGTTGGATTTAGAGTAGTAGTAGTAAAAGTCACTTCCCCTTAATTATTTATATATATCATAGAATATCCATCCAACGTTACGTTTTTTATTAATGAGACAAAGGAAACAAAGAAAAGAAAGAAAAAAAGAAAGAAAAGAGGGGGGGGCAGAGGGTCCACCTAGGGGGGGCGAAAGTAATGTAAGACAAGGGCATCGCCCCATACAAATTCCTCCCCCTCTGAATTAAACTGGGACACATTATAAAAGAAACAAACTGGGGAACTCGGAGAAGCAAGAGAGGCCAGATGGTCAGCCACTTTGTTTCCCTCCCTGCACGTATGAGAGACTCTCACTTGGTTGTTGAGCTGGAGCTTGCATTTTCTCATGGTGTAGGATATGGACCAGGGAATGGTGCCTTTTCCCATTAAGGCATCAAGGACAATCTTGGAGTCAGTTTCTATCTCGCTGATGAGAATACCTTTCTCCTTGCAGAAGATAAGGCCGGATAGGGCCGCTTTAGCCTCCGCCCGAATTGGAGAGCCACTTCCATAGAAGATCGAAAAAGATAGCACTACTCTCCCCCGGGCGTCCCGCACAACCCCTCCTCCATGCATTATACCCATCCCACAGGAGCCGTCTGTGTTAAGTTTGAGGCCATCCCTAGGAGGTAACCACCGGATCCAACTCCCCAGATGGTTGGCAGTGCTCTGTGCACCTGCAACCCTCAAACTGAAAAGAGCACCCAGGGACGGGGCCTCCTTCCTGATGGAACCGAGACCAACCAAATCATGCAGAACCCACCTTGTTCTGGCCACAACCGCCCTATCAGAGGATAGGAACCCCTCATACTTGGCACGGTTCCTAGCCTGCCATAACACCCAGCACCCCATGATGAAAATGACTCGCCTCGCCGCCAGGTCTGAGCCAGCTCCCAAGGCCCCCTGAACCCAATGCTCCAAGAAGACTTTGATGTTACCACCTGCATCCCCATAGTCTGGTAGAATACCGACCGATCTCTAAACCTCGCGTGCCCAACCACCAGTGAAGAAGATGTGGCTTAAGCTTTCTTCACTTTTGAACACACAACATTGGCAGCAGGAAGCCATGCTGATCCCCAGCCGTTTGATATTATCGTCCGATTGAAGGGCGTTGTTCCGAAGCCTCCATGAAAGGAAGAAAAACTTAGTCGGCACTCCGTTTCACCACACCAGATCACTCCAACCGTCATGATTTCCAGGGGAGGAAACCATCCTCCGGAACTCCTTTGGGCTGAACAACCCCGAGGAAGAGGGGGTGAAAACACACCTGTCCTGCTCATCATTCATACAAATATCATCGAAAACCTCTTTCTGGTTTTCATCCAACATATATCTGAAGAACTGGGGATACAAACTCGCCTCTCTGAACGTGATAGTGGGGGCTGGGCAACCCGGATACCCCAGCACAGAACCGGACCAATTGGTCTGCCAGAAGGAGATTAGGCCCTCTCCAATGATCCACCGGGACAGCGGGAGAAGCGTAGGGATAATATTACTCACCGAAGTCCACAAAGACGACCCAATATTCAAGGCACATGCACCCCCAGCCCTGTACTGTTGCATCATGAGCCTACCCCAGAGGGTGCGACCCTCAACGATCTCCCATGCAAGCTTCGCCCGAATGGAGTGAATCGTAGCCCCCAGACTCCTGACGTTTATTCCACCTTCGTCGCTGGGACGCGCCATCCTGCTCCATGACACCCAGTGCCTCTTCCCTTCATCCGCAACGTCCCATATAAACCGCGCCAGTACGTTATCAATGGACCTGATCACTCCCTTCAAAACACTTACAGAGGCCAAGCCATGCACCGGTATGGCTGAAAGTACACTGTTCACCAATGTAATCCTCCCCCCGAACGACAGGAAGCGATTTTTCCAGTTCAAGACTCGCTCTGTGATCCTCCCGACTACCTTGTCAAAGTACCTGGTCTTTAACCTACCTGGGGCAATAGGTTCACTGAGGTAATCCATGGGGAACGAGCCACGTCCCATGCCCAGAATCCTCTCCATCCTGTCCACCCTGCTCAAGCTATACGAACTAGAAACAAAGAAGCTGCTCTTTCCTTTGTTAACCATTTGCCCACTCCAATGCCCATACTCCTCCAAGATCCTGTTAAGCGTAGTGGGGGATCCCCCTCCCCCATTCATGAAGATCACAGTGTCATCTGCAAATATAAGGTGCGACACCGTTGGTAAACCATACTTCCTCCTATATTGCACTATGGCCCCATCAGCTACGCCTCTGTCGATAAGCTTGCTCAGGGCCTCTTGCATGAGGATAAAAATTCTCGGAGATAAGGGGTCTCCTTGCCGCAGGCCTCGCACAGACTTGAAGAATCCATAAGACTTCCCCATGAACACTAAATCCATCCAAGGAGAACAGACGCACCTGAAAATCAGATCGCATACCCATTTAGAAAACCCCATAGCAGCCAATATCCTGTTGATAAAGCCCCACTCCATCCTATCATAAGCCTTGTTCATATCCAGCTTGACAACCAGGTTAGACCCACGTGATTTCGTGTTCAGGTCCCTCAACAGCTCCTGTGCCAAAGCCACTGCACCCTGGATCGATCTTCCTTTGACAAAGCCGTGTTGTTCCGCTGATACCCATCTAGGAAGAAAGCCTGACAGCCGTCTGTTGATGATACCCGCCAGGATCTTGTAGGGAACGTTGCACATACTCACAGGACGATAGTGAGATAGATAAGTGGGGGATTTGATCTTCGGTATCAGCACTAACTTAGTCGCTGCCGCGATCCGTGGGATTACACCCCCGCGGAAGAAGTCTTGGACAGCCGAGACAACATCAACTTTAACAACAGCCCAGGAGCCCCTGTAGAAAGACCCCGGGAAGCCGTCCGGGCCTGCTGCACTATCAGGGTTCAAACCCCACAAGGCCTCCTGCACCTCCTCTACCTCGGGAACCCTTTCTAGAAGCCCATTCTCCCTGTCCGAGACAATCTTGGGGATCCCCTCCCAAAGACTGGCATCCCCCGAGGGATATCCCCGAAGCATGCGCTCATTCGGTCCCGCAAGGAGATTATTAAAGAACAACAAGTCCATACTCCCGACCACCTCCCTATCCTCTGTGAACGATCCATCCTCCAAAGCCATGTTTGGGTTCACCGCCCGCCTCCTCTCCCTCAAGAAAGCATGAAAGTAGGCTGTGTTATTATCCCCCTCCTTAAGCCATTTAGCTTTGGAACTTTCCCTCAACTTGCGTTCCTACGAGAGCACTAAATCCTCCAAGGAACTCCTCTCCTTAGCCAGCTCCTCAAAGGTCTCCTCAACCCACCCATCCTCTAACCGAGCCTCCAACCCCTCAATATCCTGTTTGAGCACAGACAGCTGCTGCTCCCGAGGAGGGATATTCCTGGCCCACACCTGGAGAGCACTCTTCAGACGCCTTAGCTTGGCGTGGAGAGCCCCCCACGAATGCCCTTGAGTATTCTCCTCCCAGACCTTAGATATCAGCCGATGGTAGTCCGGACTACGCTCCCACTGGCTACAGAAATAAAAATTTTCCTGCCTAACTTCCTCCCTGCACAAAGACACCAACAATGGTGAGTGGTCAGAAATACTTCGCGATAAGTGGGTACCCTTCGCTCTAGGGAACAACGAGATGGCGTGGACGTTAGAAACACATCGGTCCAGTCTACTCCAACACCAACCTTCACCCTTTCGGTTATTGCACCAGGTGAAGGGGTCACCATGGAAGCCCAGGTCCATCAGCCCTTTTTCCGCCATAAAATGGACAAAGGATCTACTAGCCCTCCCGGGGAACTCCCCACGACCCTTCTTCTCCTCCGGAAGCACAATGATATTGAAGTCTCCGCTCACTATCCATGGTTGGTCACCAGGGTCGAAACTGGATAGCTCCGACCACAACAACTCACGCCTTTGAGCATCACAACTCCCATAAACGAAGGATGCAACCACAGATGTACCATCGCAAGTAACCCTTGTAGTCATATGTTGGTCACCCGCCTGAAGCAGCTCCACTGCTACCTCCCTTTTCCAGAACAACCAAATATGGTTGATTATAGGCTATGCATGCATGTATCCATGCATTTTAACCCTACGAGCAAACTCCTTAATTTTCCCAGAACTCTGCTTGTGTTCCAGCACCGCAACCATCGCGGCCTTGTACTTCCTGCATTCTGAAGATATAAAATCTGTTTTAACTCTCGCCCCCAGCCCACGGGCGTTCCAGATAAGGATAGGAATCATGGGCTACGAAAAGCCCTGGCTTTGGCCCCAGGACCTCTGGTCTCCTTGTCACTGGAATCCGAACACTCCCTTAGCTGAAGTTGCCTCAACATGATCCTTGTGCGCACTCCCGGGCTCTTACCAGACAAGGAGGTAGGGGAGGCCTCCAGAGGACCCAAGGTAGGTGAGCCCTCCCCCCTCCCCCCCGCGCAAGATCCCGAGCGACGCCGACGCACTACCTTCCAAGTACCTTCATCCTGACTAGCCCCGGCTAGGTCGGGACCGACCGAACAGAAGGACGGGCCCGAACTCCCACCTGAGTGAAAACGACCCTCAGGACGAGCCACACAAACTTGCAGCACCGACCCACCATTGGAAACCTGACCGTAGGGCCTGGCCCCCAAGGTCCTTAACACCTCCTTCGGAGCACCAGTGAGACCAAGACCCCACTGATCGGGGGGGGGGGGACCCCAGAATTCGGCACACTGAGGGAGAACTCGAGCCGGGCTCCATCCAGCAGTAGTTGCCCTGGAACGCTGGAGGAGGCGACGGGACACGAGCGCCGCGGCCGGAACCCGGGAGACAAAGCAGAGCCGACGACCTTGATAGGAGGTCCCTCCTGGCAAGAAGGTAAGGGAGACACCACCTCTCCTGACGCGCGATCAGGAGGCAAGAAAGGGGCCAAAGGGGCAGGAAAAGCCAGCACTGGAGCCACCCCTGAGCCCGCCACCTCCGGACAAACAAGAGGCCTCCCCCCAGAGACGTTACGTCGGCCTCCTGGTCCGCTCTTCCGACATTGCTACAGAGAATGGCCCTGCAGACAACACGAGGTGCAAAACCGAGGGAACACCGGGTACACTAAGTCAAGAAGCCAGTCCACGGCATTCGGCACCTTCAGGGAGAGCTGCTCCAGGGGAGGAGCGGATAGGTCCATTTCAACGCAGATCCTGGGAACCATGGTCGACTCCCCCCGCCTGGTGCTCAGATCCGAGCAAAGGAACCGCCCCAGGGAGTCCCCAATGGCCTTCAAGAAGGTGCCATTTTGGAAGGGTAACGGCATGCCCAGGAGAGAAACCCAAACCGCAGCGCGAGAGCACTCCCTGCCCCTATGGACCGCCAGCAAACACCGAGAAAAGTTGAAACGAAACCGCCCCAAAGATCTTGGAGCCATGCACCAGGCAAACACGAAGTCCTCCTCCGAAGCCAACACCAGACAGAACGCATTCCGATGAATCAGCGAGACGCGAGCCTCCCCTTGAAGGCCCCAGGAATCTACGAAGCGTTTAAAAACCTGCAGGGAAGGCAGCGCAGCGCCAAACCGAGCTACGAGCGTCCACTTGAGCCCGACAAGCGCTTCATTAAAGGACATCTCAGGCGCCACCAGGGATACGAGGGAGCCCTCCCTCATAAACATCTCATAGAACAACTCATCTAATATCAACACCATTAGAGGTTCGAACATGTGTAATTTCAAATTTCTTCTGGTACTATTAGAATCTTCACAAGAATAAATATGGATTTACGTAATTCATTTCATTGAACATAATAATGTATTCTTTGCCTTGTATTTTCATTTATATTCCATCTGTTCTTGAATTGTAATGGTTCTGACATCTTTGTCAGGGATTTTTTAATCTCCAGATATCATAAAAATATTATAAACTCTATTTTTTATCCCAGAATTATTCATTCTATAATACAGTACTCATAATAATTATAATAAAAAAATTTTAACTTTAAGTTTTGATATTTTCATTTGATCGGACATTTAATCCTTCCATGTTTAAGAAAAAAATAAAATCTTTTTCTAAATTAAACGATAATGTAAATAATATTTTAAAATATCCAATTTATAATGAAATTAAACTACCTATGAAAATGAAAATAATATTAATGTAATTGTGTAGTTTAATTGTCCTTTGATATGAAGTGTTTGTATTTGAAATTCAATGAATTGGAAGTGGTACAAATTCTAAGTATTAGTATTACTGTGTCTAGTCACCGATACTAATTATGGGATAAATATATGTATATAGATATCTAAATACAAGAGTGGTTGAATTGTATGATTAACAATACTAATTATTAATATTTAAATAATATTTGGATAGTAACAATAAATAAATCATATTCATGAAACAACTGATGTATTAAAATATATAATTAGAGATGGAATTTGGATCCTTTGATAAAGGATATCGTAATCAAGTAGATTCTGATATGTATTCCACTGGTCGTATGAAGACTATAATCATATTCAAATTATAAACTAATATAATTTGTGTAAGGGTGATATAGATCCAAATCAAAGTAGTTATGATGAATTTATGTAATAAAAAAAGGATTCCATCATATTGTGTATATAATCATACTAAGAGTCATCATTTTTGTAATTATGATAAATTATATACAAAAATAATGATGAAAAGCATTCAATTTTTTTTACAAATACAACAGTTGGTAAGTGAATATAATTATATTAATCCAAATAGGAGGGTATACAATAACCATTGATTAAGTCAATTGATTTCAAAATTCATGAAGATATTTCTTAAACACTACATCGTATGTTGTTGATATGATGATCAAAATTTTTCATACTATTAATGAAATCCCTCAATCAAAAAGGTGATCAACTCCTTTGTTATCTTAGACCTAGAATCCATCGATATTATTGATATGATTATGCTTTTCTATCCCTAAATCCACTTGATCAAGATGACCAGATTTAGAATTCATATCCTATAACTCCCGTGATTGTAATGAAGAAAATCATAGTCCTATAAGGAAGAATGAACTCATAAATTTTACAGTCATAAGGAACAAGATGTCCACTTCTTTTAAACATCATAGCTAACATAAAAAAGATGAAAATTTAAAAGAGATCTCTCACAATGTCTCTACATAAAAAAAAATAATTTTTAAATTATAAAAATGACCTTGTATTCATTGTTCTAAATCACAATGGTTATCTTAAACTCAAATATTCATATATTCACCTTAGTTATCAGATGTAAACAAACACTTGGAACTTCAATGGTCATATTTTAACTAAAACAATGATACCATTTTTGTCAACAAATTACTCATAATACCTGATTTTTTTGGCAATATTGTGTCAATAGTAAAATATTCTAATATGAAAAAATTGTTTTCTATATTTATGATTAAAATAGTAGTCACTCTAATGGAATCTATAAAACAGTTACCTGAATTTTGGATAACATTAAATATAATGGATTTATATACCTGGTGTAATTATGATTTTGAATGTGAATTTAATGTTATTCGAACTACTGTCCAGTACCATTGAAATTATTTTCATTGGAAATATATGAAATTATGTCATAAATAATATTTGATATGGTGAATATGATCATAATAGGAATCATTTTCATTTTGAAAATTTAAATGTCAACTATTGAATACTTTATGATTATTCCAATGTATGGAAAAAATATGTTTTCATTAAAAAATTATAAAAACACATTGGACATAAAATTATAATATATTTTATAATAAATAATAATTTTTTGATTTACATAACGAAACATCAAAGGGAATATAAAACTAAAATATAAATTTTTACTTGACCCTGTTTTTGAATTATGATTTATTGATTTTAATATTAATGAGAAAAAAACGATTTATCTCCTTTCTCACGTCACATCTAATGGTTAAACCCACATTTCTCTCCTTTTGAACCCTCTTTTCAATCCTTTTATAAGAGAACATTTATCTCCTCTCTCATAACATGAAATTAGGTTTTTCAGAAGTGGTGGATAGTTAGAAGTATTAGAAATTTTTTAATTTCATATTTTCATTGATTACCTTACCATATATTCATATATTTTGGTGTGACCTCATTCAATCTATTTTGGGGGGAATTGTACCGTTCTTCATTTTACATCTGATCTACTTCCAATATAAAGATAATGTTTCTATAGTATGCATATATACCATTATGGTAGGTGGTCCAATGATTTTCCCTTAAATTCATGTAGTTTTTAAATCTCTACCATTATCCCACGCGACATCATAGATGTTAGTTTCTATAAAATAATCATTTATTTTTGTTAATTATTTGTTTTCCTATTTTTATACTCTTGGTGATCACTTATATTTAATTAGAGGATAGAAATCTAAATTATAATTACCAAATTTTTTGTTCCAAATAGAATTTCCATATTTTATATAATTTTTCAATAGACCAAAAAACATTTTTTTTTCTTTTTGTCTTGAAAATGATTTGAATTTCCTTGAATAATGAAATAATAGGATTAATTCAAATTAATAATTATTTATTTAAATTCATGTATTATGAATATACATTTCATTATTAATTAAATATATTTTTTAAATTAAATGGAAAACATTTTTAATGACATTTCATGGGATACATGTTTTATAATATGGATAATCTGAACCGAGACACACTACAATGTATTTTGGCATGATTATTTTAATGTTAATGATGTAGTCCCTCATATTTTTATTATTATACTTTTTATTATTATACCATTAATATTTTATATTGAATGATGGTTAATGGACATGAAAAACATGAAACTACATGGTACTTTATATTGGGTTCATTGAATTCCATGTCTCATTGTTATACTTCTATCATGACAATTGGAGAAATGATTCCAATTGTCAGGAATTTGTTGTTTGGAATTACATTTCACATAATTAAAATTGAATGATTAGGATTAAATATATAAATTATTTTTGAGATTTAGGGATTGTACCATATTCTATAGCCTGTAGGATAGTCAAACAAGTCATGGACACATGAGTTATACCTCGAGTTGGGAAAGTACTTAGTATCCATATACATTCCAACATATGTCTTCAAATAGTAAGATCATATATGTGTATAATATATATATATATGTTTAAAATATATATTCATATTGATTAGGCATTCTTTGAACTATGCTGGAGTTGGGTTAGTCATCTAGGTGTCATAAAGAAATATGTGTTGACTAGTATTTATATTTTTAGTTGTGTTTATTATTTATTAATACATGAACACTACAATTCTAATTAAACATGTTATTTTATTTCTAAATCTCCCTGGAGGTGGCCTAATGAGTACACCTCTCGCATTATATAGAACACCTTCGGTACATGAGTAGATTGTGTGTCTGAATTTTTGGAAAAAATGAAATCTCCCTACAACAAATGTTTAATTTATTAGTCAAATACCATGGAGCATTGGAGGCGAGGACATAATATATTCATGTGATAGTAGTTTAGAAGAATTTTAAATGTTCCTTATATCTCATTATTTATATTCATGTCCCACATTTTATATTTATTATTTCTATATCCCAGTTCATTATTATTTATTCCACAATATTTAGTATTTATATTATTGTTATACTTTATTGATTTTAATTCTTCCGAGTTGTTCATTATATCTTTGTATTATGTTTTTTTGTATATAAATGTTTTTAATTTAGCATGTTATTTATTAAACACAATGTTCACTCTGATATCATAATATATTTTCCATAATATACCACCATAGACCCGCACTTCTATTTAATAGTCTCTATTCTACTGTGATGGACACTTGGTTACATGTGACAGACCAGCTTGAGGAATCAGTTATCAATATATCATATAGAAATGTAAAAAAAATGGTCTGAGGGGATGTTTTATTGGTTTTCGTTCTATTTGGTTACTATACATGAGACTTTTAGGTAATAGAATTTGGTATTGAGCCTTTTGATTAGGTGTACGTAATCCATGCACAAATCAATATACAAATTATCTTGGATGGGATGTTATAGCAATTGATCTCTCTTTTTAATATTAACATGAAATCACTATGGGTTGATCCACATGTCATAGGATGTTATTAGAATTGGTATTATTGAAATTATATTTCTATTTAATATTCCCAATGAAATGAGGGTGTGTTTTTGACTCATTATTATAGGCATGGAATGCGTAACATGCCACACAATATTTCCATTTTACATCTAATTTATTTTGGAATTGTCCTCCTATATATGGTTAGTTCTTATTTATACATATTGAAATTCTCAGTCATTTACATAATGGAGAATATAATTTGATTAATTAAATTTTATAGATAAATCTAAATGGTGTTTCCTCTAAATATTTGTGATGACACATTAATTGTAAATGTATACATTTTCTAGAGTTACAAACCTATTTATACCAAATACTGACATATTAATATACTCATATAAACATTATCTTATGAGATGATATAAATCTTAAAAAATATTTTCTAATAAATTTTATGCAAAATATAATGTAACAGATGTTTTTTTCGACACCATGAAATTGAAAATCTATATAATATAAACTCTATTATCTAATATTGGAACATAACCCAATATTGATCTTTATAATGGGATGTTGGGGGTGTCTCTTATGGTTTTCTCTGTTGTAATGGTCTTTCCTATAAACCTAGAAATTTATTTTGAAGAATGCATATAGCTATTATCATATCTATTGGAATGGTTTTACCTATCCTCGTTATACATCATAAATATTTTCGATAGAAAAATAAACATTACAGGTGTTTTTTGGAAGTATACAATAATAATTCAATTATAGCATTGGGTGGTATAACTAGATGGAGGTATTTACCATGCACAATAGGATGTGGGTCATGAGCCACAAATTATTCCCCATGTAGTTCAACATTTTGCAAAAAATTTTATTCCTAACATGATCTATGACACCTAGATACTTGAAGAATTTTCCCATATGTTTTAGTCTATTTAAGGTGTTTCTCAACCTTAAATGACTATGTAATAGTTAACTCAGGAGTTCTATCTACAACATCCATCAACATTTTTATCGGATAAAAGAAAATATTCTACTAATTTAGTGATCAAGGATATGATTTAAATATTTTAGAATATAGAGAAGACTCTATAGTTGATGTTTAATCTCACATATTGTAATACATATGGTTATTCCATTGGATGGTGGAATGGTGTTAGCCTATAAGTCTAACACTCAGATAATATATGGGTTGATTTACATTCATTATCTGATGACTTCATATTTTCATATTCTTTGAAGGATGACTAGACCATAGAGTGTATGAACCAGTAGTATGGATCTATGCATATCATGGAGTATTCTAATCATTTTTTTGAGAATAAACATTAGAGTATGACTCATTTGGGTGATGATATTATCAATGTAATGAGATTCAATCCTGAGATGTTATGAAATTTTTGATCAAAACACAATATATTCCAACTGAATAGTATATGAAAGAACCAGAACCTCATTTCTAAGTAGAATATGAGACATGCTGACTACAGTAACTAGAGCGGTTCAACACTCACACAAGGGAGTTTAATTTTACGAACATGAATGTAAAAGTTTTATGCTTATTTTTGGGGTAATCGATAATTATATAGCATGTGGTTGTAATTTATTTTTATGTCAAAAGTGAAGGAACTCAGGAAATAAAACCCCTTGGATTAATATATCATGTAGAATTCATAGAGATAGATATTATGGGGCATGTCCATCACTTATACATGACCATTATGTAGTTCATATAGAGAAGGATCTATAGTAACCCTATATTTCAGAATGGGGATATTTGTATAAAATCATGAAGGAAGATAAAATACCATTGTCCGCTTAGGCCAAGGTGGTGGTCGAGGAAGAGGAAGTTATACTTAGGAGTTCCAAATATAGAATAGTGGGCCTAATTATGGTAGTTATACTATTCCATAGGGAAATTGTATGGTCCTGTTAAATAAAATAGATCTTATTTTTTTGGATAAGATTACCACACCTTAAATATCATGATGTACTATACTAATATCCTCAATATTATTGTCTCCCCTATTTGACATAGACTCACATCACTCTTTTATATATGTAGAAATCCTGGAGATCATGGATCTCAAGTTATACCAATTGTATTATATAATGACTATTGGTACAATGTTAGGTATATGACTAGGCTGTTTTCTCCATTACAAAAATTATCCCTTTTAGATAGGAAGATATGTTTTCATATGGGTATTTTTCATACTTAAAATGACATGGTTTTATGTAATCATCGATATAGAATGGTTACATCCAAATCCATCCTTTATTAACTTCTTTCATCGATGGGTGACATTTAAATCACCATACTGTTATATACAAATAACCAGTGCATAATTGTATTTCTATGTTACTCTTTCAGGACTATATCATCATTGAATTGGGATAGAGATACAACAGATCATTGTTATCTTCATGGATTAATAAGGTTGTGACCCATTGTTTCCCATGCTGTAGTGTAAAATTTCAGTGGTTTCAACCTTGAGGTTTTTTTCCAAGAATCCTTTAATGAGATTGGTATAATTAACTATTAATCTATTTATAGAAGTGGAATTAGTGTCCATTCATGAATAGAGGAGAGAGCCTATATGGATTCTAGAGCAATGGAAATATATTAATCTAGAGGCCAATGGTTTTATAAATGTCATTCCTTCTACTTGGGGATCACTTTTTCTTTGTCCTGTGAAGAAAACATTTCACTCAAGATTTGTGAGGATTTAAAATGGCCAAACAAGTATATTAAATGTAACATGTATTAACCTACATTAATAGACAACCTACTAGATCATATCTGAGGATTATGTGGTACATGAAATGTTGATTTGATGTTGGAATATCATCATGTGTGTTTCATATCATCATACACGTAACATAAATCATTAAAGAGTTTGTATGGTATTTATGGGTACCTAGAAATGTCATTCATTCTCACAATTTCAATTGATTTTTTATGGATTCAGTTAATTAATTTTTTTACCCATACATGTATTCTTTCGTGGGTTTCTTTTTATTTGAAATAATAGTATATTCACTCGTATGAGAACACCATGAAAAACATCTTAGGATCATAATGAATACACTGAGAGCGAACTATCATTTGGACATCCTCAAAAATGAAACTTCTAGATTCAAAAATTTCACTTCACGGGACATATCATCATGTATTCATGAGTATATATAGATGTAGAGAATTGAGTGATGTGGTTTCTATAGAATATCCCAATAACCACTTTAACATATGAAATGTCTTCATGATATTAAGATATTAAAAACACAATATATAACAATTCATAATCCTTACAATGCCTCTCAGGTTCTTGACTAAGAGTGATGTGAAATATATATTGTCATAAGATTTTAAAAAGTACATTATGGTGTTGAATGGATGATTTAAATCCACATTGAACTTTATTTGGCCAAATCTAGTAATAATCTATGATTTATTACTCTTAATCATTTGATATTGGGATGTGATATGTCTTGATGTATGATTATCAGTTGTTGTGTATTTTTTTCATTAGTTCACAC
Organism: Viscum album; assembly: GCA_963277665.1. Taxonomy (NCBI): domain Eukaryota; kingdom Viridiplantae; phylum Streptophyta; class Magnoliopsida; order Santalales; family Viscaceae; genus Viscum; species Viscum album. The sequence goes on from OY728163.1 coordinate 741,118,050, forward strand.
ATTATGTGATGAATTACATGGCACACCAGGATGATCTAGGTTCTATTTTTCAGGCTATATGTTTTTTATACAATATATAATCAAGTGAATATTTTGGTATTCAAGGATAACAAAATCCTCAGGTAAATATTTAATCAACTTGGTGTGAATCATAATCACATAAGTTTTCTTAACTACCTACAATATATTGACTTTGAGCATTGTTATATGTATGGAAAATTAAATGATGTAATTGATTATCTGAGAAGAAAAATATAGGAAAGTGGAGTTTAGGAGACCTTGGATATGTGGAATCTCATGAATCAGTTTTTTTATCCACATTGTTGTTAATTATCATTATGGGCAGACCCATATCTCATATTTAGTAGTGGACACTGCCCTTATGGAATGAGGATAAATAAGACAACATTAATATCAAGAGGCCTTTATTCCAATGCATTGTATCTCAAATTATTATACATCTAATAGTAGTAATGAGGATGTGGATAAGACTATATATTATTGAGGGTGTTTGGGTAGCATTAGACACCAAATATGATAGGTTGTATGAATTTAATACATAGTATTGGAAATTATATCCCTTAACACCAACATGTATTGGGATAAACATCTCCCGTATTTGTGTACTGATATGAAATGTGAGATTTCAATTTTTATTAGTGAATATTCCCCCTTTCAGGGAGATAAGGAAGGATATCAGTGATAAGAAGTACCGTTACGATCTTTTTCCATTCCTAAGTTGTAATGGGATACAGTTTTGGTTAAATTAATTACTATTTGAACTAGATCAACTAAACTAAAAGATATTATATGTGTATTCGTGGAATATTTTATGAATGTTGCACACATTTTACCTGAAAACCCATCATTTAAGATAGACTATGTGTGGGATATATGTTATTAATCTCATAAGTATCCATGTAAATACCTAATATAACATAAATTATAGGGAAAATAACTTCACTTCATGGTTCTAAAAAGGGTTGTAGTAGTCCTTCAATACAACGGTACATCTAAGCACAACTTATCACCATTAGAACTATGGTGAAATAAGGAATATGAATCATGCGTTAGAAGAAATAATTCATGGATATGTATTGGGAATTGTGTTTTTCTAGATTAAACATATACATCTTGTTTAGTTCTATAATAATAAGCATTATCATTCTACCATTTAGATGGATCCATATGAATCTTTATGTGGTATGACTTTATGATCACCTTTGTATTAGTTATAGGAAGGGTATACATCTTATCATGGACCATGGCTCATCCATGATAAATGATATTAGGTCAGTTGATTAGAATGTCCATGATAATATAATAGTCTATAGAATAGTCATATGCCTATAGATGCTGATTAAATCAGGATTTCATGGTTGGGGATCATGTTTTCTTGCTAGTTTCATCAAAGATTTTCTGTGGATTAATTAAAAGGTAGGAATTGATTTCAACTCCCTTATGTGAACCTTTTTTTGGATATGAAAATTATTAAACCTATGTGTTATGAGTTAAAACATCCTCTAATATACTAGAATTTTCATTATATCAGTCACTTATGTAATCTTAGCTAACATATTCAAGATTTGTAACATGATTTCATACTTATGATGTTCAGATACGAATTGATTCTTTTCATGAGTACCAAGTTTTTATTGTGTTTTGAATCATGATTACTCAAATAGTATGTATAGTTAATTTATTATGTGTTATATGGAAAATAGATAAGTACATAATGATACTATAATGTATTCAATTTTTCAAAAAATCCATATTACAATGTATGTGAAGTGTTTGAAAAACAGTGCACAAAAATTTGTCTATGTACACCCTTATATAGTGAGGTATATGTAGTTTTCCATTAGTATAGCCAATCTGGTTTGACACATTTTTATGGGTGATTATTCTTTTTTACACCTAATGAACATGGAACTAATTTATCTTCTTTCCCTCTTAATTTCATAATGCAAAAGACTCCATTCTATCGAAATGAGATATCTTTTTCTTCCAATTCCAGGTTATTTAAATGATCATCAATACAAACATTGTAATGATATCATTAATAAGAATTTGTTATCTAGAGGAATGCCCCATAATACTGTCCCTTTTATTCTTTAATTCTCTTCATAACTCTTATACTATATTGGTGTGATCTCATTTGAACTATTTTTAGGATACTAGATCATTGTTCATTTTTTAACCAGTCTACTTCATATATGAAGCCATTACTGGATGAGGAGTTATCATATTTAATATGGTATGATGTGTATTTTTTCCCCAATAATTTGTGTTTTTTCATAGCTCTGATATTTTTCATCACAGCAACCATTATCATGCATGGGATTAAATGGAAAAGGTAGGAAACCGAACTCATGGGATTAATGTTTTGTTATATGGATTATTTGAACTGTGTTTCGAATTGATTTATTGAAGCATGATGAAAATAATATAAATGATTTTATCTTTAACGTTATTATAAATATTATTCAATTGTTGTAGAATGTGGAATAATGATTAAGGGGCCTGATGATAATGACATTTAACACTCCCTTAAATCGGATGTTTTCTAAGACGTCTCTCACTAACATTCATTACTTCAGGCGTTGGGCATAACATTACATGACACCATACATCCGGTGTTGGTGAATAGGTTCCTGCCGATATATCTAATTTTATGAGAATGATATGTCACATTCATTAAGTGATTCTAGGAATGAACCAATGGATGAATACTATTCGATGATTAGGCAAATCATGGATGCATGAGATACACCTTAGGTCTTGCTGGAACTTTGATACCTGTTTCTGTCTAATAAGTTCCTCATATAAATTTATAATGTACTTGAATGTAATATATATATATATATATATTACAGTATATATGGCTACTTATCATACATACTATAGCCAATGTCGAAACTGGTAGAGTTGACCAAGTTTCACACTGGATCCAGAGCTGTCTCGTAATTATTGTTATTAATTGTTTCTAATTAACTAATATATTCTAAATAAAATTCTATGTACATGGGATGTATTATTTATATACACAATTTTTAGTTTTCTATTTAGTGTATCTCACACCCTTTTCAGGAATCCATTGCTACATGAGTAGATTTATTGTCTTCTGGTATAGGTAAGATAATGTACCTTGTTACATATGTTTGATTAATTACAATTATTGAATAGATCATTGTAGAAGATGACTTTGAATGGGATCATGATTCTAGTGGATGTGCTTTTTCATCTTTATTTTATAGAGTGTTGAATATGTTTTTCCACTATTTTAGATTTTTGTATATCATCATTTATTGACATCATTACAAAAGAAGTAACTTTTTGGATTTTTATTATTATTAAATATTAGGACTATTTACTCCTTTGTAGTTGTTTATTAAATCTTCATCCACATTTTAATATTTTTAAATAAGCTAATTTAATTTTTTTCACACCTTTAATGCCACTCTAAAATGATGGTATACTCTCCCCATTGTACCACTATAGACCCTCATTGCTAGTCGAAAACCTCTTGGTTATGGGAAGGCCCTCATTATACAATGTGACTAAATGACAAGTGGATCATGAGTTAGGGAATTACATCTGCAATCAAATGATAAAATATTTATTTATAATTTAAAAAAAAATTCAATGGAGGTTATATTCAAAATGTTTTGAGAAAATTTATCATTAAATGATATTTTAAATATTAAAATGATATTTTCATAATAAATATTTTTAAAGATATATTTATTATATTTGTAATTATCAATTACAAAAATACTCTATTCATACAAAAATAAGTATAATTTTAAAAGATATGATCCTTTTTATATCATTTTTTGGTTTATGAAAATTTTTATCATGATATTTTTTGACCTTCATATTCTTGATTCATATATGTATTCAATAACATTACATTGAAATGCTCGGTTTCATGTAACCCATGGACAAAATTTTTTCCAAAAATATCCATATTTTTACACATGGATATGATTATTGATGAAATTAAATTTGCATTATACATATAGTGATTAATATTTAAATTAATATTTTTATTTGTGTAAATTTTGATAAATCCTTATTAATTTCTCAATACCTATATGTAATGAATGGAAAATTCGATCATGAATTGAATCGAATATATGATATATAAGAAATTATTTAGACATGAAAGACATGTCTGGGTATAATTTAGTGATATACAATCAATACATCCCTAATATCACGAGTCTAATGAGTACACTATCATATAATTAGGTAGAAAACCAAATGGGCATAGACCATGTAGTTTGAAATCACATTTTGATAGGTCTTGAAAGTATATGTCTCATGATTAATTATAATATGAAATCAAATAGTTAATAAATTATTTAATTAAATATGATATTATTATTATACATGATATTTTAACAATGTTAATATGTCTGGATGAATTTAATTCTCAATTTAATGATTAAATGGAAATTGTGTTCATTTATTAATCCTGCCACATTGGTTTTCTCATATCATATCAAGAGAGTCATGTTATATAATAGGATTTTGTGTTGATTTAATTACCATTCCATGTTGATTATTATTATTATTTATTCATGATATTTTATTTATACATAACCCTTAAACAAAATTATAACAAACCATTATTTAGTTCTTTATCCATTGGATTCCATGATAATTTCAGTGATTGATATGAAATGATATCATTTTGGGAATAATGATATTCTTAAAAAAATATTTTCATATAATTTTTAAATTCATATTTAGTGAATGTCTCATATATGTATATAGTTTACCAAGAATACTAAGAAACTCACTTATTTAGGTTCTAAGTCTTTTTCTATTATTCCAATTTAATAATGAAGACACATGATATGGGATACAAGGGAAGCACCCATGGATTGCAGTATGTAGCCTTTATTAATGCCTTTTTATGTTTGTAATGTGATTGGGATGAAATTGAATAATTTTGGGAGAGTATATGAAGGTTTTGGAAAATAGTGGAGGTTATTTTGAGGATTAAAGGTTTGCTAATGTTTTGGAGAAATTGTGCGAGATGAATTGTGCGGGAAGTGTAGTACATACACCTTGTGCATGTTTTTTCTAACCATGTAGCATGGACCGTGAAAGGCTCTCCTTAGTGTTAGTATTAGGTGCACAGTTATCATAGAGGTTATCTAACTGTGCGAGCTAACCATGCAACCTATAATTTTTTTAATCGAGGATGAGTCAGGATTCCCCAAAAAACACTAAAAATCTCTCCCACTTGAGCCTCACGTAGTATTTCCTCATATCAAGGATGACGGGCATTCTCACACTCGTTTTCGTATCAAATTGAATGGTTTTCATGGTTTATTGGAGTTGATTCTTCCCTAATATGACTTTTTGTATATTTAATTGTGGTTATCTCAAGATATACATTTTCATCCCTCTATGTTTGTTAGATCTACAACCATTATGTGTAGATATAGTGTTATTTTCTTTAGGTGTAGATTTTATATCTTGTTGATGATAGGTAAGGAGATCTAAAATTGTTTTAGTGGTGTGTTTTCCCAGAGTGTGGTGTGGTTGCTTGTTAGTCGAATTCACTAGAACCCTAAAGGTTATTGGATACTCTCTCAAATCCACTTGGTTGTAACAAGGGTTTTAAAAAAAAATTGTTTAATTATTGAAATTATTTGTTAAAATGATTTTAGTATCGCATTGGATCAAATTTGGTGATGATTCATGGGATTTTGGGAAAAATGTTTTATTGTTGTAAAAAAGGGTCTTTGTTATGTGAATTTAAAATGTTAATTTTAAAAGCATTAGTGGTTGATTATAAAAGATGTTCCATGAATGTTGGTTTTCAATAATTAATTTATTTATTGAATTTTTTTGGGAATGGGAAAGTTGATAAAGGGTGATTTCAATTAATGATTGATTTATTGACGTTTATTAGAAGGTGATGGAAATGGTTTTTTTTCATATTGTTGTGGACTTGGTGGGTTATATGCTTGGTTTTTTCCTGCTGAAATGTTGTATGGAAGTGGATGGGATGTCTCACTACAAAAAGAGATAGATAATAGTTGGAAGATCCTCCATTATGGACAGTGTTTGGGAAGCACTGCTAGTTGGGAATGTGGTGAACATGATGGATGGATGTCCCACTGTAATGGTTTCATTGTTGTGTCTTGCTTTATAAAGATGGAATTGCATGTTCTAATGTGTGATTGGGATATGTCTGGCAATGGTATGTTTGGCATGTTTTATGTTGTTTCACTATTGAATGTTTTATATAAAATATTGTATTTAAATGTGCTAACAGTTTTATCCTAGTGACATGTGTAGGAAAACAATTTGGGAAAACCAACTGAGTATTAGTACTCACCCCCTTCTTTTTCACTTGGGTGACATTGCTTCTATTGTATTCTGGGTCACATGTAAGGGTAAAATATCTCATTTTTCTATCTCTTCTTCATGATTCTTTGGATGCATTGTCTATGTTAGTGCATGGATCTCGGTATGGAGCTATTGATGATGTCCTAGTACATTGGGTTCTTGTTGTTTAATATTCATTTTGGAACTCTAATTTTTTTAGTTATATTAATCATTGTGATTGGTTATGAAACAAATTGGTTGTCTTTTCGATTTGTATGGGATGGGTTTATATGTTAAACATGCATTGTGTAGTTCTGTTATTAATGGATTTTTGAATTGGTTGATTTTATCTCAAGGGAAAATAATTCCCCAAATTGTTCTCGAATCCCTCAACATTTATTGCAATCCCTTAGAATAATGAGAATTTCACATATGGCCAATTATGATTTCACATCCCTCTCAAGAAAATGGGGTGGGGTGGGATGTCACAAGTGGTATCATTTTGGTTGACCTGTGGCTTTCAAGTGAGAATAGTTGTTCAGTCCTTTGTCGTTGATTGATTGTCTTGGTATTGACATTTTTTCTTGGCCTCTTCCTTGAGATATGATGGTATCAAGGCATAAGGTTATTGAAACATTGAATTTATTTAATAAAAGGACATAGCTAACCCATTTTTTCTGAACTTCAAGATACTAGGGAGTTGGGTATATAAGTGTTTTGAGACACTTATAAGTATTTGATATGTCATTGTAATGGGTTTAGCCAATGAGATGAGCATGGCATTCATGGTAGAAATTAATTCCCATTGGGACACACATTTCATTGATGTATAATGGTTTATGGTCTGGTATGAATATGTGGATTATGGAAAATTCTGAATTGGGTTTCAAAATGGAAAGGTTTGAAACAAGGATATTCTTGGTATTTTGAAATTGGGTTTATTATCAAAACATGGTTGATTAGTCAGAATTGTGAACCATGGGAAATTTGAATATTTGTAAAGACTAGTTGTGATAGTTGTTTTGTAATTGAAATATAAAATTGAAATCAATGTCCTACTAATGGTGTGGGGCTTATGGTTGTTTTTGTAGAGATAGAAATGGCACTAAGTAGGCATCGTAGAGACGAACCAGAAGAAGCTTATAAAAATGTGGTTTCCCGTATGACTCAAGTGAACCAGAATCAAGTGCAGAGTATAGTGCATGCAATCTAATGTGTGGAAAATCATAATAAAGTAGATGAACCAAGGAATGTGGATCATGTAGCATGGTTTCAAAGGAAAAATTCACCCATATGTAGGGGTGATTCAGAGACATAAAGGTTTGATGCATGGTTGAACATAATGAATACGATATTTGACATCTTCGGAACACTGGTGGAGATGATTAAGAAATTTATCCACAAATATGATGGGATATATATCCCTATAATTGTGAGACCTGGCAGACCAAGTAGGGACAGACCAAGGTGTGTCATGGGAGGATTTTTAGTAATTGATTTACAAACAATTCTACCCTCATATGCTCATAATTTGGCATAAAATGGTTTTCATTGGTTTGATGCAACGAAACATGAATATAATGGAAAATACAGCTATGTTTAGGAACATAGTGTGGTTTTCACCTGATGTTATTGGTGTAACATCATTGAAGGATTGAATTTTTTATGTTGTGTTGAGGTGAGAAATTCATTCCAAGATAGTGGTGCTGTGTATAGATGATTACATAGAAATATTGAATAGAGAAATGGTGGATGAGTAGGATATCATCGTGGCTATAAGTGGGGGATGTATGTTGGTAACAATGGGGAATAGTGGGAAATAGAACATTGGGTTTAAGAGAAAGAGGGAACCATATTTTTAGGGTGAGAGTACAACCAAGAATCCAACGATACGATCAATGAATCTTAATCTAAAGCCTTAGAGTAAGTCGTTATGTTTTAATTGTGACTCTGTGAGACACATCAAGAAGGATTGTATCACACAACATTGAACATGTCATAATTTTAATAATACGGGGAACCTGTAGCGTTATTGTCAGAATGCACCAAGGGAAGGTGTCTATGATACTCCTCAGGGATTACATCGGTCTTATTCCTTGACATGAAAAGGGAAGCAACATACCCCTCAACAATAGAGTAAACATGGTCACTATGATTCGAGGAACAACAAGACTCCTCCGTATGGTGACAAATTATAGAGCATAGTATGTAAGTTGTTGGTTGGAGTTGAGCAGATGGTGATGGATAATTAGTCGGGGCCATACATGGTGCAAGGTATGATTCTTTTAAATTACATGTTGATACAAGCCTTATTTGATACCAGTGTATCAAATTGTTTTATTTATTCCCATGATGTTAGTATGTTGGGTTTACTTGAGGAAATGTTTCCTTCTATTTTGAAACCAAAAAACTCATCTGGGTCAAAGAGTGTGTCAATCCTTCCTATATAGAGCATGTGGTTTATTTGTAGACAAAATTGAATTATAGTGGTATTTCATAGTTCTTGATATTTATTCTTATTTTATAATCCATGGAATTGATTGCTTGGTGATGTTTATGTCCCACATCATATGCAAACAGTTATTTATGTGATGAAGGATGGAATTATTCTTCTCTTTAGGGAAGAAATGAGTGAGAATCTGGGTAAAAAATATTTGTTGGCACTGGCTATTAGCATGATCCCATATCAGTTAGAGGCATTTTAGTTGGAATCAGTGGAAGGTTTTGAGAAGTATGTTCTTCTTTAATATGTGGATTCTATTATAGAAAAATTTCACAACGAATTCTAAGGGTTTCTACCAGAGATAGAAGTGGATTTTATGGATTATCTCCATATAGGTACAAGTACTATTTCACTTTTGTCATACAAAATGGATCCAAAACAATTGCATGAATTAAAGGTGTAGTTGGAAAAGTTATGAAACAAAGTTTTTATTCGGCCTAAAACATCTTCCTGGGAAACACTGGTTTCGTTTGTAAAAACATCTGAAGGAACTATGTGGCTCTATATTTAGAATTGAGGACATAATCAGGTTACAATATAGAACTTATATTCACTTCCATTGGTTGATGAAATTTTTTACCAATTTAGAGGAGCTCAGTGGTTCTCCATGATTTACATGTGGTCAGGATATCCTCAATTTCGGGTAAGGAAGGAGTATATTTTCAAAATAGATTTCATAAGTAGATATGAACATTATGAGTATGTGGTTATGAACCTTGGTCTAACGAATGAATCGGTGTTGTTCATGTATTTTATGAATCATATATTTCAGAGATATCTAGATTCTTTTGTGGGGTTATTTTTTGTTGAGAAATGGGTGCATTCAAAGACATGTGTAGATCATGAGCAACAAGTAGAAATCATGTTGGGGATTGTGAGCGACCATCAGTTGAATGAAAATTTTTTATTGTGTGACTTTTGGAGATAAGAACATTTTTTCCTTGGACATGTCATTTTAGAGAATGGTGTTTCTATAGATCCAAAAATGATAGATGTTTTTTTCTATTGGAAACCACCAAAGATTGTTTTCAAGATATAGAGCTTCCTTGGAGTTGTAAAATATTATGGGTGTTTTGTTTGTGGTTTCTCACTATTTTCTTCCCCGATGAAAACTTTGAAAAGGAATAATATCACATTTCAATTGGAAGAATAGTTTTGTAAATGTTATGAATATCTAAAGGGTCACCTTATATCTGCTCCAATCATGGTTTTTTTCAGAACCAAGGAAAGGGTGTGTGGTGTATTGTGACCCATCAATATTTGGTTTTGGGTGTTTTCACATGTAGGTGGGTCATGTGGTTGCATATGTATTATAGCAGTTTTGGTTACATGAGAAGAAATGAACAACACCTGGTTTGGATTCTGCGGTAGTAGTTCATGCATTACAAATGAATTTTCATTATATATTCAGTGAGAAATTTATAGTTTTTATTGATCCCAATAGCCTAATGTATATTTTCTCACAATTATATTTGAACATGAGGTAATTAAGATGGATGGAATATCTCTATATGTTTTATTTAGACATAATGTACATTCTAGGTAAAGGATTTTTGGTGGAAGATGCATTAAGTACAAAATCATATGCTCATTTGGTGAAACATGAATCAAATAAGTGATAGTTGGTTTCCATCATAGCTGACATGATGTTGTAATGTATGCAAAAGGGTGGAAGAATGGTATTTATTCAACTTTCATTGGTTTCTGATATGGATGGTTTGGTTAAAGAGGCACATGAATATGATTCTAAATGTGTGGTGATGAGGTCTCAACTCAGTGGTGGTGATACGATTTAGAGCTGGGAACTGAAGAGGAATTCAGTCTTGTGTTTTCAAAATCATATAGTGTTAATAATGTCTTATTTGGGGGAACATATTAAGGATTATAATCATTTTAGGTGGGTTGTTCATCCTGGAATTCATAAAATGTATAGGGTGTTGAAGGTGTGCATTTTGTGGGAAGGTATGAAAAGGGATCTGGGTAAGTTTGTCTTGAAATTCTTTTCTTGTCAGCATGTCTAGGTAGGGCATCAGTGGCCAGAATGCATGTTGCATTCATTACCTATCCCAGTGTGGAAATGGGAGTAGATATAAATGGATTTTTTGACATGTTATCATACAATGGTCATTAAACACTATATCATATGAGTGATTTTGGAATGGCGCACAATGTCGGTCCATTTGATCCCGATTTGTGAATCCCATACAGTGTATGATATTCAAAAAATATATATCCTGGAAGTGGTAATGAGTCATGGTGTTCTAGTTTTCATTATATTATATAGAGACATGAGGATCACAACTCGTTTCTGAAAATTCATGCAGGAAGCTCTTGGGACATTGTTGATGATGGGCACATTGTATCATCCTTAGGCGGATGTCCATTCCAAGAGGATGATGAAAACCATGGAGGATATGTTAAGGGCTTACATGATGGATTTTTATTGTTCATGGGATGATTAAATACCCTTGGTTGATTTCTCCTATAATAACATATCTCAAGCTTCAATACATATGGAACTGTTTGAGGCAATGTATGGGAATCTGTGTCACTCTCCACTATGTCGGTTTGAAATGGGTGAGACATTGATAATTGTACTAAGACATCTCCAAGAGGCTATAGAGAAAATAATGTTGATAAGGAAGATGATATATATGTCTCAATGTTTTTATAAATCATATGTGGAAAATCATCGATGATCATTGTCATTCGAGGTGGGCGTTCTTGTGTTATTGTAAATCTCTCCTAGGTCGAGACATCGTCAGTTTGGGAAGATTAGTATGTCAACACTGAGGTATATTGGTCCTATTTGGAGACATGGGAATATTTGAGAGGTGGACGATCATTTGTATTTCCCGTCATCTCTTAGTGACGTGCACATTGTGTTTTATGTGTTGTAACTGAAAAAGTATCATCCATATTGTGACAATGTGATTCGTTGGGATCATTTTGTTATAGAACACGATGTTTCCTTGGTGTGTGTTCCAATGTTGATTATAGATAGGATAGAAAAATTCTTTCATTGTATAATCATCAATTTATTTTTGTATTGTGGAAGCATGGTCAAATTTAATAGGTGACTTGGGATCAGGAGAAAGAGATGGATGAATAATAGACTATGCTCTTTCGGAAAAGGGATTCATCTCAACATTCTGAGGAATAAATGTAAAATTATGGGGTAATGCTGCACCCCCACCCCATTTTTAGGTATGTTACCTCTATTAATGATTTTCTATGTGATTAGTGTTTTTGGGAAAATCTTGGTTGAGTTTTGGAGTATTTTGGAAGGTTTTGAAAAACACTTGAAGCCTTTTCAAAGCCACACAGCATTGTCATGGTAAGGTGAAACCATGTGAGATGAATGTGTGGGTAGTGGGGTATGAAAAAAATATGAAAAATTTGTATAACCGTGTGGGGTGGGTCATGTGAGTTTCCCCTTTGAGGCAGTATTAGTCACATAGTTAACGCATGGGCTGTCTAACCGTGCGAGCTACCAATGAGACCCATAAATTCTTTTTAAAAAAAATCGGATAGTAGTCGGGATTGTCCAAAAAACAAACCAACTCTCTTCCACTCAAGAATCACTCAAAATATCCTATTATATAGGGTTAAGGGTGCTATACCAATGGTCTTGTATGAAAATCTAAGGGTTTTCTTAGTGTGTTATTAATGATTGTTCTCCAGTAAGTCACATTGTATAGTTCTTTGTGGTTTTCTCATGATATACTTTTCTCTCCATCTCATTTTTGTTGATCTACTATCGTTGAGTGTTTATATAGGTGTTTATTTGAATTGGGTGTTTATTTTAATGCATTTTAATGGTTTGTATGGTGATCTAAATCCCTTTTAGTGGATAATATTCCCAGATTCGGGTGCGGTTGTCTGTGGGTCAAATTCGCCTCAAGCCATAATGCGGGTGGATTATCTCTCAACTACACAAGGTTTGAACTAGTAGTTTTGGTTAAGATTAATATGTTTTCTTGAGAATAATAGTGATAATTATTTTTTATTCTTGTTAGAACTCATTCGGTGATGATTCTGGTGATTTTGGGAAATACGTTATTGTTGCAAAAATGGCTTTTGTTGTGTTATTTTAAAATGTTGATTTTAAAACCGTTAGTGGTTGATTGTGATTGATTTTTTGGAAAAATGGTTTTTAATAAAGATGTTGTTTATTGAAATGTGTTTTGGCATGGAACATTGGTTGATGGGTGATTTTAATAAATGATTGATTTGTTGAAGTGGATTTTCATGGGATGGAAATTGTTATTTTCATGTTGTTGTGGCCTTGGTGGGTTATATGATTGGTTGTGGATTGTCAAAATCTTGTATAGAAGTTGGTGGGAAGTCTCACTATAAATTTTGATAGATAGTTGACATAAGAACAGCCATTATGGATAGTGGTTAGAAAGCAATGCTAGTTGGGAATTGGTTGAATGGGAAGGATATAAGTCCCTCCATAATGGTTTATTTATTGTGTGTTTCTTTTCAATGATGGAATTTGTTTTTCTATTTCATGGTGGGTATATATATTGGTATGTGTTTGTTTGGAAGGATTTATTTTGTTTAACTATTGAATGTTTTATATAAATTGTTTTATATAAATGTGATAATGGTTCTCTCCTAGTGGCATGTGTAGGGATGTCATTAGAGAGAAACCTGCTGAGTATTAGTACTCACCCCTAGCTTTGTAACATTGGAGATTTTGTAGATGATTTGTTCTGGGACATAGGTAAGGGTAAAGCATCTCATTTTATAATTTTTTTCATGATGCATTGGTAGCGTTGTGGATTATGGAGCATGGAACTCATTGTGGAGCTATGGATGGTGTCATAGTTCTTTGGGATCTTGTTGTGTAATCTTTTCATCAGTACTATAATTTTTGTTTAGTTGTATAGGTCTTTTGGGATTGTTATGAAATACATTGGCTGTATTTTGGAAATTTATGTTTTGGTAACTATGTTAAATTTGAATCACGTAGTGTTTTTATTAATGGATTATTTTATTGGTTGGTTTTATCTCAAGGAAAAATCATTCCTCAATTTATTCTCGAAGCCCTCTACATTTATTTCCTTCCTTTGGCGTCTTGGGAATGTCACTTAAGTTCATGTTGCATTTCTCATCCCTCTCAAGACAATGGGATTGGGTTGGATGTTTCAACTAGGTTTGGAGTCTCAATAGTTGTCATCACCTTATTTTTAGTTGAATTCATTGGAACTATATTAAAAAAATACATTAATAGGGATTATAAACCTACAATAATCTTTGAGTCTATGTATATAATAACATCCTATTTTATTGGTAATATAAATACCATGTGGTGTTTTTTTGAATAATACCATTTTTAGATAATATAAGTGGATGTGGATCAATCACATATTTACATAGGTTTAATAACTATAAAAATTGTAAATTAGGCTTGGCCCGACAACCACGTAGTTCCCAAAAATGGGTCTTATTGTGCACCTGAGCTGACACTCCATGGGATATGCATAAGATAAATCAATTTTTATTTACAAAACATTATAAATTATTAGACTAGACAATGATAATGAATGACCTAGGTTAACACCTACAATATAAAAGGACCTATAATGAAATAATAACGGTTTTGAATTTGGGATTCTATAATTAAATAGTACATGTTTATTACAAATTTTTTTTGTTTATAACGATCTTGAATCATATATGTTTTGTGATAAATTTTCGAAAAATATGACTATTCAATAACATATGAGTCATTAATACCAAAATGGGATAAAGAAATGTTGATTAATCATACATTAAATGTCTTAAACACCTCCTTTGGTTATTATGTGGTATCATACTACCAGGATTAATGGAATTTTTGAGAAAATATTTTCAATTATATGTTTTAGGAGAAATTTTAATTGAGGAATTATGCCTTTAAATTTTATAGGAATGTGCATAATAGTATTGATAAACTTTAGTGAATATTAGATTATTAATGAAGTAATAATATTAATGTAATTTTACTATGAAGTATATTGAAAAAAATTATTTAAAACCTCATAAATTTTAATTATTATTATATAATATTATTTCATTGCTCTACATCGTATTCATTTCTAATGTTATCAGAATTATATTTATGATTTTCTGGAAAATGGTGTATTTAATACTCCCTAGAAACCTATTCCATCCAACAATTCCAAGTGGCTTAATACAATGATTGAAGGGTGGTACGGTTTTACCACCTACTACAATTCAATGTGATATATGGGTAATATGTAAAAAAAAATAGTTGAAAAATTTGATGAGTTAATATGAATGATGATCTAGTGGTGTTACTTTTTGATTTTTAGAGATTACCATATTAAATTCAATTACTTAATCTGACCATATTGGTTTTAGAGAAGTGTTAGAGTCTGAAAGAAAAAGTTGTAACATTTTATAAAAATTATGATTAGTTAAAAATTAAATTTTGTGATTATGTTTTAAAAAAATGATATATATATCTTCATTTATTAGAGTGAGTGTTGAATTTGAAATTGAATAAAGCACAACCAAAGGAAGAATTTTTTTATAAAGTAGAAACATTTCATGTATTTAACATTCCATATATGAATAGAACATAAAATAATTTTTCATCATTAGGGGAAACATTTCTTAAAATAATATTATTATATTTCCACAATGATATATGTTAACAATAAAATCATTCACACTAATTTGATTTATTGTTTTTATGTTTGTATCATTCAATTGGTTATAAAAGTTTGTGTTGTAAATGGATGCAATAACTCTCTATAAATATTTACTATTTAATTCAATACCTATATCATCAAATTCCACCGATTTTATCCAACATGGAAGCCTTGTTATGTTGTATTTCATATTACCTTTTCCCTTGCCTATATCGCTTATTAAGAGAATATTTTATTAAACCTATTATGATGTAGGAATTCAACAATATTTTTTAATATGATTATATTTTCTTTTGTATTATATGGGTTTAGAATTTATATACCTAATATATTCATTGATTAATTACCATTTCAATGTTTGGGTCATTTTATGTGTTTATTTCTCAATATTAATCACATAATAATTAATTATTCAACAATTTCAATTGATATAAATTAATTGTCCATTTTCTCATATTATAATTTTATTTTATTTGGTTCTATTTATTCATGATATTAACAAGTAATAGTATCATTTTCCACTCTTTAGCACATAAAATTATTGACAAAACGTTTTTAATATTATCAAACATCATTTCATGAGTCGATTAGAAATTTATTTTCATCCAATTTTTTTATATAAAATGGTTTTCAAAGATAATTTTTAATAATGTAAAACAGGTTTATTATATAAATCATTACCCATTTATTACTCTTTAAAAAACAAAATCAATGGAAAACTGATATCATATATAAAACAATGGGAATTTTACAATTATGGATAAAGTTAATTTAATTTTTGTTTAATGGATTCGATTTGAATGGGATTTTTATCCATAATAACCAATGAAATTTTATAATGATGCCTTTAAAATATAAAACAATTTATTTAAAATGATGTTTAATTTATATTTTTTGGCATCATTTAATATTAAATGGAATTTTCAAAATTAAAAGATTATGTTCCCCCATAATTTTTAATTTTATTTATATGATATTTAAATTAATCCAAAAAATAAGTTTATTGTTACTCCAATGGATATATGTTTTACTGATACCGTAATTATACATTCAAATGATTTTTTATTATCATTTTATTGATGGAATGTATTAACATCTATATAATTTAATCATTATTGTAGTCAATAAAATTACAATAAAATGTTCAATTTCCTATGATTATTGGAAATTAAATATTATCTAAATATTCATATTATTTATCATTGATATGTTTATTATTCAAACTATATATCATTTAAATATACAATGGTCTACATTGAAAGTAATTTAATTATATATTAAAATAATGATAAATCTATGATCATTATTATCTTTTATTATTTAATGATATGGAAAATTGTTAATCAATTAAATTGATTTTTATTTGTATGGGAAATTATTTGTAAATAAAATCGATGGGTTATTTTTCGATAACTATATCCTCTCAAGAAATTATTATTCCCAGGATTCAAATGAGTAATCTCGCAAAACATTCACCCTCTTCACCAACTAGGTATGTATTAAATAGTTTTATACCTTCTTGTGAGTATTATGGATGGTATACATATCAGGATTCTTAAAATCAGAGCATCAGACCTATAATATTTTCCTTAATTAAAAAATTTGATTCTATTATTCATGAATTTTTCACAATAATATTATCTATTCAATAATTTCATTCTGCATTTATTGTTACAATTTTATGTGGGTAAAATTTTATAACCTTCTATATTTATTGAGAATTATCATATAATGATATCTGAGTTATTTAAACTACATGCATATATACTTATTTTGAATTATATTTTTATTATTCAATTTTAGTCAACATAAAATCCTCTTTAATTTACCCTTATAGAACATTTGAGCTCAAATTTATTTTCTTTCAATTATCCATGATTACATGAAGTGTTTTTCGAATTATATAAAATGACATTCAAGAGGGAATATTGATATTGAAAAAAATATATTAATTTTATTTCAAATCCAAAAAATACCGAGTATTGTATCTTTTTTAGTATAAATACTAAACTATTCAATCCATTGATAATAGATTCATTTAATAATTTAAAAATAAAAAAATGCAGACACTGTCGTCATGCAACATGGTTGAGGTTTTCTAGAAAAAAAGAAGGTATTAATGGTTATAAAAGACTATTTGAATGAAATAAAATATATTTCTGTTATTTTTAGATAATTGTTTTTGTTAATATATAATTACCAACAATAATTACAAATAATTTATGAAACACTTGTGAGTGTGGGTGAAAAAACAATGTAAATAAGATTTAATAAAAATAAAAGAGATGTAGAAGGGAAAATTTTTTATTTTGAAAAAAAATTATGAATCCAGTTATTATTAATAAATGTTATAAGTAATATAATTTGAAATCCATCTTATATGAGGTTGTTTATTAATCAAAAATTTGTAGAATAGTTCCAAAATGCCCATTAAAATTATTTAATGATCATAAATTATTTAAAAGTATTATGAAGGCATGAAAATGAAATTGTCAATTAGTTAAATTAAATGGTGTCAATCCAAGAATTTACGATTAATATAATTTTCTTATAATTTTATTAAAATTATATTCTTTAAATTTAAAGATTGAAAATTTAGACACAATAGATAAGATTGAAAATATTAATGTGGTGGATAAATTAAGAGTTATGGTTCCAAATGATAGTAACCAATATCCAAATTTTATAGATTTAATTTATTTTTTCTTTAATAACATTATATATTAATATATCGATGTTTGGATCAATTTTACTAAATTTATAAAAATATCATATAATAATATTTCTTGTAATTTCATGATTTGTAATCAGCTGAATTCTAAAATGGTACCTTATGTCCTAAATTCCCCGCACCTCATGAAATATTTTATATGACCAATAAAAGAAAGAAAATACTTATAAAAACATCATCCACACAACTAATAGGCACACATCTATCGGAGATAATACCCATAAAATCTAAATGTTGTTGTAGAAGAGGTTTTCAAAAAAGAGGTATAACTCTTAATAGAGATCCTTCATATTATTCTTCCTTCTACGTTATTTTGACCTATAAAAGACAAGTTTAATTTAAAAACTAGTTTCTAAAATATAATGATAATTTATTTTATTAATGTTAGACTGATGTTTATCTACTTTTTCATATAATAGATAAATATATCATCTCAGGTCCATATATAGAAAATGTAGTCTATATGTAGTGATACGAATAATATTTCTCCGAAAACTAATATGAATTTTTTAAATAATAGATTAAATAAATATATATTATATTCATGATAAAATAATTACTATGTAAATATTTTCTTTTTTTACTTATGTACATATCCTTCCATCCTTTTAGAAAATGATAGTGTCCCCTTGTGCGTAATTGTAAACCACCATGTCTATAAAGTAATGTGATTAATTTTTCATTACCACCGCACATGGCTTGTCATAAAAGATTAAATTAAATTAATTATAAAATAATTATAAAAAAACTTATTTTAAAGGTAATTTTTTATATTTTACTTCATTTCCATCTTTTGAAAAAAGGGAAAAAGAAATCATGTGTAAATAAAGCATTCCACATCTAGGAAAAATGTTTTTAATTTTTCATTGAAACCATTATATCATGTAATAAAATAAAATTTTAATTGAAAAATAAAATTGGGTAATGATTAATATTAAAGATATGGTTTACTGGTAACCCCTAAAAAAATTATCAAATTAATGAACTATTTTGGGAATTATGGATTTAATTTTTTCAAAACATCAAACATGGACTTTACAGATTTAGTAATTAAATATAAAATTTAGAAAAATTATTTAAATAGAATAATTCAAATTCAATGATCCAGAATGATATTCAAGAGTATATAGAAAATTAATATAATTTTATATATCATGATATATATAATAAATTATGTTGGAATATATTTAATGAAATATATTTTCCTCTAAATCCACATTCGTTTATAATTATATCATTTTCGAAAAAAGTATCTATGAATTCCATAAAATAACATTTGAATTGATTTTATAAAACATTTATTACAATTATAGGTTTTTAAATATATATTAATTTTTTCTCTGTTAATTTATTTTTATTCAAATGGAATGATATTCATAAGATATTTATTAATAAAATATGGTTTTAGAAGTCATAAAATATTTCTCTTCTATATCCTTATTAATCAAGGAATTTTTTTAAATTTATTCGAAAATATAATATTTTTGATAATGTTTTTTTATAATTGATTATCCTTTTATTAAAATTATTATAATGATTATCATTAACTATTTTATATATGAATCCCATTTTAATTTCATTACAATTTAATAAAAAGATAGTTTTTTTGTTGTATATGAAATGACTGTAATTCCCAACCATAATAAAGATTATTATTTAATAAAATTCCAATATATGTTTTGTTGTGTTTCAAAAGAAGATATTATTTTTTATATTCTGATTCATTTAAGTGTATTCAACAGAAAAGGATATTTATTATAATAATTTAATGAATCTGAAATGTTTTTGAACACATTTT
The DNA here is from genome assembly GCA_963277665.1 of Viscum album. Lineage (NCBI taxonomy): Eukaryota > Viridiplantae > Streptophyta > Magnoliopsida > Santalales > Viscaceae > Viscum > Viscum album. The sequence continues at coordinate 741,138,101 of OY728163.1, forward strand.
ATAAAAATGTAATTTTATTTAAATTATGACAGAAATTAGTAATTATATTTTTTATGTATGTTTTTGTCATTTTCAACTATTAGTATTGCTTGTTATTTTGATATTACAATATAATTAATTAGGTACTCATTATTTTTATTTTGACATTTAATTTATTAAAGTAAATTTTGATATAGTATTTCTTGATTTTCAAAATATATTAATGATTACCATATTCATTAGAATTATAGAGTGTTTTAAAATAGAAAACAATTTAATTTTTTTTTAAAGATTAAGGATTATTTGAAAAAATCACACAGTTCATAATTCTACCATGGGGATTCATCATAATATAATAAACTTATTTTATAATGAAATTGGAGTGTCAATTGATAAATACTGATATTTTGGGAATAATAGTCATTCGGTGGATGTGCATAATTTCAATTTTAAGTTTATAATATGTAAATGTTTTGTAAAAATTAAAGAATCCTATAAACCAATATTATCATTACATTATACACAAATTGAATCCATTATATTAAAATCTTAAATAGGTGTTGATTATTATACATGTAATTATACATATAGTGTGAAATATCCATGGAGATATTCTAAAAAATAAATAAAATCCAATGAACACTTGATTATAAGGATTCAAAAAGATCATGACTTCAGTGTGGGGATATAAATACCACTATTTTTATTAGATGATGAAATGTTCAATCATAATGTAAAATCATTCCTAGATTATTCATTTAATATTTTAATGTTAAATTTTATCTCATCAAAATATTCAGGAGGAAAATCCCTTGATAGAATAGATGAGGATGTGTAGTCTGGAACTCTAATTATCTTGGGAGTGCTCACAAATCCTATTTCAAATAACAATAATGGCAGCGGAAGAAAAGGTAACAGCCATAGATATGTGGTAAAGCAGAAATGCCACCTAATAAAGAGACAAACCCATTTTCGATGAAGATCACTAATTGGAATTATAAGTGTATTGGTGGAACCCTAATGGTTGTGGATCTTAGACACTATCTTTTTCCTCAAATAATATATTAATTGGTATTAGTGATCCAAAAAATTGATATGAAAAATTGTAGTGCATAACATAATCCTTTATTGGCTACAATTTTGTATTTCAAAACATGCATGATATCAACAAGGATCATATTTATGTGCATAATAATGATTGTATAAAAATTATCTCATCAATAAATAATCACAGTTGATCTCAATCTCTTAAAAAATCAATGAAGCAACTTTTTGGTCCCTTTTCGATATAGCCTCATCTTAAATCAGAGTAATGGAAATATGGGTTAATTAGAAGGTATTACCTTGTATTAAAACTCCTAAACGGGGGACCATCGATGATTTCAAGACTTTTTTTGTGGAATGAAAATGAAATAGGTTTGATATTGAAAAGTGTAGATTCAATGAATTTCTCCATATTAATTTTCCAATGTCATCATGCAGGAGTACCGATTATAGGTGCTGAAATCAATTATATCATGTATACATTGAAAGAATGAAATTCATGAAAACATGATAGTTGTCATTTATATTTGTTGTAGGGTGATTCAATTATCTATTATCACACACTCACTAATGATATCTCAGACCATAGTTATATCCAGAATGACTTAACAAATTTTATTAAGGTATTTCCCTCTTCCATTTTGGTTTAATATATAAGTGTGTTGTTACTCCATGATTTTGAGAGATTATTACAGAGACCTGGAGCACAAATCAATATGTTATACATTTAACATTCCTTTCAATTAAGTCTCAAATGTCAAAAAGGATTATAAGGGAAGAGATAAAAATATATTTCTCTAAACATGATCTTGTGATTAATTATGAAGAAGATGATATAGAATTCAATTAGCTTAAAACCAATCATCAAAACAACCACACTATAGAAAAAAATAGAAACTATTTAAAGGATTGATATTATTATAACAGTTATGTAAATGTTGGAATGAAACTAACTACATGATTAGTGTCCAATGTATGGTGACATGACCTGTAAATTCTTTCATATACTATTCATATAACAATAATAATTGATGGAATAATAGAATCCAATATAAATAGATACATTCACACCTCAGATGGTGAATCTTGAAATGATGTGGTGAATTATTTCATAGGGATATACAGTAATGATTTATTGGAAAACACTCATACCATCTTTAAAAACATATCCCCATTCATAGAGGATTTCCAAAACCATTCTCTCAAAATGGTCCATTCAATGGATTAAATCAAAGAATCCCTATTATTTTTAAATTTGTAGAGTTTATAATGTATTTATGGCTTAACAATAAAATTATTGATGTTATTTTTAGATATACTAAAATATGAAATTGTTATTGTAGAATGATTATTCTTTATTCATGCTCATGTACCATATGGGATAAACTCAAATCTCATTTCTCTTATTCCCATGAAAGATATTTTGTTGATATAAAATACATTATACTAGTACCTATTGGTAACACCATCCATATATTCATACAAACATTTTGATTACATGATTGGGGAGAATATTCTAGAAAGACATCTCCCCAAACCAATATGGATTTGTACCTAGTAGGATTGTCTTGAATTATACCTTCAATTCAATAAAATATATACTTAATAAGAAATTGTAGTCCATAAAATATTACATTTCCATTAAAATTGACATATAAATGGCCTTTGATAAAATACAGTTGAGATTTATCATTTATAATAATAGAAGTAGTGTATCTTCAAATGAAATTATCAGAATTACAAGTAGTACTCTTTGTTCTTTATGTCTTTATATCATAATTAATGGATCCCCTATAGATTTGTCCCAATTAACAAAAGGTGTTAGAAAATGAGACCCCTATTAGGAATAATGATTTCAATTTATAAATACTACATGAGTATATTATTTACTATACTATCTGAGATTGGAATCTATAAGAAGATAAATTCTAGAAGGGACAACACAGTCCCCTTACACTTATTTTATAAGGACAAATCATTTTATTGAGGAATAATTTTATCACTCTTAGAAAGTGGCTGATAATACCATAAGATTGAATTAATAATTCATTTTTTTAGATATGTAATAAATATTACAAATAACATTTTTTATTAGGACTGTTGGGGTGGGGAACAGCTCCACCCTAATCATTTTTCATGAGGTTCCCATGTTATAGGGAATGTTGTATTAGAAATATCTTGATTCCATTAACATTACTATCATTAATAATCTAGGTATGGAAGGGGAATTTTATGTATCAATATTGAATTCTGTTCCCAATTAAATAACCGGATACTTGAAAATGTGTGTATGTTTTAAATATCCATAGAAGGATAATATCTTTTATCAGTTATCTCCAATGAATGATGAGGAACATCATATAGACTAGTTTAGTTCATGAAAAGAAATTGAATATTATTTTCTGGTTGAAGTGTGTTATTCACAATGAGATTTAAGGCCTTGTAATTGAGGATTTATTCTTACCTTATAATAATCCATATATTGATTTCATATCATGAAGGTTCAAAATAAAGCTTCTCTATGGGAATCATCATTATATTATTTCCTCTCTTTATCCATCATTAATGAATTATTTCATTGAAATAATTCATAACTCAATGTGGCTAGTTAGTCAATAGTGAAGTCTAAATTTTTTGAGATTCCCCCAAGCGGGAAAACCTAGTCAACAATATAAATGTTCCTCTAATGATGTTTTTTTATTATTGGTTAATTTTTTAGTCCAAAAGAATGTATTACATATACTTATATGTTTTCATAATATTATCGTGACATAAAATCATCTTCTGTATATTTCATATTCTTATATGTTTTCATAATATTATCACGACTAAAAATCATATCCACTTCCATTAAATGGGATATAAAATCCTCATTTGTGTGTGTGGTAGAGCACATCTTCATGAATCAATGTCATTCATTGTTCTCTTATGCCCTTCCATAGTTAGGTACAATATTTTATATAATGTAATTATATGATATTGATAAAATAATAATAAAACATTTTTTATTTTATCTAATAAATATAATTTCCATTTTTAGTTGATATAATAATGTCTATTCTATGATCAACGAACTAAAACAACATGATGACATTTATTTCCTCATTCACTAGTTCATTTCATGGAAGGTGATTAGGATAATGATATTGATTATAAATTATATCCATGAAATAATTATAGTTACCAATATATAATACATATTTTTCTTTCATAGTGTAATATATGAATACATTGTTAATATATGTTTAGGCTACTACCTTTACGATGTGATGCGAGTCTCTTCTGATCAACATGAATCATTAATAATATAAAATAATCAATACTCAAAAAATATGGTTTTATGATATTATGAACAATATTTAATAATAATATATTTCATAATTAATTACATTCAGTAATAATTAGAGATCTAATTATTGGGAAAACATAGGGGGTTTCATAGTTAGGGCATGGTTAGTACTAACCATGTCGCATAACCATGGTTGAAATTTTTTTACAATATGAGGCCTCACATTTTTAATAACACCTTGAGAGATGATTTTCATTCCCATAAATGATGTATTCCATTTTTAAGAGTTCCAAATCACTTTGTTTGTAATATTTTTAGAATCCTTTGTGCTCTAACTATGTGGTGCCCCTCCTAAGACAATGTGGTGTGTATGGTCAGATATTTTTTTGGACAATCGTGTATCCATAATTTGTGACCCATTTAAAGTATATAAATATGTATGTAAAAATATTAATATAATAGTGTGTGAAAGTTTAAAAACATCCATTTTTATTCATAAAATAAACATTTCTTTATAAGATTAATCATATCGAATTCACAAAAAAATCATTTGTAATAAAATAATTAATGAAATTAGGCCCTTGGATCTAATGATAAATGAAAATTGTAATAAAAAAAATCCTGATATGTATTCCAATATTTTTATTAATATTGTAATATTATTCTTAGTAGGAAAACATTATTCAGAGTAAGTGTAATATGGATCAAACAAACAATAAGTACAGTAAATATGAATAATTAAAAATATCCACTATTTTATAATGTGTATAGATTAATTTTTAGTGTTATATCATATTATACAAATCAATACCATGTAAATAATTATATGATTATTGAAGTAATTTTGATAAAAGAAATAAAAATTGAAAAAATATATTCAATTTCTATTACAATTGCAATTGTATGTAAATGAATACAATTATTTTATCCTAAAAAAGAAGGGTATCCAATAACATAGGAAAAAGGTCCCATGAATTATTCCATCATGAATGTATATATTTCTTATATAAGGGAATTCCCTTGATATGAGTGTTAAATTTTGCCTTGTTGTTCATGAAATCCCTCGATTAAGAATGTGATCGGCTCCTATTTCATTCTAGAAATAGATGCCCCTGATTTGATGGATCAGATTATATATTGATATCCCATTAAGACCATGATCTTGATAATTAGATTATTTATTAATATCTTAAAAATACATCAAGTGTAATCACATGAATCAGAGTCACACAAGGCGGAAAAATATCATAGATTTTACCAGAACAAGAAAAAATAATTTCACTTCCTGTAAACATCAAAGATCACGTACAGTGGGGAAATGTTTTTAGATATCTCTCATAGTGTATCCATGTATTATAATTTTATGTTTTGAATTCATAAAATTAATAGGTATTTATAGTCATGCATCCCAAAGGTCCTCATAAACTCCAAACAATCATATTAACTACTGAATTCATGGAGGTACAAGCACACTTTCCACTTATACGGTAATATTGTAATCAAAATCATGAAATTGTTATTATATGTATATAACGTAGAATACAAAACATTTGTTTTACAATATACAGTTAAGAGTAAAATGTTCCAATATGATAAATATATATTTAAATATTCTACATTAAAAATACAATGTAAATGGATAGACTCGATAAAATAGTTTAACATATTAAGGATAATAACCAATCCCATGGATTTGCAGCAATTTTTTCATTATGATTTTGATTGTGAATTGAATGATTTCAGATCCAATGTCAATTCCAATTGAAAATATTGTTTGGTATGAATATAAGACATAAGTTTATTAATCATATTTGATATGCTAATTCTGATCATAATTAGATTCATTATTATTATGATTATTGTAATGTTAACATGTGAAAAATTATTACTATTTTAATATATGGTAAAATAATATTTTTTCATTAAAAATATTATAAAAATAAATTGGATATAAAACAATTATATATTTTATATTCATGGATGAGTTTTTCATTTCTGAATCAAAAGGTCATACGCAATGTAAATTCCAAAATCAACAATTTTACATAACAATATCACCATTTTTGAATGTCATAAAATAAAAACATAGAATGAAAATGATCATTGAAAATTTAAGTCCAAAAGCATTTTTCAGAACCATCATATACATCAACAAATTGATACATATCTCCCCCTGAGTTTATAAACTCATATAAATATTTTAATCCACATGACTCACTCTAACATAGGATAACAATCCACCCAAGTATAATATTCTCTCCATTACATATTCATTTTCCATTTTCTATTGAATTTTACACCAATATATAGTATTCTCTTCCATATTAACAGTATTATCCTAATTTGATATTTTCAAAAAAGGAATGGGAATAGTCATTGCGGTACATGAATGGGTAATAGAAACAATTTAATCATAGAAATTTAATTTATTTAATCATTCGAAAATAAATCGAAGAATATTCCACCAATAAATGAAATGAAATCTATAAAAATTAATAGTGATGAAAAAAGGTGTTTCATTTAAAGTACAAACATCAAAAAATAACGAAAATAATTTTTAGGATGGGGGATCATTATTCAGATCAGTATATAGAGTCAAATATCTAACAATTGATTTGACCTTTTTGAACTACTTTCTATCCAATTCCACCTATTCAAAATTCTCATACTGGTATTTATTTTTTCAGATTTAGGTTCCATAAATTCTAAATATAAAAAATTTATTTTTGTTTATTCCTTTTCAACTTATTGAGTATGAATTTTTTCATTAAAATCATTATTATAGGAATTATGTAATATGAATATTTCCAGAGAAATTTTATGATGGCTAAATAAGTTTGATTTTTCATTTTGGTACTCATTGACTCTAGAAATCCGTTTGATTGGGAAATTAGAGATCGATTGTAAGTTTGAAATATCTTTATTCTTATTCTCAGATTATCTTTTAAATTTATCAAGAATATTTTTATCTTTTTCAATATCGCTTATTAGACTATTCATGAAAATATGGCCTTATCTATATATTTATTGAATATTACATGACACTCATAAATTATCTTATGGTCTTCGTCATCACTTTGATACCATTTTAGAATTCAATTTCAACTCTTTTTGTGGCTTTCATCATTTTTTAAATCATTGAAATACTTTTCCACTCTTATGAGCTTGTCTACCATGTCATTTTCTAATAAATATGTTTATTTTGGGTTTCTAAATTAAAATCATCATTTTTTATAGATAGGAAAAATATGACAAAAACATCTCTAATAAGGTTATTGTATGGAAAATATATAAATCATTTTTTAAAATTATTGAAATGTGATAATAGAATTACAATTTGTTGATTCTCAGGAATCTTCCAAATTATAATTTAACCAATTTTCTTTTCAGATTTCATTAATTCTGTTTTTAATTTTTTTGATGTCTATTATTTGAATAAAAAATTTGGATTTAATCAACATCAGTCTTCTAACTCCATTTTGCCATTCAATTTTTATCATTAATGTTGGATGAAGAAAAAATTTCATTAATCAGTGGGGATGTGTGTTTCCAATAGATTATGGAAATCAAAATATTATATTATATATATGTTAGTCATTTTGAAAAATACATAGTTGTTATTACAGAAATTCTAGCGGAATCATTATCCTCAACATTTTCTTAAGATTAAGGGTTTTCATAGAAATAAACACATTTTTATTCTACTTCTTCACATTCTCCTTATTATTATTCTTATTCATATTTTTATTCTTCTTAATTTACTTATCCATCTAATTTTAGTTCTTCTCTATAAAAAATAAAATTCTCTTTATATTCAATCCATTCGGCATCATTATCCTATATTTCATGAATCTGTGGTCATGATCTCAAGTCATCTTTTCCCAGTAGAATATATCCTTATGTATCAAAAACATACCCTCCCATATTTTTAATAGTGGTAAAATAAATATAAACTATACTTTTCTATTTCAAAACAATATCATCATTTGTGTCGACTAATACAACTTCGAAAGAGGCTGATTCTACATCATTTAACAAATTTGTAGCTTTTTGTACTTCTCAAAGATTTTTTTCATTTTTACTTTCACTTATTCTTCTATGTCTTCTTATCCAGAAATTCTAATTGAAAATTATACTTCATAATAAAGACTGATATATTGTTCTCATTATTTTCATTTTTACTTTCTAATCCTCTAATCGTTGTTGACTTCCTTTGGGCACTTATTTTGAGTCTATTCATTCGTTATGGGAAGGGGGTCAGATTTTATTTTCTATTCCCCTTTATAAAAATTATTTATAGTGAAATTTTTTAAATCTAATAAGGACTCATGGGAACTCTACATTGTCATTTTTGACTCTCTAATTAAAAAACTATTATTCAAATTCCATCATCAATTTTGATTGAAATATTTTCTCTTACAGGATCAGATCAAATTAGAACATTGAAATTCATTAAGCTATTTTAAATTATCATGATACTAAAACCTATAAAATCGGTAACATTATATTTGATAATATTTATTTTATTATCTTTACTATCTAAATGATAAATATTCTAAGATCTCAGTTCATCATATTCACATGGTAATAATAAATAAAAACATCAAAAACATTATGAGTAAACCTATCACATCTTTTTGGGACAAGAAAACAGTTCATCATAGTTTCCAAATCTATAAGATTTGGGATCAAATGAGTTACATTCAATAGATCTTTATCAGTTTTAATCAAAAACTTTTCACTACCCTATCTGAAATATATTCATTTAATATCTGGTAATTTCTAAAAAAGAATCTCCCACATCAGATATTCCATGAAAACAAGTGAAACCTTTTGGATTAATGTAATATGTTTTTCCATAAAAAATGAAGAAGGAATTGTTCCATATTAAATATAGACCTAGTAGAATCATAAAAATCAGGCCCTATATCCAAATTATACAAATACATATTCAGATCCAATTTTTCTATGCCTAATGATTCATGTCCTTGGAAATGAATTATTATTTTGAGAGAGGAATCATAATTATTATAGAAGGATCGTGAAATATAATTTATCAAAGGATAATATTCTCTTTAAATCCATGGTTAGGGAATTCATGTTAGGTCTACAAATGGAGAAAGATTGTATTTAGTAATCTGATTATATGATTTAATACTTGGTACACTACGTGGATAACTTATGTAGATATGAAATGTAGGACAGGAGTGGTCACTTATTTATTGGAAAAAATCATGTGACAATTTAAATTCCAAATGAAATTTTATGGATGATAACCATTGATGCAATATGTGAGTTGATATTTCTTCCGAAAATGATATTAAAAATATCAACTCTTGATAATTTAAAATAATATTTTATCATATTGGGTGAATTTGATTGGAAAAGAATAAAAATTTAATTATAAAATCATTTAAGATAATAACAATAAAAAAACTAATTAGAGCAAAATTGTATTTAATGTATAATAGAAGAATAAAACCTTATAGAGGGGAAATATTTATAAGATAACATGTTCCTATTTGTTTAAAAATTAAAATTATAATAAGATAATTTTAGAGAATTTAGGAAATAATATTGAAATACGAGTTATATTATTAATATGACTACAATGGTAAAAACTCAAATCCTATTAAGAATAAAATATCATTTTTCTAAATCTTATATAAATTATGATATAATTGAATTTGGATATCCACTAAAACTTTTTAAAATTTTAAAATTTTAAAATTTGAAATATTGAAAATTATGATTACAAAAAATTACTACATCTAGAAGACTTATTTTGAAAATATTTAAACTAAATATTTTTATTATATAGAAAACATATTTCCTCTCTTTATAAAAATAAGTAATTTAACGTGTGGTGATGGATTATGCATTAAGTAGATATGAATGATTATGCATTAATGGTAATTCCATGATTCGTCTTAATGTATTCAAATCTATTTAAATATAATGGTTTTGTAAAATTAACATCAATTTATTCATTAATTTTAATTAATTTTAAAATTATATATTATTCTAGTGCGTGATTTCAAAAAATGTGTTACTTGATATCAATTTGTTTTGAATAATAGTGTTTTTTAGGGTTTCAATATAATGAAATTGAACTTTTGTTGTTGAAAATTATTTGAGTTTTTGTAAAACACATTACATAGTGTATGACTGTGTCTTGCATCCATATTACTTGATCAAAACAACTTCAATATTCCACACATTTGGCCTCACCAGTAGAATGTGCTACAAATTATTGTTTCCTATAAGTCAATGAAAATAATCTATCCCCTAATATATGTAATGTTTTGGATTTTAATTTTTTTAAAACATTATAAAACAACCAAAGACTACATCATAAAATCATTTCAATTCAAAATCATTTAAAAATAGTAGAAAACTACTAAATACATGGTTCCCATTAAATTATGAAAAAATAATTTAATTACTTTTAAATGATATTATTCTAGATCAGATTGATATATTACTCCTAAGAATAATCATAAAATTATTAATGGAAAATATTTTATGTATTGTAGACTCCTTATCCAACTTCTAAATGTTTGTGGTCCATTAGTTATACAATGTCATCAGGATCATCCAGTTTAATCCTCAACTAAATAAAATTTATAATACTTTCATCTGATACATCCTATTTGTGTAGGGAGGAATAAATCATTTTTCTCAACATTAATGCATTTGTAGTTGAATCATTAGTAATATATTGAAATATTGACTTATTTTTCATTATATATTGTAAAGGATCAAATAAATTTGAAGAATAAAATTTATGTTTGGGTATATAATTAATAATATTTTCTTTAGTCAATTTTCATATTTTTATAAGATTACAGTGTCTGAACCTTCTATTATATAACCCTGATTGAGCGTCCATTGCACTATGACAAGTTAATTCTTTTCACTTAAGGAATTCAATGTTATGTGTATATCAATTCTCTGGATGATGTGTAGAAATAATGAATTCATCATTTGAAATGTGTACTTCACATTTATAATTTATAAAATGCACAAGTTAATATTCATCAAATAATTTATTTATGTGTATAAGGTATTTTTTACGTCCTATAACAAATTATACATTAGAAATTAAACATTTTTCAATGAATAAAAATATTACCTATTCCAATGATTTATCCAACATCAATATATCTGTAATTGATTTTACCACCTTTAACTAGTATAATATATTCAATGAAATCATATCTTCCATTCAATAAAGTGAAACACCACTATACATGTAAACTTTATTCATGTAATTGATACTTTAATCGATAAAAAAAATTCTTTCTGAAACCAATCATTATTGGATATGGAACTATTACAAAAAAATGATTTTATGTATCAACATTTGTTTTATGAAATGGGTTTTCATGGAAGAATAAGAACTGAAATTTATTACGATATTTTTTTTCTAATTTCCACCACATTTACATTTAGTGTAATATGGGAAACAATTTGGAACAAATTAATTGTTAAATTTTTTTTTGAATTATTGTAACCAATTTTAGAAATATTATCAGGAGGACAAAGTTGTTTATACATCTAGTAAAAAATGAATCTTAAAAGTATTGGTTGATATTTTTTTATTTAGAGGAAAAATTACAGAGTTTAGTTTAACAAATAAATTTTTATCCTCTCAAGAATTTTTTTCTAAATTGATTTATGTTTCAAAAAATTGTCTTGAATATAATTTTTAAATATTCATAAAAATATTATCATTCTCAGATGATTTATTTTCAATGTTTTTTAAATTGAAGTTATATAAAATGATTTCGTGCCATAGCCTATAGAGATATATGAAACTTATTTTTTTTAAAAGATTATTCTAGTATGTTATCCCGGTTTATTCATAACATTAAAAGTTTCATGATGAGTTAATTTATAAAATCTAGAAACATTTTTATAAGAAGGTAAACTAGTATTATCACTAGCTGATGAGGGTTATCCTTAAAAAGATATCTAATTATTACCATCTATGTAATATTCATTTAATGAAATATATGACAAGGTATAAAAAGTGTGTAACTTATTTATAATACATTGACTTTATATGTGTAATTTAGTAATAAGACCAATATTATTATGTCCATAATGACTATTTTCTATTGATTTGTCATAATAATCACCTCCACTAGAAAACTACAAGTCATTGGATTTTAATAATTTCATCCCTTTTTTCTTGTAATTCATTTTCTAATTTCAGTTAAAAAATAAATCATTTAAATCCTTTATTTTTAATTTTGGACAACCAAGAATGATATGTCCATATCTATTACATTAAGGAAATGTATTCTTAGAATCATTATTTTTCTTTTTTGTCTATGAAAAATTTCATATAATGATACATAAAACTCATTTAACCAACTATCATGCTTATCCATCTAGCAAGATTGGATGAATTATACTCAGAATGTTAAGATTCACATGAATACGATTGAGTAGAATCATTTTTCACGGTTAACTTAATAACTTTTTCTGGAGTCTATTTTTTGATTGATTTAGGGTAGATGTAGTAAAAGTAACTTCTCCATTATTATTTATATATATCATAGACTATCCTTTCAATATATTTTCATTTGTAAAATATTTCCAAAGAGAACATCAAGCGTAATATTAATCAATTTTCATGAATAATCTACTTCAGTTCTCTTGGAATCCCAATCATTGGACATAATTTCAATAATCATTTCCATAAGGATATCATCATTTATTCAATTTTCCCTAAGGAATGTTAATCTATCTGAAATTTTCATAAACCATTATTTTACATCAATAATATTTTCTCCATAGATAAAATCAATGTCTCCACAAGCATCTCATAGAACAACTCATCTAATCCTAACACCATTAGAGGTTCCAAAGGTAGAAATCTGTAATTTCATGAGAATACTATTAGAATCCTCACAAGAATTAATATGGATGTATATATTTAATTTCATTGAACAATATGGTTTATTATTTCCCTTGTATTATTATTTATATTCCATCCATTATTGATTTGTAATGGTTCTTACATCCTTGTTAGGGATTTCTAATCTCTAGATATCAAATGAATATTATTACCTCTATTGTTTATCACAAAATTTTTCTTTTTATATATCCAATACTCATAATAATTAGCATTAAATTTTTTTACATTATGTATTGATATTTTCATTTGATCGGACATTTAATCCTACTTTGATTAAGAAAATAAAAAAATATTTTTTCAAAATTACCCGACAATGTAAATAATATTTAAAAATATGGAATTTATTATGAAATTAAACTAACAATGAAAATGAATTGAAAATTCATGTAAATTTGTATTTGAATCCCCCTGTGGTATTAAGTGTTGGTATTTGTAAGTCAATTAATTGGAAGTGGTACTAATTTTAAGTATTAGTAATACTTTTTCATGTCTACGAAACTAATTATGGGATTAATATATGTGTATATATATCTAAATACAAGATTGGTTGAATTGTATGATTAAAAATACTTATTTTGAATATTTAACTTATATTTGGTTAGTAATAATAAATAAATCGTATTAATGAAACTATTGATGTATTAAAATATATAATTAGATATGGTCTTTGGATCCATTGATAAAGGATATAATAATCCAGTTGATTATTATATGTATTCCACTGGTCGTATGAAGACTTTAATTGTATTCACATTAGAAATTAATTTAATCAGTGTATGGGTGATATATATCCTAATAAAATTGGTTACCATAAATCTATGTAATAATAAAAGGATTACATCATAATGTGTATATAATCATACTCAGTTTCAACATTGATGCAATTATGATAAAATATATACAAAAACAATGATGAAAAGAATTAATTTTTTTACAAATACAAGAGTTAGTATATGAATAAAATTATTTTAATCCAAATACATGGTTATACAATAATCATTTATTATGTTCTCTTGATTTCTAAATTCATGAAATTTTCTATTAACCACAAATTTTTATGTTGTTGATATGATTATCTACTTTTTACATACTATTAATGCAAGACCTCGATAAAAAAGGTGATCAAATCCTTTGTTTTCCTAGCCCTGTAATACATCGATTTGATTTATATGATTATGTATTTCTATCCCTACTACCCCTCGATCAAGATGACTGGATTTAGAATTAATACCATCTAATTCCCTTGATCATAATCACAAAAATCATAGTATTATAAAGAAGAATAAACTCATAAATTTTACAGTCAGAAGGAACAAGGGGTCCACTTCTTATAAACATCATAGCTGACATAAAATGATGAAAATTTAAAAGAGCTCTCACACAGTGTCTCTACATATAAAAATATTGTATTTTAAAGTATACAAATGACCTTGAATTCATAGTTTTATATCCTAACGGTTATCCTGAACTCTAATATTCATATATTCACCATAGGTATCAGAGGTATGTGGACACTTGGAACATCAATTGTCATACTGTAACTAAATATATTATATAATTTTGGTCAACAAATTACTTATAATACCTAAAATTGTTTTGACAATTTTGTTTTAGGAGTAAAATATTCTAATATGAAAAAATTGTTTTCGATATTCAATAATAAAAAAAATAGTAAATCTAATGGATTATCTAAAACACATACCTGCAATCTGGATAACAGTCAATATGATGGATTTATATACCTCATGAAATTATGATTTTGAATGTTAATTCAATTTTATCAGAACTACTGTCTGGTACCATTATTTTCATTATGAATATATGAAATTATGTCATTAATAATATTTGATAAGGTAAATATTAACATAATTGGATTCACTTTCATTATGGAAATTTTAATGTCAACTATTTAATAATTTATGATTATTCCAATGTATGGAAAAAATATGTTTTCATAGAAAAATTATAAAAACACATTGGACATAAAATTATAATATAATTTGTAATAAATAATAATTTTTTGATTTCCATCAAAAACGTCAAAGGGAATAGAAAACGAAAATATAAATTTTTACTTGACCCCATTGTTGAATTGTGATTTATTTATTTTAATATTAATGAGCATCAAAATGATTTATCTCCTTTTTCACATCACATCTAATGGTTGAACCCAAATTTCTCTCCTTTTGATCCCTCTTTTCAATAATTTTATTATAGAACATATATTTCATCTCTCATTACATAAAATTGAGTTTTTTCAAAAGTTGTGGATAGTTAGATGTAATATACATTTTTTAAGTTCATTCATTCATTGATTCACTTACCATAAATTCATATATTTTTGTGTGACCTCATTCAAAATATTTTTGGGGAAATGTACCATTCATCATTTTACATCCGATTAAATTCCAATATAAAGCGAATGTTTCATTAGTAGGCATATACACCATTATGGTAAGTGGCCCAACTATTTTCCATTAAAGTCATTTAGTTTTTAAATATCTACCATTATCCCAAACAAAATCATAGAAGATAATTTATATAAAATGATCTTTTCTTTTTAAAAAATTATTTGTAGTCATGTTTTTATACTCTTCGTGATCACTTATATTTTATTAGAGGATATAAAACTAAATTATAATTACAACTTCTGGTGTGCAGAATAGAATTTGCATATTTTATATAATTCTTCAATAGACCAAGAAACATTTTTTTATTTTTGTACTGAAAATGATTTGTATTTAATTTCATAATGAAATAATTGGATTAATTGAAATTAATAATAATTTATTTAAATTCATGTATTATGAATATCAATTTCTTGATTAATTAAATATATTTTTTAAATTAAATGGAAATCATTTGTAATGACATTTTATGGGATACATCTTTTATTATATGGATAATCTGAACTGGGACAGACTACGATGTATTTTAGCATGATTATTTTAATGTTAATGATGTAGTCCATAATATTATTATTACTATAATTATTATTATTATACCATTAATATTGTATATGGAATGATGGTTAATGGACATGAAAAACAGGAAACTGCATGGTAATTTATATTGGTTTCTTTGAATGTCATGTCTCATTGTTATACTTCTATCATGACAATTGGGAAAATGATTACAATTTTCTTGAATTGGGTGTTTGGAATTACTTTTCACATAATTAATATAGAATGATTAGAAATAAAACTATCAATTATTGTGAGATTTAGGCCATGTACCATATTCTATAGCATGTAGGATTGTTAGAAAAGTCATGGAAACCTGAGTTATCCCTTGAGTTAGGAAAGTACCAAGTATCCATAGACATTCAAACTTATGTCATCACATAGTAAGATCATATATGTGTATAATATATATATATATATTAATCTATATCTATATGTTTACAATATATATTGTTATTGATTAGACATTCATTGACCTATGCTGGAGTAGGGAGAGTCTTCTAGGTGTCATAATGAAACATGTGTTGACTAGTATTTATATATTTAGGAGTGATTATAATTCATTAATTAATGCACACTACTATTCAATTTTTACATGTTTGTTTATTTATAAATCTCCTTGGATGTGGCCTAATGAGTAATCCACTCACTCTATATGGACCACCATTGGTACAAGAGTAGATAGTGTGTCTGCATTTTTGGAAAAAAGTAAATCCCCCTATAATAGATGTTTAATGTATTAGTCGAATACCATGGAGCATTGGAGGTGAGGACCTAATATATTCATGTGATAGTAGCGGAGAAGTTTTTTTAATGTTCATTATATATCATGATTTATATTCATCTCCCACATTTTCTATTTATTATATCTATATGACAGGTCATTATTATTTATTCGTCATCTTTTAATATTTATATTATTGTTATACTTTATCGATTTTAATTCATCTGAGTTTTTCATTATATAGTTGTATTATGTTAGTTTTTATATAAATGTTTCTAATTTAGCATTGTTATTTATTAAACCCAACATTCATTATAATATCATAATATATTTCCCCTAATATACCTCCATAGACCCACACTTCTTGTTCGTAGCCTCTATTATACAATGATGGACACTTGGTTTCATGTTACTGACCAGCATGAGGAATCAGTTATCTGGATATCTTGTATCAATGAAATAAATGGTCTGAGGGGATTTTTGTTTGTTTTTGTTTTTTTCTATACAAGATACTTGTAGGTAATTGAATTCGGTATTGAACCTTTTTATTATTCGTACGTAAAATATCCACAAATAAAAATACAAATAATCTTAGATGGAATGTTGTTGCAATTGATTTCACTTTTTACCGGTGACATGAAATTGATGTTGGTTAATTCACATGTCATAGTATTTTATTATAATTGATATTATTGAAATTATATTTCTTTTTAATATACCGAATGAAATGTGGGTTTGTTTTTTGATTAATTATTATAGGTATAGTATGCATAACATCCCACACAATATTTCCATTTTACATCTAATTTATATTGGAATTTTCCTCCTATATATGGTTAGTTATTAATTATACATATTGAAATTCTATATAATTTTCATCATAGAGAATATAATTGTAATAATTAATGTTTCCACATAAATCTAAATGGTGTTTTACTCTAAAAATTTGTGATGACACATTAATTATACAATTATAAATCATCTTTATTTATAGACATATTTATACCCAATAATGGTAAATTAATATATTCGTATAAATATTATTTTATGAGATGATCTAAATCTTAAATAATTTTTTTTTCTAAATTTTATGAAAAATAGAAATTAATGCATGTTTCATTCGACACCGTGCAATTGAAACTCCTTATATTAAAACCTATATTATCAAATATGTTACCACAACCCAATATCAATCTTCACACAGGGTAGTTGGGGGGTTTCTCTTATGGTTATTATGTGTTGTAATGGACTTTACAATAATCCTAGAAATTTATTTTGAAGAATGCATAGAGCTATGATCATTTCTATAGGAATGATTTTACCTATCCATGTTATCCATCATAAATATTTTCAATAGACAAATAAACATTAAAGTTGTTTGTTTGGAAGTATATAATAATGTTTCAATTACAGCCTAGGGTGGTATATCTAGATGGATGTGTTTACCATATACAATAGGATGTTGGTGATGAGAAACAAATGATTCCCTGTATTGGTCAACATTTTGAACAATTTTTTTCCATAACATTGTCTGTTTCACCTAGATACTTGATGAACTTTTTTCCATATGTTTTAGTCTATTTAAGGTGTTTCTCGACCATAAATGACTTTTTAATAGTTTACTCAGGAGTTCTAGAAAAAACACCCATCTCCATTTTCAGGGGATAAAAGACAACATTATACTATGTCAAGGATCAAGGCTATGCTTTAAATAATTTATAATATAGAGAAGACTCTATAGTGGATGTTGAATATCACATTTTTTAAGATAGATGATTATTCCATTGGACGGTGGAATGGTTTTAGCCCAGAATACCAACACTCAGATAATATATGGGTTGATTTACATGAATTATTTTATGACTTCATATTTTCATATTCATAGAAGGATGACAGGAATAGGGAGTTTATGAACTAGTACTATGGATCTATGTATATCATGGATTATTCTACACATTTTTTTTCTGATAATCTTCATTTGAGTTTGACTCATTTGGGTGATGATATTATCAATGTAATGAGATTCAATCACGAGATCGTATGAAATTTTTTATAAGAACAAAATATATTCCTAATGAAAAGAATTTTAATGATCCAAACCCTAATTATTAAGTAGGATAAGAGGAACGTCGATTACAGTTACCATAGAGGTTCAGCACTCAGACATGGGAGTTTAATTTTGTAAGAATTAATCTGAAATTTTGATGTTTATTTTGGGGGTAATTGATATTTATATAGCTTGTGGTTGTAATTTTCTATAATTTCAAAAGTGTAGGATATCAGGAAATAAAAAACCCTTTTGTTAAATGGATCATGTGGAATTCATACGGCTAGATATTATGGGGCATGTCCATCAATTCTACATGACCATTATGTAGATCAGATATTGAATGATCTATAGTAACCCTATATTTTAGAGTGAGTATAGTAGTATACATTCATGATGGAAGATAGAATACCACTGGCCACTCAAGCCAAGGTGGTGGTCGAGGAAGAGGAAGTTAGACTCAGGAGTTCCAAATCCAGAATAGTGGGCCTGATTAGTGTAGTTATGTTGTTCCTTAGGGAAATTGTATGGTCCGTTTAAATAAAATACATAATATTTTTTTGAGAAGATTAACACACCATAAATATCATGATGTACTATATTGGTATCCTAAATATTATTATGTTCTCTATTTGTCACAGATTCACATCACTCTATTATAATTGCAGAAATCCTGGAGATCATGGATATCATTTTAGACCAATTGTGTTATGGGATGACTATTGGTACAACGTTAGGTATATGATTTGACTGTTTTATCCTTGAAAACTAGTATCTCTTTTAAATAGGAAGATATATTTTCATATGGGTATTTTTCATACATAACATGACATGGATTGATGTAATGATCGATATAGAATGGTTACGTCCCAATCCATCATTTATTGATAGTTATCATTGATGGGTGACATTTAAGTCACCATACAGTTATATACATATAACCAATGCAGTATTGTATTTCTATGTAACTCTTTCTGGACCATATCATCATTGGATGGGGATAGTGATAGAACTGATCATCGTTATCTTCGCGGATTATTAGTTTTGTGACCCATTGTTTCCCTAGATCTAGTGGAAAATTTCAGTGTTTTCATCCTTGAGGTTTTTTCAAAGAATCCTTTAATGAGATTGGTATAATTACCTATTAATCTATTTATAGGAGTGGAATTATTGTCCATTAATTAATAGAGGAGGGAACATATATAGATTCTAGAGCTATAGAAATAGTTTGAAATAGAGGCCACAGATTTTATACATGTAATTCCTTCTACTTGGGGTTCACTTTTTCTTTGTCCTGGGAAGGGAAAAAATTTCCCCAATATTTCAGAGGATTTGAAATGGACGAACAAGTATATTAAATGGAACTTGTATTAATTGATATCCTACTAGATATTCTCTGAGGATAATGTGGTATTTGAAATGTTGATTTTATTTTGGAATATCATCATGTGTGTTTCATATCATCATGCACATAACATACATCATTCAAGAGTTTGTATGGTATTTATGGGTACCTAGAAATTTCATTCAGTCTCAAAATTTCAATTGTTGTTTTTATGGATTCGGTTAATTAATTTTTTCACCCGTACATGGATTATTTTTTGTTTTTCTTTTTTAGTGAAATAATAGTATATTCATTCGTATGAGAAGACCATGAAAAACATCTTAAGATCATTAAATATACATTCAGAGAGAACTATCAATTTTCCATCCTCAACTAATGAATCCTCTAAATTAAAAAATTATACTTCATGGGACATATCATCATCTATTCATGAGTATATGTTGATGTAGATAATTGAGAGATGTGGATTCCTTAACATATCCCAATAACCACTTTTTATATATGAAGGGTCTTGGTGATATTAGGATATAAAAAACACAATATCTAGGAATTCAAAATACTTACAATGCCTCTCATGTTCTTGACGTAGAATGATGTGAAATTTATATTGTCACAAGTTTTTAAAGAGTACATTATGGTGTTGAATGTAGATTTTAATCCACATTGATCTGGATTCGGCCAAATCTAGTAAAGATATATGATTTATTACTCCAAATCATTTGTTATTGGGATATAATATGTCTTTATATTTTATGCTTGGTTGTTGTGTATTTTAAACATTAGTTTACTCAGTATGAGATGAATTACATGACACACCACCATGATTTAGGTACGATTGTTCATGCTATATATTTTTTGTACAATATATATTCAATTCAATTTTGTGGTATTAAAGGATCTCAAAATTCTCAAGTAAATATTTACACAACTTTGTGTGAATCATAAGCATAGAAGATGTCTTGACTACCTACAATCCATTGACATTGAGAGTTGTTATATGTCTAGAAAATTAAATGTTGTAATTGATTATCTGAGAAGAAAAACACAGGCAAGTCGAGTTTCAGATAACTTGGGTGAGTGGAATATCAGGGATCAATTTTCTTTTGTGCACATTGTTGTTAATTACGATTATGGGAAGAACCATATCTCATATTTACTAGTGGATTATGCTATCTTTTGAATGAGGATAAATGAGACTACATTCATATCCATATGACTTTATTATAATATAATGTATCACAAATTATTATGCATCTTCTGGTAGTAATGAGGATGAGAATAAGAATATGGATTAATGAGTGTGTTTTGGTACCATTAGACAACAAATATGATAGGTTGTATGAATTTCATACATATTATTGGAAAATATATCCCATTATCACCAACATGTATTGGGATATACATCTCCCATATTTGTGTCCTGATATGAAATGTAGTACCCACGATTTGAGGTATGTATCCTTTGTTTATGTTTATTTATGAGTTTATTGGCATGGGATGAGTTGGGGGATGGTTGAGAGAGTTTGGAATGTTCTGGATGCGTTTGGAGGAGGGGCACATAGTTTTAGCATGGTAAGTGTAAACCGTGAGGATGCTCCAGGATATCGTGCAGGGAGAGGCAGTAGGCTATGCACGGCCTATGCATGGTTTGACAAACTGTGCAAGGAAACCATGTAGGCACCTTCTCTCAAGGTAGTGGCGTGTGCACAGTTAGCGCATGGTTTTCCAAACGGTGTGGGCTAACCGTGAGGCCACATAAAGTTGGGGTTTTTAAGTCCGGGCTCCCTCTGGATTGACCTAAAAAACTCCTCTCTTCCTCCCAATTGAGCCTCACTCAGGGTTTTCAGTTCTTAGCTGATTTAAGGGCACCCCAAGTCATTTTCGAAGGGTTTTGAAGAGGGTTCAAGAGGGTTTGAAGGAGATTCCTTCTGGTTAAGTCTTCACCCATGGTTTCTTTTTTTCCTCTACATCCTCTCTTCCCTCCTTCTTGGTCTTCAAGATCTACACTTTTTGTGTGTAGATCTAGAGTTGTGGTGGCCTTGGATGATGTTTTTAAGGATTGTGGGTGTTAGGGAAGAGGACTTAGAGAGGTTTTGGTGGTGCGTTCACCAGTTTCAAAGGTGCGGTTGTGTGCAGATCGATTTCTTGGGATCCCTAAAGGTAGGTAGATTCTCTCTCAACTCCACATGGTGGAATTGTGTGGTGCATTTACAAATAAATTTTTTCGTAAAATTTAATTGTTAAATCATGTGGAACATTTGTTGGAAAATTGATGGGTGATGAAATTGGGGGTTTTTGGCATGGAATTGCGATTTTTGGGTAAAAATGGGTCTTGTTGGAATTGGATTAAATTGGATGAATTTAAAATGTTGATTTTAAAATGACAACAAACTTGAGCATGACAATGGCATGTTATGGTGTTGTAATAATGTGTGATCTTGTGTGGCTTGTGATTGTGTGGATATGGATTGGATGTTGTATTGGAATGGGTTGTGATGTTGTGGAGTGGTCAAGAAAGTGCCACTATAATCAGGGAGATGGATGGATAATGGTCAGAAGTGCCACCATCAAGGAAAGTGGCCGAGAATGTACCACTTGTCAGGTTGTGAATGGGTTGGATGAGAAAGTAACCTCATTTTTGGTTGATTGTTTAATTATGTGATGTTTGTGGATGGGGATTGTGAGTGAAATATGAACATGGTAACCGGCGTGTGGCTTGATTGTGTTGGCATTCCCTTGTGTGGACTGTTTGGATTTTGTAATCAGTTTTCAAATGGAATTGTTTAATATAAAATGATTTATATAAATATGCTAACGGTTGATCCTAGTGGCATGTGTAGGGATGTCATTTGGGAAAATCCTACTAAGTAGTTGTACTCACCCCATGCATGGGCACTTTTTTTGTCTTGCTTATGTATTGTACCGGGACATGAGAAAAGGTAAGGCGTCTCCATCTTTTAGTGGTGCCTTGTGATTCTTGGTGGTGCATGGAGTTTGGAGCTGGAGTGGAGTTATGGTTGTGTCACAGATTGTCATGGTTGTCTTTTAGTTTCTGTTGTACTCTGATGTTTTGGAAATATTTGGTTCTATGAACATTGGGATGTTATGGCATTGTTGGTTGATTTTAAAATTCATGCATTATAGTTGTTGGTTGTTCGATGGTTGGGTTATCCTCTTGAGGGAAAATCATTCTACACTTTTCTCTTGAAGCCCTCTACATTTATTTCTAGCCTTTGGAACCTTGGTAATGTCGCTTAAGGTCAAGTAACCCTCACCACATCCTCAAGCCAATGATGATGGGGTCAGGTGTTACAAGTGGTATCAGCTTGTT
Source organism: Viscum album (assembly GCA_963277665.1). Classification (NCBI taxonomy): domain Eukaryota; kingdom Viridiplantae; phylum Streptophyta; class Magnoliopsida; order Santalales; family Viscaceae; genus Viscum; species Viscum album. The sequence continues at coordinate 741,161,752 of OY728163.1, forward strand.
CGATCATTTGGAGTTGATTCTAAGATTTGGAGTTGACATTCATTCTTGGTTATTCCTTGAGTCGGGATGGTAGAAAGGGGAAGGACTGTCAGAACATGGAATGTATAGCATAAATGGATGTAGCTATCCCTTTTAGCTGAACTTCAACTTAATAGGGACTTGGGTACATACGTGTTTTTGAGACACTTATAGGCATTGGAAATATCATTTTCGTGGGTGTAGCCAATGAGATGATCATGACATGTATGATAGAAATGAATCCCCTCTAGGATTAATATTTCATTTGGTTTAATGATTTATCGTTTGAATTGAAAAACATGTTTGCAAATGTGTGAACATGAAATTTTAATAAACATGGTATTTTGAAAATGGTTGATTTTCAAAAATGGTGAAACATGGGAAATGTGCAAGAATGGAAAGTCTGGTTGTGATTGGTTATTATGTAATGGTACATGACGTGGTTGATTTGTGATGTCTATGGAAGGGAGACTCATGCTGGTTTGTTTTATGTTTATTGAAATGGCACCGGGTAGGCGTCGTAGAGACCAAACAGATGTGGCTGATGAGAATGTGGTCGCACCTGAGCCCCAGGTGAACTTGAAGCTAGTGCAAGGTATAGTCCAAGCCTTCCAAGTAGTGGGAAGTATAAATAGAGTGGAAGAGCCCAAGCATGTTACTATGAGGCTCAGTTTCAGAAGTAGAACCCACCCAATTTTAGGGCTGATGCAGAACCAGAAGGGATAGAGGAGTGGCTGTCCCAAATAAATTGAATTTATGAATTCATGGGAACCTAAGATGAGGGGAAGGTCATGCTAGAAATGTATATGTTGGAGGATATTTCCCTTCAATGGTGGGAGCTGGTAGTCCAAGCGGGGACGGACCATGGTATGATGTGGGAAACCTTGGAGGAATTGTTTAACAAACAATTCTACCCTCATAAGATCAAGATTCAGCGTACAACTGACTTTTTCAGTTTGAAGCAAGAATAGATTTCAGTAATGGAGTATGCAGCTAAGATTACGAGGTTAGTGTGGTTTTCACCCATGGTGGCGGGTAGCATGCCATTGAAAGCAAGGATTTTTGAGGCGCGCTTGAGGCAGGAAATCCGTTCTAAAATAGCAGTGTTGTGTATCAGGGACTACACAGAAATAGTTAATCGATCCTCGGTAGTTGATCGAGATCCGATGGGAACTCCAGGCAGATGAATCGTGGTAATACCCACAAGGACTAATGGGAACTCTAACGCAGGGTTCAAGAAGAAGAGGGACACATATTCCCTGAGCGGGAGCATGACACAAAATGCGAAGATGGGATTGGTGAACCATCCTCTGAAGCCACAGAGTAAATTGGGTTGTATTCAGTGTGGATCCTTGATGTATATCAAGTGGGATTTCACGACACAACCCAAAGCATGTTATAGTTATAATCAGATGGGGAATCTCCAGCGCTACTGTAGGAATTCCCCAAGGAAGAATGTGTGTGACACTCCTCAAGAATTGCATGCGTCCTATGCTTCGACGGGACGGGGGCAGTAGCATACCCCTCGTCCTCAAGGTTAGGTTAGTCATGGTGATTCTCGGAACACCAAGACACTTCAACAAGGGAGTAAAGACAATGGTGCAGCAACTAAGACGTTTTTCGGAGCTGACCATATTGTGGTGGATGATCAGTGGGGACCATCCACAATATGAGGTACTATTCTATTAAATTCTACCTGTATGCAAGTGTTGTTTGATACGAGAGCTTCACACTCATTTATTGCGGCCCACATTGTTGATTTTTTTGGTTTAAATGTAGATATGATGGCTTCGGTTTTGAAAATTCAAACCCCTCTGGGTAGAAAATAGTGTCGAGACTTATTGTGTAGAGCATGCTATATCGTTGTGGGTGAAATTGAGATAGTTTGGGATTTATCAGTACTTTAGATGGATTTTTATGATGCAATCTTGGGCATGGATTGGCTAATAACATTTAAGGCCCTCATCGATTTTGATGCACAAACAGTGAGTTTTATGACACATGATGGCGTTAGACATCTCTTTAAATGGGAGAGGCACGAGAGGATGGTTGCAGTAGGCTTGTTGGCACCCGAAGTTGAAACGTTATCGTATCAGTGGGCGGTATTGTCGTTGGAATCGATATAGGGTGTCGGGAATATTATTTTTTCCAGAAGTGGTCGATCTGTTCATGGATGTTTTTCCTGAATAATTCTCTGTGGTACCTCTTGTAAGAGAAGTGGAGTTTATTATTGGTATCCATCAAGGGAACAACCCTATTTAACTTCCATCTTACCGAATGGCACCTGCAGAATTGAGGTATTTGAAGGTCCAGTTGGAGGAGTAAGAAAATAAATGCTTTATCCACCCTCGCACATCTCTGTGGGAAGCGCCCGTATTGTTTGTGAAAAAGGCCGATGGAAATTTAAATCTTTGTGATGATTATCATTTACTTAACCAAGTGACGATAATGAACAGATATCCACTCCCACGTATTGATGACCTGTTTGACCATTTTAGGGGAGCCCAATGGTTCTCTAAGATCGACCTATGATCGGGATATCATCAATTGCAAGTAAGGAATGAGGATATTCCTAAAACAGCTTTTAGAAGTCGATATGGGCATTATGAGTACGTCATTATTCCCTTTGGTCTAACGAATGCACCAGTAGTGTTTATGGAATCGATGAATCAGATATTTTAGAGATATCTAGATTCATTTGTGGTGGTATTTGTAGATGATATTCTTGTGTATTCAATGATAAGGGAGGAGCATGAGAAGCACTTGGCAATAGTGCTAGGGATCTTGCGAGATAATCAGTTGTATTCCAAATTGTCAAAGTGTGACTTTTGGATATAGGAAGTATGTTTTCTTGGACATGTGAGTTCTGAAAAGGGTGTTTCAGTAGACCAGAAAAGATAGGGGTGGTTATCTCGTGGCAACCACCAAGGAATGTGTTTGAGGTACGAAATTTCCTTGGTCTAGCCGGGTAATATCGCCGCATAGTTCATGATTTTTCACGTCTGGCTTCACCAATGAAAGAGTTGAAATGAATGAATATTTCCTTCTAGTGGAACGAGTAGTGTCAGCGGTGTTTCTAAGAGGTAAATGGTTACCTTACATCAACACCAATAATGGTTTTTCTAGAACAGGGGAAAGGGTATGTGGTGTATTGAGATGCATCGGGATCAGGGTTGGGGTGCATCCTAATGCAAGGGAATCATGTGGATGCGAATGGCTCACATCAGTTGAGGTTTCATGAGAAGAACTACCCAAATAATGATTTGGAGTTGGAGGTAGTGGTCCATGATTTGAAAATGTGGCGCCATTATCTCTTCGTAGAAAAATTCATGGTCTACACGGATCATGAGAGTTTGAAGCACATTTTCTCACAAAGGGATCCGCACATGAGGCAAAGGAGATGGGTGGAATTTCTCCAGATGTTTGATTTTGTCTTAAAGTACACACCGAGCAAGGGAAATTCGGTGGCAGATGCATTAAGCAGGAAATCATATGCTCTGGTGGTGAAGAAGGCATCAGAACCGTGACAGTTGATGTTAGTGATAGATGACATGTGGCTAGAAGGTGAGGAACAAGGAGATAAAGTGGTCTTCTTTCCGGTTTCTTTGATTCTTGACTTGGCAGGCCTGGTTAAAGAGGCACAGATGACTGATTCACAGTGTGAGACCTTGAGGTCGAAACTCAACGGTGGGGAGATCATTGAGGGTTGGCAGCTGAATAAAGAATCAGTTTTGTGTTTCTGGTAATAGATAGTAGAACCAGTGGCTTGTCAAGAGGATCTTCTCAGGGCGTACCATCATTACAGGTGGGATGTTCACCCTGAAATTCATAAGATTTATAAGGCATTGAAAGCACAGTTCTGGTGGGATGGAAGGAAAAGAAGAGTGGCTGTGTTCGTTTCATGATGCTTGACTTGCCAGCAGGTCAAGGAAGAGCACCAGAGGCCAGTGAGAATGTTGCAGTCTTTACCTATCCATTTTTAGAAGTGGGAGAAGATATCGATGGATTTTGTCAAAGGTCTCCCATGAACGGTAAAAAAAAAATGATTCCATTTGGGTTATAGTGGATCGGCTAACGAAGCCTGCCCATTTATTTCCAATTCGTGAATCTCATACGGTGGAAGATCTGTCCAAAATCTATGTCCGAGAGGTGGTAAAGATGCATGGTGTTCCAGTTTTGACCATATCTGGTATGGATCGGAGGTTTACATCCCATTTCATGAAATTGTTGCAGAAATCCCTTGGAACAAAGTGGACCGTGAGTATGGTATAACACCCTCAGACAGATGGCCAACCCAAGAGGACTATACAATACTTTGAATATATGTTGTGGGATTGTTTGATGGATTTTGGTGGCTCATAGGAGGATACCCTGTCCTTGGATTAATTCTCGTACAATAATAGTTATCAAGCATCCATACAGATGGCTCCGTTTGAAGCATTGTATGGTCGGCCGTGTCGTTCTCCACTATGTTGGGTGGAAACGGGTGAGTCTTCGATGGTTGGACAGAGTCTTGTCCAAGAGACTATAGAAAAGATCAAGTTGACCAGGAAGAGGATGGAGGTGGCTCAGAGTGGTCATAAATCTTATGCGGATCATCGTCGATGACCGTTGTCGTTCGAGGTGAGTGATCATGTTTTCTTGAGGATTTCTCCTCGTTTGGGACATCACCGGTTTGGGAAAACAGGAAGGTTATATCCGAGGTACATTGGACCTTTTGAGATTGATGAGTGGGTTGGTGAGGTGTCTTATCGATTGGCTTTTCCACCTATGTTCAGTGTAGTACACAATGTGTTTCATGTGTCGCAGTTGAAAAAGTATCAGCCGGATCCGGGCCATGTTATTTGATGGGATCATGTTCAGCTAGAGCACGATTATTCATTGGTGCATGTGCCAGTGCAGGTTGTGGATAGGAAAGAGAAAGCCTTGCCTGGTAAAAGCATCGGTCTAGTTCAGGTTTTGTGGAAACATGGCCAAATCCAAGATGAATCTTTGGAACGGGAGAATGAAATAGTCGAGCAGTGGCTCAAACTCTATCAGCAAAGGGCGGGGTCACTACTTTCTGAGGAAGGAGAGTCCAATGGTGGGGAGTATGTAGTAACCCCGTTTTGAGATATGCAGCCATTGTTTATGTTTTTTATGATTTTATGGGCATGGGATGTGTTGGGAAAAGGTCGGGAGATTTTTGGAATGTTTTGGATGAGTTTGGAGGCTTTTAAATGGGGTGGACAGTTTGAGAACGGTTAGTGTAAACCGTGCGGATGCTCCAGGAAACCGTGAAGGGAGAGGAAGTAGGCTATGCATGGAATTCACACAGTTTTCCAAACCCTTTGAGGAAACTATGCGGGAACCTTATCTCAAGGCAATGGCGTACGCATGGTTAGCGCATGGTTTTCCCAACCTTGTGGGCTAACCGTGCATCCACATAATGTTGAGGTTTTTAAGTCCGGGATCCCTCGGGATTAACCATAAACACACCTCTCTTCCTCCCATTCGATCGTCACTCGGGTTTTTCGGTTCTCAGGGGATAGAAGGGCTCTCCCACTCTATTTAGAAGGATTTGGAAGAGGATTCAGGAGGGTTTGAAGGCGATTCCTTCCAGGTAAGTCTTCTCCCAGGGTTTCTTTGAGTTTACCTGTAGATCTGCTCTTCCCTCCTTGTTGGTTTTCTAGATCTACACTTATTGTGTGTAGATATATGGTTGTGGTGGCCATGGATGATGTTTTTAAGGCTAATGGGTGTTAGGAAAGAGGATCTAGAGAGGTTTTGGTGGTGCGTTCGCTTGTTTCAGAGGTGCGGTTGCATGTGGATCGATTTCTCGGGAACCCTAAAGGTAGATGTCTTCTCTCTTGACTCTACATGGTGGAATTGTGTAGTGAATTTACAATTAAATTGTGTTCTAGAAATTTAATTGGTAAATCATTTGGTAAATTTGTTGGAAAATCGATGGGTGATGAAATTGCGGGTTTTTGGCATGGAATTGTGATTTTTGGGTAAAAATGGGACTTGTTGGAATTGGATTCCATTGGATGATATTAAAATGTTGATTTTAAAATGACAATGAACTTGAGCATGGCAATGGAATTGTGATGGTGTTGAAATATTGTGTGATCTTGTGTGGCTTGTGCTCGTTTGGATATGGATGGGATGTTGTATTGGAATGGGTTGTGATATTGTGGAGTGGTCGAGAAAGTGAGACTATAATCAGGGATATGGATGGATAATGGTTGAAAGGGACACCATAAAGGAAGTTAGCCAAGAAATTACCACTTTTCGGGTTGTGAGCGGTTTGTATGAGAAAGTACCCACATTTTTGGTTGATTGCTTGATTATGTGATGTCTGTGGATGTGGCTTGGGAGTGAAATATGAACATGATAACTGGCGTGTGGCTTGATTGTGGTGGCTTTCCCTCGTGTTACATGTTTGGATTTTGTAATAAGTTTTCCAATTGAATTTTTTTATATAAAATATTTTATATGAATGTGCTAACGGCTGATCCTAGTGGTGTGTGTAGGGAAGTCATTTTGTGAAATCCAACTGAGTAGTTGTACTCACCCACTTCTTGGACACTTTGGTGTCTTGCAGATGTAGTGTACCGGGACATGGGAAATAGTAAGGCATCCCCATCTTTTAGCGGTGCCTCGTGATTCTTGGTGGTGCATGGAGTTTGGAGCTGGAGTGGAGCTGTGGTGGTGTCACAGATTGTCGTGGTTGTCTATTAGTTTCCTTTGTACTTTGATGGTTTGGAAATATTAATTTGTATAAACATTGGTTTGTTATGGCATGGTTAGTTGATTTTAAAATATATTCATTATAGTTGTTGGTTGTTGGTTGGTTGGGTTATCCTCTTGAGGGAAAATCGTTCCCCACTTTTCTCTGGAAGCCATCGACATTTATTGCCAGCCTTTGGCGCCTTGGGAACGTTACATAAGGTCAAGTAACCCACACCGCTTCCTCAAGACAAGTAGGTTGGGGTGGGTTGTTACATAAAATGTTAGATATCAATTATAGTTAGTAAATATTCCCCCCGGTAGGGAGAGAGGGAAGGATATCAGTGATTAGAAGGGCTATTATGATCATTTTCCTTTCCTAAGTTGTAAAGGGATACAGGTTGGGTTGAATTAATTATTATTTTAACAACATCTACTAATCTAAAAGATAATATATGTGTATTCTTGGAATATTTTATAAATTTTTCACACTTTTTACCTGAAAAACAGTCATTCTAGATACACTATGTTGGGGATATATGTTTTAAATTTCATATGTATCCATGTAAATCCATGATATATCACATATTATATAGAAAATAACTTCACTTATTGGTTCTAGAAAGGGTTGCAGTAGTCCTTCGGTATAACGGTACATATGAGAACAATTTATCACCATCAGAACGATGGCTAAATAAGGTATATGAATCTTGTGTTAGAGGACATCATTCATGGACATTTACTGGGAATTGTGTTTTGATGGGTTAAACATATACATATTGTTGACTTTTATTATAATACGCATTATCATGCTAACACTTAGATGGATCCTTAAGAATCTTTACATGGTATGACTTTATGATCACCTTTGTATTTATTATATGATGGGTATGAATCTTATCTTGGACCTTGTCTCATCCAGGATACACTACATTAGGCCAGTTGATTAGATAGTCCATGATGATATATTAGTCTATAGAATAGTTATATGCCAATAGATGCTGATGAAATCTTGATTTCATGGTTGAGGATCATGATTTCTTGCTAGTTTCATTGATGATTTTCTATGGATTAATTTAGGATTAGGGTTTGATTTCACCTCCCTTAGGTGAACTTTTTTTTGGATATGAAATGGATAGGACCTATGTGTTATGAGTTAAAAAATCCTATAATATACTATAATATGCATTATATAACTCACTTATGTAATCTTAGCGGATATATTCTAGATTTGTAACATGTTTTATTACTTGATGAGGTCAGATATGAATTGTTTCATTTCACGATGAGTACTGCGTTTATATTGTATTTTGAAACATGCTTACTCACATAGTATGTATAGTTCCTTTAGTATGTGTTATATGGAACATATATGAGTATATAATGATACTATGGAGAGAGAAGCTGATATACGAGCTCAGTAGTCATATCTATTCTTAGGTGATCTCTCTTTAACCTAAGATGTCCAACTCAGGGATGAGAATACTTATTGAGGATAGGTTTTAACGACACATAATTTAAATATAGTCTGGATCATTTTATTTTATTATATTAATAATTTTTTTCTCATAGTATATATGAAATAAGACCTATGTATTTTTCTAGGATTATGTGAGACTTCTTCCAAGAAAAAAGAACCTAGAATTGAGAAAGGAATCTGTACTGCATGGTTATCACAAGGTTAGTACTAACAACTTGTCTTAACTATTCTAGGAAATTTTATAATGAATTAGTTCAAATGAGATATCTCAAACTGTTCTATCATATTTTTACACCCATAATGGATGTATGCAATTTTTGACAAATCCATATTATAAGGTTTGTGAAGTGTTTGAAAAATAGTGCGCATAGATTTTTCTAAGTACCAACATATATAGTTAGGTGCATACAGTTTTCCATTAGTACAACCAAACTAGTTTGACACAAATTTTACGGGTGATTATTCATTTTTACACTTAATGAAAATCAAACTAATTTATCTTCCTTCCCTCTTCAATTCATACTACAGAAGACTCTTATCTCTCCAAATGATATATCTTTTTCATCCCATTCAAGGTTATTTAAATGATCATCAATACTGACAGAGGAATGATCTCATTAATAAGAACTGGTAAGTTGGTGGACTTCCCCATGATACTATCCCTTTTATTCTTGAATTCTCTTAATAACTCTTATATTGTTCTGGTGTGATCTTATCTGGACTATTTTGTGGATACTAGGTCATTGTTCATTTTTTATACAATCTACATAATATATGAAGCTGTTATTGAATGAGGAGTTATCTAATTCCTTATGGTATGATGTGCATTTTTCCCTAAAATATGTGTTTTTTTCATAGCACTGATATTTTTCTTCACACCAACCATTATCATGCATGGTCTTAAATGGAAAAGGTAGGAAAGGGCACTCCGTGGGATTAATGTTTTGTAACATGGATTATTTGAACTGTGTTTCCCATTGATGTATTGATACATGATTACCAAAATATAAATAATTTTATCTTTCATGTTATTATAAATATTATTCAATTGTTTTAGAATGTGGAATAATTGTTAAGGGACCTGGTGATAATGACATTTAACACTACATTAAATTTGGTGTTTTCTAAGACATCTCTCACCCACATAAATTACTTCGAGCATTGGGAATAACATTACATGATTCCCTACATCTGCTGTTGTTCAATACGTGCCTCTTGATATATCTAATTTTATGAGAATGATATGTTACATTAATTAAGTGATTCTAGGAATGTACACATGGATGCATACTATTGGATAATTTGGCTAATCATGGATGCATGAGATACACCATGGGTCTAACTGGAACCATGTATACCTGTATATGGCTAATTATTTCCTCATATAAATTGATAATGTACCAGTATGTAATATATATGTATATACATTACAATATATATAGATACTTATCAGACAAACTATAGCCAATGTTGAAACTGGTATAGTCGACCAAGTTTCATGCTCGATCCAGATCAATCTTGTAATTATTATTATTCATTGTTTCTAATTAATTAATACATTCTAACTAAAATTCTATGCACATGTGATGTATTATTTTTATAAATTTTTTTTTGTTTTCTATTTAGTGTATCTCTCACCCTTATTAGGAATCCATTCGTACCTAAGTAGATTTATTGCCTTCTAGTATGATAAGATAATGTACCTTGTTACATATGTTTGATTAATTACAAGTATTGAATATATCATTGTAAATTATGACTTAGGCTGGGATCATGAATCTAGTAGATGTGTCTTTTCAAATTTTTTATATAGAATGATGAATATGTATGTCCACTATTTTCTATTTTTGTATATCATAATTTATTGACATCATTAAAAGAGAAATAACATTTTGGATTTTAATTATTATCAATTATTAGGATTATTTACTCTTTTTTAGATATTAATTATAACTTTTTCCACATTGGAATATATTTATATAATATAATATAATTTTTGTTTGTTTTTCCATACCTTTTAGGCCACTCTAAAATGACGGTATACTCTCCCCATTGTACAACTATAGACCCTCATTGCTAGTTGAAAACCTCTTGCTTATGGGAAGGCCCTTATTATACCATTTGACTAACTAATAAGTGGATACTAGGATAGTGAATTACATAATAGATCAAATTATAAAAATATTTATTTATAATTAGAAAAAAATATTTTCAATTGAAATTACATTCAAAATGTTTTGAAAATATTTATCATTAAAGGTTATTTTAAATATTAAATGTATATTTTCATCATGAATATTTGTAAAGATATATTTATTATTTATTTATTTATTTATTACAAAAATACATTATTCATATATAAATATGTATAATTTTTAACGATAAGATCATTTTTATATCTTAGGTTGGATTATGAAAATTTTGATCATGATATTTTTTGACCTTCATATTATTGATTCATTTATATATTCAATAAAATTACATTGAAATGCTCAGTTTCTTGTAACCATTGGATGAAAAATTTACCATAAATATCTATCTTTTTAGACATGGATATGATTATTGAATAAATTAAATTTACATTATTCATATTGTGCTTAATATTTAAATTCATATTTTTATTTGCGTAAATTTTGATAAATTCTTATTAATTACTCAATACCTATATATAATGAAAGGAAAAATTGGTGATGAACTGAACTAAATATTTGATATATAAAGAATTATTTTGACATGAAAGTCATGTCTGGGTACAATTTAATGATATCCATATAATATATCAATAATATCATGAGTCAAATTAGTAAGCTCTCATACAATTAGTTAGAAAACCAACTGGGCATAGACCATGTAGTTTGAAATCATATTTTGATAGGTCATGAATGTATAAGTCTCATGATTAATTATAATATTAAATCCAATATTTGATAATTTATTTATTTAAATGTGATATTATAATTATACATGATATTTTTACAATGTTAATATCTCTAGATGAATTTAATTTTCAATTTAATAATTAAATGGAAATTTTGTACATTTATTTACCCTTCAACATTGTTTTTTTTCATATCAAATCAAGAGTGCCATGTTATATATATTGAATTGGTTTTGATTTATTTACCAATTCACGTTTATTATTATTATTATTGGTTCATGATATTTTATTTAAACACAACACTTAAACAACATTATGACAGGCCATTATTTAGTTTTCTATAAATTGGATTCCATGATAATTATAGTGATTGGTATGAAATGATATAATTTTGGGAATAATGATATTCTTAAAAAATTATTTTCATATAATTTTAAATATATATTTAGTTATTTTCTCATATATGTATATAGTTTACCAAGACTACTAAGCAAATCACTCCTTTTGGAAGTGATTTTTTTTATATTATTCCAATGTAATAAAGAATACAGTTCTTCGAGATACTAGTTCAGCAACCTTGGATTGAAATTTGTAGCCTGTATTAATTCCTTTTTATTTGTGTAATTTGATTGGTATGAAATTGGATAATTCTGGGAGAGTATAGGAAGGTTTTGGAAAATAGTGGAGGCCATTTCAAGGCTTCATGGGTTGAGAATGATTAGTAGAAATTGTACAAGTTTAATTGTGTAGGCAATGTGGTACGTATAGATTATGCCTGGTTTGTGTAACCATGCAGTGTGGGTAGTGAAAGGCTCCCCATAGAGGTAGTAATAGGTGCACAGTTAGTGTAGAGGTTATCTAACCGTGCGAGATAACCGTGCAACTTGTAATTTTTTATTAATAGACGATTAGATAAGATTCCCCAAAAAACACCAAAAACCTCTCCCACTCGAGCCTCACTCAGTATTTCCTCATATCAAGGGTAGGGGTGTCCTCCCACTCAATTTGGAATAAAATTGAATGGGTTTCTTTGTTTAGTGGAGTCGATTCTTTTCTGATATTTCTTCTTTCATAGTTCATTGTGGTTATTGGAAGATATAATTTTTTGTCCCTATATATTTCTTAGATCTACACCTATTTTGTGTAGATCTAGTTTTATTTTCTTTAGGTGTTTATTTTATATCCTTTTGATAATAGGGAAGGAGATCTAAAATTGTTTTAGTGGTATGTTTCCATGGAGTGTGTTGTGGTTTCTTGTAGGTCGAATTTTCTGGAACCCTAAAGGTTCTTGGAATCTCTCTCAACTCCCATTGGTTATAGTATGGGGTTGTGGTAAAAAATAATATTAATTCTTTAAAATAGTTGTTAAAATGATGTAAGAATCATGTTGGATCAAATTTGGTGATGATTTAGGGGATTTTGGTAAAAATGGTTTATAGTTGTAAAAAAGGGACTTTGTTGTGTTATTCTAATATGTTGATCTTAAAAGCATTAGTGGTTGATTATAAAATATGTTTCATGGAAGTTAGTTTTCAATAATAATGTTGTTTGTTGAATTTATTTTGGGAAAGGGACATTTGATAATGGGTGATTTCAATTAATCAATTATTTATTGATGTACATTAGAATGTGATGGAAATGGTTATTTTCATATTGTTGTGGACTTTGAGGGTTATATGATTGGTTTTTTCTTCATGAAATGTTGTATGGAAGTAGGTGGTATGTATAACTACAAAAATAGATAGATAATGTTTGGAATAACCTCCATTATGACTAGTGTTTGGGAAGCACTGCTTGTTGGGAATGTGGTGAACATCATGGGTGGAAGTCCCAATGTAATGGTTGCATTGTTGTGTCTTGCGTTATAAATATGGAATGACCTTCGCTAAAGTGTGATGGGGATATTTCATGGTAATGGTATGTCTAACATGTTTTATGTTGTTTCACTATTGAATGTTTTATATAAACTGCTATATTCAAATGTGCTAAAAGTTTTATCCTAGTGGCATGTTTAGGGAAATAATTTGGGAAAACCTACTGAGTATTAGTACTCACCCCCTACTTTTTCACTTGGGTGAAACTGCATCTATTGTATTCTGGGTCATATGTGAGGGTAAAATATCTCATTTTTCAAGCTGTTCTCCATGATACTTTGGTAGCATTGTGTATGTTAGAGCATAGATCTCGGTATGGATCTAGTGATGGAGTCCTAGTACATTGGGTTACTATTGTGTAATATTATGTTTGGTAATCTAATTTTGGTTTAGTTATATTAATCAATGGGATTGGTTAGGAATCAAATTGGTTTTCATTTTGATATGTATGGGACGGTAGTCTGTGTTAAACATAAATTGTGTAGTTCTGTTGTTAATGGCTTGTTGAATTGGTTGATTTTATCTCAAAGGAAAATAAATCCCCAATTTATCCTCAAATCCCACGACATTTATTTCAAGCCTATGGAATCCTGGGAATTTCACAGATGGCATATTAAGAATCATCATCCCTCTCAAGAAAATGGCATGGGGTGGGATGTTACAAGTGGTATATGTTTGTTTGAGCTATGGCTTTCAATTGACAATAGTTGTTCAGTCCTTTGGCGTTGATTGTTGGTCTTGGTGTTGACATTTGTTCGTGGACTCTTCCTTGAGATAGGATGGTAGAAAGGCATAAGATTATTGGAAAATGGAATTTATTTAATAAAAGGACATAACTAACCCTTTTATTCTGAACATCAAGATACTAGGGAGTTGGGTACATCTGTTTTTGGAGACACTTATAAGTGTTAGATATCTCATTGTTATGGGTTTATCCAATGAGATGAGCACGTCATTCATGGTAGAAATTAATTCCCAATAGGATGCAAATTTCATTGATTTATAATGGTTTATGGCCTGGTATGAATATGTGGATTTTGTAAAATTCAGAATTGTGTTTCAAAAAGAAAGGGTTTCCAACATGGATATTAGTGGTATTTTGAAATTGGGATGATTTTCAAAACATGGTAGATTTTTCAGAATAGTGAACAATGGGATATCCGAACATTTGGAAAGCCTAGTTTTGATAGTTTTTATGTAATTTAAATTTAAAATTGAAATTTAAAATTGAAATTTAAAATTGAAATTTAAAATTGAAATCAATTTCTTCCTAATGGTGTGGGACTTGTGGTTGTTTTTGTATAGATAAGTATGGTACCGAGTAGGCATCGTAAAGAGAAACAATATGAAGCATCAAAAAATGTGGTTTCCCAGAAGACTCAAGTGAACCAGAAGCTATTGTAGAGTATAGTGCATGCATTCTGATGTGTGTAAAATCATAATAAAGTAGATGAACTGTGAAATGTGGATCATGCGACATTGTTTCAAAGAAAAAATCCACCCATCTGTAGGGGTGATTTAGAGAAAGAAAGGGTTAAATCATGGTTGAATATAATGAATATGATATTTGACTTATTGGGAACACTGGTGGAGATTATTAGAATTTATCCACACATATTATGGAATATCTTACCCTATAATGGTGGGACATGGCAGTCCATGTAGGGACAAACCAAGGTGTGTCATGGGATGATTTTTTGGAATTGTATAACCAAAAATTCTACCCTCATATGCTCATAATTTAGAATAAAATGGGTTTGATTGGTTTGAAGAAACGGAACATGATAGTAAAGGAATATACAGCTATGTTTAGGAACATAGTGTGGTTTTCACCTAATGTGATTGGTTGTAAATCATTGAAGGATAGAATTTTTTAAGCTCTGTTGAGGCAAGAAATTCATTCCAAGATAGTGGTGTTGTGTATAGATGATTACATAAAAATTTTGAATAGAGGAATGGTGGATGAGAAGCTTCTTTTTAGGGCTATAGGTGGGTGATTTATGTTGGTGCCCATGGGGAATTGTAGGAAATCAAACATTGGGTTCAATAGAAAGAGGAAAACTTATTTCCAGGGTGAGAGTATGTCCAAGAATCCTATGCTAGGATCAGGGAATCTTCCTCTAAATCCCCAGAGTAAGTAATTATGTTTTTAGTGTGGCTCTATGAGCCACCTCAAGCCGAATTGTATCACACAACCTTGATCATGTCATAATTGTAATCATATGGGGAATCTGTAGTGTTATTGTCAGATTTATCCAAGATTTGGTGTCTATGACACTCCTCGGGGTTCACATGGGTCATATGACTTTACAGGAAAATGGAAGCAACATACCCTTCGTCAGTAGAGTAAACATGGTCATGGTGATTCGAGGAATACCCTGACTCATCCGCATGGTTTTAATGTATAGATCATAGCAAGTATGTAGTTGGTTTGGGTTGAGTAGACAATGATGGATGATTAATCGGGACCATCCATGGTGCGAGGTATGGTTCTATTAAATTACATGTTGATGCACGCCTTAATTGATACTAGTGTATCACATTTTTTATTTATTACCATGATGTTAGTATGTTGGGATTACATTCGGAAACTCTTCCTTCTGTTTTGAAACCAAAATACTCCTCTGGGTCAAAGAGAGTATAAATACTTCCTATGTAAATCATGTGGTTTATTTGTAGATTTCATTGAATTGTGGAGGTATTTCACAGTTCATGAGATGGATTATTAATATATACTCCTAGGAAATGATTTTTTGATGACGTTTAAGTCCCACATCAATTTCAATGTTCAAACGGTTAGTTATGTGAGGATGGATAGAATTATACATCACATTAGGGGGGAGAAGAGTGAGAAGATGGGTGAAACAAATTTGGTGGCACTGGCTATTGGCATGATCCCATATCAGTTTGCGGAATTTTAGTTTCCATCAGTGGAAGGTTTTGAGAAGGGTGTTCTTCTGGAAGTTGTGGATTCGATTATAGACAAATTTCACGAAGAATATTGAGGGTTTCTACCTGAGAGAGAAGTGTAGTTTATGATTGATCTCCATCAATGGAAAATTACTATCTCACTTTTCTCATAAAAAATGGAACCAAAAAAATTTCATGAATTAAATGTGCAATTGTAAGAGTTATAAAACAAAGGGGTTATCTGTCCTAACACATCATCCTGGGCAACACTGGTTTTGGTTGTAAAAAGGGATGATAGAACTTAGTGGCTCTATGTTGATTATTATATACATAATCTGGTTACGATATAGAACTGATATTCACTTCCATGTATTGATGAAATGTTTTACTAGTTGAGAGGAGCTCATTGGTTCTCCATAATTGACATGAGGTCAGGATATCCTCAATTTCGGGTAAAGAAGGAGGATATTTTCAAAACAGATTTCATAAGTAGATATGAACATTATTAGAATTTGGTTATGACCCTTTTTCTAACGAATTCACCAGTGGTGTTCATGAAATTTATGAATCTGATAATTCATAGATATCTGGATTCTTTTGTTGTGGTATTTTTGGATGATATACGAGTGCATTCAAAGAGAAGGGTAGATAATGAGAAGCACTTAGAAATCATGTTGGGGATCATGAGGGGCCATTGGTTGAATGAAAAATTGTTAATGTGAGACTTTTTTATATAAGAACATTGTTTCCTTGGACATTTCATTTTAGATAATTCAATTTCTGTAGATCCAGAAATGATAGATGTTTTTATCTAATGGAAACTGCCAAAGATCATTTTTGAGATGTAGTGCATCCATGGTTCAGTAGGATATTATCGGTGGTTTTTTCATGGTTTCTCACTATTTTATTCTCCAATGAGAACTTTGAAAAGGAATAATATCACATTTCAATTAGAAGAGTAGCTTTAGAAATGTTATGAAGAACTAAATGGTCTCCTTACATTAGCTCCATTCGTGGTTTTTTCCAGAACCAGGGAAATTGTGTGTGGTGTATTATGACACATTAGGATTTAGTTTTGGGTGTTTTCTGGGATGGGGGGGGGGGGGTGGGGGTCAAGTTCTTGCATATGGATTAATACAGTTTTTTTACATGTGAATAAATACACAACACATGATATGGAGTTTACGGTAGTGGTTTATGAAATAAAAATTCATTTTCATTATATCTTCGGCGAGAAATTTATAGTTTTTACAAATCCCAATATCCTAATGATTATATTCTCACAATGATATTTGAACATGAGGTAAAGTAGATGGATGAAATATATCTAGATAATTATTTTAGACTTAATGTACACACAAGGTAAGAGAATTTTTGCGGTAGATTCATTAAGTACAAAATCATATGCTAAGTAGGTGAAACAGTAATTAGATAAGTAAAAGTAGATGTCGGTCATAGCTGACATGATGTTTGAATGTAGGCACCAGGGTGGAAGAATGGTATTCATTCCAGTTTCATTGGTTTCCGACATGGATTGTTTGGTTAAAGAGGCACATGAATATGATTCTAAATGTGTGGTGAAGAGGATGACACTCAATGGTGGGGATACCATTGTGAGCTGGGAACTAATGAGGAATTCAGTCTTGTGTTTTCAAATTCATAAGGTGTTACCATTGTCTTATTTTGTGGGACTTATTATGGATTATCATCATTTTAGGAGGGTTTTTCATCCTGGAATTCATAATATGAATACAGCATTGAAAGTGCGGTTTTTTGTGGGCTGCTATGAAATTGGATCTGGGAATGTTTGTCTTTATATTTACACTTTTCAACATGTCTAGGTAGGGAATTAGTGGCCAAGAAGGAATATTGCATTCATTAACTATCCCAGTGTGGAAATGGCAGTATATATAAATGGATTTTGTAACATGTCTTCATATAATGGTCTGGAAACACTATTCAATATGAGTTATTTTTGAATGGATCACAATGTCGGTCCATTTCATCCCGATTCATGAATACCATATTGTGTAATATCTATAAAAAATATATATCATGAAATTTCTAATGAGTCGTGTTTTTCTAGTTTTCATTATATTATATAGATACATGATGCTCACAACACGTTTCTGAAAATTCATACAGCAAGCTCTTGTGACATTTTTGATGATGAGCACGACGTATCATCCTCAGACGGATGGCCTTTCCAAGAGGACGATACAAACCATGGAGGATATGTTATGGGATTAAGTGATGGATTTATGTTGTTTATTGGATGACCACTTAACATTGGTTGATTTATCCTATAATAAAATTTTCCATGCTTCAATACATAAGGAACTGTTTGAGGCATTTAATGGGAATCTGTGTCGCTCACCACTATGTAGGTTAGAAATTGGTGAGACATTGATAATTTTACTAGGACATGTCCAAGATGATATAGAGAAAATCATGTTGATTAGGATGTTGATGGATATGTCTCAATGTTTTCAGAAATTATATGTGGAAAATCATCAATGATCGATGTTGTTCGAGGTGGGTGATCCTATGTTATTGTGAATCTCTCCAAGGTTGGAACATAGTCAGCTTGGGAAGGTTTGTATGTTATCTCTGAGGTATATTGGTCCTATATGGATACATGAACATGTTTTAGAGGTGGGTAATCATTTTTATTTCCCATCCTCACTTAGTGAAATTCACATTGTGTTTCATGTGTCGTAACTGAAAAAGTATCATCCAGATTGTGACAATGTGATTCGTTGGGATCATTTTGATCTAGAACCAGAGGTTTCCTTTGTGTGTGTTCCAATGTTGATTATAGATAGGAAAGAGAAATAAATTCATGGTAAAATCATTAGTTTATTTTTGGTATTATGGTAGCATGGTAAAATTTAAGAGGAGAGTTGGGATCAGGAGAATGAGATTGACGAACAATGGACAAAGCTATTTCGGAAAAGGGATTCATCTCAACATTCTGAGGAATAAAAGTTAAATAGTGGGGATAATGTTGCACCCCAACCTAATTTGAGGTATGTAAAAACTATTAATGATATTTTATGTGATTAATGTTCTTGGTATGAGTTTTGTTGAGTTTGGGAGTGTTTTCGAAGGTTTTGAAAAACTATGGATGCCTTTTCATGGCCACACAGCTTGAGCATGGTAAGGTGAAACCATGCGAGATGACTGTGTGGGTAGTAGGGTATGCACGATGTATGAAAAATTTTTCTAACCTTTTGGGGTGGGTCATGTGATTTTCCCCTTCTTGGTGGTAGTAGTCACGTAGTCAATGCATGGGTTGTCTAACCGTGCGAGCTACCCATGAGACCTGTAATTTATGTTTTAAAAAAATATGATATTAGTCGTGATTGTCCTTAAAACAACCAAAATATCTTGAACTCAGGAATCAATCAAAATATCATATTATTTATTGTTAGGGGTTCTATTAAACTGGTCATGGAAGCAAATGTAATGTATTTCGTAGTGTGTTATTGATGATTGTTCTCCAGTAAGTCTCCTTGCAGAGTTCTATTTGGTTTTCTCTATATCTAATTTTCCGTCCCTCTCCGTTTTGTAGAAATACTCTCGTTGAGTGTATATATAGGTGTTTATTTACCTTGGGTGTTAATTTTTATGCATTTTGAGGATATGTAGGGAAACGTAAATTTCTTTTAGTGGATAATTTAACCATATTGGGGTGCGGTTGTTTTTGGGTCAAATTCGCTAGAACCCTAAAAGTGGGTGGCTTATCTGTCAACAAAAAATTGTTCAAACTAATGGTTTTGGTTAAAATTGATAATTTTTCTTGATATTAATAGTGATAATGATTTTTTAATCTTATTGGAACTCATTTGTTGATGATTCAGGGGATTTTTGAAAATAGGTTATTGTTGCAAAAAAGCTGTTTTTGTGTGATTTTAAAATTTCAATTTTAGAACTTTTAGTGGTTTATTATGAATGATACTTTCTGGAAAGATGGGTTTTAATAAAGATATTATTTATTGAAATGTGGTTGGGAATGGGACATTGGTTGAGGGGTTATTTTAATAAATGATTTATTTATTGAAGTGGATTGGCCTGGGATGGAAATTGTTATTTGTATGTTGTTGTGGCCTTGGTGGGTTATATGATTGGTTCTGGCTTGTTGAAATTTTGTATAGATTTTGGTGGGAAGTATAACTATAAAATGTGATATATAGTGGTAATAAGAACAACCATTATGGATAGTGGTCGTAAAGCAATGAAATATCGGAATGGGGTGAATGGGATGGGTGGAAGTCCGTCTATAATGGTTTATTTATTGTGTGTTCCTTTTCAATGATGGAACCATTTCTGCTGTTTTGTGGTGGGTATATATATTGGAATGTGTTTTTTTGGAATGATTTGTTTTTCACTAGTGAATGTTTTATATAAAATGTTTTATATAAATATGCTAATGGTTCTATACTAGTGGATTGTGTAGGGATGTCATTTGAGGGAAACCTACTGAGTATTTGTACTCACCCCCTACTTTGAAAAATTGGAGATTTTGTAGATGATTTGTTCTGGGACATAGTTATGGGTGAATCATCTCATTTTTTAGTGGTTTTCATGATGCATTGGCAGTGTTGTGGATTATGGTGCATGGAACTTGGTGTCGAGCAATGGATGATGTCATTATTTTTTGGGGTGTTTTGTGTAATATTTTCATCGGTACTCTAATTCTGGTTTAGGTGTATAGGTCTTTTGGTTTTGTTATGTAATAAATTTGTTTTATTTTGTAAATTTATGTTTTGGTTACTATGCTAAACATGAATCACCTAGTTCTTTTATAAATGGATAATTTTATTGGTTGATTTTATCTCAATGAAAAATCATTCCCGAATTTATTCTTGATCCCCTCTGCATTTACATCTTGCCTTTGGCGTCTTGGGAATTTCACTTAAGTCCATGTATCATTTATCATCCCTCCCAAGAAAATAGTATTAGGTTGGACGTTGCAACTGAGTTTGGAGTCTCTATAGTTGTCATCAACTTATTTATAATTGACTTAATTGGAACAATATTAAAAAATACATTGATTGGGGATTGTAAACCTATGATGATCATTGAGTCTATGTATATAAGAATATCCTATATTATTGGTGATATATAGACTATGTGGTGTTTTCATGGAATAAATCCCTTTTTAGATAAAATAAGTGGATGTGGATCTATTACATAGGTACATAGGCGTAATAACATTGAAAATGGTAAATTAGGCTTGGCGCAACAACCACATAATTTACAAAAATGGGGCTTATTGTGAACCGAAACTGGCACTCCAAGAGATATGCATAGGATAAATGAATTTTTATTTACAAACCATTATAAATGATTAAACTAGACTATTATAATGAATGAACTAGGTTAACAAATACACTATAAAAATACCTATAATAAAATAATACGGGTTTTGAATTTGGGATTCTATGGTCAAATAGTACATGTTTTGTAACAATGTATATATGTTTATAACAATCTTGAATCATATATGTTTTGCGATAAAGTTTCGAAAAATATGACTATTCAATAACATATGAGTAATTAATACCATAATGGGATATTGAAATGTCGATTAATCTTACATTACATGTCTTAAAAACCTCCATTGGGTATTATGTTTTATGATTCAACTGATATTAATATAATTTTAGAGAAATTAATTACAATTAAATGTTTTAGGAGAAATTTTATTTGAGGAATAATGCCTTTACATTTTATAGGAATATGCATAATAGAATTGATATCCTTTAGTGAATATCGGATTATTAATGAAATTATAATAATAATTTAATTTTACTGTTATGGTTATTGAAACACAAGTTGTTGAAAACCTCTGATTTTTTATGTATTATTATTTCATTGATTTTCATCAAATTCATTTGTAATGTTATCAGACTTATATTAATGAATTTTTTGAAAATGATGTATTGCATACTACCTGGAAACCTGTTGCATCATGCTATTCAATGTGTCTTAATCCAGCGATTGAAGAGTGGTATGGTTTTACCACCTACTACAATTCAATTTGATATATGGGTAATGTGTAAAAAAATTTAGTCAAACAGTTTTATGAGTTAATATGAATGATGATATAGTGGTGTTACATTTTGATTTTTAGAGATTAAAATTTTAAATTAAATATTTTTTATGACCATATTAATTTTAGAGATGTGTTAGAGTCTGATAGAAATCGTTGTAATATTTTATAAATCTTATGATTTGATAAAATTTAATTTTTTGGTTTATATTTTAAAAAAATCATATATATATATATCTTCATTAATTAAAGTGAGTGTTGAATTTGAAATTAATTAAAGAACAACAGAAAGATGATTTTTTTTAATAAAGTAGAAACATTTCAAGTATTTATCATTCCATATATTCATAGAACATAAAATAATTTTTCAGCATTAGGGGAAACTTATATTAAAAAAAATGTTATTATATTTCCACATTGTAATTTGTTAATAGTAAAATAATTCACACAAATTTGATTTATTGTTTTTATATTTGTAACAACCAATTAGACATTCAATTTTGTGTTGTAAATGTCTTCAATAACTTTCTATAAGTATATTCTATTTAATTCAATATCTGTATCATCACATTACACCAATTTTCTCCTACATGGAATCCTTGTTATGTTTTATTTCATATGACTTTTTTCCTTATCTATATCACTTATTAGGAGAATATTTAATTAAACCTATTATGATGTAGGAATTCAACAACTTTATTTTATATGGTTATATTTGAATTTTTATTATATGATTTTACAAATTATACACCTAATATATTCATCGACTAATTATCACTTCAATGTTTTAGTCATTTTATGGGTTTATTTCTCAATCTGAATCACATAAAAATTAATTATTCGGGAATTTTAATTAAAATAAATTAATTGACCATTTTCTAATATAAATATTTTCTTTTATTTTGTTCTATTTAGTCATGATATTAACAAGTAATAGTAACATTTTACACTCTTTAGTACATAAAATGATTCACAAAACGTTTTTAATATTACCAACATCAATTCTCGAGTCGATTAAAAATTTATTTTCATCCAAAATTATGTTTCATAATAATTTTTCAAATGTAATGTCTAAAAATTTTAAAATTGTTTATTATATAAATTATTTATCATTTATTACTCTTTACAAAACAAAATTAATTGAAAAATAATATCATATATATAACAATGGGAATTTTCAATTATAGAAAATGTGAAACGATTTTTTTGTTTTAATGTATTCGATATGAATTGAATTTTCATCCATCATAGACAATAAAATGATAAAATTATTCCTTTAAAATATAAAAAAATTATTTAAAATGAAGTTTATTTCATATTTTTTTAGATCATTTAATATTAAATGTCATTTTAAAAATTAAAATATTTTCTTCCCCCATAATATTTAATTTTATTTATATAATATTTATATTAATCCAAAAAAATAAGTTTATTGTTACTCGAATGGACATATGTTTTACTAATACCATAATTATTAATTCGAATGATTTTTTATGATCATTTTATATATAGAATTTATATAGATATTTATTATTAAATCATTATTGTAGTCAATAAAATAACATAAAATGTTCAATTTCCTATGATTATTGGACATTAAATATGCACCAAATATTCATATTATTTGTAATTGAAATGTTTATTATTTAAACTATATATCAATTAAATATAGAATGGTCTACATTGAAAGTCATTTAATTATATATTAAAATAATGATAAGACTACGTTCAATATTATCTATTATTATTTAATGATATAGAAAATAGTTTTTCAATTAAATTGATTATTAGATATATGAGGAATGATTTGTACATAAAATCCATGGGTTATTCTTAGATAATTATATAATCTGAAGAAATTATTAATCCCATGATAAGAATGAGTAATCTCACAAAACAATTCACCATCTTCACCTAATGGGTTTTTCTTCATTAGTTTTAAACCATCTTGTGAGTAGTCTGGTGGGTAGAGGTATCATGATTCTTAAAATCACAGCATCAAACTTGTAATATTTTACCTAATTAGAAAATTTGTTTCTATTATTCATGAATTTTTTACAATAATATTATCTATTAAATAATTTCATTCTACATTTATTGTTTGAATTTTCTGTTGGTTAAATTATACAACCTTCTATATTTATTGATCATTATCATATAATTCTATCGAATTTATTTAAACTACTTTCATATTTACTTATTTTGAATTATTTTTTTATTATTCATTTTTAATCATCATAAAATCCTCTTTACTTTACCCTTATAGAACATTTGAGCTTAAATTTATTTTCTTTCTATTATCCATGATTCCATGAAGTGTTTTCAAATTTTATGAAATGATATTAAAGAGGTAATATTGATATTTAAAAAAAAATATTTTAGTTTTATTTCAAATGAAAAAAATACCCACTTGGGTATCTATTTTAGTATAAATACAAAAATATTTGATCCCTTGATATGAGATTCATTGAATAATTTAAAAATAAATAAATGTAGGCATTGTCTCCGTGCTACAAGGTTGATGGTTTCTTGAAGAAAAGGAATTAATTGTTATAAAAGATAATTTTAATAAAATAAAATATATTAATTTTGTATATAATTTTTTTATTAATATATAATTAACAACAATAATTTCAAATCATTTAAGAAAAACTTTTGAAAGTGGGTGAAAAACAATGTAAAGTAGTTTTAATGAAAATAAAAGAGATGCATTAGGGAAAATTTTGTATTTTGAAAATAATTAGGAATACAATTATTATTAATTAACATTATAAGTAATATAATTTGAAATCCATCTTTTAAAAGGATGTTTCAAAAAAAATTAGAATAATGACAAAATTACAATTAAATTTATTTAATTATCATAATTTTTTTAAATTATTATGAAGGCTTGAAAATTAAATGATCAGTTAGTTAAATTAAATACCGTCAATCCAAGAATATATGATTCATATAATTTTCTTATAATTTCATTAAAATTAAATTCATTAAATTTATTGATTTAAAATTTAGATACCATAGATAAGATTGAAAATATTAATGTCATGGTTAAATTAAGAGTTATGGTTTCAAATGATAGTATCATATATCCTTATTTTACAGGGTTAATTTATTTTTGCTTTAATAATATTATATATTAATATATAGATGTTTGTATCAATTTTACAGTATTTATAAAAATATCATATAATAATATTTCTTGTGTTTTCATGGTTTCTAATCACCTAAATTATAATATGGTACATCATGTCCAATATTCCTCGCACCTAGTGAATTATTTTATAGGACCAATAAAATAAAAATATACTTATAAAACTATCCTCCACACAATTAATAGGCACACTTCTCACCGAAATGAAAACCATACAATCTAAATGTGGTTGCAGAAGTTGTTTTCAAAAAAGAGGTATAACTCTTAATATAGTTCCTTCAATTATTCTTCCTTCTACGTTATTTTGATCTATCATAGAAATGTTTAAATTAAAAACTAATATCTAAAATGTAATGGTAATTTATTATTTTAATGTTAGACTTATTTTTATCTTCTTTTTTCATACATTGGAAAAATATAACATCTCTTGTCTATATATATAAACTATAGTCTATATGTAGTGATGTTAATAATTTTTCTCCGAAATCAAATAGGAATATTTTAAATAATATATTAAATAAATATATATTATATTTATGAAAAAATAATCTCTTTGTAAATATTAGTTTTTTACCTATAAACGTATCCTTCAATCCTTTCAGAAAATGATAGTGTCCCCCCATGTGCGTAAGTGTAGACTTCCATGTCCATAAAATGATGCAATAAATATTTCATTAACACCTCACATGGAATGCCATAAAGGATTAAATTAAATTATTTAGAAAATAATTATATCAAAATTACAGTGAAAGGTATTATTATTTATATTTTACTTCCATTACATCTTTTTAAAAAAAGGAAAAAAGCAATCTGGTTTACATAAAGCCTACCACATCTAGGAAAAATGTTTTTAATTTTTCATAGAAACCATTATATCATGTAATAAAATAAAATTTTACTTTAAAAATATAATTGTGTAATGATTAATACTAAAGAAACAATTTACAGGTAACCCATTACAAAATTATCAATTTAATGAACTATATTGGGAATTATGGATTGAATTTATTCAAATCATCAGACAAGGATTTTACAGATTTAGTAATTAGATATTAAATTTAAAAAAAACTATTTAAATAGAATAATTCAAATTCAGTGATCATGAATTATATTATATAGTGTTTACAAAATTAATAAATATATATATATCATAATATAGATAATAAATGATGTTGGAATATATTTAATGAAATATATTTTTCCTTTAAATCCACATTCATTGATAATTATTCCATTTTCCAAAAAATTATCTATGAATTTAATAAAATAAAATTTGAATTTATTTTATCAAACATTTATTAGAATTATAGTTTTTAAATACATATTAAGTTTTTCTACTTTAATTTTGTTTTTATTCAATTAGAATGATTTTCATAAGATATTTATTAATAAAATGTTTTTTTAGAAGTCATAAAATATTTCTCCTCTATATCCTTATTAATAAAATTATTTTTTGGAATTTTTTCAATAATATAATATGATTGTTAATTTTTTTAATAATTGATTATCATTTAGTTTAAATTTATTATAAAGATTATTATTAACTATTCTATATAGGAATCACATTTTAATTTCATTACAAAATGAAAAAACAATGTTTTTATTGAAAATATATGAAATGACTATAATTCATCACCATAATAAAGGTTATTATTTAATAACATTCCAATATATGTTTTTTAGTGTTTCAAAAAAAGATATTATTTCACTATATTCTGGTTCTTTTAGGTATTTTCAATAGAAAAGGATATTTATTATAATAAATTAGTGAATTGGAAAGGTTTTTTTAACAAATTTTATAAAGAATTATTTTCTTTTAAATTTTGATTTAAATTAATGATTATATTTTTTTGTATGTTATGGTCATTTTAAACTATTAATATTAATGGTTATTCTGATATTACAATCCAATTAATTAGGTATTCATTATTTTTGTTTTAAAAGTTAATTTATTAAAGTAAATTTCGATATAGTATTTCATTATTTTCAAAATTGAATAATGATTTCATTTTTTATCAAAATTATAGAGCGTTTTATATTATAAAACAATTTTTTTTCAAACATTATGTATGATTTGAAACAATCAAATGGTGCATATTTCTACCATGTGGATTCATCTTAATATAATAAATTGAGCTTATAATTAAATTGGAGTTTCAATTTATAAATCCGAATAGTTTCAAAATAATTTTCATTTAGTAGTTGTGCATAAAATTAATTACAAGTTTATAAAATGTAAATGTATTCTAAAAATTAAAGAATTCTGTAAACCAATATTATCATTACAATATACACAAATTGACTCTATTATATTAAAATCATAAATATGGGTTTAATCATATACGTGTGATTATATATATAGTGATAAATATCCATGGAGATATTCTATAAAATAAATAAAATCCAATGAACACTCGATTATAAGGATTCACAAATATCATGACTTTAGTGAAGAGATATTAATTCTGCTAGATTTATTGGATGATCAAATAGTCAATAATACTGTAAAATCATTCCTAGAATGATCATTTAATATTTTATTGTTAAATTTAATGTCATCAAAATATTCAGGGGGAAAAATCCTTTGATATACTTGATTAGGATGTGTATTCTAGAACTATATGTAACTTGGGAGTGCTCAGAAATCCTATTAAAAATAATAATAATGGTATTGGAAGAAATTTTAATGTCCATAGATATGTGGTAAAAGAGAAATGCCACCTAATAAAGAGACAAACCCTTTTTCGATGAATATCACTTATTGGAATTATAAGTGGATTGGTGGAACCATAATGGTTGAGGACCTTAGACATTATATTTTTTTATAAAGAATTTATTAATCGGTATTTGAGATCCAAAAATTTGATTTGAAAAATGGTAGTCCATTACATAATCCATTATTGGCTACAATTTGTTCATTGAAAACATGCATGATATCAACAAGGATCAAATTTATGTCCATAATCATGATAGTATAAAAATTATCTCAACTATAAATAATCATATTGGATCTCAATCTCTTGAAAAATAAATGAAGCAACTTTTTAGTCCCTTTTCGATACATTCTCATCTTAAATCAGAGTAATGTAAATATGCGATAATTAGAAGGTATTACCTGGTATTAAAACTCATAAATGGGGGAAAATCGGTGAGTTCAAGATTTTTTTGTGGAATGAAAAATAAATAGGGTTGATATTGAAAAGTGTAGATAAAATGGATTTCTCCATATTAATTTATCAATGTCATCGTGTAGGATTACAAATTTTAGGTGCTGAAATCACTTGTATCATGTATAAATTTAATGAAAGAAATTCATGAAAACATGATAGTTGTTTTTATATCAGTGGTGGTGTGATTAAATTATTTATAATCACACACTCACTAATGATATATCATATCATAGTTCAATCCTGAATGACTAAACAAAACATTTTATAATGTATGTCCCTCTTCCTTTTCAGTTTAATATATAGGTGTATAGTAACTCCAAGATTCAGAGAGATTATTATGGAGACATGGTAGACCGATCAATATGTTATACCTTTAACATTCATTTCATTAAAGTCCAAAATGTAAAAAAGGATCGTTAGGGCATAGGTAATAATCAATTTCACTAAATATTATCTTGTGATTAATTATGGAGAAGATGATATTGAATAAATTAGCTCAAAACAAATCATCAAAACAACCCCTCTAGAGAATAAATAGATACTATTTGAAGGATTGATTCTATTATAACAGTAATTTAAATGTTGTACTGAAATCAATTACCTGATTAGTGTCCAATGTATTGTAACATGACCCTTAAATTCTTTCAGATACTACGCATATAACAATGATAATTGATGGAATAAAAGAATTCAATATAAATGGATTAATTCACACCTCTGAAGGTGAAATTTGAAATGAAGTGGTGAATTATTTCACAGGGATATACATGAAGGATTTTTTAGAAAACACTCATACCATGTTTAAAAAAATATCCCCATTCATATAGGATTTCCAAAACCATTCTCTCAAAATGGTCCCTTCATTTGATTAAATCAATGAATCCCTATTATTTTTAAATATGCAGAGTTTAGAATGTATGTATGGGTTTACAAGAAAATTCTCTATGTTCTTTTTAGATATACTAATATGTGAATTTGTTATCGTAGTATGATTATTCTTTATTCATTCTCATATACCATATGGGATTACCTCAAATATCATTTCTCTTATTCCCATGAAAGATAATTTTGTTGATATAAAATTCCTTATACTAGAACCTATTGGTAACACCATACCTATATTCATACAAAAATTATGAATACATGATTTGGGAGAGTATTCCAGAAACACATCTCTTCAAACAAATATAGATTTGTACCTGGTAGGATGATCTGTAATTTTCCCTTCACTTCATTAAAATGTATTCTTCGGATGAAATTGTAGTCCATAAAATGGTAATTTTCCATTAAAATTGACATATAAATGTCCTATGATACATTTCAGTTGATATTTATCATTTCTAATAATAGAAGGAATGTATTTTGAAATGACATTATCAGAATTACTAGTAGTACTATTTGATATGTAAGTCTTTATATCATAATTAATGGATCCCCTATAGATTAGTCCCAATGAACAAAATGTGTTTGACAATGAGTCCCCTATTAGGAATCATGATTTCAATTCATAAATACTACATGAGTATATTATTTACAGTACTCACTGAGATTAGAATCTATAATAAGATAAATTCTTGAAGGGACAACATAATCCCCTTACACTTATTATATAATGATGAAATAATTTTATTGAAGATTGATTTTCTCACTGTTAGAAAATTTCTAGTTATACCATAAGATGGAGTAAATTAATAAATTTTTAGATATGTAAAAAATATTACTAATAACATAGTTTTTTAGGAATTTTGGGGTGGGGAACAGCTCCACCCCAATCATTTTTCTTGAGATACCCTTGTTCTGGGGAAAGGTGTATTGGCAATATCTTGATGACACAATGATTACTATCATTAATAATCTTGGTATGGAAGGGAAATTTTATGTATCAAGAATTAATGATGTTCCTAATTAAATAACTGCATACTTCATAATGACTGAATTTTTTTCTCTATCTATAGAAGGACAATTAGTTTTATCAATGATCTCCAAAGCATGATGAAGAACATTATATTGACTGGTTTAGTTCATGAAATAAAATTGATTCTTGTTTTGTGGATGGAGTGTGTTGTTCACATGGAGATTTAAGGCTTTGTAATTGAGGATTTATTCTTCCCTTATAATGAACCATATATTGATTTCATAACATGAAGGTTCAAAATAACTATTCTCAATGGGAATCATCATTATATGTTTTCCTCTTTTTATCCATCAATAATAAATTTCTTCACTAAAATAATTCATAACTCAATGTGTATAGTTAGTCAATAGTAAAGTCTAGAATTTTTTATATTCCCCCAAGCAGGAAAACCTAGTCAACAATATAAATGTTCCTCAAAAGATTCTTGATTTTACTATTGGTTATTTTTTGTCTAAAAAAGAGTGTATTTATGGCATTGTTACTCCATAAGTGGGACTATAAATTAAAAACTATTCGTTCATGGATTTTGAAACATTTAAATTGAGGCTAAATACAGATTTCTATTATAATTTCACGGATTTGAACATTCTATATTGTGATGGCTCCATCGAAACACCAACAAGGATACATATGTTCAACAAACCATTATCTAGCATTCAAGGCTCATATATATATATGGATATTTTGTATGATTTTTTTGAATGCTAGACTAGTTGAGGATTGTCATCCATTGTATTTTTTTCAACATGTCATACTTGTCTTATTGATGAGGAATATATGCCTCACATATTTTTTACTCACTCCCTTGCCTAGAGATTGCAGAATAACCATGCCATCTTGTGTAACATTTATTTGTGTGTGTACAGGTAGAAGGATGAACTAATGGTTCACGCTATTATATATATAATAAGTGTGGATATACAAAACCTCATGTCAGTTGTTGCTGCATAATTTTCAGTTCTATTCGGACATCATGAAATACCTAGGTCTCTCAGCACATATAAAATGATGGGAATTTTATGTTGACCCATTATGCCTTTAATGATGAAAAGGAAACACTATATTCATCGTATCTCTCATCCCATTAAAGCTAGTGTTGATTGAGAATCAATTTGTATTCTATGTCTCTCGGTTAATAGAAGTGTCCTGCACACTCAGTACCATATTTGTCGAAGGATGTTTCCGTCAAATTATTCTGTTGGGAATTGTATATATGGCTGAATTATGAGCCATTGTTTATCCAGTGATGTAATCTTTTTAACATGGCTATAATGTCATATATACTGAATTTGATTCTAAACATGTTTTCAAGGATCTCAAATAATGAATAATGAATGTCCCATGAATAATTCTCCCCCATTGGATTTTATTTCTCAATCTATCCAGGAATATAAATATTATATTTCTGATGGTTACAGATAAGAAAATAAAGCAGGTACTGC
This sequence comes from Viscum album, assembly GCA_963277665.1. Classification (NCBI taxonomy): domain Eukaryota; kingdom Viridiplantae; phylum Streptophyta; class Magnoliopsida; order Santalales; family Viscaceae; genus Viscum; species Viscum album. The sequence goes on from OY728163.1 coordinate 741,193,359, forward strand.
ATTTTCAAAGAGATAAATCATGGAAATAAGTACTACATGGAACTTTAGAAATCATGATTCCTCTAATATCATGGTGGTTTTAGATATGTGTGTATTTTTTCACTCCTATATTTATTAACCCCCTTTTACTGCGTGAATTTTTACTATTTCATTTATTTCGATAATTTGTATTATTGGCATGTCTAGATCACCGATTTTATTGGTTATTTTTTGTAAGGAGTAACTTCCATCCATGATTCATTGATTTAAAAAATTATTCATAAATATAAAATATATAACATGGTTTAATGAATATATGGATAAAACTACAAGGATAAAAAAGGTCACATCATTAAAATCATGAGGACCATCCAATAAATTTGGATGACCTCCGATGAAAACCTTTATCCCACCAATTCAACATATAAATTTACAAAAATTATATAATATTGTGGTTATAATGATCAAAGATGAAAATATGGATTCATATAATTTGAGAAATAAATTTTTTAAATGATCTCATTACTAGTAAGATTGGAAAAATGGCTATATATTATATTATCATCCATGTATTTCTGGGATCATCAGCTATGAATGTATTCATGAGGTAAATATTCATAATTATTTTCCCTATATTTTAAATACATTATTAAATATTGTTCAATAATATTCATTTTTATAAAAGTTTATATATCCATACTATGTAAAAGGATGCATATGAAGTAAAATTAGAACTAATTATTCCTCATGTCACTTATATATAAAACTTCTCATTATAACATGAATAAATTTCATTATTATTTAATCATGTATCCAAAAAATTTGAAAAAAAATATAAAGATGAAAAAATATTCCAACTAACAATAATACATTGGTAAAAAAATATAATGTATTCTTATCAAATATATTATATATATTTCATCACTCATTCCTTTTTTTTGGAATAACTAGATGATAATTGAAATCAATTTTGATACACTAAAGATTGCATTTTATGATTCATGTCACATATATAAAATATATACACCCCTCATAATGGCCATCATTAATATTCAATAAAAAATATACAATATTTGAGAAATAAATTTCAAATTATATGACTTATAAAAGGATTAATTATAATTATGTTTTGGTAACATGGTTATTTTTTATCATCAAAATCGTTATATGATGATGGGAAATGGGTATACGAACTATATGGATTACAAAATATTCACAAGTATCCACATATATGTAACAAGATTTAAATTTAAAAATATATATCAAAGTTGATTATATATATTTTTATTGTTTTTTTGTGTATGAATAAATATAATGATGCCGATTTTTTTTATTATGTTTCTATTTTATAAATTGAATCATATAACAGTATAAAATAGATTCCTTGAATGGGAATATGTTATGATAATTAATATTTTAACTAAAATATTTATTAATCATTATTACCAATTTTTTTATGTATTAACGGGACTTCTCATATTTCACATATTTAAATAAGGATCTATAATTTATTATAAATGAGTTGGAAACATATATAGTGTGAAAATTATTATAGACACTAATATGTGGGCATATAACATCATATATATATATATAAGTTCATACAGATCAAAAAACATTTGGCCTATTTACAACATATTTTTATAAATTTTTCATCATTCTAATTTATAGAAATACGTTTTTTGTAAAATGTATGAAAAAATGTAACATAAATCTGAGTTGTAGTGTGAAAAAGAAAAGTTATTTCTCCTATACAATCCCACATTAAATAAACTACAGTATTTTATATTTCATAATTTTGTTTATTCAATAATGCTTCACCAAATCTATGATTAGTTAATGTAATTTAGACAATGAAACGACATATCTTTATTTATTACATTATGGAAAACATTATTTAATCAGTATTGATGTAGGGAAGTGGTGAGTTCTATACTAATATAGTTGACATAATGTGGGATTCCAATGAATGTCAATAGACACGTTAAAGATGATTTTTTTAATAAAACCCCATCATAATCGGGGAATGTAAATTTTTATGAGGTATTTAAAAAAATTTAAAATAGGTTACATTAAATTATATCCTTATTTAAATGTTTTTTAATTAAATTTATTACGTTAAATAGTGGTTTAATGTATTCCATTTTGAAACTATTCCCATTATGTGAGATGGTGATGAGATAAATTTTTGATTTAATGATAAATAATATAACAATTAAATTTACTTTAGTTGTTGATAGGTGAAAGAATATATCATTTATTTTCATTTTACCTAATTCCTTTTGGGAACATTTATTAATATCATCATGCAAAATTTATCTTTTTATTATGATTTATAAGGAATTTCATTCCACTCAATTTTAAATTTTAGATGAAAATGAATATCATATATTGATCAAATTTAATATTTTTGTATTTTATTATATTTTTTTAAGTAAATTATATTGAATTTATTTGTTGTTATGTTGGAATTACCAAAAAATCAATCGGATACACTCTATGTAACTAAACATTCTTGGTTGACCATGAATTCCACCTGATATGATTTTCCATAAGTCCATAATAATTTTTCCACCATATGGTATATGATATCAATTAGTGTTGGAGACAAAAAGAGGGAAATTTTTTAGATTTTTCTCTTATACATGAGTACAATAATATAATAAATACAAATCACACCCCCAAAAATAATCCAAAACCATTCTACACATAATATAAAATTTAACAAGAAGCATGACATATCAATCTAATTACAGAATCATAAATTAACATTACCATGAAATAAAATAAAATTTTCACCCACCTTATTGATCACATATATAAAATAATTATAAAAATATAAAATATAAATTTTTATACTTCTATCTCTTTATCATAACTCATCACCAATCTCCAAAACAATGGACTTTCACTAGCCCAGTCTTGATATTACACATGATAAATCCTTCTAAGTCATACAATAAATGTACTCTTACCAATAATATATGAAACATATTATCTATATTAGAGAATATATATGATCTTCAGGAACTATAAGGATCAAAAACATTTTTTTATAAATAAATCGTTGTAGTCCACCCCCAATGGTGGATATACAATGTTTTTTCATAGCATGTGCATCCACACATGTGAATCCAAACATACTAAAAAAAATATAAATGGTATAGGATAATTAAAATTATACTTGATCATGTAAAATAAATAATGAGGACAACCCTAGTATCCATGGTGTCACCAGGGGTAAATTTACTCCTAAATTATGTAATGCCATAAAAATTATAGAATATGGATCACACAAAAAAACCACAATATGTGTAATATAAATCCTTTTAGTATAACCAACATTTCCATAAAATAAACATGAATGAATAAAAAAACATTACATAAAATCATAGGTATCTAATAAAAAATCATTACTAACTATTCACTATTATTCTAATAAAATGATCTTAATATAAATAAGTAAATCATATTTACATTGGAGAACATTTACACGCCTTATATATCTTATATAAATAACTTTTCCACTCACATAAAATAATACCATATATATTCCTAAACAAGAATATATAGTATCCTATAATTCCTCAATAAACAAATCCACCTGTATTGAGAATTATCATAACTAATATGGGTTAAATCATGTAGATCACCCAAATAACTCCCTTGCATCTATCTTCTTTAAGGAGGCATGATATTTTCATTGATAAATACGATGGATATGCATAATCCATTAAATTTATATTTTCTCCTATAATATCTTACAAAATTGAGATATACATCAATAAAATCATCTAATAGATACAAATAGGGTCTTATAACACAATAACATGATATAAAAATTACCAAATCATCAACATCGTCTATCTTGTCGTCAAAAAACCCACAAGGAACAATTAGTGCCCCATAAAACACTATGAAAACAAGAAGGCCTATGAAGGGTTCCTCAAACATAAGAAAATATTCAAGCTAACCCATACACTAGAACCCTCATCTATTCTCTATTGTGTACTTACCTTAATTAATTAGTACATTGATGATATGTGCATCCTCCTGCAATTACACATCTAAAAGGGAAACCTACCACATGACCAAACCAAAAAGGGTATCCTCAGAGGTCCCCCTAAACATTCTCAATATATACACAATTGATCCCATATATACCAGATTCAAAAACATTAATCTCATCCCAATATCTCCAAATGAACTAAACCATGAGAAAATTAATCTCCAACTACGAATACAAAATCATCAAGAAACCATATCATAAGAGAATATACATGTAACTACTCAGTTAAACCTTCAATGGACAATAAGAAATATCATTAATAGACCCACATGTATCCACCAATACAAGGTGAGAAGAATACACTCAATCCTTACTAATGACTCACATCACACAACCAATTCAACATGGGGAATCAAAATAAAAACATCACAAAATCCTCTTTCCATAAAAATATCTATACAAAAAACCACTCATAAACACTATAAAATACAAAATGATTCCACTATTTCAAACAACAAGAAAAAAAATCAAAAAGGACTACTGAAATGTTTAATTATATATCATTATTAAGATGATATAAAAACAAAAATATAGGGAGATTACATAATTTGTACCTCATGTACTAGACGAGTACCTTCAAGCATCAGCCTTATTCTTGTACTGCAAAAAATAAAACATGAATATATTATTTTTATAATATCTACACATTGTAAATCATTTTTAATGATGTAAGACATTAAAAAAATTAGTATAATTAAAATAATATCAATATATTACTTAACAAGAAACACTAAGAATTATGAGTATTAATATATAACAAAAAATATATAATTATTTGTGACCACTATGAAGTTAAATAAAAATATGATGGTAGGAATATGGGAAATTATATATTTAAATATATGGTTTTATGAATAAAAATTTATTGGAAAATATATTTTATGCAATCAATTCACTCTTTGGGAAGTGATTTTATACAATAAAAATTATTTTTTTTCCAGAATGAGTTTTATTTTAATTTTTTAATAATTATATTTATTTTCTTACAAATTAAGAAATTATATTTAGTAAAATAAATATCATTTATGGAACCGTCTTATAAAAACTAATAGAGCTGAAATTTTGAGGGTTTTTCTTAAATGATTGATTTTCAAATGAAAATTAAAAAAAATTCAAATACAAAAAAAATTTCATTAAATCTGGTTATTTAATAGTCATGCTATATAGTTTTTTCAATTAAATTGAAATATGATTTTTTATTTAAGAAAAAAATAATTTACACTTGTTTAATTAATAATATTTAAGAGTTTAAAATAAGAAAATTGTTATGGTTATAAAAACCATTTTCCATTGTTTTGTAATCTTTTATATTAATAATTAATTCTAAAAATAAAAGAGACTGAATATACAATAATTAAATCCTTGTTTTATATTATTAGGTTAATTTCACTAATATAGATCACTTTAATTTTCGGCTATTTTAAATAGTAACCATGGAAAATATTTTTCATCATGATATTGGTGTAATGGAAAAAACATTGCTATTTACATTCAATAAGGTCTAATAATAATAAAAATAATTTACAATTACATAATTTTATGAATGAAATTAGATATTATCCATCCCAAATTTTAATATATAGAATTCTCGTTTCAATTTCCCTTGACAAAGAGATTTATATTATTTTATGTTATGGGAATTCAAAAATTTTACCCTCTTTCTTGTAATTTCCTTTATAAGGTAACATTCGAAAAAGAATATTTCATAAATGAAAATAATTTTTTAGATTATGAGTTTCTTATGGTGGAACCTTATTTATAATTTTGAGTAATTGTTTAATTACATACAATAAATACATATCCCTTTAATAATACATGTGACAGATTTAGAAAAAAATAATTGTAAATGTTTTAAAAACATATGATATAATATTTTTTATGACCAATGGAGTAGAAAAAATTATTTAGTAAAAGTTAATGTATTGTTATTTTTAAAGATATTATATATGAATTTATTTATTATGTTTAGATCTTTAAACTCAAATTTATTTATTTGTTTCAAAAAATGACATTGATGATATTTTATGAATAATAATTTTTTGGATATTATTTAAATCATAAAGATATAATGCCAGAGGAAATGTATGATCAGAAATGGGTGAAATATTAAATATGTTTCAATGTATGAGATTATTGATTCATTGTAATTGATATAATGTCCCTCTAATATAGAAATATTTGTTAATGTGGTTAATATTAAAATGGGTTTAAAATGGTTTATAACCAAGAGATAATTCTTATATTTACGAATTTAACTTCAAAAAATCTTATGTTACTACTATATATCAATTTCACCCTATCCCAAATCTAATATATGTCATTTTGGAAGAATTTTTCATTTCGATAAAATTTACAAGGCCTAGGTCCATGTGAAATCATTGAGAGGAATAGTTGCTGAATTAGAGATACATTTTATTTTTAAAAATTAGTAACTTTTAATTAAAAATATATATCTGTTTGATGAATTGATCCACACTTGTATTTTTACTCATCCACACCCAGATAGATATTTATAAACAATTTCACAAAACAGATGAATTTACAAGGTTTAATTTGTATTCAATGTACATGACATTAGGTTAGATCTAGCATGAATCCATGTTGGAAAATCTAGCAACCATTTAAAAGAATATTAATTCATAAAAATATTGTAGTGTTTAAGTTGTAATTTTTCTTCTCATTTCCAACCAATCAAATATTATTTAGAATTATTGTTTTCATTGTTCATGATTTCCTCAATATAATCCAAAACATAGCCACTGATGATGAAACTATTTTTCAAATGCTTCAGTACATTTAATCGCCATATTGAAGAATTAATTTGAATTTGATCCTTATGTCTTTGATATAATGGATGTAATAATATCTCTAAAATATATTGCCATGTTGTTTATTTTTATTCACTATTACACACATACTCATAAAAATATAATTGTTGTTGGGATATCAATTTTTCCATGATTTATATTATTCATTTCAATCATTATATAAATCTATGTATGAATAAAAAATATTTAATAATCCTTAAAATATTAATAAAAAATTGTATTGGGTATTATATTTAGTCATATTGAATACCCAATAATTTACGGGTATTAAATTTCTCAATTTTTTATAAACACCAAAATCTATATTTATTTCTACTTTACACTAACATAATTTTGTTTTCCTAATATCACATAACATTTATTCATGAAATTCCTTCTTATATTGAACTCATATTTTTTAATGTATCATCTAAATTAAATACAACTATGTTTTGGTAATAACATATCATTAAACTAAATAAATCCTCTTGATTCAAAATATGTAGTTAATCATTTATTCTAATTTCAAATATGTGAGGATTTCAGGTTATTACATATTATTCCATGGATATGTCACCTTTGGATCATTTTATAAATATGATTACCTAAAATTTTGGGATATTCACTTCATCATCATTATGATTGGAAATAACTAGGTACTCATCCTATATTCATATAAGAAAGAATATCAAAAAATAAAAACCATCATTCAATATTCCATATTGTTTTTTCCACTTTGTTCCTTATTATAGATTAAAATAATACTATTTTATACTTCTATAAATTTGTGAATACTCAGATCAAAATATTTCATCATGGAGATTCATCGCTATTTGAATAATTATTGAATAAATCATTCTCATGACATTTTCAATTCAGAAAACATGGAAGAATTCTTAAATTGATGAATGATATAGTTTCATTGATTATTATAAATTCATCACATGGATTAATGATATCCAACAAATAATTCATTCATACAAGTTCATTATAGACCAAATGTATTCTATAACAATAGAATGTATGGGGGTTCTCTCACAACCCCTAACAAGAACCGACCCATATAATTTATCTCTTCCACTATTTCACCACATATGGATGCACCACTGCTTCTCCCATGTGCTCTATATGGGTTTTTGAACACCTGTATGCCTTATGCATGGGCACACAATACTATATATCTCTATGTAGGTTATCCCAATATGGTTTACCTTTGTATTGTTGACCTACATCCCAAAAAATGGATTGGATGATCTCAGATATGGTATCAATTTATGGATAGACATTGTATTTAATATCTACAGAAATTCTCATGTACAATACAATATTATAACAATGATATATAATACATTATATTCCACAATTAATATTGAATCCCAATATTTTCATCTTCTTCATGAATCATGAGGAAAAATTAATTTATTTTTCTTTTGTTTTTTAATTACCCTTTATGTAATTCTATTTAATTTTATTGGAAATACTTATAACATCCTCCTGAAGACTATTGTCATGTGGTGATAGTAATCTTCTAGAATAGTCTCATTATATTCTTTTCAATATAATTTTACTTAAGTAAACCAACTACTTATATTCAATTTGAACTCATATGAATATAGATTTAACACTAATGGTAAATAGTAACTGTCAACAAAATTGAATGGATAATTTTATATATTTTAAATAAAATATCATTTCATAAACCGATATGTAGTGTCCATGATTTACCACTTCATCGACATATTGAATGATTGAAAACCAATGTGTCATGATCTCAATAAAAACTAATTTGGTATTCTCTAGTATATATCACTTTATAAATTTAACATTCATTTTGTGTGGTCAATCATTCTCCCACTTTTTAAAATAAAATTAAAATGATAAGAGGGTGGATTCTTGTTCCACTCAATCTTTTTTTTTTGGAATTTCTTCTTCTTATTATTAATTATGTATAATTAAACATGGTCCTATTATCAAACACCATCTAGTTGGTCTACTCAAATTCTATGATGGCTAACCCAGCATTGGAAAAAAGGGAGATACAACATAGGTAGTCTATGTTGTACATTAATAATCGGGAATGTGGTATCATGATCAATCAATCTAAATTATTTTATAGAGTTTGTAAATATTCATATTTTTCAATTAAATTTTATATTATGTACATAAATCAACAAAAATAATATAAATTTCATGTGATAAAAATATTTTTCCCACTTTTTTTAACATATCATCTAGGAAACACTATACCTTAATTGAAATAATTAATACAATTACAAAAAACTGAAGAATAATTGATTGGAATAACTCATATTGAAAACTTATTGATATATTTTTATAGTCCATAAACAAAATATAGTGAATATTTAAGAACTTCACCCCATTAATTATCAAACTGAAGGGACACGTCTATGTACATCCATTATAAGTATTTTAATACAAATAATTTTACAAATAGGTAAATAATTAGTTACCTTAATGATTATCATTTAAATAAAATGTGATGAGTGATTCTTATGAACCTGTATATATTCTATGATATTATAGGATTCTTCCAATTTTATAGTAAACAAGTTTGTGTTTTATATTCATTAGGTATATTTCATTCCATTTATGTCTATTTTGGTCATATGAACGTGCATTTTTTCAAAACAAGATCAGTCATTACATGTTGTGTAGACTCCTTCTTCTCAATATTATATATCAATGTTTCATTAAAAGAATTTTTATTTTTCTTGAAACCATGAGAAATTTTTTTATCTTAATTGAAAAAATTACCACACTGTTCACACAAATTTTTTGTTTTCACCAAATAACAATATTTTCAAATCTTATCTAGTTCCTAGTCATAGTTTTATTTCAAAAAAATGAAAATGGTGTTTCTTTTCTTTTCTTGATTCTTTATTTTTTTCATCCTTCTTATTTTTGTGTTTATACTCGTGTGAAACCCAAAATGGTTCATTTTGTTCCCATTCCTACCAAAAAAGAGGCATATTATATTTATTTTCACAGTAATCACATTATTTTTCACATATTTATTAATATTTATTTTTTAAAAAAAATTATTCATTTTTTAAATCATAAAATTGAAATTTCATCTTATTTACATATCTATTTCAATTTTGATGTGTTATTAATTTTTAAATCAACAGATTATTTTTCCTCGATTACTACATTCCAAACCCCACTATAAAAATACGATATTATTTTTAAATACTCCTAGAAATCATCATGATATTTATATATATTGATTATATAATTATTTATTACCAATAAATTCTCCATATATTTTCCACATTTCTACTTCACATTATATTTTATCCCCGTAAGTGTTTTTCAATTATATTATCCCATAATGAAAGAGTGTGGAATCAATTAATTGTATGATGTTAAAAATTAAAACTACATAAAGAGTAACCAAAAAAATCATCATTTCATTTCTTCTTAAAAATGTTGTATGTTTTTGACATCACAAAAAAAATTACAAAATACATGTAATTTTGTTCTACCATTTTGCAAGGAAAATCTAATAACACTTTACATCCATTCATAAAGATATTGTGGATTAATATAAATCACTATTCACCCATATTAAAATATATTTAATAAATGAATTAGCAATATTAATCAAAAGCACAATAGAATTCATAGATATATCTGGAGAAAGGGTAACCTATTTATTTGATCCAAAAATACATTTATCTATTGAAAATCTCAAGATCTTTATTGCATATGATTGAGTATTTTCATAAATTTTTCCTTTACCTGATTAGTTATTGGTTGTAATTTTTTATCAAAAACATTGGAATTATCATATTCATTTCATTAAATATTTCATAGATTTACTTATAATTGAATAAATTTTATATTGAGATAAATATTTTCTTATCCATCATAATTCATGATTTCTTCAAATGCAAGCATCATATACCCACCCTATTAAATTCATGGGGAATCACTATATCTATTATATATTTCTATGAATGTTTTATTATTCATAAAAGGAAAATAATCCATTTAGTCACTTCATGTTGAAGGTTATTAATCCTCATTTGTAGCCATCATATTTACCATTCAGGAAAAATAAATCAAAAATGTCCTAGGGAAAAAAATTAAAAAAAATTAAAGGGAAAAATTAATTTTTTTATTTTCCCATTCATGTACAATTGGCATTATTTAAATCCACCATTATTACTATTCCGTAAATATTTAATGATTTCATATGGATGTGATGCTATAGGACCTATTATATGTTCGTGATCTATGTGAAATCCTAGATAGTGGGAGATGGAGAATCTGTGATCCTTTTAAAATTATTAATTTTTTATTTAATTATCATGTGATGGTTAAAGCCATGATCCAATCATCTAGATTTAATCCATCTATCCTCATATAATGCAGTAAAATGTAACATAGCTCACATAATTACATGTTTTTATTAAAATTCATACTTTATACATTGTTTTTTATATTTTATGACATCGATTCACACTATTAAATAAATTTTAATTTAATTATTTATGTTTCAAAAAATTAACAATAGGAAAACCACGCACAATTCATGATTAGAAATGATTTTTGGGGAATGAAACAATATGGTATCTTTAGAATATATTCCCTCTTGTATTATTCGTAAAAAGTTCTTATATTTTATTTATATTTCAAAAATCTCTAGTTTTTATACTGTCATCCAATAAATGTATCAATATTCTAGATAATCATCTATGAGGATGGCATTACCTGATAATTCCTACTGGTACAGTGTGCACATTTTCCATGTTCTTCTTATGACGAATTAGTGAAATGTTTAATAGAACGAATACTACACTTTAACATCATTTAAACTGTATAAAACATAAATGTAAATATCCTCTGGTCCTGAAACAATTCTTCAAATCATAGTGTATGAGTGATGGAAATTTTTGAATAATTTCATATCATTGGCTACACGTTACATTGTTACAATGACTCTATAGAGATATACAAAATATATTTTATTGGTGTTTAATTATAATTTCCTTCATGTTAATATTTATACAAAATAAAATTTGCATAGGATATAAATTATTCCATCAGTGTAATTCTTTCATTAAATCCTAATTTAATTTTTCTATGAATAATCACATTATTTCAACATTTAAATATAAATTCCTATACAATGTTGCATTTTATATTTACTCATTTTGAATAACAAATAATTTTTTTGTATTCTATTTCTCATTTTATCATTAAATACCTCAATGATAGTTAATTTACCTGTTGCATAACCATCTCATGAAATTTCATGTTACCCCTTATTTGTGTACATACACCATCATCAAGTATCCATTCCATCTTTTTAATGTTTTAAAACAAGTAAAATACCCATTGGTTCATGTAAAAAATTATCTTCGCACTAAATCAACCTTTTGGGATTACCCTATTCATGTATAGATGCATTAGAATTTCAAATAACAATGTATTTTGTTGGTATTTCCTTCTTCTTCCAATGTTGAAATTTCCCACATGGTTCAATGTTTAAATATAAATAACCAAAAATGGGAAATTCACTTATTCATCACATTTACTAGAATACCAGAATGTAATACCCCATATTCATGCATGCACTCATAGATAAGTATTTAGTTCATAATTTTAAATTTCAAATGGTCATGAACTCATTGTTTTAGCACTAAAATAAAAATTATATCGAATTATTAATTTGTAAATTCCCAAAAACACTAAACTTGATTTCTATTCATGTGTATTCATCATTTTTTAGTACTCATTTTATAAATCGTCATCACATCATATTCAACTAACACCACATTCATATATTCTAATAAACTTGAATTATATCAGGTTCTCATATTCTCATCAATTATTCATACAGATATAAAATTATAAAATGTTAATTTTTTTATGGAAGATAAAATTTCATTGCATTATTTAGATAAATAACACATGATCTTCATCTTTTTCAATGCTTGAAATAATCCATTTCAATGAACTACACTACATGCATTTTTGAATGTGTGATGTTGAAGAGAAATATCCTTCTATGATCAAGTAGTCCAAATCCATTAAATCAAATTTCCATAGAAACATGTTTCATTTATGTAAATTAGTAATATTACGTCACCCATCATATAACTCACATCGAAAGTTATCATATTGAAACAATTTATAATATAAATTGGTGTTCATTAAACTCACCATAAGTGAGTTCTAGGGACCACTCTCAATCCCCTACTTGATATCTATCATCAAAGAACTCTCTAATGACCTGTCACACAAAATATTTGTGCCAAAAATTCTACTATTTATGAATAATAGATTTCCCTCTCCTTTAGAATATAAGAATGTGGCAAATCCCATATATTCTTCCATGAAGACTACACCGAGATGGGCTTCCTTGGTAGTGGTTAACCTGTGTGTCCCATAAATTTGTTGGTTGATCTTGGATAAGGATGAAATGTATTGTTGGGCCATGTTTCTTAATAACTCCACCAATTATCTTGTAAATATAAACATCATATGTATAAAATATGATAAAAAGACTTTTACAGTAACATTTTCCGACCTTCTTCATCTTCTTCATTAATTTTCATGTAAATTATATTTATTTTTTTGGGACTTCATAATTTTCCATCATTCAATAGTATTTATTCTGTAAGGAAATATAATTCTCATCCTCTTATAATCTTCTGCAAACTGGATAGTTAAAGCACCTTCCATGTCGATTAATATTCATTTTTGAATAATTTATGTTTTTTAATGACATTAACATGATTTATGTAATCTTATATTTTAATCACATTTCTTTTACATATATTATTTGAACAAACTATCAACACAAAAATATTGAGAATATTATAATATTTACATTATTTTTCATTTCATGAGTCCAAAATAATTTACATGAATCACCACTTAATAAACTTTTTATTTATTTAAAATAAATTTAACATGGCCATAACAACAATATTATATAATCATTTGTTTAATTCTAATTGTCTCCTCCCCAAAAAAAATATAAAAAGAAACCCCTATATTTGATAATTCAAATCACATTGACCAATATATCTCAACTAAACTCATCCTAGTTCCCTTATCAGCTACAATATACATTAATTGGATGTTCCTGTATTATTAAAATATATCTCCATGATTTTTCAGAAATTGATCATATGTAATCAACCAAAGGGTAGTTAAATCCTACTCGGCATCTATCAATTTATATCTTCATCTTCCTCCTAAAATAAATCGTATAACTCATAAAAAATAAATATAGAATCCAAAATATGATGAAATGTAATCATGATTATGGAACTATCTTGTTACCTAACATTTATGTCACATATGAATTAAATGTTCCCATCATGAGTACATGTGAACTACCGAATCCATGGGGTGATACAATTTATTTTTCACCACTGACATTCATCAATTTTAATTTAGATTGTGTTGTCATTTATATATGAAATTTATGAAATTATTTTTATTCTGTAATTATAATATTATATCTTCAATAATTACATCATATCCATTGGAAAATGATTACACTAATCATGTGTATATGTGGAAGACCATCTCCCTGATGTGATGTGATTCATTTTTCATTTCTATTTTAATGTGATTATAAATATTATTGATCAATGATATAAATATATAATTTAAATTATTAATTTTGTTATATATTTGTAAAATAATATTTTTGATACTTTCCATATTCTATAATGAAAATAAAAATATAATTCATGTGAACATACATCATACTGTCTCTATGAATGGTGTAAATAATTTTCATATATATACTTATTTGGGGTGATTATAAATAAGTTATAATGATATATTTGAATTTAATATCATGAAAAAATAGTGATTATGGTACCACGCTAATGTTACAATCACAAAAATTGCTAATCCAAAACTATCATAATAAATGAATACAGTTGACCGTCAAAAAATGAAAATATTATTAAGTAATTTTTAATAAATATGTGTTGAATAGTTCCAATTATATCATAAATACTTATATAATTATGTGATATATTTTCTAATATGTATGGATAACATGGGAATTTTCTAAATATATACATATTTTATGGGTGGACAACTATTCAAAAGATGTATATATGTTATTACAACAATTGATGTATAATTATTGAAGTGTATAATTTTTGGGGTTTGTGAATTACTTTATAGAAGTATTATATTAATGATAATACAGTTATAATAATCAAGAAGTATTGAAAAAATTTTAGTTATAAATATTTCATTGGAGATCTGAAGACATATATTGAATGTTACGTATAACCAAAATATGAGTTTTAGTTTTATAGATATATATTTGGAGAAAACATGATAAATGGAAAGATAACCCTCAATATGTTCCTAATGTAGTGATAATGATGTTTCATTTTGATGAAGGGATGATAGCTAAAATAATGTAAATTACATAGCTTTTGTGACCATGAAACTAGTTATTGAATTAATGGAAATGTGATTTATTCCATTCTTGATGGTGTTTAACATATTTTCATTCTTATGGAATATATTATAAAATGATATTATTTAGAAGAATTTATTTTTTCATTGAGGTTTTTTATTCATGTTATATATATATCTTAAGAGAATATATGATCTTGGTATTAATTCATTTGATATGTGACATTATATCCCAACATATGATTTTCAATATAAAATGTTAATGTTGGTCGTAAAAATTATAATGTGATGAATAAATCATAATTTAGAGTATTTGAAAATGGTCAATCAGATTTTTTGAGGATTATTATGGTTAACTATATATGGAATGGATTAAATTGAACTCTATGAGTTATTATAGATTATTGAGAGATTAATGTGTTATATTTATCCATATCGGAAGACTTTTGATAACCATATTTGGTATTATTATATACATTTAGATATATGTTATGAATTTTCCATCATTTATGAAGCTTGTTATTTAATACATGTAAATTTTAGTTCATTATTCACTATAAAATTTCATCATGAATATTCACTACATTGGGTAAGAGTTGAAGTGGGAAGAGATCAAGGAGTAACCTAATAATGAATTTAGGATTATGATATGGAAGGAATAAATAAACTATATTTTCTATTTTACTCTATAATGATTGATAAATAATAATTGAACCTTTGGAAAATATGTTGAAATAAAATAGTTAATTCATTTACATTAATTTTATAGAATTATAGTTATTGTAACCCCTCATTGTATTGTTGGTTTTTATTATTATCTTACTGATGGTCATGTTCTATGTCCCCTTATAATAGACCATTGGTTGTAGTTTTATAATCAATGAATATTGTTCAGTTCAATATAAATGTTCTTAATATATGGATACAATATTATGTATTATTAAAGGTGCCCTTCATATTTTCCATTTAACCTTTTTGAAATATGTTTTTCTCCCTCTTTATGATTTGGGATTTCACAAAATTTACATTAAATTAGTGATACATTAGGGATTCAAATAAAATTATAATAAAACTATTAATTTAGTGACGATAATGAAAAAACCTAAATTATTATTTAAAAAGAATAATATTCTCTATAGTTTTCTTAACATAAAACATAGAGCATTACGAGAGCTAAGATATATTAAATACTAAATATGGGAAACAAAATAATGAAAATAATGTCATACATAATGAAAATACATTGATAAATAATTTCAAATTAATGACACAAATTTTAGTGAATTCAATTTTTTGTTCCGAAATTAATTTTCATCAAAAATGATTTTTATTTAATGTTCTATGTGAAAATTCAAATTAATTAATTCTACATTTAAAAATATTATTTTATAAAAAAATCATTTTTAAAATTTTCTTATAAAAATCCTTGGGTCATTTTTTTAAATTCTTGGTTTTCTAGTTAATAGTTAAATTTTAAAATTTTCAAATACACTCATTTATTATCATTCAATCATGAAATTTAATTATACCCTTATATTATTTATTTTTTAAAAATGTTACATAAGACCGTTATTTTGGAATCATTATTTTAATTTTTTTAATCATAAATATTCAAGGTTTTGATATATGAAAATTATTATTATTAAAAAAATTTATATCTAAAAATACTTATAAAATGAATTTTTGGAATTTATATTAAAATTGAATTTTTACACTTATAGATAACAAATCAAGAAAACTAAATTATATATTTGGAATCATTTGGTTAAAAGTTTGGAAAATATTGATTTATTTTTAGTCATTATGCATAGTAAATTTGTTATTTAATATTTACCTCAGTAAGTACAAAATTACTAAAACATGGTTAAAACAATAATATAATGCCACAAAATCAACGGATAATAGGAATTTATTTTATTGTATATGATAAATTAGTCAATATACATAAATAATTAAAATATATAGAATTTTGTTTTCATATTCCCTTTATAATGTTGTTTATAATATTTTAGGAAATGGAATTTCCAAAATGTCGCTATCATCCTTTTACTTCATTTTATATGATCATATTGGGATAAAAATGTTTTATAAATAAACAATAAAATAATTTTGAACCTTTTTAATTTATTTTATTAACGTAATTTAATTTTAAATTTTACTAATGGCGTAATTATATTAAATATTAACAAAATACTAAAATAATGATGTTGAATAATTAGACAAAATCAATGTCAATTATTTTAAAAACAATATTAGTAATATTTTTTCAAGGAATTAAATTTTATAATGAAAAAATATGGTTTATATTAATGTAATATTAATAGTTAAAGATTTTATATTATAATTAATTTTTTATAATGATGTCCTTAATGAAAAATTAAATGAATAGTTCTAAAATTACTTTTATTTTACTATATAAAAAATTATAAACAAATTAATTATTTAATAATCTTTAAAATTATGAAAGAAGAAATTTAGTTTGGGAAATGGTTAGAATGATAATCCCTTGTCCATTTATTCTCATGTTTTTACCTTTTTTATAAAATTATAATTCTTTTAAATTGAAAAAGTTGTTACAATAGTTATGGATGAAACATGTTTATCATCGGATTAAAACCATATATAATGGCATGATTTATAATTATATAATTGTATATCCTATTAAATTAATAAATATATATATATAATCAAATCCTATTTTTAAATTCATTTTTTTAAAATATTTATTCATAAATAATTATATTTTAATATTTTGTTAAACTATATTTGTTTTGTCTCCCACAATTTGAAAATGAAACCCCTATATTCACTTATTCATACCAATGTTCAATATCTACCTCAACCATTTCCTAATAATTTATATTTTAGTAATCCTTATACAAGAATTATACATAATTTTATTCAAAAATAATGATTCTAACATCCCTAAAGGAAGGATCTAACAGAGGAAAATCAAATGATAAAAAATCATCCCTCGTGACCTAATTCAAAAAATTTCATTATATATATTCTATAAACATATGTTATTTATGAAAAATAATTGTGACACCCTAAACATATTGAACCAATGATGGAAGTCCACATGTCATAATGCATGCCTCCTGGTACTCAAGAGGATGTCGACTAAAGGAGATATCATAGAGATAATGACTTCATAAATAGAGTTGAGCATTAAGGATAAGTAATAATATATAGGAATATGAATTATATTAAAATAAATTCAATAGTAGATGAATAAACAATAATTATAATACCTCTAACCATCTCTAGAATACGTATGAAATAACAACCAATCAATAGATAATAGAAAATTTGAAAATAAATTCTTATAAAAATTTTGATGATAATATTTTTCATGTGTCTACAAAACTAGAAAAAAAAATTGTACTCAGTAGTTAGAATATAATTCTATAAATATGATTAAAAAATATTCCAAGAACAGTATAATAATCCATAGAACCTACCCAGTCAATGGATACTAAGATTCATACTAATAAAAAAATCAAGATTATGTGTCCAAATATCTATTCTCCCCCTTATCAATACATTATTAAATATAATATTCACAGGTAACAATGGTGTCCAAGATTGGGTGTGAGATGAATCTCAATAATCCATCAACAATGGTGTCTATATAATTCCGATGATGTATATGATCTTAAATAGTGTTTCGGTTAATATAAAATTAATGTAGTATCATAATTTAGATACATTGATAACATATTCAAACATAGCTTGAATCTGATTATATAATAAATAAATAAATTCATTACCTTCAGTTTATATATGAAATTCAGGTTTTTTATGACTTCCAAATCATGTAACATGATAATATTAATGATAAAGTATACATGTTATATTAAATCATTCAATAGTGACAATTGTAACAAAGATAATATATAGTTTAATAAGAAAACATGTCATGATTATAATTTATGAGATCTAAAGTAATAACAATGGAATCATTAACATTGGGTTTAAATCGACCATTATAATAACCTATATCATAAAAATAATGGGTTTTAGTATAATAAAAATGGAATCTCCTCAGGAATTCAACTATAATAGTTCAATCATTTTTCAAGGATCTCATCCAATGTAAAGATTTCTATGAATTATTATTCACATTGGGGTGCATATATGGCCTTATGTGCTCGAATACGTTAGTCTGGATATGAGGAGTGTATCCAAGGAATCTTAATATACAGTTGATAGTTATGGTTTCAAATGGAATCATTCGAGGCATTCAGTAAAAAATATGTACCATTTTCCCAGGTGGGTATCAATCATAGAAATTAACTAATTGTATCTGAATGGAGTCCTCTCAATTCTCATGGAATTACCTCTACAATCAATGAAATCGATCAAGTCATACCATTTCTATAAATATGAAATTGTATTTATGAAATTGTCACCTTATACATAATTCATCATTTATATTTGGTCTTGTAGTACTCATGACATTATTATTTTAATGGGTTTAATCCATTCCCTTCCATACTATGTGGAAATGGTAAGAAGGACATGACACCATTTAGTATTTTAATTACATAGTCAATAATTTTGTCCACTCTACAACCAGATTTTTTTTTATTTTCAAAAATAGTTTTTAGTTATGTGAGAATAGAACAAGAAAAATAGGCTTAGGATGCATGTAAAAAAGGATCCACCATTACAGACACAAGCCATAAAAACACAAAAAAACATGAAAAGAATGCTAATAGTAAGCAGAATCTAATAATAATAGGATCTTTCTATGGAGGATGTCAGATGGTGTGGGATTCAATGATAGAACTATGGAATGAGGGACCACAAGACCATTAAGACACAATGAACAAAATCATCCAAAAATTCATGGATTCCGTAGAGAATTACTAAAGAATAGTTGTGTGTGAAGGATCATGACACAATGTCAGAAGAAACCAAGGATATAAAAAACAATCTAGGAATAGGAACCACGATAGTTGTCGGAAAAAAAAATTTATCCAGGTTCAACAACCATTGTCTATGTATGAACCAACTAGTGATCCACACTGCAGTATCCCATGTATAAAAATAATATATCCTATGAAACAGAGGATTCCAAAATGACACCTTTAAAATGGAGGTAGATCGCACACTAGTGAGGTTGCAAAAGCACATCAGAAAGAGATATGGGGGCGTCCAGTAATGCATCACCGACAGAGAGTGAAATGCCACACACCCAATTAATATATTTAATCATCTTATATTAATGAATAAAATTCAAAATACACATTATATTCATTATCATTTGAAAATTTGATTAATTAAATTGGAATTAATGTTTGTAAGTTCAGAACACACCCAAATTGTTCAATAGGTCGATCCAAATAAGAAAACAAAGTATAAATGATGAAACTCAGTACTTGGGGTGGAAATCATTCAATAATATAACTACAATGATAATGAACAATTATGAACAAGGCTCTAGAACATGATCTTGCTGATTTGAAGAAAAGAATGAAAATTAAATTGGATATTCTTGATGAAATCAATGCATAGATCATGAAGGTGATTTATAAAACATTAAGACATGAGGGTCTTTTTAAATACCACCTATTATATTTTTGTACCAATATATTCACCTAGTATATGAATTTCATTTTGAATTGATAAAAAGAAACAACAAGAACATATAAATTCCCATAAAATAATGCATATGTCCGGATTAGAACAATATTTATCGATGGAAAGGAAAATGAAAAATATAATCTATGGATTATATATATTACAAGAAGGAATACATCATTATTATGAAATATTGAATTGGATTTTGAATGGAGAGCTAGGAGAGAATCTCAAAAGGAAAGAACTCACTATATCCAATAGTGGGAAAAGAAGGTCCCTATAACTAGAAATACAAATATGACAGAGGGGTAAATTTACTAGAAACATATTAGAATGTTGTTTTTTTACATATGAAAAATATGGTTACCGGTTTTGGCCACATGGTTTGACAAATAATTCACCAAATGTTCACATCCCTCTACTAATGGAGGGAATATCATGGTTTAATTCACATGGTATGACTAACCATGTGAAAACAATATATCAAACTAATATGTATTTTTTGAGATAAACGCAGTAGCCTAATGCCCTTGGTTTAATTTTAGGTAAATCCATGTGACATTATTGGGAACTATGACTACACATATCAGGATTAATATAAAACTATATCCAAGATCATAGGGTATCTATTAGTCAGATGTCTCATTACCTTTATCCCCCTTCTAGGGTTATAGATCCAAAAAACCCTCGAACACCCCACAAATCCTACATTACCTCATAATGAATCGTTAATAGGTGAATAATTAAGATGATTATTGAATAATTTAGGATCAATAACACATAGAAAATGGGTTTCATTACACTCTTCCAACCAAAATTGAACACATCAACGAGTTTAACTTCCAATGTTGGTTGAAACAGCATTTAATAAAAACACTACCAAGGAGAATTTTATTCTTCTTTCATCTCCCAAGTTTCATCGTTTACACATACATTTTTCTATAGAACTCATGTGAATGGTATTTTATTAAATCAATGGTCCTTAATGCTTCAGTCGATAATGTTTTTAAGATACCCCTCAAAATAAAACCAACATCTAATTAAACATCAGCAAGACCAAACATATCATATGGTTCAACATGATAAGTTAAAATCAATGATTCTTGAAAAAAGGATGTGAATAAAATGGTAAATCAATGTTATAATAAACAGATTATATACCATCCCAACTCTGTCTGGGTATAAAAATGGCCTGATATAATGTAGTTTCATATTCTCTTTCCTCTTTGACCATCTATGCAGATGTATGTGTGATAGTTGTGGGAAAACATTATCCCTGACCTAAAACTACCAAGGTCTTTATTGGATATCCTCAAAATAATTAAATCTAGTATTATGAGTGAACATATTTTTCCAAAGCAACTAAAATATCTTTGAATGTTCCATCACAAAAATGGGGACATAGAAGAGATGCCTCTCCTACCACTATCTGGCATAATGGAGAATAGAACAACAACACATACATGTACTCATAATTTTCCATATAAATCGTATCCTAGTAGATATTATTTTCAGTGTAACATCTAGTATTATATATATATATTTAAAATAATAGTGGAATTAATTCATGACATGGTGTTGAGAAAGAGTGTGATTTTGAGGCTCAGTTTTCCTAGAATAAATGATTAAATAATATTAAATATATAAATTATCATGCAGAAGTAGTTATTTAGAAAAAATGGGATAACTTCTAAATAGTTCCCCAAATCATATATTATAGGGTGTTATTGCATTTAGAGATACTACATTACCCTATGAAAGGCCTAGAACTGGTCATTGTTGGTTGGGTGTGAAATTTTGTTTTTGGAAAATTTAATTAATAAAATAGATTAATGATTTCATTTATTTTAACATTATGAAGTGATGTGTTTTTTAAAATTAACAGCTTTCCATGGGACCAAGGATTGAAATACATAACCCTAGTGAAATCACATGGAGTATTAGGGAAGAATAATATAGAAATATATCGATGAATAACGATGAAAGGTGGATCAAGATTGTTCTTTTGGTATCTTAATCAACAAAGAATCCTAAAAAATGAACAATACATCCTCAATTTAAGACATTATGACATTGAATTCCTTATTTCCCATTATTATAATTAAAAATGAACTTGGATCAATCCATGATAATTTTGACATATGGTCCTATAATTCTTGTGGGATGGGTTGACAACATGATTGATTTGTGGATGATTATTATTATTGTTTTGTTTGTATTCTTGATAAATATTATGGAAATGTATTGACGCCGCAATAAACTATATTCAATCTTCATTCCAGAAGGTTTTTCTATGAGAATTTCATCCCCCATTTCACAATCATTTTTCATTCTTCTTCAGATATAAACAGATGATCATTGTGCCTTTGATTTGCAACTCAATGATCTGAGATACATTATCCCACATAAAAAACCTACTAGAGGTGGGATGACTATGGAGATGTACGGATCAATGTATCTTCAAAAATATCATTATTCGATCATTATTTGTGTGGATGATCCGAATCATATTTCTGCAATGATTTAAGCTCTGAACCTCACTGATTTGGTGCTATGATGGTGAGGAGACAATGGATCATCTATTTTGGGACTAACGGACAAATAGATCGAAAACCTCAGGATTGTCCAAGGTGCATGCATGAAGACCTATTATTTTGGAAATTTTTGATGATCACAACGTTACCTCATGATACCCTTCATGTTGGACAATATAATTGGATGATATTGTTTTGAGAAGCCATAATGTGTCACAAATCATGCGAATCCTTCCATGAGAATCGATGTGTATCTCAGGGGATACCCTGACACAGGGTAGAGTACACAACATGTACATAACCTCTCGGTCAAACCCATACTAAAAACACTGGCTATCATGGGTACTAGTACACATGAATGCATATAGATTTTGGCATTGTGTACCGGAACATGACCAAGGAATACAGGTGGACCCCACATTGAAGGAAACTGTGTGTGAGACATTCTACATGATGTGAATTCATTTTCTACATGACATGCATTTTTTATATGGGTCATTGTACACAGTAGTACCTGGGGTCAAGGGACATTGTGTGAGATCCTACTATATGCGGGGGATCCCTTTTTACATGGCGTGTCATTTTTTTCCACTGTATCATGTAAATGTTTCAATAGGTATTGTGCCGTTGATAGTATACCTAGTGGTTGGTGTCTATCACTTTCTACATAATGTAGTATGATTCCTTTACAATGACTTCCTGGATAGAGTTTTTGGAATCCCCAAGAGAGTCAGTGAGGGGTTATCTATTCATTCTTCGTTCCCTAGGTAGATATCTGTAGACAGATGTGACCAGAAGTTTTGGGAAGCATTCCTCTACATAGACGGTTCTTCTCGACGGAGTTCCTGGCATCACCTTATTTCAATAGTTTGATCCTCATGTGATGTATCATATATCTCATAAGATCAATTATGATATCATTTTCATGATGATTTCTAACAAACATTACTTCTCAAAGAGATTCCATCAGTTCTATCAGACTCATGAGTGCATTTTACTTGATAAGTCCATCATAGAATCATTAGACTGGATACCTAGTTGTGGTGTCCGTTAGCTGTGACATACCTCGAGACTACAAGTCTTTTTAGATTATATATTTATATTCATGTTATATTTAGTTTTAATGTACTTCGTTAGAGGTTATTGTATCATTCCATTGTGTATTTATTGGTGGTTTCGGGTGTTTTACTGGGTATTATTATATGCTCCCCTACACGGGATTTTCCGGCATGTGTCATGTATTGTGTAGATGCGTGAAATTTTGATTGATTCTTATGAAGACCACGACTAGATAGATAATTGCGAGTTATGAATAGATGATATGTTCTTATGGAATTGTTCCACAGTCCAAGTGCATATTTGTTTATAGGCTGGACTTGGTAATTTATAGATTGTATTGGTGGGATTTTATTCTCTCCTTGTTTAAATTAGTCTTTTAACATCATTCGTACTCTATTAGTTGGTATAGTGGTATGAATTTATTTAAATTTTTAGTGTCTTTTATTTATTTTATCATTTTAGTCCTAGAGATGTGTGTCCGTACAATTACATTGTAAATTCCTCCATTGTTAGGGAGTTTCCTACTCAGTGATAGTCACCATCCCCTAGCCTATTGGATAAAGTTTTGGGGAGTCACGACATAGGCCCAATTGGGATGAGGTGTGATAGAGTTCAATCAATGGTGTTTAGTTCATCCTTTGGGCTGAGAGTCTATGAGATTAGTTTGTTGAAATAGTGTTAACTATTTCATGTTTTGATTACAGGACTGCGACTCCACTGTTGGTGCGACAACTGACGTATCCATACACCAGTACACTGATAGCCTACTTTTTGAATCAGTACATGAGAGAACTAGTTTCACGGATATCAATCGTACATGAATCATATATATAAGAACATCTTTTTATCTTATAGGGTGTGTCTCTGATGCATACCAGCTAGTATCCATCAACTCGATCAGGATGATGACACCCTCGGTGAAATTAATTCGGTATAGGGTCATGTATCCCAGATGATACCTCTAGGTGGTGACCCAATATTCTACCACAAATGATTTTACCCACGGTAACTATAGTAATATAAGTTGAAGATCACATTATAAGAATTATCTATGTGTTTCAGATACAGTATTCCCTTAGAGTTTTTGGGGAGCCCAACCCTTAGGAAAATAAAGATTGGATTGAGGCAGTGACCCCAATTTTTCCTCTACTAATAAATACTGCTAATTGGATATTGATCATGGTGGTGATAATTTTTTAGATATCATTAGATATATCATGGAGTTTGGGTATCCATACTCATGATGAGGTGAAACTCTCATGGATATAGTTCGATTTCCACTTCAGAGATGAGTTTTTTCCCATTAATGTAAGATATGTGTCTATACAAGGGTTTTTTATCTCCTATTGGGAAGTATATAAGTGGATGACTATTAATCATGAATCCCCAACATCCCCATGTACAAAATGTATATAATCAGTGATTAGTACTTCATGAATCAGACCATAAAGAGGGTATATAAAGATTCATGTGAGCCAATATTATCCCTATAATAATTCATACTTACATTTGGGGTTCTAAAGAGTGATTTGGCGGTTGAGTGTTTCTTGGCTGGGTAAAGATAGAACGTGACATTTAGTAGTGGATAGGTAGGTGTAGAGACAATTATTATATGGATTCTTCATCAGATACAGGGATCTGAATGTGGAAGATATTACAGGAGAGGGTTCCTGGACAAGGGATTTACATTTTAGGGTTCACATTATTGATCCAGTCAGCTTAGGGAGAGCTGGTGACACTCATGTGACACCAGGGTGTATCTCACTCGAGATTTTCCATCCATATGTGATCATAATAGGGATACAATGTATGGACCACATTGGAATAGCCATAGATAGTACCAGGAAAATCCACAAGGTTGAGAATGTGTCAAAGGAGTTGGGAGAGAAGCGGGAGGTTGTCAATTTTTTGACTGGTTACCACCACCATTGGTTGTCCATGACTTGCTCATGGAGTTGGATGATATGTATGGGCATAACACAATGTGGACTAGGCTGATCAGAAAGGGGCTATGGAAATGATTCAACATATAACCTGTGACGTTTCTACTATATTTTTTGTAATAATAGACATAGTTTATATTCTTTCCATTCTCACCACATATTTTGATTGGGACCTTCAGTTTCTGGTAGAATATTTGAAATGAACCTTATTATGGGATAAAGCTATAGGAGGATAATCGATGATCAAACATCATTTCTAACATCATGAAAATACCATTAGAGGTTATAGTTTTAGTTCAATCCTTTTTTGTATTTGTTTAGGCTTTTTGACGTCATTCGTGGTGTGTATTGGATATCATTGATCCAAGCACCGATTGGCTATTTTTAGAAAAGGATGTGGTGGGTCCATAATGATGGGATGAGATTTTCATTTTTCGGTGAAAGGGAGAAACATGAATCAAGGGATGGACTCATTTTGAGGATGGTGCTACCGATTAATCATTACATAGCTATCCTGACCCTCAGTGAAAATGACGTTATGAGTTTCCTATTCCCAAGAGTAGTGGGGGAGTATGAGCATGTTTTCCTTGAATATCTTCCATGATTACCATATCACTTGGTGATAGAACTACAAATCTACATAATAATGGGGATGACACCAATATCCTACATCATATCAGATGGCTCGAGAAGTTCTTTAAAATTTGAGGGTGTAATTGGATGATTTTCATAGGAAAGTATTCATGAGACCTAGTGCTTCACCCTATGAAGCCTTGGTATTTTCTTCCAGAAAGGAAGAAGGGATCATGGGGTTGTTTTTGATTACAAATGATTGAACCCAGTTAAAATGAAGAACATGTTTCCACTGCCGAGGATCAATGACCTATTTGTTTAGTTGAGGGGATCATGATGGTTCCCAATGGTTGAACTCATATTATGTTACTTGTAGCTACGAGTACTATATGAGTATATACTGATATTGACTTTTAGACAACAATATGAAAATTATATGTACTTTTTGATTCCCATTGGCATGAAATACGACTCCATAATGTATGCGGGACTTATGAAATGGATTTTCTAGCCTTAATTTTACCGATTTATAGTTGTCTTCATCAATAATAACCTTTTATATGTGACATATGATGAGAATAACAAGAGACACATACATATGGTTTTGGAAATAATCCATGATCAACATCTTTATGGGAATCATTCTATGTTCCAATTATGGATTTTGGGGGTTAAATTTCTAGGAGATGTTATCTTCATAGATGGAGTAGTAGTGGACCTGGCCATACTGTAGGTACTGATAGCATGTGATCAAACCAAGAGTGTGGAGGAGGTGAGAACATTTCTTAGGGTGGAAATATATTATAATAGATAATTTCTTTATTTCCCTAGGATAACCTCACCGATGATAGATTTTACGAATAATGGGTATCTATTTGTGTGGATGGAGATTTATATCTTTCATTACAGCAGATGTGGCATATTTTGATGATTTCCTCGATCTTGATAATTCTAGAGGGTGGCCTTGAGTACATAGTGTTTTTTGATGGATGAGGGAATATACATGGATGTGTATTAATGTAGAGTAAAGAAGTGATTTCGTATGGTTCCCCTTATTTCAGAACACCCAATAAGAATTACAGAAACCATTATCTTGATTTGGTAGTGCTATTCTTACCATTGAAAATGTGGCAACACAATCTAATGGGTGAGTGGTTTATCATCAACTTTGATAAAAATTCTGTCAAGTATATCTTCTCATATAATTATCCTCACTTGATGAAATGGTCATGGATTTAGTTCAACTAGGATTATTACAATGATATTATCTATACTCTTGGGAAGGGGAACGTGGTGGAAAATCCTCTCCACATGATATTTAGTTAACATTTTTTAGATGTGGTGTCTTATTATTTTGCCTCATTGCAGTTATCCTTCATGTTTATAGAAGGAGAAGCATAACTCCATTTTTGGTTGTCACCCCCACCACATATATAGTTAGTTAGGGAGGCACAACTTGGGGTTACCAAATCTGAGACCCTACATGCTCGGGTTTCTACATTGTATTTAGCTGATGGATATTCACAAGGTGGGTAGAAACTTTTCCTTTTCAGAGTATGCATAGTTGTACCACATGTGTGCTGAGAGGAGGTTCTAAGGTATTTTATTATGTCCTATTTGGGGTACATATAGTCTTGGAAAATATATATCAGTACCTCTGAAATCAGTGATATTGTCCATGAATAATGAATGAAATGGTAGAGTTGGTTTCTTGATTCCTTACATATCTATGGTTGGAGGTTAATCACAAGGTTCCAATGGGATTGGCTCCACCACTTGAGGTTCCAGAGTGGATGTGAGATGGGATATTGGCAAACTTCTTCATGGGTTTACCACATACGTCAATAGGACCCAATTTCGTCTGGGTGATTGTTGACCAAACCACTAAATCGGCCCACTACCTAGCTATCTAAGATAAGAGATCGGTATTGATATTGGGACACCTATCATTTTATGAGATATTTTATCCTCACAGAGTACCATTGATGATTGTTTCTAGTATTTTTGTTTGTTTCACACACTTGTTTTGGATATGATTACATGATGATTTTGAAAATTAGTTATTCGTGAGTATATAGATTCATCCCAAGATGGATGTCTTGATGGGGAGACAATTTATGTATTGGGAAAAAATTAAATGATCTTACATGTTAAAATTGTATCATAGCTAGGCGGGACACCTACCTATAGTATATTTTGGGTACAAAAACAGCTACCAATACACCATTAGAAAGAAACAATTTCAGGCATTGTACAGGTGAATCTAAAGGTCCCCACATTGCGAGACTGTCCTAGAAGTGTGATCAATTATGTGACCAGAGTTCATGAGAGCTACCACCGATAATGGGTAGATCTTTTAGCAGTGTATAAATACTATATAGATCTAGAATATGTTTTATAACAATCATATAATGAGTCCATTAGTGTTCAAGGATGTAGACCTTGTGTTCCATCTAGTCACACCTCAAACAGGGTTGTAGGGATTTTCAAATGACAGAATGTTATCTTTGAGGATCAATGGGACTTTTCTGATACTTTATAGAGTTGTAAAAGTGGTTTACCCCCTAGATATACCTCTATAGTTATACTTGGTACATGATGTCTTCATGAGAGAAAATTGGAGTGGGAGGCTCATATTCATGAATAGTACCCACATTTTTTTAGTATCCTTTTGTTTCTTCTTAGTGAGGGAATAAATCTCTATAAAAGGGATAATGTAATATCCCTAATTTTTATGTAATATTTTGAAATATTATATGGAATTAATTCGAGAACAAGTGCCATGACGGCATGTGATTCTGATGCCTGATGTTTCATGGATTAAATATTTTAAATATATTAAATAGTGTGCAAGGATTGATTTCCTGAAAAATTTATATAACATATAAACTAGTGCCAATATAATAAATATGAGGGCACTGTTGAGTTTAGAGCAGTGACCTTACCTTAGTAGAGTACTAATATCAGCTAGCATGGGTCAGCTGTGAAGGTTATTTTTTATCAATTTAAAGTCAAATATAATGAAATATTTTATATTAATTTAATACTAAAAAATAGTGACATGTATTATGAATAAATTTAGAATCATGTAAAGGGGCCTATGTCTAGAATCCATTACCATAGAGAAATTAAAAGGAGCTCTTGAGAGGAACCATTGATAAATATCTTGTCAATCAACGATTAATGGTGGATTGATATCATTCATGATTTATTTGAAATGGGAAATAAATCCTTGAAGATGATTGATCCAACCTCAATTTAGGGTGTTGTGAGTATATTCCATTCTTTCCTATTATTAGAATCATGTACAAACACTGGTCATCCCACGAATAGGATGACATGTGGTTCGATCGTTCATACTAGATGGGCTGACTGTGTGATTGATTTGGGGATTGTTATGATTATTGTTTAGTTTATCTTGTTGATAATTCTTATGGGAACATATCATGGATGAAATGAACAATTAGTGATGGTTTTTTTGAGTTTCTCCTATGTCCACTTATTTCTACCCATTTTCCAATGCATTATTCCATCATCATGGGATAATAACAGATGATCAATAAACCACCATTTTGTAGTGAAACAATATGAGATTGTATATCAGCAATCTGTACAACCTAGAGGAGGTTTGATGATGATGGAGATAGACAGAACAAACTATCTCAGGAGATATCACTCATTGATTGTTCTTCCTTTGGGTGATCGTAATCAGATATTAGGGCCTATTGAAGGATAAATAATTAGTGATTCAGATATATGATGATGAGGTGACCTTTTGATTTTAGTTATCGGTCAAACAGACCAACATATCAAACATATGTCAATTGGATGAGATGTGCGGAGGAAGAACATCAATTCGAGAACATTCGAAAAAATCATGTGTGTATTCTTTAATACAAGTCATGTGGGGACTTCTATGAAATGTCTATGGTTTCATGAAGCTTAAAAGTGTTACATGATGTGTGAAATCTGTCATATGTTTTGTGGGCCCTTCCTTTGGGGATCAGCGTGTATCATGGGCGATACATGGACAAGAGGTGGAGTACATGGCATGAAATACACCACATGATAAGTCCCAGACATGCTACACATGAAATCTCATTTACTAGTACGCAGAAATGGGGACATGGTTTGATTCATATAATATCACATATCTAGGGAATAGAGGATGACCCAGTATAGATGGACATGTTGTGTGAGCCTATCTAACCATTGTTTATACCTTTTGCACAAGAAATTTTTTCCTAACATCATACATTTTACACAGTCAATACTTGTGGTCAATGGACATGATGTGTGATCCAAATATATGAAATGTATATATTTATAAATGGCTTAGATCCCTTTTTCAACCACATCTTGGAAATTTTTTTTAGGGATCGTTTCATTGATCATTTCCCTGAAGGTTAGTTTATATTTTTTCCTACACACTAGATTATAATTCCTTCATTAGGATGTCCTAGGTAGATATTTTCAAATCCCATGAAAGATCAGTTTAGGAATCCACACTTAATACTTCTTGATGTTGGGAAAGTTCTGGATTTATACGTGACTAACATTATGAGGCATTAATCCTCTACGTAGAAGGTTATTATTGATGTTGTTGTCAGAATCACACCATTTTTCTTATTTTGATATTAATTTGATGTATAATAACTCTAAATATATATATATATATATATATCATTGTATCTCTCTCATTACAATTTCTATAGAACAATAATTTTTGGATGGTTTTCAGTATTGTTATTTGACTCAGCAGTGCAATCTCCCGAATAAGTGCATTGTGGAATCATTGGCCATGATCCCTATTGGTGGTGTGTGGTAGTTGGGAATTACCTCTAGACTATGTATCATTATTGAGTATATTTTTATATACTTTTTATATAATGTAGACATATATTTATATAGATATGATTGTATCTTTCAATTTTTTATTTCTTTTTGGTTTCATGGTGTCCTCCTAAGTATTGTTATACTCACCACTACATGGGATTTTATCACATGTGTCGTGTATTATTTATACAAGAGGCCATTTAAAAAAGTCTAGGGAGGACCAACAATAGAATTTGCATTTTGTGTTCATATATACCGAGGTGTTACAACATCTTAGAGATGCAATTCCATTACAAATTTTTTACAGCTTAGACATTGTAGATTACGGACCCTTATGGTGGGATTGTTTTTTGGCATGGTTTACTTTTTTTTATTTACTTTGGTCATACTCTATCAGTTATGATAATGGAATGAATGAATTTACATTATTAATATTTCTTATATCTAAACATTTTAGTCTTGAAGATGTCTGTGAGTATAGAGAAATAATAAATTCTTCCCATTTTATGATATGCATACTTGGTGATAGTTACCAGCCTATGGCCTATTTGAGGAAGGATTGGGGAGTTACGGAACTAGCCCTATGGTGATGGGTGGTCAATGTAGGAAAAATATATGAGATATATATGAAACATACAAGACCCTAATAAATAATATTATTAGTCTTATAGCATGACATATTACATGTGTTTGGTCTGTTCCTACGTTCCATAGGTCTAAGCGTAAAAAGTAATTCTCAACAGCTGCTATGTACCAATACAATTCTATAACTCTTTCAAATAGGTATCTATGAATTGAATATCCCTATCAGAAATGATAAAACTAGGTTCACCATGTAGTATTAATGTCTCACAAACAAAAAACATTACCATCTCATCAGTTGAAGTATCCCAAATAATAAAGAATTTTCCTTATATTAAATCTATTTCAATGAATACCAAAACTACATTAGTACCTTGAGGAAACCATAGTAAACCAACTAAAAAAAATATCAAGATTTTTTCATTTTAATTTTGGTTCTAGTAACTGCTATAACAAGCCTATAGGTTATTGGCAGTCTTCCATCACCAACTGATAGGTGGAAATTTTTTTAACAAATATTTTCTATATGTTGTTTAATACAAGGTCAAAAATAATGGAATCACATATCTCAATATATAATCTATATTAATGAATTTACTAGACACTAAGTAACATTGGAGTCTTGTATCAAGTCTAATCTTAATTCTATAGGGTCTGAGACAATCCCTTATATAAATAGGTTTTCGTATATATCTATAGACTAATACTGAGGGGGTCCACCCCCAAATACTATCCCAAAATCAATAGATATCGATATCTGCACACAATATTCTCTTCACACACTCACGAAGTGAATAGGAAAATATAAATGCTACAAGATAATGATTCTTCTGAGTCTCATGAAACTCTTAAGTTATCTCAGAAAATAGGGTGTTAACTTTTCATTAATGACAAGATACTTGCATGGAACATGCCTCAGTTTTCGTACTCTATACATATTCTACCACATATCATTTTACATTCATATATTCATGATAATAATTATGGGAATAAAAATATTCTACCCACAATTTCTAATTAGGAATGAAATTACATTATTTAAAGGTATATTTGAGGCTCTTGTGGTCCTTATACTCCAAAATTTTATCGCCCATTGGATTTTGTCTCTAGAAATGTAATATATTGACAACATCGGCTAAATCATTATTAGGAATGAGGTATTTAGTTTCATGAGGCCACACCTATCAATATCCATACAAAATGACCATATCCTATTACATTTGCACAACTCCTAGACAAATTTTAGACTCATCAGATAATAATATATATCCTCAGTTATGATCAAGAAGAATCCTAATAGGTGTGAAGATAATCCTTCCATTAATATCCTAGATTTATTTCTAACATTCTTATGTCCCCAATAACATCATAAATTTTTTAATCATAGTTCATGTTACAAAACTTTGTGATAAGTCATGTATAATCCCCTTCTAATATCCAAGCAGTTACAAAATTCTCCTAATATCATACATGAATTTGGGATTCTCAATGTAATCCCAAGAACTAATCTTTTCTATATCAATATATACTATTTATTTGAAAACATTATGAATTATTAAGTGAAAAATGACAATAAAGAAGATTAACTTATAAATAATTGTGTAAATATGATGTTATCTTTCTGTATTTAGAATGATATTATGGTGTTTATCATGGTCACTATGAGTTTTAGAATACAATGAGATGAAATCCACAAATACAATGAAAAATGAATCCAGATATGTATGGAATACCCAATTTATTAAAGCCATTAAAATTAATGGAACATTTTTAAAATGTTAAATCCTAACTAGATACTCATATAGATCATTCCTCATAGAAAAGTGGTATGAGGTATGTCTGAAAGATATAATCACACATGATATTCACCTGACCTTGCATTGATATTAAGGAATTATATATCTCCTAAAAGATGGTCAAATAGATGATATATCTGAGGACGTGGATACATGTTATTTACTATAATCTACTCCATCCATCTCTAATACATGCAATATATATGGGTTTCATCGAACCTCTTGGTGAATATCATGGGTTAATGCTAGGGAAAATTATATTTTTGTATAGAACCATAAGTATATAGATCATCCAACATTCCCTTGAGATCTTGGAGTATAATAGTTGCCATATAATATAGAGAAATGGACAATGGAGATACTATTTTAAGTAACATGATCATAAAATATTCCTCTCTGAATGAAAGTAATCAATAAAATAATCATGATTTTTATTTGAAATCAATCTACTACAGGAGGAATGTAATCCATGAATAAGTAATATCCTCCATGAAATGAATTGAAATACAGCAGGTAACTCCCCCTTTTATAGGGTATTTCAATTCATATCTACCATCCTAGCCACTAAACATCCCCTTATATAGGTAAAAACTATAATAAGGTGATATTAAAAAAATATTGTGTTGATAAAATTCTATAAAGGTATGGTAGGGAACCAACCAATCCATCTAATCGATAAAATAGAATCCCATCAAACTATATATAAAGGGTTCCCATTAAAATAGATAACTTCCTAACTCAATGGGGATGTCCCAACAATGGAATATTCCATCTAACCACAATTAAAATTTCTTATAAATGATCATCACCCCAAAATAATACATAATTTCTAAATTGATACATGTGATGGTCAATAAGGAGATAAAGGATTGAGAAGCACTATTACCAAATGAAGAAAATAAAATAGTTTGTGCTACTAGAAGATAAAATCATATTGTAGATGGTCTTGAACTATGATCCTATGGTATCAACAATAATGCATTAAACTGTCCATATCTATTGACCCATGCAACATCTCGACTAACCACATTAGTTATACTCTATTGGAACTAAGGATCAAAATTATTTCTAGCATAGCCACAAATACTCCCATTTCCATTCCTTCTGGTGATACAAAAATTCCCCACCTAATGTGAGATAAAATATATTTCATAGGAAGGTGGAGCTTGTTTGTAAGGTCATCCACATTAATTCAATTTAAAGGTCCTACATATTATTTAAATGTTCTATATATGTATAGAAGAAAGATAGATTAATAAAAATACAATGAAACAATACTTATTTCTAGAATGATAATATTTACCACAAATGTACATTATCTACACAAAATTACATCTTATGATCACATTAAAGGAGAACCTAATAAATTTTCCATTGTATATAAATGGTAAAGAAAGAAAGGAATCAAAATTATTTCACTATGTGACATCTTGAACCAGATGCCACTCAAATGATCCCTGAAGCGGGATAGACACATGACCTCATGCATGCCTATATGTACACCAAATGATGTCAAATATCACTGATGAAATAGGGTGTGTTAGTGGAGAGAATTTTCCCTCATAAAAAGATTTGATCACAACATATAAGTAATGTAACCTTAGTATATAGAATATTTGTAAACATCTGGAATAGTGGAAACAGAAATTATAATACCATTACTAGTAACCCACAATTGTACAAGAATGATATATCATTAAAAAATACAGAATAACCAGTCATTGTAAATAAATCTTATACAGATTCTAATGATAATGAATTAAATTTCTCTAAAAAACATATAAATAGGTTTACATGGCTATAGGAAATACATTATGTAAATAATAAATAAAAATAATCCAAAAAAATAAATTAATTTAGAGCACTGGATATATCATCTTGTCCCATGTTCCATCATAATCATCCAATCATGATAAGGTGTCGAAAGATGGAGACATCCCCATATCAACAACTGCACCATATAATCTTCCCGAGAACTAATAGTGTACCAAATAACATGTTTGATAGTTCTCAGTAGGAAACCACAAACATAACTTATGAAATCTAGTATATATATACAAAATAATATTATATACCATTTTACATAAAATTAATTCAGTTTATTAATTTGAATTCCATCATACTTGGTTCCAACTCATTTGTTGTCAAAACTTGAAATCATATAATTTATTAATTATGTTCAGTTTGGTTAAGTATGTCACATGATGTAAAACAGTATGTACATGTAACCTGATTAAAATAATTATAAATTATTAAAGGTGTAATAATTTATCATATAATGATAATAATAATATCTAAAAACCGTAGTGTTACAATTAATCCTTTAATGATGATAATTAATGTGAATGAAAGGTAATAACCATGACATATTTGTCCGTAGGGGTTGAAAAAAATTAAGGATTAACCTAAAACCTTATTACATGTGGTTCTAGTGTATTCCATGGAGAATCTCCTAATACATTAAACTATAATATTTGTGACCATTTCTAGGGATCTGCTCCAATGTAATATAGGGTATGTATGAATGTTCCCAATGGGGTGATCAATGGTCC
Organism: Viscum album; assembly: GCA_963277665.1. Classification (NCBI taxonomy): domain Eukaryota; kingdom Viridiplantae; phylum Streptophyta; class Magnoliopsida; order Santalales; family Viscaceae; genus Viscum; species Viscum album. The sequence continues at coordinate 741,230,105 of OY728163.1, forward strand.
CACATGTCAGAAGATGTGACAATGGATACAATTAGTGGATTAGAGTCTACATAATATATTGGAGATAGTGAATGGATCATATGACATCATGTAAGGAATCAACTACTAGATTAGGACTATTTTCAATGGTGGGTATCTCCCTTGGAAACCGTCTTCCTAAAATAGTATGAATTCCCCTTAGAGATCACAGAATAAAAAAGGGAATCAATTTTCTATCTCATGAATGAACATTTCTAAAAATATAAAATAGTCTATATGCATTTGGGGACATATACATAATTCAGTATTTAATTTGTGTCTTGTAATACTGATTCCATTAATATTTATTTTTTTTCATTCCATTTCCTTCTATAATAATTTGAAATAATATGAAGGACATGTAAATATTTAGTAAAATAGTTATTTATTCATTAATTTGGTCTAATTCTCATCCTTAAATTAATTGTTGAATGGTGTGCTATAAATATTATACTTATTCATTTTTTTATATTCATTTTTTTCAAATGATATGTATTATAATCATTCCATTTGTAATTGAGATAAATTTATTATATTTATACACATAAAATAGATGGATCAAGTGGGAACTAAACATTATATACTTTAGAAATTCATATTTAATTTAATAAATGAAGGATTACCATTAGTAAAGATATGCCATAATCCTGAATGTTGTCATATTTTATCTTAAAATATTCACCGAGGAATAAAAAACAACATGGATGGGGTGGAAAACATTGATTTAGAAACATCTAAAGATAATTAAAAAGTACGCACAACAGTATAAAACACAAGAATAATTGTTATTAGAATTGAATAATAATTAAAATGTAAACACCTAATGAAATCTGTGTGTTCATAGATGTGGTAATTAGTAAAACAATGATACATGAGGGTTGATTTATAGACCACCTACTATAAGAACAGACAACTCTCCCTATCTAGTATAATAATTTAGCGTCGCCCAGATCAGAAGAAAATAAATGAATAGATAAACACCCTAATAACATGTCATATGAACGTATATAAAAAAATACACATCAATGGAATGAGAAATAATGAAGTTATTCTAATTAATGTATCTCATACATTATAGAATCCAACAAGACGATTAGATTTTGAATTGGAGGCTGCATTAATAATTGATTTTAATCCTAGATTAAATGATGAAGGGTGCTCCAACAAATGAAAAGATAATCCGATACTTCCTAAAATGGATATATGAAAGAGGGGTATTTTTTGTTAACACTTAAGGTTATTTGGGAAATTTTACATGATAAAAAAATTTTGTAATGATTTGGGAACATGGTTCACCAACCAATGATCCAACAAATTTTTAAGGAGGGACCCCATGATTTAAAGCATGTGGTTTGATATACCATGTAAAAACTGTGATTCATATGATTTTTTATTTTTCTAAGACACCTACATATTCATGTATCCAAATGTGAATGGTTAGAACAAGAATTCACCCATCTTGGGGATATATCCATCCATTGTATGGTTAGAGAAACCATGCGGGATTCCTTGATCACAATATACTAACCTTGTCGACCATTATGTTTCTCCAATGTACGGGGTTCCATTATTTATACATTCCCATAACAATCCTAGATAATTTAATGACCTCATTAGGCATTTATAACATGTAAAAAATTTAGAATTTGATTGAAATTGAAGGATTCAACCATGATTGAAAAAACATGTTCTTAAAATATTAACATCAGTATCCTAAATATTTTAAAATATTATTTTGATTACGGAACCACCTTTATTTACCCTCTTTTCTATAAAATGGTAAGTGAGTGAATCATTGGATATTACATATGGATTACTACCTCCATGTAGTGATACAATTAGTTATCCGTAAACATTATTTATATATTTTTTGTATAATTTGTTTATGAAATATATATGATAGTTATGAAAAAAGTATATCATATATACATTATTACCTTCACATCCATTAGAAAAGGATAACATTGCTCATGCTTATGTGTGAACTAATACCACTACTAGTTGAGGTTATTTTTTAATTAAATATTATTTTTGTGGTAATTATAATATATATTGTATATAAATATATATGATATAATTATGTTTCTACAGAGATAATATTATATTTTTATTTCTTTACATCTTTTTATTATGAAATGAAAACAGTATTCACGAATATTTTCGATCTATCATCTCCATGAATGGTGTATGTAAATTTTCTATATATAACCTTTATCAATGATTCTAAATATTCATTTAGTTAACATATTTGACCAAAAATACCATGAATTACATTCTATATAGAATGGAACCATGGCCAATGTTGTATTTCTAATATCACCAAACCAAAACCAGCATGAGAAAAAAACATTTAACACCCAAATAAAAATTTAATAAGGAATTATTAAAAACTAATTATTGAAAAAATTTAATTGAAAAATATATATCACTATAATTATATATATTTTTTGTATTAAATTATTATAACATCCAAAATTATTAAACATGACATAATTTGGACATATAAGTAAGTCGAACATGAGAAAAAAGGATTTATCACCTCAATTTTATTTCTATGAGACATATGTAATATTCGAAACCTATTTCCATTGGGAAGTGTATATGATACCCATTTTTGTATATTATAATTATTTAATGATAGTTATGGGGATATAAAAATCAATATATGATTCACTCTTTTCTGATATTTTTATTCAATAAATACCAATCAAGTAAGGATTATTCATTATATTATTTTTTCATTGAGACATGTTAATTGTTATGCATCAGTTTATGATTATGATGTGTATATAGTAACCATTTTACATGTTATGTCGTTATTATCCTTATTCCCATAAATTAAAATTTTCTATTTTATTTACTTCTTCCATGGATCTTACAATTAAAAAGTTACCAAAGTTATAAGATAGTTATATTACAATATCAGTGTTTTTAATTATTGGTTTTTATTATGTGTATGATCATAATACTTAAGAAACTAAATCTCATGAATAGAAGTAATTTTATTATCCATCGATAACTCAAGATATTTTTAGTTTGTAATACATTTTGTAAAAATTATATAATTAAAATATATTAGATATATTATTTTAGAAAAATATATATTATTTATCTTTTTTCAATTGGAATAATTTTCTTCCATGTATATGTTTTCATTGTAATGTTATAGAATTTTTTTCAAAAATTATAATTTAATTTTCTATATTTAATTTTACCTCAGCTTATCTATTTAATAAATTTGTTAAAAGGAATCATATTTTGTTTTCTAAATGTTGTAATTTCAACATTTATAAAAAAATTGAATGGAATTGTTTTAACATAATTTACATGAATTAAATATCCCATAGTCTTGAATAATCAATGATTTTATGAACCGTATATGTGTTTCCATGGTAAATTTCAATGAAAATGCTTACTTATTATTTGAAAAAATCCATGAAAATAATTAAGTTTCTTCAAAATAAAAATATCAGTTTCATTAAGAATCATTCAATGTTATATTTTATATGATTTAATAATTAAAAAAGGTCCTTTGATTATATATATTCCTTACTAGGTAAATGATAAAATTATACCATAATTATTATTTCTCGTGGTGTTTTATGATTTTGATTATTAGATTTTTTATTTAAGTAACTATTTCTGTGGATTATGTATGGATAGAATGTTGATATGTTCATGATACTTCCTTGTTTTCCCATGTTTATGATATGTAATCAATGATTAATAATATGGTGGAAGACATATAAATTTATTATTATTATTATAATGGTGGGTGTAAAATTACTTAACCCTAAAATGAATTGCGTAATAATTTATATCGATTTAGATAATATGAAATAGAATCGGTAGTAACCCCGGTTCAGTATGGGGCTCAATACAATATTATTTTCTTGAGAGTGAAACTAGTCTATGGATATGATGGAATTGGTAGTGAACCAAATATATTTCAATAGTCTTGGATGTGAACCATGGATGAGGTAATTATTTTTTATAATTATTTTTATGCGCCAATATTTTTTATTTTCCAATGTTTTTCTACCCTATCTAATGTTCAATAATTCCATTATGGTTCAAGTTTTTTGATCTACTAGACCATAATTAATGATTTATTATTATAAGTTATGATACAATATTAATGGTTTTAAAACATCGTTCCTACATTTTCACTTATATATGCTAATTTTGTTCTTATGTAATCCTTTATATCACCCTTTTATTAGGATTATTATTAATTTGAGTTCACCCATTCTAGTTTCCCCTTACCCAATGGTTATGATGAAATTATTTATATATATATTTTTAAAATATTAGACAATGGGATGATTAATTTATGAGATATTTAATATATCTCATGAAATTATGAAATAATGTATATAATATGTAAATGAAAAAATGTTATGGTCTTTCAGCAGGTAAATATAATATATATTTAAAATTTTTCTTTTATGATAGAATATCTATATATGAAAATTAATTTTCACTGTAACTATAAAATTGGATCTTGTTTTTTTACCTCACATTAATCCTATACAAGTACCCTATATTTCTATTTGTCATACACTACACATGAGTACTGTCAGTGTTCCTTAGGTGAAAATATTCCCTCACATGGGGTATATGGACATTCCACAGGCCTTACCATGAGTGACTCTAAATGATGTTCTTGTGGAATAAATTATTTGTAATCATACTCTTATAACTAACATCTAAATGAATAAACATATTGCTTCTGTTATTGAACAAAACACAATGTTCTGGATTTTTCCTAAATTGAAAACCCCAAATAATGACCGAGACAAAATATTGAAAACAATATAACACCATAAAAACCCTATACAGGTAACTAATATAAATTATTATCCATTAAACATTTAAATACTCATCAAAAAATAAAAAGGAAAAATAAAATAATATATACCCTACCTCTAGGTGTAAGGAAACCACCCATTAATCTTAGATCTTTTCCACCAAATCACAAAAGCTCATCTCAATCCGGGTTCAATATTTGCATATGTGATTGTTATAATAATCACCTAAGGAAAATCTGTAATCCTATACTGAACCGTATTTATAGAATATTAATACATGGATTTCAACTGATGATATAGTCATATAAAGATGTGAAAATAAATAATAATTTTTTAATTAAAAATTCAAATTCTAAAGAAATATACATTGTATTGTTCTTCCACTAAACTATTACCCAAGTGTAACATCATATTCCATGGACATAAAATTGGACAATAAAATTATCCAATATCATACGACTAAATAAATTATAATTTTTTCCAATTACAAATTCATTGATAAAAACTGACATATATCTTTATTTTCTCATCCCATAAAAATGTGGGTCGCTATATGTTGTGGCCAATGGGACCCAAAGTGTGTGTTAAAATTTATTACTAACTTTTATCATAACACAATTTTTATATAATGAAAACTAATGAAATGGTAATGGGTTATCATAATAGTTTAAAATTATTATCTATGATTCTTGTGTGATTTGTAGAAAATATCCATGCTAAAATTTAACACACTGTTTGACTATTAATATTGAATGTGTGTGTATTTATTAATGGTTATATATTAGTTCAACATATTCATCACTTATGAAAAAATTATAAATCATGATAATATTTTATTTATACATTAGGAAAATGATTTGTTAGTCATTTTTTATGTATAAGAATGAAATTGACATCAATATGACAGAAAGTTTTTCTAGTATCACAATATGTTCTTTTGTTAAATATATAAGAATCATATCATTTCAAAATTCCAATAATAGACATGTTATTTATGGAAAGATTGAAGGATGCCTTGTAATTTTTAGGATAATTACTCATTATTCATTTCTGAAAATTATGAATCAATCACACATCAATCTTACTCATAATGTGACAAATATGACTCAAGGTGAATCTTTTCAATTAAAAGTGGAATTTTAGAAAACAAATTTGGACCATATACTCAAATATTCAAAAACACCATTACTATGTATTATTACAATGGAAAACTAATATGAAATTTAATTTTACCTTGAACAAATCAACTATAAACCAATTTAACACACATTGTGGTCGTTAATTCTAACATGGTTAATTTTTTTCAATTTTAATATATTTTTAATTAATAGTTTTTATATTTATTTAATTTTCCTATTTATTGATAATTTTTTTAGAAAATTCATATTTTAATATTTAATTATATGTTTGAATTTAATAGTATTTAATATTATGGAAATAATTTAAATTTATATGATAATTACTTATTGAAATTTATTTTTATATACTTTCAGGTACATATTTATAAAATTATTATTTAATCATTTATAATAATTAATTTATATTTATTCATTTTCATTTCAATATATATTTATTAATTTTATTAATTTTTATTTCTACATGTTTTATTTATAAAATTAAATTAATATATAATTAATATTATTCATTAATTCTCATTATATTTAAATAAATAAATCATGTCTAATTGAACAATTCTAATCATTTTTCATATTTAGTTACTTAAATGTATCATCCCCCTCTTATAATATTTAATTTAAATGATCTACCATGACTATTTATTTATCAAAAATTTTGTAAATTTTTAGTTTTTTTATTTATTAATATTTAATAGTTTTCATCTATTTATAATTTATATAATAAAACATTTATTCATTTATAACATAAAACTATCAAATTTATATTATTATACATATATTATTTATTCAATTTTAAATAGTATTATTGTCTTATATAATTTTTACTGATTTTTTTTTTATTATTCCATTATATTAACAATATAATTGTTTTCATTAAAAAAATAGTGGTTTTTATTATTTATTAAATTGATATAAATAAATTAATTTCATAGTTTTTATTTTTTCTTCGATTAACTTCATATATTAATCTTCAATTTTTCTTTTTATTCATTTCGTTCAATTCACCTTTTTATGTGTATTTATGAGTCCTATCATCAGTACTCATAAATTTTACATTGTTTACTGGTGAATTTACATTTTTTTAATTGACACATTAATTAGAGCTAAAAGTTATAGTTGTCAAAAATGAATTTTTCTCATCACTAAATGCAGTACTTAGAAATTCATACTCTATTCAGATATATATTTTTAGTAGTGGTAAATGTTTCCATTATCATATATTTATTTTATAGTGCTAATATAACAATGTACACTAATTTTAATTAACTCTAGTTGAACATGAATGGAATAGTTTGTGTTTATGTTTTCATAGATTTCGATCATTATGGACACCCAAGTGTATTTTGGAAAATTAAAACATAATAAATTAATTCAATTTTATATGAATTTTATTTTGGATTATTTGGAAACATAGAATGACTGTTTTTTCATTTTTTTCATCACTAATAATTGAATAATGTAACTATTTATAAATTTTTGTTCATATATAAATAGATGGGGGACACAACAACCCCAAAATTTGAGATTTTGGATAGCACATTTTGGATATGGGGACATTATTAAAAAAGAGAACATTTTATTCTCCGATATATCTTTATATATTTTAATTTTTTAATATAAAGACATGATTGATATATTTTTTGATTTAATATTATTTAGATGAACATTAATATGTTCGAAATGGACAATGGTGTATTTATGAAATCACTTCATTACATTCTAAGAATTAATTTTTTTTGATATTATATGTATGTCATCATCCCGATATACAGACTAACAATGAAACTAGGATCTGTTAATGATTCGTGATATATTTTTTCATTAAATATATACATTATATGGTATGAATAAAATTTTATTTCAATGAATTTTTTATTATTTTTCATGATTGATCATGAATATTTTATTTATCATATATTAATATTGATAATGGGATTTGTTACATTATTTTGAGGGATTATAGGTCCACCAAACTTAATCATCAATATCACTTTTACGTTTAACATTCATTTATAAAATTTAGTTAAAGGTAATAAAAAAGACAACCATTAGTTAAAAAAATATTATTTCATTCCAATTATAAATATTGTGGATTAGAATCGATGCTATTACATGTCGAAAAAATGAATATTTTTCCATATATTTTTAAATAACTATTAGATAACTATCTTATTATTTTATTTTAAATTTTCTAGTTTGTAATAAAATATACTTTTATTTGAATGATTATTTTTTTGTGAATATAAAATATTCAATATATAAAAAATTTGACATCCGTTTTTTTATTACTTTAATCCCATAATATTAACAGGATAATTATAGTTTTAGGATTTTGAATCAACAAATTGTTTACAGTTGGATGTCAATTATAAATAATAAATGGTTTATATTTTAGTTTTGATATAACATAGTTAGATAATTTTATTCAAATCCTTATTGTATTTCTGAATTGTTAACTGAAGGAAAACTAATATATACATTCTATATGATGAAAAATAATAATAATAGTGAAATATTTTTTTCGATTCACTCATATGGATAAAAAATTATCACTCTTACAATGCTCATTGAAATATTATAACTAGAAACAATTCTGGAAAGACATGTCATGAGGAAACAATAGGGAATTATAAAGGTATTCATTAAAATGAAATGAAAATCTATGCCTCTATAACTCGTCATATAAAACCATGGACCACATAATAATTATAAAAGTATTGTGTGGATCGATATGAGATTGATGAATAATTTCATTCATATTTTGAATTGTACTTTACATTAATTTCATTGTTTAGAAAGAAATAAATATTTTAAGTGAAAATAAGGATGACAGTGTTGGATATAGATACAATAATTCAATATTGAAATCATCGACACATAGATGGCTGACTTATGTTATTGAAAATTTATCTAGAGTGTTATAAATTTTGAAATATTCCATGAAACCAGTATCTTACATAATTTACATATAAAATGAATCCTTTTGGTGAAAATTATAAATCATTATCAATGAAAACCTATGTTACTAAATAATATCATTCAATAATTTTTTATAATTAAGTTAAAATACTTTATGTTTTCTATTAGTATATAAGAAATTTTTTTAAACATTAGTAATATTGATTTTTATTTTGATTCACTAATTAGTGATATGATGATGAAGTGGGAATCATTTGTTATTATTTATATTTTTTTATAAATTAATAATTAATATTGAGATACAAACTATTCAGGGAGATACATTACATTCTTATATAAGGAAATATTATGATGATATTGAATTATAAGAAAATAAGTGTTCATTTGATTGAAGAATATATTCTATCAGTTTTGATAAAACATACATTAATGATTGTATTTTAATGAAAAAAAAATTATCCTAAAATAAATAAATAATTATCATTTACAATATAATTTTATTTTAATTAAAAAATATTTACAAGACCAACCACAAAAAATTTTGTTCAAATTTTTTATTGAAAGAATAATAATATTTTTAATTTTTTGTATACCATTTTACAAAATTGTTGTGAAATCTAGTTGGAAAAGGATAATAGTGTTCTTGGCTATAAAATATTAATATCTTATATATCCAAATTTCTATGATGTCATATATATAGAATCAATGTATCTGATAGTTCTATTAGAAAAATAAAATATCCTCTTAAAAATGATAGAATTAAGGCTATGATGAACATGATTGGTAGTGGGAAAGATAATTTATTTCCTCATTGAAGGGGGAATGATGTATTTTCCCACATTTGTAGATTACCAAATTTCTATATATGAGATACATTAACTATAAAACATCTGTAATGTTGAAATTTTAATAGATTTTTGTTCATAATATATATATATATATATTATCTTGTCTATTATTTATTTGACTTTTAAGGGAATAATATCAGATGATTTTTATGGATTGATGTGAGAATTAATTTGTGTTAATTTAGGATTCATTATATAGAAAAATTTCCAACAAATATTAACCATGATATTCTTATTTTGCAGTGCTATATAAAAAATTGTTATAAGACATAGAATATTAAAAATATATTATAAGGAATTGTTATCATATTAAGTGACATGAATATTATTTTCAAATAATAATTCTATGATATTTTGGTTTTGTTGAAATATCACAAGGTAATCTATATATTAATATATAGTTATATATATTATATATCATATATCCCAATCAATGTTATATAATAATTTTTAATGGTATTTTAAATCATCAATGTATTTCAGTAGGTTTTACGTTAGTGATATATATTTTTTATTAAATTTTTAATTCATTGCAAATTAACATTCTAAGGTACATATAATTATCCTTTATGATTTTTGACACAGTAAGAACATTGTTCGGGAAGGAGTTTTTAGAAGAGAAAATTTTGTAAAACAATTCTGTGTGGTTTTATACTGAATGTTATATTAATCATGAAAATATCAAATGTTTTTTGTATATGGAATCCCAAAAAATAAATCTATTGAGTTTTATTACATTAAGTGTTGATGTTTGGATGACAATTAAACATAATAAACATTTTATATGATGTATTATGTTTCATATATTAACAAAAAATTTAACTATTATTAATTAATTTTTATAATGAATTGAATGGATATCCATTAGAACATTTTTTTCATAATCGAATGAGAAATTTTATTTCCCATTTGATTCATTAATTATTTATCTATTCGTTCAGTTATTTAGAGGTAGGGTATAAAATCTACAATTTTTTAAATAATCTTTTTAGATCTATGTTTGTGAGTTATTAGAAAAAATGGGGTCAGATGGATTTTTTGGGATTGATGGTTTTTTAAAAGATTTTATATAGTTTTTGAATTCTTTTAAATGATCATTTGAAGTGTTTTTCCACAATTTATGAATATAATGTCTCCAATATGAGTATTAAATTGTTTTCCAAACCATGTGACCCAGTTAAAATCCTTAAGATATTATTTAACATGTATCAATATTAAATATACATATTAAGATGTGGTTATGAATCACATTTAATATTATTTTCAATGAGTATTATATATTCAACTGAAAACATAAATTGTTTCCAACATCTATAATAGAATAAACACTATGGACATATTTTGAAAATGAAATCACTTATTGGGGTTTCATTGCAATAAAAAACTGATTTTTCACATTGTTCATGATGGTGGAAGTTCATGCTCGTATCCCCATATTGAAGGATTTATATCCCTTTTCTAGACACATTTATTGAATTTTTTATGTAATAAATAATACATTAAATAATATCTCTACAAGAAATGTTTCCATAATATTTTAACTACCAATTGTTATCATGTGTCTATTTGAACACATATAAATTTCAAATTTATTAAATCAATGTCAATATCATTATATATTATATATTCTATAATATTTTTTACATAATTAATCTATTTTATACACATATATACAAAATAGTAGAGTTTATCATTATCATTTGAGATGGTAAACATTCTAATGTTGAAATCAGATGTATGATAGGGATACCTAAGTATTCATGATAAATGATTTAGAACCCATGTTGTTTGGATATGATTAGAGAAAAACATCACCCATTTTACCATCATGTAAAATTGTAATGACCATATAGATTAATAAAATATTTAAAGGTTGGTCATGAACTGCATTCATGTCAATTATTGTTGTAGGACATATGCAAGAGATGCGTTTTTTTTTGTTAGGCCTTAGAGAGAAAATTAGTTAATTCGAATGTGTTATCATAAAAATGAATACAGACCTATGAGATATGGGGTTAGTTATTATAGGATTCATATTAAAAACTATTTATTACGATGATTTCAATAAGTATATTTATTAATTAAGAACAAATTATGACACATTGAGGGATATGACCACCCAATAATTGATAAATGTCTTATAAAGGATAAAATATAATGATGAAATTATCATGATGATATGGAATTTGAGCAAGAAATGTCCATGATCTCTGGAATATAAAATAGCCTCAAAATTATTTACATATAGTTGGTAAGATATAGAGAATCATAGGTGGGTTTATTTTATCATTATTAACATATACTCATGAAAATTATCCCTATGGATTGTTATACAATATGAGGGAATTACTGAGCATAGGATAATATATCCATGTGGTTGACGATTGTTGGAAGTATAATGGAGGTTATGTGAGGAATAAATAATGTTTTAGTGTTACAACAATCATGGAGGAAAAATATGTATCCCATAAATATAGAAATGAAATCCCATGTAGTTCAAAATAGATATTTTATTTTCTTGAAACACAAACGAATCATGTGGTTAATCATCTCGTGGAAAGGAAATTTTCCATGATATCTAGAATCATTCTATATAGAAATCATTTCCATGAATGTTTTCAAAATTGTATTTAATGTTTAATATTCAAGTGATGTAAACCTTTAAAATAATTTGGGTATTACACCTTTTATAAGTGCGTAATTGTATATATATATATATGTGGATGTCAACATAGGTAGAAAGACTGTAAGGAGGATTTTGGTCACAGAAAATTAAAGGGAAATTTATACATCCAAAGAAATGGGAATCATAATATGTTTCAAAAATAAGTTATCATAGAGGGTTAGGTAAATTTATTAAGTATTAAAAAAGTTATTAAGGGTACATACAAATTGATTCTTCCCTAGTGGGATTCATGTGTCTTGATTGTGGGGACAATAGAATTTTGAATAGGTCTTCATCAATAGTGTTTTCCATTGATATACAGTTGAATAATTCACATAGGAGGTGACACAAATAGATATTGGTGTTTCATAAACATATTTTTATGCCAAAATATTTGTGGTTGTTACATAAACATGATGAGGAGATCCATTTATTGTACACTGATTCAAGTTACCTTGTGATGGTTTGTTTTGGGTTCTATGAGTAGCTTCTAGAATCTATAATTTCGATGAACTAAAATTGTTTGACATCACAATTTGATTGTCAAAAATAGTATTTTTATTATTAGTCAAGGTGTATATTTTGTAATATGTCCCCACATTGAGACCAATGTGAATTTTTTCATATCCCTAGAGTGGGATGGAAATGACGTTTAATTGTAGTGAGGGATGGTAATGTTGTGTATTACAAAATAGGGATTGAATGAAAATTAAACCTAGTGAGTTATTTTTTAAATTGGTTATCACTAGTGAGGTATTTCTATGTTTATTGGCCTTAGTGATGTAATAATGTACTTTATTTACCCAATATTCATCAAAATTTATTGTTGGGTTCATGTAATCGCTTCACTATCGTAGTGAACAATATTAAATGGATGTTTCATCTTATTGGTGGGATGAGTGTAGCCACAATTTGATAATATTATAGGTACTCAAACATTTCACCCCTGTAGAGGGAGGCATTAATTCTCAACCAATTTATAAGTGGGTAAGGGATAGGTTTGGTGGGTGTGGGGAAAAATAATTTCGAGATGGTGGCACCATTGTATGGTTAACATAATAGAGGGTCTATATAGTAGAAGGTCATCCCACTGGTGGATTTCAAATGTTGATCACCATAGTGGTGGTGCAATAATACTTTAGTTGGACAGAAATCCTACCTATCTCTATATTTCATCATCAGTAGTCTATGGAATGATCATTAAATGATGTTGATCCTACTTGAAGTGAAATGTTGACATCATGGATAAATGAGTTGGTTGTGCGAAGTTGATCATGCAACTGATCTTGGTTAGAGACATGTGTGAATCAGTGGGGAGAATAGACATTAATGAATGGAAATGAATCCCTTCAAAGAGTCTGATGTCCATAACACTTATAAGGTATATAATTTTTCAGTTTGTGTTGGGAAATTATAGAGTTCAATTTCAATTACTTTCATTAATATGTTGTAAATAGACTAGAATGTCGTTTTTCCTAGAAAACATGTTTCTATGAGACCAATTTTTTTAATTTTTTGTTATCATTTTATTATTCAATCATTTTAATTATTGTAATACTATTTGATAGAGGTTATAAAAACAAATAATCTAGTCTAGGAAATATCCTTGAGGATTCTATATGATAATGTTTGTGATAATTTTTGTATCATAAGTAGATCCAATTTTATACTTTGCCAATAGATTATTCATTTTATCAATAAATCATTTGATTCTCGAGTGTTGATAACAGTAATTATTTATGAATTTTCGTGTAATAGTTTTTTTGTTTCTATAAAAAATACCCTTATAATTGGATTTTTTGGAATTAAGAGAAAACAGTTCTATTTTAAAAGTAGGAAACTATTATATATGACTATTCATCTTGTGGGATTCTCAAATGAATCAAATATGGGGAAAATCCATCCAACATAGACGGTACAACACCAGGCTTTTTAACTATTATGAAGTGTGTCACAATTCAAGCCAACTATATCATAAATTTTTAAAGCAATATGTCCTAAAATGGATGATGGATTATAATGAAAGAGGATTTATGGTTAGATCAATGATAGGAGATCTGAATTTCACTATATGTGATGTTATAGTTGGAATAAATCAATACATTGATATAATATTTCTAGTTTGAAAATCTAATAAGTTTAATGATTTTAATGATGGACCATAAGTAGTGTCGTGTTAAGTAATGTAATTACATGGAACTATCTAATGTGCTATGAGTTATATAGATTTTCACTATATTATTCCATGTAATATGGAACTACTGAGAATATAATGATTATTTATAGGGACTAATGGTATTCCATATATGGTATTATCATTTTATTTTCATTATAAAATTTTCATGTGATATTAGAGGGGAGAATTAGTTTGAATGAACATAACATTTTCTCTAGATGTTCTTTTTGGGTTATCAGTGTAACATCACAATATTATGAAAAGGAACATATTTTTTAATTTCCCATATAAATTTCTTAAAAATTACCAAATATTTATAATAAATAGTTTAAAAGTGGTCCTTAGTGCTTTTTAGTCTTGTTTGGATCTTAAATCACTTATAATGGTTAAACATACTATGCAACACTGTTTTTCTGAAATTGCATAACCCAAGGTGCATGACCAAGAAAGTGATGTTGGTTTGGGGACAATGATATTTTTATGGAATGTGAAAATATAGTCAATGTGTGTTCCAAAACATGATATGTGGGCCATGTAATAGTAAATGGTACAAAATGGGGCATGGTTTGGCCAAAACATGTTACCCAATCATGCCTAGAGAACAAATGGGATAAATATAGAAAATTACAATATTTAAGGATTTTCATCACCATTCTTATTTATCCCATACCTATCTAGAGGGGTAATCCTCCACCATTGAAAATTAATATTCTTTCTCTATCACCTATTGTGTATTAATGGGTCTCCCTCATCTGGAACACAAATCATTCACAATTAGAAGCAATGGAATGTCCTCGTTAAGATCTACCTTCCACAAACAACTACTTCTAGGTTACTATAATATTTGTAGCACTATTTTGATGAAAATAAATATTTTCCTATTTTGAGGAATTTAGAAAATCAATTTACTTCATTCATTTTTGGTTGATTTAGGTCTTCATAACATATTACTATAGAACTACTAAATATTGTTTGTTGGTCTATTTTGTTGGTCATCATTTTCATGAATTTTATTTGATGGCCCATTGGGATGCTCACTAGAACCCTCCAGTGACAAATTGTAACTGCATGTAAAATTTCATTAAATGGATTTACATGTCAATAGTGACCTTATATTACGTTGAAAACCAAAAATGGGGAGTTCTCCTTGTCCATGGCCACCCCTTTATGTTTTCCATCCTTAATGGTTTAAATTTACCATATTCCTTGATTTCATTACCATAGATGTATGTGTTTCACCTATTTTATGGTATCTAATTAGTATATAGATGTATATTAATTTTGAACCATGAGTTTCACCCATTGGTAGGGGATATACATAATTACCATTGTTTTACACCATGTGTAATGCCTTATTCATTTTATCACACTCATTGATGTATTTTCTTAAAAAGTAGCCTAGTTTGAGATTCATATACTCAATTATCGTGATGTTACTTGTTCCTTATTTTAATATTATTGTTTTATGTGTTATAATGATTATTGTAACCTCTTTCACATTTTCAATGCATTTTTCATTCCATGTTATATATCTGATGTCATTTGTACTTCTTTCATAATGCTCTCCATTATTAAAAAATTGGATTTCTTGAATTAAATGCTCTCATTGTCCAAGAATGTTACACAGGATTATCTAAATACCATTGTTGACAAGTTTTTAGATACGTTTTATGGAATTAGTTTATGTCTCATTCCATTACCTAATCTTATCAATTTATTTTCTTGTACCAAACATGTGTTGTTGGTCTAAATCCCATAGTTTATTTGATGGAAAACATGTGATATCGAGAGGATATTTTTTTTCATGTAATTATAATTATATTTATTGTCTTGTGATATTTCACATTTTATATGGATCAGTTTTTATGTGCCATGAGAGAATATAGTTCCCAATTTACAGATGGCCGGGATTGTCTCACCATACTCAATTGGATCACATGATGTGCCCAGAATTATAGTTTATCCATCCATGTACAGGCCTGATAGGTGGTTTGAATTTTAATGATTTGATATTTTGGTTCCCTAGCGATGAAATTAAAGATGATCCCCATTGGAAAGAATTTTTCCAATGACTCAGGTGAAAGCAAGTCCCCTTTGTTAGATACTTGGTATGGTCATTAGGCCACTGTGTCTTGAGTGATACACAGGTTACCGTATCAGTTTACTAGGATGGATTCTACGACATTGGTAATAGTGGATGTTTTTTATTTTCCATTTGTATTATATTTTTTGATATCCTAGTATGTGATCAAACTTCCTAAAGTGAGATCCTTGAATGTTTGATTTACTCATATAATATTTGATGCAAGATTTTTTAATTATCAATATTATGATTAATGGATTTATGATATGTAAATTAGACCCCATACTAATGAATATGATTAGGGGAATGAGTTCCTGGGTTTCCTTGTTTAATTTTTCCCTTGAATACATATTATTATATTCATGGGTACTTCTTTCAGACATCCGAATTAAGAAAATACATGGGGTATGGTTCAGGTGTCCATTTAGAAACCTATTATGGGGTGATAATGTCTATTAGTTAATTATTAGAATGTATTGTTAAGGAACAATAAATATTATTTGATAGACAAAATGGATCTTCCTAGGAACTATGGGTAGCATCCTATTATGATTTATATCCTACACCCTGCTCATGATCTTCTTGGTATGCACATAGGCAATATGATTGCATGTATGGATAATGGGAATCATTCGGGTTTTAACACATTATTTACTCGCTTCTTATGATGAAGTTGGGGGAAGAGGACATAGCCTTTACAAAATACTTTTTAGTAGGTTTTTTATATTTTGTAGTTTATTATAACATTTATTATATTTATGTACCCTTATTCAACCACAAACAAATTTTATTATAGACACGGTAAATTATCATGGTCATAATGATTTTATCTATTGTTATTAATTTTCATCTTCTACCTTTTATTTCATACTATTTTCTGGATTTATTACATTATCATCAGTTGTAGTATAATTTTTCTAATACTTTCACTAGTTTTATTATGTTTTACTAATTTTTATACTCAGATCTAGGAGGGAATACTACACCCACAAATGTACCCTAATACCTCTATTATAGTATGAATTATATGGTGATCTTGGAGATTAACATGGCATCATGTGGGTCATTGTATCATATCACTATTGACTGGCACTCGAGGAGGTATGCTAAATGGTGGTATCAAAGACATTATTTTTACATTTTGCTTATTGTTTGGGTTAACATAGAGGAATAGGAAAAACAAATTTGGAAATGACCTTGTGGTGGGATGTATCAATACCATATACAAGACATCCCAAAATTTAATGGAATATGAAATTGTAGTTAATGATTATGCCATTTATGGTTGATATGACTTCAGCGTTGGGAGACACACATTCTTTATGGTTTTCTAGATATCGATATGAATTGAATAATGATTAATATTATTTTGATCAGATGAGATGATGGAATATTAAAATAATTCATCATAATATTCACAATAATACCTGAAATTCGATGAATTATGCCAAACCATATTTATTATTTATCATATACTGACTGATTTCATGTGATTGTTATTGTGATTTAGTTATATATCATTCAAGATCAATTCGTGTTTTTTATATAAAATGTCCATATTCACCATTCCACATCATGTCATAAAAATGATTAAGTAGATGGTCAATTTCATTTTTTATGGTGTTTAAGACAATTTATATTTCAATACTGAACCACCTAATTCATCAAAATTTTAAAGAGATTAAAAATATAATATATCAAAATGAAAACCACCATTAAATATAATGGCATCCTTATATAGATGTGGGATACCTTTACCTTACATTGTTAAAGGGGTTAGGCCATGTATCTTGCAGTACATTAGATATCTTTTATATCATATATATATTGGGATTTTTGATCAGTATATTTGTTATGTTATTATCAGTGGAAGGCATTGTAACAGTCCTTATTATCACTTTCTTATCTTCTTTAATTTTCTATTATAAATTATATCTGGGGTGTGTGTTTTTCGGATGTAGACTTATACCATTATGAAACCCTCTTATTTTATTCCAAGAGGGTGGGGATGAGAAGTCTTCATACGTGGGTGGTAGTGATGCACCGGTTATAGCATTTATATTTTAACTTCAGGTACCACTTTTGTATATTACACTAGAAAACGATGCACAATTTATAGATGTTTTTCTCTAGATTATGTTGGGTGTTCAGGTGGCTCCCTAGCCTGGCCAGACTAGGGATGAGTTGACATGGGACTTTCAGTAGCATCATCCTCCAATATTTTGTAGGATTTCACCCCTCATATTATAAATTCATTTTTAGAGGACATGGTTTCTTCCTCTCACAACCTTGAGAAACCTCTATAGCGTAGGGTCAATATCGCTACCCACATGTCATGTGACTCTGCCACACATTGGTGGGATTCCATTTCCCAGACTTAGTGTTACCAATGTATGATGTGGGAAGGAATCTAGAAGGATTTATACTATAAATTCATTCCACATACATGATATATGTTCGATACTAGGATGTTATGAATCTTCAGTAGGGCTCCATGATTGTTCTTCGGTATTCAACTCATATAACCATGCTTCAATGTTTTTACCTATTTATTGTTGGTGATGAATTTACTATTGTGAGGTGCATCAAGGATAGTATTGGGCATGATACTATTCGCAACTAAACATATTTTAGTCGATGGACATTATAATGATATTTAATTATGGCCTAATTGCATAAGGATATCATTGAAAATATTGTCCTATTAGAAATGGATGATCAGTTTTGGAAAATATTGTTGATTCATCTGGATGTAAAAATACCCATTTAAAGGGTGAAAGAGGTGGTGGTCTTATCAATGTGAAATGCACTGAATCCATAGTGTGTCACTAGTGTAGAATGAAATTTCATAACAAGCTGCAATGCGTAAGGGACATGACTAAATTCTAGGCTTGTAGCATGAGGGGTCATCATTAGTGGTTTTTTTGTTATTTTCCTCTAGTGTCTATGGGAGAAGATATTTACTAGACCTCTATTATGTTTGAGGTATATGACTCCTTGTAAATTTGGGAGTTGGTATCCAACTGTTTGATCAGGACGAGGTAGTTATTGTCTTGGTCGAGGTAGTCAGGCCATGAATCTTCAACGACAATAGAGTGGATCTGTTCATGCTCGAAAGGAAGAATCTATAGGGAACGTTCCTAAAAAAGTATATTCAATGTGTCGAGAGTGAAATGAGATGAGTGTATGGCCTTCTATGGTAATAGGTACAATTTTTTTGACCTACAAATTAGTTTCTTCCCTTTATGATATAGGTTCATCACACACTTTTATATATGCTACTAAAGTGGAATGTCATGACCTTGATATCAATTACATCAATGGTGTCTTACATCTCAACACACCTTTTGGTCCGGGATAGAGAGAATATGCAATTATAGAGAGTTTTCCATTGAGTTAGGTGGGTTTCGCTTCTTCTAAACATTCTTCATAATTAGTACTTGAATCATTGAAATCATTATAGGTATAAAATTATTTGTTCCATTTCATTATATAGTGGATTTGTATCACCAAAATGATTCATTTAATGTAGCAGAGGGATACATGTACACAAAATAGGTGTAAATTAGAGATACGTGCTAATCAAGGTGGACCCATGTGAACTGGGATGGGTAGGGTGACCACTTGGTTAGAGGATCACATTATGGTAGACCATGGACTGTAATTAGTAGAATTCCCTCTTGTTTTGGATTGATTGAAATTCATCTTAAATGATGATTTTATCATCTTACATTTTAATTTTGAGTTAAAGTTCACAGTAGATCAAGTTTGAGTTGTGGCATAAGTGTCTATTTCTCCATAAAGGATGGAACATGTGAAGCTCCAAAAAACACAAGAAGACATTTGATGAAATTAATTCTATGAGACGAATAAGACCCAATACATCATCATGGAGTTCTCTATTCCTTATTATAAAGAAGGAAGATAGTACCCTATGATTAGTTTGGGATTATAAATTCCTAAACCAGGTCATGGTGATGAACTGTTCTCCACTACCTCTAATAGATGACCTCTATATCTATGGCCGAGGGGAAATTATTTCCTTTAATATTGATATGAGGTTTGACTATCAACTATTTAATGTGAGGCCATTAGATATACTATGTAAAACAGTCTCTACAAATTAAATATTTTAAGAGTTATTGTTTTTGTTGATTCATATAATTAATATTCTAGAATACTTTAGGTATTTTATGAATCCATTTTTTCACTAGTATATTGATTTCTGTGTGTTAGTCATCATAGTAAATGTCTATGTGTTATCAAGAAAAATAAATGACCATGAAACCTATAATGAGACCATGGTGGGTGCACTGAAAAAGAACCCAATATATTTGTAGATCATTAAATGCAACATTTAGATCAATGATGTTCAATTATTCAGTCATATTACATCTAATTATAGTGTTTCATTTGAGCTAGAGATGCTAAGCACCATGTTTTCATGGGAGAATCTCAAGGATTTTTTTTGATATACATAATTTATTAGAGATATATGGATATTATAGGTAACACATACATAAATTTTCATGCATATAATCACCTCTTATGTCCCTAACTATGAATGGTATGTAGTTCCAATAGTCCTAATCATGTGAAACATATTTTCATGAGTTAAGGGGAACATACACATAATCTCTGATTGTGATTCAACTTCAGTCAGGTATAGGTTATACAAATTAATTTGATTAGTTAAAAATAAGACATTGTTTATTTTTAATGAATTTCGATTGATCAATTTCATATTGATCTCTCTAGGCGAGTCTTCATGAGAGGAATTATCCTACGATTGAACTTGATATATTGTCAGATGTACATACTCTAAAATGTTGGGGGAAGTACCTCTTAGATGAGAGAATCATTTTCTATATAAATCAAAATATCATAAAATATATCTCTACTCAGTGATACTTAAATATATGGTATCAAAGATGGGTTGAATAACTAAATTTTTTTGAATTTGAGAATTCATACACACCGTGTAAAGGAAATTTCATAGTTGAAGCCCTCTATGAGAAAACACAGATGCAATCAATCGAGATAGACAATAGTTAATGGAGGTTGATGGCTATGTTTACTAAGATTCATTTTGGAGATTCAGAAGAAAGACTTGGATCTAGATTTAATAGCTATGAATGTGAATTATTCTATTACAGAATGGGTTCTGATGCACCTATTAGTAGATTTTTAGAGCATCATTCTGAGGGTGAGAACCAGTATATATTACCTACCTCTAGGTTGGGTTGTTGATGGTAGTGGGAACTTTCTCTAACATGGGAGTCTTCCTGTGAATTAAGATATCTGGGAGGAGATGATGTGGGTATCTTATGCCTCTAGTTGGGTAGTCTATCATGGGATTTACAAGATGTATATTAATATGAATTATGAGTACTAGTGTCTAGGTATGATGTAGAAGAGATATGGTTTAGTCAATCGTTGATCAACATTTCAGTAAGTGAAGTTATATCACAAGTGTCCAAGTAGACTTCTAAAACCACTATGAAATTCAAATTGGAAATAAAACATTAGAACCATGGATTTTGTGGTTATCTTCATTAGATCTCTTAAATGAATCTATTCGGTATTGGTGATCATTAGTAAGATGAAAGAGGTCACAAAAATCCAACATATGTAAGAAAGATTAACTATTTTTGAGCTAGAAAGGTCCTACACACATGATATAGTGTTATTGCATAGGGTACCTCATTATATACATTGAATCAAATAGACCCAAATTACAAAGTGGTTCTAGAAGGGGTTTGAGAAGGAACTAGTTTCATAATTTCTCTTCACTACTACATATCAACGTTGTAATTATAGGCATTAAAAATGGGATATTTTAGAGATTAAGGATATTATACGAGTTTTTATCCTTGATTTTAGAGGTTCATGGGAGAAAAATATTCTAGTGGTTGACATTAAAAAAAGCACATTCTAGATACAATCCAAATGGCTCTGTATGGGGACCTCTATGATAGACCATGCCTCTATCCTCTATGATGAATTGAGAAAGGTGATTCATCTCTACAACAATCTCATATCATTCAATATATTTCATAGAAATTTTAGCTGAATCGGGATTTTTTGGATACAACTCACATTATGAATAATCTTCTACCGATCATCATCGCAGATCCCTGACATACAAGGTGGCACATTGAGACATTATATACGAATAGAATAGATATGGACAAAAATGAATAATGATACTAGGAAAGATAGATCCACAATATGTATTTCATTTCAAGATAACAGTTAGGGTTGGGCCAATAGCCACAAATGTGTTTTCCTCAGATGTACCATTCTATGCATGATGACATCCACATATCTCTAGATAGATAGTATCATCCAAACCCATTTGGTTCCATTGAATCTAAGGATATTGATATGGATGTTGATGCAACCATAAATGGACATCAAATTCATATCATTGATCATAGACTGATGGTTCTATGAATATAGTTTGGTCCATTGATCAATGTGAAATAGAATAATTGATGTGTAAAATGAATTTTTTGGATGTGGTAGGTAGATGTAGTGAAGTAGTGGATAAAACACTATTTATAAGGATGTATAATCACAATGGGATGTGAAACTTAAGTATTTGTTGTTTTATGGATGGGATTTTGTAATATTAGGACTTTATTCAACAGTTTGGACCATTTAATTTTAATAATAAATTTCATAAAACATAACTAATATTGATTACTTAGAGGTTAAAGGAGGTTTTGAGTGTGTTTGGAAATTTTTTGAAGATTAGAGTTTTGAAATGGGAGAAATAGACTAGGCCACATGGTTTTTCAAAAACAAAACGAGCGAAGGTACATGGTAAGGAATGAATTGTAGTTTTGGTGATAATGATATTATACATTGTTTTCACATTATTATCCAAACAGTGTGCCTAGCCATGCAAGGGTCCACCCTATTGAAGTATATGGTGCATGATTGGTGCATGTTTTGTCTGAAACATGTGTTTAAACTGTGTATAGTGAAAAATGGGATAAATTTCCAAAATTCCCCCATTTAATGATTTTACACATCACACTAATTCCCCCCCATGACAATTGCAATGGGTTTTACCTCCATCTATGCACATGAATCTTCCTTATCCTCATTCCATATGGTTCTGATGTGTCTCCTACACCCAACACTGAATTACTTCATCTTCTAACATAATGAAAAACCCCCAATATGATCTACCATCCACAACAAAATATTTCTATGTTCCTCTTCCTTCTGTTGTGCTTGTTGTGTGAAAAATATTTTTCCCTATTTCATGAAATTTGGAAAATCTTTTGATTTTGCCTATATTGGGTCAAAAAAGGCTTGATAATGGACATGTGTAGTTATACTACGTTGATGTAGGTGTTTTTCTCTCTTTCCCCTTATTCCACTATATATTATTTGATGTGTCGTTAGGACACCCATCGAACCCTATAAATGAATCTTCTATCTTGAATATCAAATTTTTTGAAATGGTTTCATATTTCCATAGTGTAATTATATTATGGAGAAACCCAGATTTGGGTTGTTCCCCTTATTCAAGGACACCTTTATGTGTAGTCCATCCTTAATGGTATAGACTTACCATATGCATTGAGTTCGATTTCAACATGGTTGTATGGGTTTCACTAGATTTTATTATTAAGATTTGTAAATTTATTTATATGAGTGGCGGCCGATGAGTTTGATCCCATTGATTTGGTATATGATTAATTCCCACTGTTTAACCCCATTTTTAATTTCTTATTCATTGATCATAGTGATTGATATATGTTATTAGTTAATAGTCTTGTGCAAAATCTAATTCACTTTTACAATGGTATACCATGTTTCTTATTTCCATGGTTGTGATTAATTCCATAAAAAGATTATTATAACCTGTTTTTGATGTTCTATACATTTTTCACACTATTTTCTTTATACCATTTCAATTATACATATTTCCATATGAAATAAATTATTAAAACCTTGATTATAGAGAATTAAATTCAATGTTTGGACATGATTGATAGATTGTACAATTTAATTTCTACTATTTACAAGTATTTAGATACATTATATGTATGTTGTTTATGCATCATTTCATCGCCTTCTATTATTAAATTAAATATTCCTTATCATATAGGTGATCTTGGATTAAATTACATAGGTTATTTTATGTTGAACATGATATTTTATGTTTACCATTTCTTGAATGTAATTATAAATATATTACATGTCTTATTATTTTCCTTGTTTGATATGACTAACTTTCTATGGGTCAGGAGATATCATGGGCAATGATATAAGGATTCTAGGTATGGACTCACAATTATGGGATGAATCTTTTGACACTTCAGGACTGATTTGTTCTCTCCCCATGTTTAGCCTCACTGGGATATTTTAAATATATATATGAGTGAGGCTACTTCCGTAGAGGATAAAACAATGAAAGACTCTTTTTGAAATAAGGTAACACCATGCATCGGTATATAACTGGTCCCCAGTATGAGATATATGGTACAATCATAGAGTTTTTATCTCGAGAGTGATAAAATGTATATTTTACATGTATCATTGAATGAACATGATTACATTTGATATATTTAATGTTCTAAAGTTACATGTATGATTATATTTAGATCACATTGGATGGGATCAAACTCCATGATGATACTTTATGAAATCATTGATTTTCTCAATTAGTATGTGATGCATGTTTATTAATTATCATTAATATGAGATAGTTTTTTATGACATTTAAGATATACCACAATCATAATCTCATGCATTTGGGTATTACTTCTTGTGTTTCATTTTTTAATTTGGTCATTCAATATAGATTATGCCATGCACCGGTACATTGTTCATACATCTGGCACAGGAATATGAATGTGGTATGGGTAAGATGTTCTTTGATGATCAATGAAAAATGTACATACATATTTAGAAATTTACTGGGATTTATTATTATGACACACTACTTATTATTTATTTCATGTAATGTACCGTCTCAGAAAACATCGATGATGACATACTAGGATTTATATCTCACACCCTAATCAGGTTCCCTTTAATACCTGAGTAGACTATATAGTAATAGGTGTGGATAAACAGAAGTGTGAGGCTTATGAGTCAGGATTTACATACTACATGTGATGGTGTTGGGGGTTTGTGACCAAACCTATACATGAGATTCTATTGTAGAAGTTTGTTAGATATTTTTTAATTTTTTAAATCATGTAATATGTGCTTATACTCATGTTCCCCTACACAAAAATTTTTTATAGACATATGACTTTATCATGACAATAATTTTTGTATCTAAATTAATTTATATTCATATTAATCTATTATTTATTTATATTTCATGGTTTATTAACATTATTTTACAATGTATTCTTTTTATTTATATTCTTCTTCAACTTATTATTAATTGATTACCATTTTGTATACTCATATCTATGTGGAAATTGACTCCCTATGAACATAAAATAGTCCCTCTCTAATAGTTGACAACTTATAGTGCTCGGAGAGATGTTCTTCATTTTATGTGACCCCCAATCTTTGGGAACTATTGAGTGGAACTTATGGCGGGATTCAATTATCAACCGGGCATGTTTTGTTCCCTTTAGCCTGTTAATTCCCAAAAATTTTCTTTGGTTGTGTGTCATGAATTCCTAGAAATTAATAACATGATTTTTTAATAAAAAATCATTACTTTTTAATGGGATTCATATAGAACATATTGATGTAGAGAATATTGATCCCATATGAATAATGAAATCATGAAAAGGATAAATCATAACTTGAAGATCATGAATTAGTGGTGATTTCTTGGGATATAAACATACAGGATGAACTCTAATCATATTGAAACGATATAATCTACTATAGATTGTTTAGGGAATATGAATGTTATATGACAATTCCCTTGGGATGAAAATGATTTTAGTTTGAAGTATATGTTTAGGAAACATATGTTTATTTCAAAATAGATCAGTTATGTATACACAAATAAAGGCACTACATGAAGTGGGATACATTTATTACACAAAGGAAGGAATGATTTTTATGGATTCAAACACCGAAAATATAATTTTTTTTATAGAGGCTGATCAATCAATTAGGGTTTTTCATAATTAATGAAAACATCTATACACAATTAATAAAATAGTGCGGTTGAGATTTTATTTATTTTTTCCCAAAAAAATTTAATAAATCATTAATACCCAATGAAAAATTAATAGAATCCACTAGGGACATATAGTCTGCTCCATTATTTTTTCCTCCTTACATGCACACTAACATATTCCTATGATTTATAATATTGACGTTTACTAAGTGGAGACTCGTACATTTCTCAACATTAATTTTTTTTTGATTTTAAACGATACTATTTGTATGAATTCTATTTTACATGTTTATGATATTTTGATTTTTTTTCATTAAAGTAGAGAATATTAGGGAATAAAAGTTTCACCAATATGAAAAACGTTTAGTGTTATGATGAGTGGATTAATGAAGATAACGTGGGATTGTGACAAATCAGTTTGTATGGGAATTTAATGGCCTTGAATACATTAAAACACTACAATTACATAGTTATTATACTATATGTTTTTCAACTAGCTAGATTAATGATATATGATATGTAAAACCTTGGTGGATGCTAATCAAATTCGAATGGAATGTTCCACCTTCGTTTTTTCAGAAATGAAATGAGGGTTGTATCTTTTTGATATGATGAAGATTACATTACATTGAAGGGATTACATGAGACACATATACAAAATCCAAATAGATGAATGTCTACATAGATATGAATGGGTTTCCCTTATAGTGGGAGAAGCACATTTCTATTGTTAATGTATGAATTGTTG
Organism: Viscum album; assembly: GCA_963277665.1. Lineage (NCBI taxonomy): Eukaryota > Viridiplantae > Streptophyta > Magnoliopsida > Santalales > Viscaceae > Viscum > Viscum album. The sequence goes on from OY728163.1 coordinate 741,257,627, forward strand.
ACATATGTGTCAGTCAAGTAATAAAATTTGTTTTTTGTAAAAGAATGTTAAAAAATTAATAAGGGAACCTCACGCTTAGGCTGACCATGTTCATGTTGTTATCATCTCTTAGATACTCATGTACGATGTTATATTGTATGGTTGACTACAAATATGGTTCACCACAACACAAAAACATAATAAAGGGTGACCTACCATTGTTTAGAGGATCAATTTTATGTCCCCGTTTTTAGTTCTTGGTTGGTTAAAGATGATCACTCTATGAAGATTAATGTATTCCAATCTTCACTAACGTTCAAAATTCATATGTTCATGATTTATACACTGCCATGACCATAAAATGATGCCATGATAGAGAGAACAAATTATATTTAAAATTTTAGTTTGAAAAACATGGAACAAATAATACCTTTATTTATGGATTTATTTCATTGGTCAACAAGAATAGTTTATCTAGAAATATGGTAAGGGATAAACCAGATGTGAATATTGTATCCTTATACATATATATATATATATATCATCTATTTGAGGATAATGTAGTTTAATATAATAATTCATTGAACCATATGTGAATTTTACGTAATTTCGGATATCTTTGAACGAATTAATGGGGTCTTGATGGGAGAGGAACACTCATATATGAAAAGAAGAAGGAATTAACATCATATTATTCCATCAAAATAAGGTAAGATTTAAATATGGGATATATAAAAGAAATATAAATGTACAATAATATTTTAGGTTTAGAATGTTTAATTCCAGACATAATTGTTTTTATTCAATGTTAAATGATGACTAGTGGGAGTAGGATGAAAATTAGTACTTGTGGAAACTACTTCTATATAACTAGGGAATAACTCATTGTGTTTAGGGGGAACTTTTTATAGAACCCAAAATATCACATATGGTAAAATACATAGAATGTAAGGGAATTCAGATTTTTTTCACCATATCTAATTGATGTCCCTCAAGATAATCCATTCATAGCTACCAATGTAGATATAAATGAAAAAATATATAGAATGTATGCACATGATTCGATGAATGGGAAAATAATTTTTTTTCAAGGAAAGGGTGATATTAAATCATATTTTAATGTTATCACATTGGTTCCTAGTTAAATATCTTTTAAATATGTCAAGTGCCACAATAATTTGCAGTTGGTCCTATAAAACAATATCCTCACATCACTATGTTTCTTTTGACAACATGAATCATGAAATTGGTTGTTTTGGAATACATTTCCCCTTAACATACATAGTTCACATATAGGATACCAGGGGAACATATATATATATATACTAAAAAAATTCAATTTAGTGATTTATCTACAAAATAATCATTTTAACACTATTACAATATGTTTACCAATTATTTTGAAAAATAATGGAAATGAGATGTTAAATACATATATTTTTTAAAAATGTTAATGAAATATATGATTTATATTATAATTGTTTTTTTAAAATTTATAATTTTTTAAATAAATATTTATTTTTCACTAAATATGATCATTCTCCATTAGTCCCCACTCACAGACAAATATTCGTTTACAAATATAGCTAATGTGCAAGGTATAATGGTTATATATATATATATATCAATATTTGTGGTAAAATAGAAATGTTCATTCATGAAGCATTTTAAAATAATTATAGAACTCAGGTATACATATTATAAAGCTAAAAAGGTGAGCCACACTAAGATGTTTTAAGGTCGTGAATGGAATTATTTGGTAACATGTATTCTATTATAATAAAACTGATCATTTTCCATGTAGTTTGACATCATGACGTAAGACATATAAAATGTAGTTTATTGTATTATAGAAAAAAATCTTCCTGAAATTTAATGTTATTCTATATGAGTAAAAAATCATTTAAATTCAATATAATTAAATATGGAAGGTATTATGAATTCTTTAAGATTAGTATTATAGGATGATGATTTTATAATGTTTTTTGTTTTTCCACTAAGACTGATGTTTCATATGGTTAAATGTAATGGGAATATGACACCACTATCTAACAGTTTAAGATCATTTTACGATGATTTAGATGTATGTATTTTATAATCATTGGATATTTTATTTCATCTGTAAATTTCATCTATTCCAAAGTTACAAGATTCAAGAATGATTTCAATCCTAAAATAACATGATTATTGTCACCAGTAGTTCATGGTATTGAATTTCTTGTGTGGATCCATCACATACATAGGTGTATTTGGTTTTTAAAATTATATATAGGAGAGAGATAAAATATTTGAGCATCACAACGTGTCCTTTGTGGATATGAATAAAACCAAAAAAAAATCATGATAATATGACCCCTATAATAATTTGACTCATATTCAATGATAATTGGATCTTTTGATCTTATAGTAAGTCATTGTATAATTTATTCAGATGTATCACTGTATTTTATATGTATTAGTACAATGCATCCCACAATTCATGTTTTATGAAATAAATATGAAACATATAGACAATAAAAAGGTGGAGGGAATTATTTATTTAAAATTTTTTTAGATAAGACATAGATAACATATTAAATAATGAGTAATTTTCAATTTCAAAAAAGAATAATAAAATTGGTATCTATTTGATACATGTACCCGGTATGTATCTGCGTCACATGCAGGGGATAAGAAATATTAATAAAAAAAATAATGGGTGGTATATTTTCTATCAATATCATTGTAAAACATGGCTATCTCATTTACTAATGGTTTTAGAAAATATATATAAAGGGGATGTCAAATATATTTATATTAAAAACATTTTTAAAATGTAGTAATTTTTTGGAAATGATATTTATTTATTAAAATTAATATATATTTTTTTCAAAATAACCCTATTTCAAAAAAGAGTCTATGGACCCAATAGACCCCTCTCACACTATCCCAATACCATAAATATCTCTCTCATGGTGGGGAGGGGGGGGGTTATTGTAAAAAATAAATACACACACATGTATATATATAATTATTATATAAACTAGATAGTATCTAGATATACATCTAGTTATTTGATCATCACTAAGTATCCTATGTGGATAATATTCAATAAACACAAACCTCGTGAATATTCTCTGAACAAAAATCATGTTCATATATAAGGAGAGAGAGACATTTTCTGATTGATGGATTCTTATAGTTTGGTTGATTTATGGTGATACTTTTGTCAATACATATCATTAAGGGATTTGAATCTAGCCAAATATTCTTCCCAAATATAATAAATGGGAACATATATCCCACTCACATTTAAAAAATAAGGGACCATGATTCTCTAAGAAACACTAATACTGCAATAGAAGGACATCAACCGGGATCATTATCTCATACAAGGGACATAATTAAAGGATATATGGATGGGGCCACTATGATATGTTTATATTCACTATAAATTTATTTTGAGTAAATACAGTTTATGTATCATGGTTCATACATCCCCAAAGGATATTAGATTTTTATTTAATAGTATACCATTTTAATTGGTTGAGGGAGAACCCTTACATGACCCATAGTTCAAAAGGCACAATTCCTTAGTACCTGACCGTGATGGCCCCAAAAATATGAAACCAAATAATAGTCCCTCCCCTAGAGAATTGATATATTGATAATGATCACAACCAATGCATGGATGCACATCTACAATACCTCGTTCAATTATGAACATTGCCTAGTTTCTAGGGCTAAAGACATACCCTCTCATTCTTCCAGTCTGGAATCACTAAAAATATGTGTCCTTCAGTTTGAATTGATGAAAATTCACTTTATAGAGACCCAATTATATTTCATAAAATTGGTACTCCACAACAACCAAGATGGGTAATAGTCCCTGTCATCTCATTATCACTTGCTATCATGGACCACCACTCTACCTGGTCGCACCTCCCGAGGTCATAACCACTGAGTTTGTCTCCTTTTAATTATGTTACCCCCATTAATTCCGAGTTCCATCGACATGGAATCCATAACCCATGTTTCTACTCAAGAGAATTCATGTAGGCCCCCAACCCCATATTGATGGACGACCAACACCCCCATCATCTAAAGCATCCCTCTCTATTAAGTGAGACCACCAATCCCTCTAGAACCATTACCCCCAATTCCCCCATCGCTTACATTTTAAGGTAATCGAATAAGGACCCATGGGTAAAATATTTTAATTTCTTGCGATACAGACCCACACCTTATAGTATAATTTCAGGTTACATAAATGTGGTTTTTTTGTATCACAACAAAAAACTAGGATGATGGCCATATAGTTTAACCTCATACTATTGGAAGATGGGTGATATGAAATTTCACTTATTCCTTATTTTACATGTGAGTAATATTTTGTTAAATGTCATTCCTTTAGTCTTTATTAATTCAATGTAATTTAGAGTTTTCTCACCACGCTAATTGGATACTCTTTGATATAATTTCAAACCACTATGAATTGATAGTCAAGACAAGGATAATGAAAAGTACATATTACGAATCCTTGAAATGGTAGGGAGTATGATGTGATCCCCAAAAAACACTAACAAGTAGTATAATCAATTATACTAGACCATATGCATTATATAAGGACTTTGCCACTTTTTCTCTAGCTTTTGTGGATAAAATGTATGTACCAAAAGATTTCAGAGAACCAATACCTTCTTCCCATATAAAATTGAGTGAATGAATATATTTTAGTGCAAGTCTCATGAAATAATGTACAAATGAACATCATTGTTTCATTCTGTAAAAACACTTTTCATCGATTCTCTCTACAAAATCTCACTCGTTTTTGGATTTTCTGTTTTGATGTCCCAATCGTAGATGCCATTTAACTGGGGATCCATGAGTCAAATTCTCTCAAGCACATCTCCCAGAATTCTAGAGGTTTCTATCTAGCAGCGAGAGCCTAGGGAGTGTCCATGGGGAGAATATTCCCTCATCACAAAAGTGTAGTATAGAGTGTTCATATAAGTAGAGGTAAATATATAAATACATATATGTAAATATAAATAAAACCAAAAAATATAAAACGCAATAAAAATAAATAAAAAAATTGGAATATCATTCAATAACCGATGATATTTCATTTCACTAGAAATCTAAAAAAACATTGTTATAAGATATTAGGATTAACATCATTCCTATAAGTATAAAGGAAATAAAAGACTATCCTTAGTATCTCGAGATCCTACATTATCATCTACAATTCATATTCATAATTAATTGCAACCAATAATGTGTTTGAAACCGTATGCTTCCATTTTCTAAAACCTAAAACAATGTAATATACTCTGAGTACCCAATGGGACCTAGAGAGGGTGTTAGATAAATCATAGTTGGCCACCACCAACATTGTATATAACATATGTTCTATTTAATTGAAATGTAATAATTTGAAAAAATGAATGTATAATGTAAATCAGAAAATTGTATCTAATAACCCAAGTACCATATTCCAACCTAAGATGTCTTTTGAAAATATTACCATTTCAATATTACAGTTCTACTAGTTTATAACAAATCACATGTTATGAAGACTGGTGTTTCCAATTTATAAAACGGAAACATGTAATTATATTTAATAGTGAAGTCCCAAGGTAATAATCAAATTGATGTAGACCGTAATGGTAGAAAACAAAGTAATAAATATATCCTGAATAAGGGTAATACTTAAATCCAATGAGCAATGTCCAAGGCATTACACAATGATATGGCTATCATGTATAAGGTTTTCTGCTAAGGTAAAATGATGATATTCCGTGACTGGTACAGATGTTCTTTATCCAGGGAAAAAACATGTCAATGCTAGATCCAAGGAGTGTATCCAAGGAATCATGTAATACTATTGAATGGATCCTATAGGTTCATCGAATGAATAGACAGGAACTGGGATTTATGTGTGTCCCAACCAAATCATATCATATCCTTGAATAAGAATGTGGATTTAGAGTGCCCATGTAATTACACAATAATAATACATGGTGATCTCGAGTCTGGACACTACTATATGATATTGAAGTTTGTTAATATTTCATTTGGATAAACAATTCCTTTAAATTCTATGTTAAGTGCATGTATCATTCTACCTTTTAATCAAGTCAAAATTAATCAATAAGTCCATTTGTTCCAAGCCTTTCCTTTCTTTAGTGTGACAAAGGAAAGTAGAATGAATCATTTATTAATTTAATGTAATGAATGTTAAATAAATTAATATCATTCATATACCTCCCATTAATATGTTAAGGGGTTCTACGGACATGAAACCAATTGATCATTCACAAAAAATTTGATCATTTCATATACTAGGTATACATTCTGATTTCCTTTACACATTTAATTATCAATTGATGAACTTAAATTAGGATAGTTATGTTATGAGAAAAAATGGAAAATTTATTTATATAATTAAAAATATTATTTGAAACATTTAATATTGAAAATCGTACCCTTGTATGTTTTATACAGTGTCACACTCGAACAGTAGCTCAAACATGTCAAATACTAAAAACAAAATTATGGCATAACATCTGACATTGGGTGGATGGATATATGGGTGTAACAACCTACAGTTAATCAAAAATATGTAAATAGCCTATCTATAAGGTTCAAATTATTATAATCATGTCATATAATTTATACAAATGACACACGATTAAATCAAGGGGCCCCCATGAAAATTTATTCATCACCGAATTTTAGGGATGGGTTAAAGAACACCAAATGTAGGGTTGTATGACACTACCCCTCTGATATCCATCATTCATTAGTTTTGTAATGGGGTGGATTTGGGATAATAGAAAAAACCTCAAACATTCATAATAAGGATGACAAAACGATAGTAGAAAAATTCTTAAACAGAATCGATTACATACCATTGGACATCTAATGTGATGAATTGATGCTCGATAGGATCATGTATGAGTGATATCATCCATTAAAAAGTTTAGGCATTTCAAGAGATCTAAAATGAGTGTAACATTGTTTAATCCCATAGGAATTCATGTCATGGAAAAAGACGTGTCTTAATATATCATGAACGTAAAATCTATAAAATTACCCTAAAAATAACTTCTTCATAGTTTTTCTGCACGAATAGAATAGTTGTGTGATAACCATGAATAGACACATGTGAAGAAGGGGAACTTTCATTGTTTGGATACATAGTTTTTCTAAAATAATTTGATATGGTTTTTTCCAAAAAAATAAATCTTCATGGTTATCCAAATCATGTGACAACTCTATGATTACCATACAACATGACCTATTTACACAAAAATATGGGTTCTGGGATTCGGTCATTCCCCAGACACCGTTGAAAAATTTTATGTACTCATTAGTTATCCATATTATGTTCAATGAAATTTCTTAGGTGAAATTTTAAAGGATCAATTCTGGAGTAAAAAACTATATTCTTACTCTCTTAACCCAATAAATGAACTTGTCGTTGAGTTTACCATCCATATGTGGAGAATAAATATCTGAGAACAACTCATTCCAGGGGGAATATATGATGGCATCCCACCCCCATGTCTCATATCGCATATGGTCTTTCTACCATAACACACATACTAATGGGACATACCATCATCAGATATCCTCTGCACTCCAGTCAACGATGCGTGTTGGATACTCCACATAGGTTGAATCAACGCCTAACTCAATATCTTCAAAATAAATATTATGAGAAAGATCAACATGATATTGAAAATCAAATAGGCATGTAATACATCATGCATGGTAGTGTACCTCTATGGTAATTGAAGATGATAGGCTATTGTTCCGACTCTCTCTTGAATTTCAAAATTCCCTACATAATAGGGACACATCTTTTCATACCATCGTATCCATATGTGCCCTATCTTTGCGGAAACCTAAATAAAAACATGTTCCCCAACCACAAAATCAAGAGGTTGTCAATGATTAATGGCATATGATTTATGTCTAGACTAAGGAGTAGTCATATTATTTCTGGTCATTTAATCTTGCTCTGAAGTCTCTTGAATGAGATAAGGACCCTATATGGGGGCCTTACCTGCCTCTAACCGTCACCGGGGTGAACGAATTGACTTACCATATAATTCTTCAAAAGAATACATTTTAAATGTCTCCTATAAGATATTATTATAGGAAAAATCAATTAGGGGGATATTCATATCTCATGAACAACATAAATCAATGAAACATTCACAAAGAATATACTCAAGTACTTTTATTGTCTATTCTGATTATCCATTGGTCTCACAGTGAAAGAATTTACATAAAACCACATAAGTAAACATATTTTTCTGAAAAAACTTCTATACATTAGAAGCAATATGAGTGTACCTCTATGAAATGATAATACCTGGAACCCATTGTAGTCGTATGATATCTCGAACATACACATTCTCCAACCCATCAATTATTAATTTCTCCTAAATAGGTAAGAAGTTTGATGAATTCGTTATTTAGACATTGAAAACCCATATAGCATCTTCACCTCTATGTGACCTTTGTGAACTGAATACAAAATACATAGCAATGTCTTCACTCTTCCATTATGGGAAAAGAAACCGCTGTAACAATCCTACAAGTATCTGGTTCTCCACCTTCTACTGCTAATAGGTGGAACACCTAGTGTTAAAGCCTTCTATCTGACGTTTCATCCCAAGCCTCTAATACTACCATCACATATATTGATACATCTTGGAGATTTGTAGATGAACAACACATTGAGAAGTGTGTGCCTCTTTCATCAACTCCTCTCTCATATTATTAGCAACCAAGATTCATCCACATTGATGTAGGAAGCTATCTCTATCTACAAAAAATCCAGAGGCCAGTTATCTCCTGATATACTCTCATAGAGAACAATGCCATTAGGATTCGAAAAATATCTACCCTTAAAATTATCAATGAGGTAATAGGTAATTGTCATGGATGTGAGATAACACTAATTGTGATATTCATGAAACTATAGATACATCTCCAGATATGGGGACATTTACTTCCATTCATCATTGGCTTCTTATACAACATGTGTTTGAGTTTTTGACTCAACACATATGCATCTACATTGACATTCCCAGGCATATAAGCTAGCTCAAAATCATGGTATTAATGATATTAAACCCATACCCATTATTTTAGATTCATATCATGATGAGAAAAAGATATATTGGACTAACTTTTGGTATGAGTACTCTATAAGGCACTCACCTAATGAAAAATGTCTCCAGTAACATAAGGCATAGAAAACTATTCCTTGCTCAATTTCATGAATCATTTAATATCTCTCATGATGAACCAACTACTGATATCCACTTTCAATAACTTTTTTCTAATGAATCATAACATTCCCAGGACAATGACTATTAAATCACAGAAGATGGTGTATCCAATTCCTGGATCTGGATGAGTCATAATATGTATTGATAAGAGCCTCTTATTTGGATCCAAAATGTATTCCACACATTATTCATACCATATAAATGTGACACAATTAATGGTAATAAATGTAAGAGGTAAATCAATGAGGGAAATTTTTTGTATAAAATGAATGTAATATCTATCCATCCCCCAAAAAAATGTTTGTCAAACTTGTTCTGGGGATTAGCCTAGTAAAATACAACACTATCCATTTATGGGTCAATATATACATTTTATTCTAATATTATATGACCCAAGAAGTTATTTAATTTTTCAATATGTATAACTTATTAAATATTGAATAATGATTATGCACAATTAGTGTACTAAAAACCATGTTAAGTTGATTATCATGATTGTTATGAGTATGATAATGCACCAAGATGTATTCTACAAATATCACAACAAAAGAATAGAAATAGTGTTGGAATTTCATATTCATCAGAGAAAAGTAATCATATTGACCATAAATGAGAAAATAATCTTTATGTGGAATGTATGATGGTATGAATCACACCAAATGATAGCCTTATCTAATTTAAATCTTAAAAAATATCATTTCAACTTGTGTTGTTAAAAGAGATCATCAATTTGAGGAAGTGGATATCAGTTCATGACCTTAATCTAGATCAACCATATGTAATCCTCACATAGATGTATGGTTCCATCCTAAATCATAATGAAAAACATGGGAAACCCCCAGGAGGATGTACTATTCTGTATAAATCCTATGACCTATAAATCATATAACTATCACTTAAGCTCTTACAGTTCATTATGATTCATCATGTATGGAGAAATGGATACATGAGCAGCTCCTAGAAGAAGAAAAAATGTAAACATACCTATATATCAGGATGATAGCTAGAGAAATAATTGGTAAATATATCTCTGAAATTATCCTCTACTAGAGGGAAATCGACTTTAAAAAACACTAATCCTCCATGAAGTGATTTGTAATCTGAGCAGTCACTCCACTTAGTACATGATGATAATTTCCAGATCTACTAGCATGGATATCCCACTCACCCTTATAATGATAACTTTAACCCTATGCTGATGTAAAAGATACCATGTGATGATAGAAGTCTATAAAAGCCTGAGAGGGAAACAATCGGTTCATCTCGAGTTTGATATCAAAGCTCGTCATCTCGAGGACAAAGAGGTTCCATTTGAAATGGTATCTATATATCTCATGGGGTCATTACCTACACCAGTGTAAAACCTATACGTGTAACCCTAATGGATTATCTTGTGTCATTAAACCATTGTATAATTGCATATCTAGTCCGATACATTCAATTATTGATACACAGATAAAGTAGTTGGAGCCTCAAGTATCACTCCAGGAGGTAATAATGGTGGATCAGGGCCATCTATTTCTGGACTGTAGTAATTTCCACCTTCATGGCATATCATACGAAGATTTCATGGCATCATTGTTCTTCAATTTCAATGAACATACCATAGAATAAGCATAAAAGCATATATATAACCTCACTAAGAGAAATCCAAATGTATAAAAACACAAAGCCCAAGGAATACAATCCCTAAAAGCCACATAGATAGTATGGTATTGGTAAGTTATCAAGTATAAGATTAATTTTATTTATATTTTATTACTAGGTTTACTCCTTTAGATTTCATAAACAAGACACCACGGTATAAGGATATGAAAACAGTTCATATTAGATTGCATAATTTACATTATAATGGATATCCATTCTCATTGGTCAGTTCCCATACACCAATCACTGGAAATGGTACACATTAATTTATACAATAATACATAAACTGAATAAATTACTCCTTCCAGCCCATGAGGACTGACACAGCACCTGAATTGAGGTAGGAAATTACACTATCCGAATCAAATGTAGTACAATAATAAGAAAACTATCACATCAACAGTCAATAATCATAGGAATATAAATAACTGAAAAGTAGTGAAATACACCAATATGGAATATAACTATGAATGACATGTGAAATAAAGGTTCCTAATATGTTACTGGTATCAATTCTTGATTTCCCCATTTTATTGAGCCCAAGGTGAAAGAAAATCCTCAATCAGAGTATTAATCAACAACTCCACACAACATGTGAATCACCCAAAAGTGAAATAATTTCAACAAATATAGTAAAAAAATAAAACAAAATATAATAATTCAATGAGATTTTTTTAACCCAAACATGTGTTCCTGGTGACCATGAATGATAATGACCAAGTCCACTAATATTCCTCCTCTTGAATATATTGTATCCAAATTGTAAATCATGAAAATAACTCTTTTGATAGTACATATTGACATCTGGTCCTAGATGTAAATTAATAGGTTCCCCATGCCTAGTGAGTCATATCGACTAAAGTACATCTCCCAGAATTCTAGAGGTTGTCGACCAGCTGTGGGGGCCTAAGTTGTGTCTGTGTAAAGACAATTCCCTTCTTCCAATTGTGTAGCATAATGGGTGCATATATCAGAGGTAAATATAGGATGAAATATTTTTAAATATAAGTAACAATGGAAAACAGATACAACATTATCCATAACAGAAAAAACTAGTATACCATTTAACAACAGATTCGATGTTAGGTCATAAGATAACTTGGAAACATGGATAAAAGATAAGGGGAATAACATGTTCCACATAATCATAACAACAATCATACTATATCCCAAGAATCTTGTGCTTTGATTCGATCATCGTCTATAAAGAACTATACTATTTAGTATGCAATCATGTGCTTGAAGTTATATGCATCACTTTGACAACACTTGGGAACTTGTAATATACTATGGTTATCAAACATTTCCTAGGGAAGGTGTGAGATAAATATCTATGGGCCTCAAAAAACATTGTCCATAACATATATTCCATATAATAGAAGCATAATAGTGTTCATGAATGAATATATAAAGTAATGTATTACAATGTAACTAAATACCTAGGTACCTGATTCCCCCCTCGGCTAGAATCATAACATGTAACCAATTCATTAGATGATTATTACTACTTTATAACATATCACTTGTTAAAAATCATGAAGTTTTGAAGTTATAAAAAGGAAACCTGTAATTATATTTAAACGTAATGTCCTATATTAATAACCATGCCAACATAGACCTCCAATAGTTCCAACATAGAATTAACAATAACATTGATAGGGGTAAGAGTGTAATCCAAGGAGCATAGTCCAAATCTATCCTCAATGAGATGACTACCAAGTCTAAGATGTTATTCCATGTTAAAATAGGGATATGCAATGACTAGGGCCAACATGAATTAACTATGGAACCTACTTTTCAATACTAGATCCATGAATTGTAACCAAGTAATCCATTACTAATATTTAATGGATCTTGTGGTGTCATACTAGGAAACTAAATAATAGACCCAGATCAGCATCTAAGTATGTCTCAACCTAAAAATTCATTTTGCTGAATAAAAATGGGTTCCCAAGTGCTCAAGGAATTCCTCAATAAGAATCCAAGGAAATATCGAGTTCGGATAGTCTTGTTTGATATTGAAGTCATGAAATATTTCATTTGGATAAATCACTTCATTAATTATTTTAATTTGTTAATGAAAAATGAAACCTTTTTAAAATTGTCATAATTAATAAAAAAGTCCATTTGGTCTACGAATTTCCTTTCATTACAGTGAGTACAAAAAGTATCCTTCAACATTTAATAATTCCATTTATTAAATATTCAATAATTAAGGTTTTTTCCACTACCTTCCATTAATGTGGTATGGGGTGATACAGAAATGAAACCTTTTAGTCATTCACAATTAATCCAATATATGTCATATAGATGGCATAAATTCCAATTTCCATTACACGTGTTCTTATTAATTGAAGTACATAACTTAAGTAGGTCACATGATAAACATAAATGGTGCATTTAATTATGAAATCCACAATATAAATCAAAACATTTAATAAATAATAATTTAACCATAGATTTTACAAGTACTGTTACGCCCGAATAGTGGCTCGGACATGTTAAATATTAAAATCCCAATTGAGGAATAACATCCTACATGGAATGGGTGGTTTTTTGAGTGTAAACACCAAAAAATCATAAAATATATTGAAATATCATATTAATAAAATTATAATGATTATATACATGGAAACTATATTCATTGAATAGAACGCGAGGAAAATGGTGTTCCCCACACAGAGATTCAAAAATCAACAAACCTGAGAGTTGAGTAATAGACCACCCACCTTATGGTTTTATGAATCTCCACCTCCAAAATAAACCATTTATTTTTCTTTATAATTAATTTTATTTGAGAAAAATGAAAGAACACTCAAACCACAAAAACTAGGTTGAGAGCAAGAAGGGAGAAGAAATGATTAAACAAACATGAGTACTTAATGTTGTGCATCCAACATGATGAACCTAAGATCAATAAGACCCTATATTAAGGATTTATTAAAATACATATCTTTGTCTTTAAATATTTTCCAAATGAGTGGAAAATAGGTTAATCTCACTGGAAATCTTATTCTGGAAGAAGAGGTGGCTTAATAGATAATCAAAGAAAATTTTTTATAAAATTACCAATTTAATAGCACATGAACAGTGGTTCTGCAAGATTTGAAAAATCATTCCGAAAACATCAATGGTAAACTATTAATAAGGTTCAAATTCATGGTTATATATCATGTTTATTCTCAAACAATGTGATATGGTTCTATAAAAAAATTTCCATCTACACAGTTGGTGAAACTTTATGCCAACTGTTTTCTAACCATGCAATATCGCTAGTTTCCCCAAAAAGATAGGTTACAAGCTCCAAACATTCCATAAACAACCTTAAGTAATATTCTAACTCATTTTGTATCCATATTAGGTCTAGTGAAAATATTTAGACAAATATTTTAAGGGTCTAAACCCGATTGATTAACTGGGATCTTAAATCCATATTTTGAGAGCTATCTATAGAAAATAATGTGGTGTTGTGGAAGTTGGAAAATTATGAGTGGAATTCCTTCTTTTCCATAGATGAACAAAAATGGTGTCACTTATGCCAATTTTTTTTTTTGATAATACCAGATGGTTTTAATGTGAAAATATATACAATATTTCATATCATTACCAACCATCTATTCAATTATATTCAATGGTGACATATTGGAAGAATATATTTTCCAATTCTGTATTATGGGATAGATGGATGAATGGTTTGAATTGATTTTACAATCATGATATACCATTTTCAAATTATAATAAATATGTCTTTTTTGACCTATATATATATGGCTATGGATTTCGTAATGATAATAGTCTTCAAAATTATTATGATAATCATTTTCTGTAACTCTATGAGGAGTGTAAACTCATCCCTATATGAAAAAAATTATTTGTATAATGTATACAAATAAATTTCATTATAGATTCTATGGAATAAAAACAAGTTATTTCAATTTTCCCTAAAAATAATAGTTATGTGTATTTGGAATTTTGAAATATCTCTTCATGTTATTGGGTGATATTTACAAGTATTTTACAAGAACTGTATTTCGTAGTGAATTTCACAATTCCTTGTGGAATGTAGGACATAAAATTTATGTCTTGTGATCTAAGAGTAGAATATAGTTTTTGATTGATCAGTGATATAGGTTAATGTGTGGATATTGTAAATGAAAATAATACAGTCTCCATTCTTAGTGCATCTAAGGAGGTTGGACCGGAACACCATTTTAAATTGACTTTTTGATTGTTCATGTCATTATAATGGATGATGTTTTCTACATATCCTTAATTTTTTTCCTTATAAGACTGAATTTATGGGATAGTTCATAATTTGAGATTTTCCACTATAGTGGACATGTAGCTACCTTAATCATTTTCTTATAATATGGTAAATCTTGATAGCTTTGTCAACATCAAACATCGACCACGATGCGAAAAAAAATTTACTATAAAACATTATTATTTAACTATGATTATTATATCCTTAATATTGAATTGGAGTTGTAAATATGAATAAACAACTAATAAATATGTATAATGATTATATGTAAATTAATTTATTTTATTAAAGTGTAATAATTAAGTAGTCAATTTTCAGTAGTCATATTATGCTTCAAAATATTTCCTCTCAAACAATAGTATTTTAATGTCTTTTTTAACAAGATTTAAAGTTAATTTATATATTTTTTTAATGATTTTATATGTTAAATTTTATATAATATTTATGATATCAAATTAATTTTATCTTATGAAATATATTTAAAATATTAAAAGTTTTATTTTTCTGTAAATATTAAAGAGGTTTTTTTATTATTATCATTAATTTTCATTTAATAATCCCATTTAATAGTATAACTATTTTTTAATTTTTTTTATTAATTTAATATATTTATATTTTGTTAAAAAAAATTAACAATTTTAAAGTAATCAACATTATAATTTATTTTCATATAATTTATTTTTTTCACATAAAACATATATTTCGATAATAATTTATTTATTAAATTTAGGAATTTATTCTAAAATTTAATTTTAAAACATTTAGATATTGATTATTGAATAATACATTCTAGATAACAAACTCATATATCCCCTTATATTAGTTATTTTTTTAAAACCCATCATATATTCAAAAATAAAGGATTTTCTAGTAGAAGTAATTTTATTATAACATTCATATTAATTTTGGGAAAGGATAAATTTAAAACATGACATTCATGATCTCAGTTTGTCTTATATTTTTTTATAATAATAAAAATTTGACGTTAGCTAATCAATAAGGTTATTTTAATCATAAAAAAAATACTCTAGTAAGTTTAAATTTTTCAATTTTTATTGATCATATATTTACTTGAAATGATTATGTATTATAAATGTAGTGAATTTGTGGGTACTAAAAATGTGCTTACTAAAATAATAAAATTAATATATTTTTTATGAATCGTGATATATATGAAATTTCATAGCTAATTAAAAATTATAAAATATATAAAAATTCTTTTATTTGAATCTCAATTTTTTCATGTTTTCCAGGAATTCATATTAATTGAATAGTAAGAAATAAAAGTAATAATATTGTAATGATCCATCCCCTGAGGCCCATATCGTGACTACCCTAATCCCACCTGCAATACGCCAGGGGCTAGAGACTAGCATCAAGAAGGTATATCCTTCAAATAGGAGGTATTTTCCTAAGAACCAATACACATGCACCCACCCCCACACTGTAGGGGACAAAGAGTGAGAACACTAACTAAAGAAAATGCATGAATACATTATAACATACAAATAGTCTATGATTAATGGTAATGCTATAAAGGGTCACAGACCTAGGGTACAATACCACTAAAAAAAGGAAAATTTTTAAATATGGCAAGCAAACAATGGTACTGAAGTTTCTATTAGAAGTTGTTAGAAACGCCTCATCTCATCTGACCTCACCTGGAATTTTATGGTCCTATTCCTAGTTCAGCTCTTCCTAGAACACAACTAATGAATTAGTTTTTTACGCAGTACATGAAATGTGCGGGAAAATCCTATGAAGGGGTGAGTAAAACAATACTCAATATGGGACCGAAAAAACACAAAGTAAAAGACCATAAAAGTAACACCATCATGAATTTGCAAGAAGATCAATATAGGTATATTCCCATAAATATTCCAAGGTCATCTAGATATAATCATTTCAGACACTAATAATCAATAGGTTACAACCACATAGCCACCAATAGGATTCTCACTAAAGGTTCAAAACATGACTCACAAATGCCGGATATCACACTCCATGAGCTCACCCATCCATGATGGCACCTATCAATGAGATATAATCCAAAGGGAATCAATCTATCATTCCTAATTGTATATCTGAGAGAATGTGATCCATCAGGAACACACTACTAGGTCTATCTCTAGTGCTCAACACCATAGGTTCTGTCGTCACTGTCATGCGCTCATTGCGTGTCTAAGGGAACACTACGGGATAGGTCCACCTGAATGACTGTACCCAGTTGAGGTTTCCTTTCTCTTGACCATATCGTTAATCCTCTATCACTACTACATGGAATGTCCCTCACCATAGTCAGTTGAGGTTGAACTAACTCTTATCAATGTATTATTTATGTCATGTGGATAGCCTTTCTCCTCGTAACTATGCCTAACAGTCAGGGTATCACCAAATCCAATGGAGAACCTACTACATGACACTGCATGGGATGGGGGAGTGAAACTCTGTAAACGAGGAACCTCACCCTGATACCACAATAGAGTATGACTTGGTATGTTGAGGACTGAAATCCATCCTAGTAGGGCGTAATACTCAGTTATTAGAGGAACCACGTCCTGGTACGACAGGGGAGTAGCGACTCTGTCAGTTCATGGGTGGAGGACCAGCATCCAAGAATATTAGGGATGTACCAAAAATTATAATATTGGACTCGTACAATACCGATAAGTGGAGTATTGACTCTATGTACATTTCATATGGAGGACCTACACCATATTCCAATAAGGGAGTACCAACTCCATAGATAAAGGACCCACTCCCTGGTCCCACAGTGGAGTACATAATATTCCTTCACAAACATCTCCAAGATCCCACGCCCTACTACTAATGGGTAGTGACACCTCAGCTGGAAAATGAACAATCGAAAAGAACTCACATCCATGATGTGTGGAGTCTCCTATTTACAAAACACAATGATTATCTCTCAAGTGTACTTGTACCAGGAGGACCAAGACCTCAAACCATCAAGTCATCTCTAAACATTCAAAACAACCCAGTTGGAGTATCTAAAAAGGATTGAATCATCACAAGGGTCATATAGCCGTATACATCTTGTCAAACAGATATTCCATTTGAATGTTATTGGAATTTTAGCGAAAGGCATCGGTTGGGCATGGGTTCAGTATTTCCTAGTCAGACCAACCCGACCTCACTAATCCAAGGGTCTACCGACCACAATCGGATCGAACAAGATTCAAAATGTCCCACCAGACTCACCAGTTTGACCTGGCCCCCTGGGTCCTAGATGTACTGGATGGGCCCAGCCCACCCATGATGGGCTCGGCCCACCGACTCCATCTCGAACCCCTCAGACATGGGCCGATTCATCTACCCTGGATGTGGTGAGCACCTCTTCAATTCAATGTCATCTTACAAAATCATCTATCCACCAATACACTTTCATATGTGTTGAGACACATGTCCATCTCCCCCCACCCACGACATAAATACACTACCTTCTGATATGTGGGTAGTCACTTAAATGCAACTGTGATCGCCAACACATGCTAGCTCTGCCGCATCGGCATGGGGCCACTACAGAGTGCTACCACCTACTCTGTCACTTAGGTTAGTGTTGTTTCATGGAAGAATATGTTCTTTGGTGGTATATTCTTCAATCTAGATGTGGTTTTGGAATTATTGGTCTATTTTCATCATCATTTTGTGTTTGAGTCCCCATTGAAACCCATTTGACAAAAAATATTTGAATGGCGGTATCTACCATGCCACCTCGATCCATTTTCCACTATCATTATCACACCGTTTTCATACCACATCTATTCCAAATAAATTTTATTTGATCATTTCATAGAGAAATGATTGCGCAATGATTTTTCATTCATTATCCCAGGAAGAAAGAGAAGAACATGGGGGAGAAAAGATCAATAAGTACATCGAGAATCGAACCATGGGTATTTCATTGTTTTGTCATTGATATGACCCATTAGAAGGATACTTATAACAAAAAAAAACTAGTAATCAATCAATGGACGAATCAAACCACAAATTTAAACTCGCATGTTGAATAATCCCACAAAAATTAATGAACCACATGTCAAACTGTTTGTGTGTTGATCAACATACATCATTTAGAAATCACGAACAGGGGAACCATAATCAATAAAATAAACCCTATCTAAAAATTGTAATAAACATGATTTCCACTCTTCCATCCTATGTGAAAATTTAGTGTTTTGTGTGTTCTTGGAAAAAATAGTGGATTATTTTAAAAGATTTCAAAATTTCCAGTTTTTGCGTCAGCTGGTCAGTGCGTCATCATGTCAGAGAATCATGATGTAAGTGCAACATCATGACAGTCCATTGGCATGAAAATGTGTTAGCATTGGTGATTTGAGGGTGTCGGGGTTGGTAGGTTGACTGTTTCTTCATCGGTGAGTCGAGGGCCTTTATATCGGTAGGTCAGGGAGTTAGTGTGAGTGAGTCGAGGGCATCCGTGTCGGTAGGTTAGGGAATATGTAGGTCGAGGCATCAGCGATTCAGGGGTGTTAGTGTTGGTGATTCATTAGTTCTATAGAATGGTTTCTCTGGGGTAAGCAATTCTAGGTCATGTTGGTATCTCACCCATCGATGGCTCAATGTTGGTGTCACACCAATCAGTTACTCATTTCCAGTTTTTCTAATATAGCCGCTATTACATGTCTCTCTCTGTGAAATGGTAAAACATAAATTCACAATGGTGCATTGGGATGTCTCTAGTATTTCAATGTATAATTGTTAAATTCAATGTGTCTTGTAATGTTCCACCAGCCCTATGACCACCATGTAGTGTTGTCGAACCATGATCTAATTTTCAATAATATTGAAATCAACTCACTGATTTTTAGGATTGTTCTCTTTCATAAGATGATATATCATCCTTACTTATTCCTTTTCTATTACCTGGGTCAAACTAGATCTTTCTTCTATTGATGAGTCGTACACCTATTCCAGAGTTCTCTTGATTACTTTTTCTTGGAGTTCTTAACTACTTCTCGTGCGATCCTTGTTAATGGCACATTGAGGAACATAATGATTTTATTGATCTAGAAGGTATTTATTTTCTGTATCTTTAATTGTGAATCATGATGTGTGGGTATAATAATGATCCTTTTTTAAGAAAATATGAATATTTTCATAATACAAAAAATATAAATGAAGCGAGTATGATCAAATGATAACAGATTTAATGAAATAACGTGCTGAGAGTGGATTGATGTTTTATAATATATTTTGAAATTTTTATCCCTGTTGATGTTGTGATATGCTGTGGCAATAAAGACTTCTAAACATTAGGGCCATTGGTGGCCTTTTCATGTGCACTAGTTTTGTTCTGTTTATTTTCGTTATGATCTAGTGTGTTTCTTCATCACATGAAATCGTTTTAATAATGTATATTTGGATAATTAAATGGATTCCCAATGATGGAATCCCTTGTGTGATAATTTTTTTTAATCAAAGTTAATTTAAGAACCTCATTTAAAAAATCTAAATATATCACGTTTGATAGGTGTGGCTATGTATTGAGTTCTGTGGGGTTCTAGATTTGTGTAGATTGTGGGTACATGGATAGATAGAGGATTTGGTTCTGTATGAAAGGTGTGGTACATCATTCTAGTGGGGCAGTCATTTAATGGTAGTATTAGTGGGCTTTTTGTGTGGGTCTGTCAGGTTGTGTGTTGTAATATCAGTATGAGAGATTGTTTCATTGAGGAACGAATAAACGTATTGGAAGTTGAACTTCTTTTGTTGTGTTTTGGTTGTAGAGAGACGTTGGGAAGTGGGAATGATTTGTAGAAATGTGATTGTTGTGTAGTGGGATATAAATGGGGAATTATTGGGGAAGCATGGCTGTTGTACTGGGTTATGAGATAAGGATTGTGTGTTGTAGTTAGAGAGAATTCTAGTCGGATGTGAGATGGGTACTGTGTGACTAGTTGAAAAGACTCCTCACCTACTAATATGACTATAGAAGATGTGATTTATAGTTTCCCATTAGTGCTAGAATGAATTACGTTGAATCAATTAAACAAATACATTAAACGTGGTAAAATTAAAAACGGTTCTGTAATTCATTAGCACTAGTTCTTATGTGGTTGTTCGTATATGGTTGGTGACAAAAGAGGTTCTTATTGGGTTGGTTATTTGTTTGGAAACACATATGTTGGGATTTCTATTTTCTAACCTATATTTATGTAAATTTTAAATCCTTTTGATTTCCTTACTCACCCCAACTTTGTTCATAAACATGTGCATTAAAACTCTATTTCATGAGGGAGGGTGTCATTCCCAACATCCTGATTGTAGGATGGATGACTGGTTAGTGCATTTCTTCCTCACACCCACTTCCCATTTCATACCGCTCTAGTTTAATCATCCATGCTATAATATCTTGAGTCTTACCATTTTCCATGATTCTTTTGGCGATGGTTTGTTGTATTTTATTGAAGTAGGTGTTTGTGGTCCACATTTGTTTTCCCAAGTGTCATCGGGAAGAGGCCCAAGTGTTTGTGGATGAGAGACATAATTATTGTGGCTCAAGTGTCATCAGGTGTGATTGTTTGTGGTTAGATGTCCATGTGGGTGTGGGTGGTTTTTGGTAGTGGGACATTGTATGGGTAGAGTTATAGTATCAAGACGTTAGACATTAGGGTTAAGAAGTAAATCAACGGGAATGTTGTGGGGGGTTCCCAAATATCAATGTTCATATAATAATACTTTATTTAACTTGAACTATTTGGTTAGTGAGCCTTGAAGTGGCTAGGATGGTTAGTATAACTTGATAGGTGCTTTGAGGTTTTCTAGGGTTTTATCATAGGGAAATTAGTATGTTCCCCCTCTTTTGAATGTTTATAATCAGTTTTCCTACTGAATATTGGTGTATACTCACCCAATTTATAGATAATATTTCGAAGTTTATGGGATGACATTGAGGACTATACTAGACTTTAATATATTAGGCATCAAGACCAGTTGATGTTACTGGTTAGTTTATTTTGTTTTGGTACAATTCCATGAAGTGTTTTTATACTTTGTATCATCTTTACTTAATGATAATGCATGTGGTAAATGTGATTTATATCCACTTTTAATTTATTATTAGGTGATGTTTTTTGGGATTTACCGTCTTTTATCCCGATCTTGTTCCATAAAAAGAGAAATGCCTCCCAATTTATGTGAGATTTTATACCCTTGGAGCCAGTCGCTACTCCAGGGCATACTGAAGGTGGGACCACATGGCCATTACATATATTTCATGTTGAAGAAATAAGGGTAAAGAACTTTTTTATCCCTTCCCTCATCTTGAATATGGTGGGACCTAATAAAATGGTAACAAATGGGGATGTTTTGGAGTTGAATGCTAGGATGGAGTTCATAGTTATGCACGGTGAGGATTACATGGGATGGTGTGATAGGAGTGTTAAGACATCAGGGCATGCGAAATTGGACAAGGAAGATGGGATAAGACATGTTATTTTAATACCCCATATGATCTGATGAAAGGACTCTAGAGCCACAAAATGATCATGTGAGGCTACACTGATCACCTAGTAGCAACCCTAGGAAAGTTACATCCATCATAACAGCCTCTGTTCTTGTGTGTCTTGGATGTTTTGTGAATTTTTAAAAAAATATAGAATTATAATACAATTAAAATAAATTTTCCACACTAAGCTGGATTATGAGATCATTGTTTGATTTTTTATTAATGGAACCCACGCCTCTCCCCAATGTGATAAAAGTAGTTGAGGCCGACAAGCTAAATTTATTGATTAATGGAGGTCCAATCAAGTAGTGGAATATAAACTGTGGAAGAAGAAACATTATTCCATCTACATGTAGACACTGGGGAAGTAAGTGGGAAGTGTCGTAGACCTAGAGATGGAATGTTTTCTTGAAGAGATGGTGATCACTTTCTTCTTTATCTGATCTCTAAAAGATTAATCGGTTCCTCTATCAGTGAGCTAGTTATAATGAGTAGAGAACCAGTAACGGAATCATTAACGAGTGGATACGAAGGAAACCTAAATCTCATGGGTTTTCTTTGAAAGTGAGTTTTATGAAAAATTACTTTCTTCCATGAAGAAGGCTGATAAAATGTGTGAGTTACTCTACCTCCATTTGGGGAGTTTTTCAGTGTTGTAACAGGGGATAATGTTGAAGGATCTTCAATTAATCTCACTGAATCTCTTCTTATAAGATGATTCATTCATTAGACACTTAGAGGAGGCACCCTAACCATCTCTTCAATATGGTGTTACTCTTTTTAAACTATGGACATACATATAGGATTTGAAAATGAATGTGGTATTAGAATGGATTCACTATTATAGAGGTGTTCCACAAGTGGGGATCCATCCATGTTATTCAAAGGGGGATGTCATTAGTAGCAGTTCTCAGGCGTATGGTCCTTTAGGGATTAGCCAGTGAGGATTGTGCCTTACTTGTTCTAGTTCTTATTTCTTGGACATATAACATTCTTTGTTGGTCTGGGATTGAGGTGATATATCTAGGTTGGATGTGAAAATCATGGGATCCAGTTACCAGTTCGAGCGTCGTAAGGTGGGGGTGGGCAGGTTCTATGCCCACCTCAGCAGCATCAATTACCGGTCAGGCCCTTTTAGTAGCAGGGGCATTAAGCTCCCTCTCCAGCGAGGTTAGAAAATAAAGGAGGATGCTGACTATTGGGGACTCCACAGAAACCTAGACCAGGACATGGTCTGGGAGGCATTCTACAACATAGAGGTAGTGGAGCTGGGCATGGGATGCTACATGCTGCATTAGTAGTACTTCTACCAATGTCATAGCTTGTTCAATGTATGATTAGTTTTTTGTACCATTTCATTTGAATTGGTTGATTCTGGATCCTCACACTCCTTTTTTGAAACAAATCTATCCCAGGATCTATGTCTACAAGTAGAGATACATCCCATGCCCCTGGTGTTCAGTATGCCAGTTAGAGGTCAGACCAGTCTATTTGGTGTTTTTTGAGGATGCAGACTGAAGTTGGGGCCACAAATATAATGTGGGAATCTTCTTCTACTGTATATTGACCTATAAGATGTTATCTTAGGCATCTAATGGTTGTTTTCATAGACCGTTGTTATTGAATTCTTTCATATAAGTTTTTTATTCTCAGATATGGGTAACCAGCGCATAGCTTTGGTTGGAATGGTTGGTTTCTAGGAGGGAAACTAGTGAGTGAATACCCTTCTTTCTTTGTCAGACGATCAACTAGTAGAATCATCAAATAAATAAATAGTGTATTTTATGGGTGTTTTCAGTGAATTATTGGATTTCCTCATGTAAGAGGTTGTGAATCTACTCCCTCACCATGATGTTGAGTTCTAGAATGACTTGGGACCTGGTGATAGTCTGATTTGAATGGATCCATATCCAAAGTACCATTAAAATTTGTTGGAGCATTAGATTCATGTTGACAACCCAAATAATAAGGGTTCTATCTAGCCATGTGCGTCATCGCGGGTGATCAATTCTTGTTCATGAAGAAGTTGGATGATGGTCTTAGACAGTGAAAAGTGAACTTGAGACTGAATCAGGTGATAGTCAAGAACTGATACCCCCTTCTAAGTATCAAAGATCATTTCAACAAATTAAAGTTGGTAAGATGGTTCACAATGATTGATCTATGACTTGGATATAATTATTTGAGTGTAAAAGATAATGGAAAATGAAATACTAAATTCGGGTCCATGTATTTGATCATCGAGACCACGATCATTCCCTTCAATGTCATGAATGCACCAGTCACATTTATGAGGCTCATGAACTCTTTTTTTGTGAGTACATGGACTAGTTTGTCATAATGTTCATTGATAATACCATAATCTACTTACTGTCATAGGAGGAGCATACCGAGTATCTAAGGACTGTCCTGGAGTTCCTATGTCACCACAATCTCTACAAACTGATGTCAAATTGGGAAGTTGTGGACGTGAGAGGTGCACATCCTTGGATATGTGGTGTCTCAACAAGGTATTTAAGTAGACCCATAATTGGTCAAAGAGATTGTTTATGGGAAAGAACCCAAGAATATGGAATAAGTTGATAGGTTCCTGGGACTGGCAGGACATTATCAATGGTTTTTACCCATCTTCTCGCAAGTTGCAACTCAATTGACAGCTTTTAACAAAAAAGAACTGAGTTTACTATTGAATGTGCAGTGTCAGGTAGCATTCAGCTATATTAAGGGAATGATGGTCGGTTCCCTAGTGAGTAGGATGTCAGAGTAAGGAGTGTTGTTCTATGTGTACTGTGACACTTCTATATTAGGATCGGGTTGTGTGATTATGCATTAGTGGGGAGTAAACTATTATGGGTCTAGGTAGTTATGTCCTAAAAAATGTATCTATGAAACCCATGACATAGATTTCATAGTCCTCATTTTTTTTATGTTTTAGGGACATTACATCATCAAGGAGTGCTCTGTGGTTTTCACGGATTATAATATACTAAGGTATATATTTTTTCAAAAATACATGATCACGTTATAGAAAAGGTGGATGGTTTTTTCCGTCGATTAAAACATTGATATCTCTCACACCCCAGGGAAGGGAAACATGGTGGTTGATGCCATGATAATGAAGTCATAGAATGTGGCAGTCTAGGAATCTATGATTTCTTCGAAGGAAATGGAAGAGTTGGTCTCTTTGAGCCTGGATGTTGGGGAGGAATGTGGAAGATGCTATCAATTATAGATGCCAGTACAACCTTACATGATGAGACAAGTAAAGGAGTCTATGTGGGAGACTCAGAGGCTAATATGATTCATGATCACATAGACTATGGTGATGCTATAGAGGGATGGTCGAAGGATAGTCAGAATTAGCTGATATTCTGTGGGAAGAAATTTTTTCCATTTGGAATCCATGAGGGAGTTTTCCATCAGATCCATTTCTCACCCATGGTGGTTAAACCAATAGTTTAAAAGATGTACCAAATCTTTAGGTATCAGTTTGGGTGGGCCGAGATGATGTAGGTTGTGGCATAGTTTCTTGCAAGGTTCCTAGTGTGTTAGTAAGTGATGGTTGTGCACCATGTTCCCTGCAGTCTATCACACCCCTTTGATAATACCGAGTGGAAGTGGAGTGAAATATCAACAGATTTTGTCAAAGGACAACCTAGGACTAATGTAGGATGAGATTCTCTTTGGGTAGTAGTGGAACAATTGTTGAGGTCAGCTCACTTCAGGGAGTTCAATGAGTCGATCACAATAGATTCCATAGCAATGAGGTATGTGGACAAGGAGTTGTGGATACAAGGAGTTCCAAGATCCATTATCTCAGATCCTAGTACACTTTTATGTCATGAGTATATTGTGGAATAAATAATTATTTTTAACTATGTTATGCCTTAGCAAGTATTTTCACCCTCAGATGGATTGGATGATAGAAATGACCATCCAGACATTGGATAATATTCTACGAGCATGTGTTCTAGACATCGAAGGATCATGGGAATGAAAATTTCCCCTGGTAGAAAAAGCATAAAATAATTTCTGTCACAATGCCATTGGAATGGAAACATTTGAATCCATTTTTTAAAGACTATGTAGTTCACTCATCTTCTATAAAGGGGTCGGGGAATCAAACCTTCTTGCACCAGAGGTAGTATATAGAAAAAAATAGAAGGTTTAGCATTTGCGTGAGAGGATGATGTCATCTCATGACTGGAAGAAGTCATATGCCGACCATAGGAAGAGGCCATCCATGTATGATTTTGGACAACAAGTGTTCTTAATGTTCTCCCCTCATTAAAGACAATGGAGATTTGGGCGAGGGAGTACGCATTCTCCCAGGTTCACTTGAACATTCGATGTTTTTGGGACTCATTTGTGTGGTGGCATATCAGCTTGAATTTCCACTGCAGTTGGAGAAGATCCATGACATCATCCATGTCTATTAGGTACTTTGGTATATATAAGAATAATCCCATGTCCTTGACTAGGGACATTTAGATATTGAGTATGACACGACGTTTGTGGAGCGACCAAAAAGACTAGAGGATCGTGAGGAGAAATTGTTGTGTGTATGGACCATTCATATGGTTCTTGTGTTATGGAGGAATAGTGTCCTTGAGGAGAGTTCATTGGAGTGATATTTATAGATTTGTCCCTAGTACCCATTGTTTTTTAGATGTTCACCCTTGTTTTTTTCTTTGTATCTTACTTTTTGAGATAATGAGGACCTCAATTGATGTGTGATAAGTTGATTCAATAATATTTTTCCTGAAAGGCATTGACTATGGTGAGGGGAGAACAAGATTCCTAATCAAGAAACATTAATGAGGAGTTTACTTAACCCATGCATTTGAAACGGTGCCACCCAAAGTGGATACTATCTTAACCTGGAGAAGTAGATCTTTAATCCATGTGTCTGGATTGTGTGACCATTAGTGTTTGTGAGTTTTCTTGGGAAAGTGAATAAGTAGTGTTTTAAACATTTTCTATTGATATATATGTCAAGGGGTTTTCCTTGTATATTGAGTATTTCACTCCATCTTTGGAAAAACACAATGTGGTTTTATCATAATAGGTATTTTATGTGATGGTTGTTCAAACCACTTTTCCTCTCGCATAGTTTTGATTTCTCAAGGACAAGAATAGTTTGGGATGTATTTGATGAAAAAACCTAGATTTAACCAGGACTTTACAATTTGAAAATCCAATGATTTATGGTGATTTGGAAGTACTCGGAGGCTTATTTAAAGTGTTCCAAATTTCCAGTTTTCGTGAAGGCATGTTGATGCATTGACATGCAAGTGTGGCGAAATGTTAGTATGTCAACATGTTAAGGAATCGACTTGTCTGTGTGTCATCATGACAATGTGTCAGCTTAATTGAGTCAAAGATTTTGGTGTCTTTATATCATGTCTGTCGATATCAGTGAGTCTTGGGCGTCAGTATCGGTAGGTTGAGGGTGTCAGTGTGGGTGAGTCGAGGGTAGCCGTTTCAGTATATAAAGGATTCAATAAGTCTAGGCATAAATGAGTCAAGAGCATCTATTTCGTTGAGTTGTTGTGTTGGTATCACAACTTTGGTGGCTAAAAATTAGTAGGTCACGTCAGTAGCTCACCCATCGCTGGATCATTGTTGGTGACTCACCCCTCGGTGACTCATGTCCAGTTCTTCTAGTTGTACCCTTGTTACGTGTTTCTCTATGTGAAATGGTAACCAATCAACTCACATTAGTGTGATGGGCTGTCTCCACAATTTCTGATGTGAATTATTATATTCTATATATCTTGTAACATTTCACCAGCCTTAGAACCACCAAGTCACGTTATCAATCCACGATCTTATTTTACTGAAATTTCAAATCATCAACCTGATTTTTAGAATCTAAACCGTTAATTTTTCATGACATATTATTTCCTTCATCCATTTCATTCCATATGGTTCTCATAGCGCCATCCTCCTGAGAGGATTCATACACATGTGCTAGAGCTCTTATGCACAATTTTTCATGGAGTTCTTCCTTATAACTCCTGTGACCCCTGTTCTTGGAGTATGGCTGAAATTTGATCATTTAATCATCCGGTTGGGATTTATTTTTCATATCATTAATTGTTCATCTTGTTATGAAGGTATACCAATGATCCTTCGTGAATAATAGATGAATAATTTCTTAAAACAAGAAATAAATAAGATTAGAGGAAGATCAAAAGATAAAAGAGATACGAAATAATGGGTTGGGAGTGGAATGTTGTTTGATCATATTTTTTATTTTGTTCCCTATATTGTGGTTTTGATCTTTTGTGGTTATAACGCCTTCTAAAAATCTTGGCCATAGGTGTCCTTTACTGGTGCACCCATGGTGTTCTGTTTATTTTCGTTATGATGTTTTGTATTTTTCTATAAAATGAAATTTTATTAATCGTGTATAATAGTTTAATTACATGGATTTCCTAGGAATAAAACCCTTGTGTGATCACCCCTTTTTATCAATGTCGATTAATGAACAATATTTTCGAAATCTGAATATATCCTATTTGGTAGGTGTTTTTTATTGTGTTCTTTGGTGTTCTAGACTTGTATAGATTGTAGGTCAGTAGTGGACAGAGGAGTTAGTTTAGTGAGAGCGGTGGGGTATGTGTGTGAAGTGGGAATGTGTTTCAATGCTATCTGTTATGGGATTTGTTTCTGGGAATATGTAGGTGGCGTGTTTTAATCTCATCCCCTGAGATTGATTGACTGTTTAATGGATGATATTTTTTGAAGTTGAATTGAATTTATTTTGTTATGATCGCAGTGATACATTGGGTAGTGGGACATCTATATATATATAATAGATATGTAATTTGACTAAATTGGGGAATTTTTTGGGAAACGGGGCTACGGGATAGGGTTGCACGAGAATTATTGTGCACTGTAGTTATGGAGAATGATATTCAGTAGTGGGTTGGTTACTATGTGTTTTGTTAACCAGACTCCCTGAAATTAGAGGCAATTGTAGATTATGTGATTGTTAGTAAACATGTACTGATGGAATGAATTATAGTGAATCCCTTAAATAATTATATTACGGGTTGTTAAATGAAAAAGGGTTGGTTTAATCTTTGTAAGTGGTTGTTTTGTGGTTTTTCATACATGGGTGGCATCAATATTGGATCTGAGTGGGTTGGTTGTTTGTTCAAAAAACCCATAGTTTGGGCTAGGTGATTACATTACAATATATATATAAAGTGTAGTTCCTTGTGATTTCTATTCAAACCCCACCCATGTTTATAACTATGTTCCAGACACGTGCATTTAATGGGGGAGGTAGTCTTTACAATGTTTTGTTTGAGAGGATGGATGGATGGTTAATGACATTATTCATCACTCCTTCTTCTAGTTACATATCGCCCAAACATATCTGGGTAGGCCGTAATATCTATAGTATTACTATAGTCCGATATTCTTTGGGTGATGGTTTTTTTTCTATGACAAGGATAGGTGTCTTCGAACCTAGTTTTTTCCCCTGTGTCTTCAGGATGAGCTACATGTGACTTCAGGCGAGATACAACGTTATTGTGGACCAAGTGTCTGTAGGTGTGATTGTGTGTGTTTAGAGGCCTAGGTGGGTCTGGGAGGGTTGTGGTAGTGGGACTGTATAGGGGATGAGTGGTAAAATCAATATGTTATTCTTTATGGATGAGTAGTAAACCAGTGAGAAAGTGGTGTGGGGTACCCAAACATTGATGCACTAATACTACCACTTTACATTACTTGCGATGTTTGGTTACTGTGACTTAATGAGTTTTAGATGGTTAGTTTCCCTCGGTAGGTTCTATGAGGAAATACTATTTTCTCATAGGGACAATAGTATATTCACCAAAATGTGAACAGATATATTTTGTTTTCCTAATGAGTATACTTGTATACTCACCCTACATATATAAAATTGTTTTAAGGTTCCCAGGAGGACATTGATTAATGTAATGGACATTAATATCTCGAGCATCAGGACCAGTTGATGTTGCTTCATTTTTTCAATTCTTCCAGTACATTACCATGGAGTGCTTTTTTTCATTGTATCTACATTACATATTGATCATGCATGTTTGAAATGGGTTTTGGATCCACTTTACTTTTGGTATCAGGAATTGATTGTGATTTACCATCTTATTGGCTTATCATTTTCCATAAAAAGGTAAATTCCTCCATATTTATTTGAGATTATATACCCATGGTGAATGTGTCTACTCGAGGTCCTACTGAATGTAGGACCTTGGTCTCATTATAGCTCTTTCATATTCAGGATGGAATGGTGGGAAACAATACCATCACTTACCTCATCATGATAAATGAGTTTTGTGAAAAAAACAAGATCATTCAATGTCAAGAATCGATCATTGTATTCAATCCATTGAGAGATGTCACGATATGTCATTATAGGGAATTTTTCATTCCTTGTCATTTGATTCTCGCTAATGGAATTCTTACTGAGTCTCAATGCATTCTCCTTGGTCACCCCTTGATTCTATAACACTGATAATCCATTAAATAATCATGCATTCTATTTATAACATAATTTTTTTTGATATATTGTTACTCACACACTGGGTCATAGAATAGCACCCCATCTCAGTACCTGATCACAAAATATTTCCATGAATTTATTAAAAATTATACTTGGGAAAATATGACTCTTTAAATCCTCCACATAATTGGTTTTTTCATCCCCGAAATTAAAAATTCCACCCTAATGGGAGGAAAATTGATATCCCTACTAGACTACAATGCCAGTGAGCTCACTAAGGGCCCCTATTCTTCTTATAATCATAAAAATGGAAGAACCACCATGATCAACCACTATAATGTATAGTTTCTACTATTCCAACACTACTCCTCAATGGTCACATGTCTCGTTAGCTGTGACAAGTGGGAAAAACACCAAACACCACTGTCCGTCTTCATTCATGGGCTCTAGTAGCTCACCTACACACTAACCTAATATAGATGTTGATGGAACCCCACAGTTCACATCCACCAATGGATGAAGAATAAATCATCCTTCACATCATGCATTCATGGTTGACTCTTAACACCTGAGGGTTATTCATGAATGAAACATTCCTTCCAAAGAGTGACCAATGGGTCTTACTAGGTCCCCTATCTAAAAACTCCATCTTCCTCATTGATTGCTAGAATAGTAACACTTCCATACCCACAAGTGCCATCGGAGTTGAGTATGGATGGAATGTACCCTTTCCATACTTAGAAAAACATCGTGGGGTTTAACTCATCCACTATTGAATGATTCATTCATGGATTTCACTCTCTTTGGGATACGAAGAAAAATATGTCAACCAGAAAAACTCTAATAGAATGAGGAATATCTTAACTGATAATTCATTGGATAACCTCAAAGAGAACACACAATTCCAAGGTATTCACCCACCATACCTCAACCCCAGGTTTTATGATTCCCTTTATCAGCAAGCCCAATGAGATAGTCTACCTTGTGCTTCCTAGGTCTCTTTTTCACTAACAAATGAAAACATTTTCCCATCATTGCAGACACACCACATCCTTTTCCTAAAATAGTCAATAATGGAATGGACTGTAGTATTCTTTACCGAGAATGATTTCATAAGGCCACAATGGTATTAGCACAAGATCCCAACTGTAACTCTCTCCTCTATGATTTAGGTCACACTACCACTACTAGTTTGTGATCATAGGGGATCTTCCAGCAGAAGTCTCTATGTGTGAGGGTCCAGTCTATGGGTTGAATAGAACCTCTATGTCTCAAAAGAAACTCACATAAAGAGGTAAATGACTAGAATATGTGTCTACTATTATGGAAGACAATGGAAAGGACACGTGTCACGCCTAAAAATTATCTTAGAGAATTTGGTTCATAAGAAATGATTACATAAAGCTATCATAACCCACATCCTCTAGCTCTGAGAGCCTAGTTCAGTCCTCCTCCTGCTCCTCTAACAACTCCTCTACCTCAACCAACATCATGTGGAACTACTTTCTCAGAGAAATGTTTCTTCTAAGGAGGATCATTTGCTGGATCCATCTAAATTGAACGACGATTTGGAAAATCTCATGCAAGTTTCCCCCAACCACCTCAAGAATAACACTACCCCTCCCACGACTGATCTATTCCTCAGTATTTTTGATGCACCACATGACCACGAATATGAGTTCATGAATTGGTATGACACCATACTGTTATCCCATAACAATTTTTATTCATGATCTTATAGATTCCACTTAATTGTGACCTCTGTTGTTTGTCACATCCACATGTTCCTCTTCCGGAAAAATCACTATCACCATTTCATTTTCCATCAATCCATATATGTTGGAATTCATAGTGTAATCATTGATGCCTTAATCTCTCAGTTCATTCCATGTTCTATAGTATGATCTCTAGAAAACTAGTTTCACAGTTGGTCTATAGTGTGTGTCAAATGTTTTGTAATCCTCACAGAAAACTCTCCATCTGTCATGTTACGCTTAACAAGATGCTTAAGATCATTGATACGAACTGATCTCAATGTGGATGGGTGAAAATCATTCCTAATGAGTCACTCAAACTCCTCCCATGTTAGTGTCACCTCATAATGCGACTGTATAACAATGTTCCACCACCACCCCTCTGATCCCTGAAGTGGGATCATGGCTAAGAACCATTATCTGTTCAGTATTTGTCCTCTATAAGTGAAAAAATTGAGTGAACTCATAGCGAAAGTCATATAATACCTAGTGGTTCTTGATCTCTTCAATATCTCAAAAGTTTATGCCTCTAGAACTCATGTAGTGACCTCATCTTGCGTGAATCCTCCGCCTGAACTACTGGCAAAACATGCATCTTTATGGCTGATGTTACCACTAGAAGACCACATAAATGAAGTGACTTAGAACACATTCCTTCTATTTAAGACTTATAATGAGAAGGATCGTCTTTATGATCACACAATAGAATCCTATCTGGTAGTCATCATGGAATCGAACTTAAATGGATCAAGAAGAATTATTGTTAACAGAGTCTATCTGGAGAATATACTCAATATGGAAATAAAAAGCATAATACATTCCTATATGATGCATAAACCATTAATTTCCCAATGACCAATGTCCAAATGTACAGATGAAAAAATGGTTTTATCATAGCCCAATATAAGAGATAAAACAAAAACCACACCATACCTAGAACTACCTTCCATGGAAATGAACTCATAACATCTTAAAACAGATGCTCTGTAGCCCATACCAAGTTCAGAAAATCCCAGTCCCAATGTGGAACCAAACCACCACTGATAAAACTTTGTCACAACTGGTCTCCTTACCCCCAAACCAAGACTACCCCATTTCCACCATCTAATATTCCATGGGATGTAGACTAGTACAAATGAGGCATATCCCACAAATAAGAGGTTATTCCCTAATAATTTGTACACACACACCCATCCCCAACACACAGGGGTTGGAGAGTTGAAACATAATGTATTGAAAAACCATGCATATAGTACATCCAAACAATAGAGTATGATATAATTTAATATAGTGAAGTGAAACCATCCTAGAATATAAGACCACTAAAAGGAAGACAACTACAAAGTTAGTCATACAAACAAGGGTACTAAAGCTAATGTAGAAATTTGTTGGAAATAGCCCATCTCATTTGATTTCACAAGGACACTTCTAATCCTGATCAGTTTCATGCTCTACCAAGGAATCCACCCAATCATTAGTCGTCAATATAAGACATGAAACATGAGGGAAAAGCCTGTGAAATATTGAGGAAATGAATACTTAGTAGGGAGCCCCAAAATATAAAAATTATAAGAAAAAAAATAACCAACATGAAGATACTGTCAGATCAACATTGGTATAATCCCGTAAAAATACCTTGAACATCCAGAAATACTTGTTTCAGATAGTAAGAATCATGCAGTAACAACCTCATAGATAACATCAGGATTTTAACTGAATGTTCCAAATGTAACACATAAAACTAAGAGATCAAAGTCCATGAACACAACCATCCAAGATAGCATCCTTTAGAGAGATACACTCCATCAGGGACCACTCTACCATTTTTAATGGTAGGTCCTATAGAAAAAAAATACATCTAAAAAATTCTTCTACATCCATCCATAGTGGTCAGGACCATAAGTCAGTCATCACTGTCTTGTGACCAACATAAAACTAATGTAACCCATGTGGGGAGGCCTGCACTCACCATTATACATAAAAGAGGGATCTCTTCTTCTATCCATCTTTTAAAACATATTTCACCACTATAAGGAGTCACACACAACTAAGACCATCGAGGGACCACTAAATCTTATCTCGGTATAGTTTACATCTTGTGTATGTGTCTTATCATCATAACTATGTATGATAACCAAGGGAACTCCCAATCCAATGAAGTACCTGCTCCCTGCAACAGCTCAGGATGGGGATGTGAAACTCTGTAAGAGAGTATCCACACCTTGATCATGCATTGGAGTATGACTCATAAAGGACTTGCATACTAATCTCATAGGGATGTATGAATTCATAATTTGAGGAACAACAACCTACCTGGTACAGGTGTAATACATAGTGACTAGAGGACCTTCACATTGGTAAAATATTATAATAATGACTCTATTAATTCATATGTGGACAAACTGAATGTTAAAATAATAGGTGAGTACTGACTCCTTTAATAAAGGACCCACACCCTTCTAGGTAGGGGAGTAAAAACTCTATGCACATTATATGTGGATGACCCACACCCTATTCCTATATGGGAGTACCGACTCCATTGGTAGAGGAGATGCTCCCTATTTCACCAAGGGAGTACCTACTCATCCTTCACATACATCTCTGGGAGCCTGCACCCTAGCCTTTCTGGGGAGTAACAACTCTGTAGGAAGCATCCTAATGGAACCGAACCTTCTCTCATGACATGGGGAGTCCTATCTTCACGAAAAAAATTATTTATACACAATCATACTTTTACAAGGAGGAATTACTCCTAAAATCCTTAGTCAATCTATCAAATTCCACAAAACATACATGAAGGTACTCCAATGGAATCTCTTATCTCAAGGTTCCCAATGATGCAAATGGTTCTTCAAACCTACAGTCTATCTGAATGACATGGGAATTTTAGTATAAAAGGGTCGATTGGACCTAGGCGAGGTCTGACCCAGATCTGACTGCATTCAACACACCCATAACCGACCAACAAGGTTAACCTGACCCTCGGGTCATAGCACATCCAGGCTACGTGTGACCCTACCATCTCGAACATGTGTTGGTTCATCTTTATCACCAAGACAAATAACATTTTTTATTTACTTAGAAATTTTTTATTTTATGAAAAACATTATTCTCATTTCATAATTTGGACCAACTAATATTAATAATATAAAATAATTTTTTTAAATATTTATACTATATGCGTGGAATATTAATTTTTACACGTGATCATTTAATGTGATATACTCTTTTTAACATGAACTACAAAAAATAATTTGGTTTTATTTTTACTAAATTTTTGGATGAAATACTAGTTTGATAAAAACCTAATATATAAATTATTCTAATTCCATATATTTAATTTATTATCAATATTCAATTCATAATTGTATCTTATTTTAATTTTATAAAAAATAAATATGTGATGTAAAAAAAATATTCCAATGAGAATAATTTTCATAGCTATAGTATGATTTAATATAAAATTTTAAATGAAAATTGATTCAAATGAATGAAACATTATTAATAAAAAAATTAATTCTATATATTCAAATTTAAAACCAAATGAAAACATAATTTTTTATTTATAGTCATTAAATTAAATGTTCTTTTAATAAAAACCCTAATAGATTACTATTCATCAAAAACTATATATTTTCATAATACTCTCTTAAATTAACCCTAAGATAATTTAAAATTTTTTGATCAAAAAATAATTAATCATTTTAAGATTAATTTTATAAAAATTGAAAAAATATTTTTGTTATTTATTCCTAAAATGAAACCCAAAAAATATTTATTGAAAAAAACTATTTTCAAACCATAAAAACAATTTAAAAATAATATGTACATAATTAAATTTGTATATTTATTATTAAATTCAATTATACTTAATGTTATAAATTACTTAATTTTTTCTCCTAAAACAAAATTTAATAGATTGTGTTCGATTATCCATTATAATAATAATATATCATAGTTTATTATAACTACTTGTTTCATGTATTTCATGTTGGAAATGAAAATAAATTTATTTGAAATAATGTTTCTAAATTTTGTTTCATTATAAACCCCTTATTATTATTTTTCATTCAATGATTTTAACAATTGTAATGAAAATTAGGATAATTCTACCTCTACATATCCATATGTTTCCACATAGCTTCTACTAATTGGTTTCTTTAAAAATACTGATGAGATAAATGGTTTAAATCTATTGAAATTTAACTTTGTTATACAAAAAAGACATTGGTTAGTAATTATAAGAATTAAATTGATCTAGTGAAATGACCTATGGTTTCATTAAATTTCATGGATTAAGTATTAAATTACTCATAATGTCAAATAAAAAACAATGTAAACCTACGAATGGTATTGTGGAAGAAAAATTTGAAAAAGATTGTTCCTGATAAGATTAATAAATTGAAGGGGAATGATTTAACACCTGTTAGTTTTAAAATATTTTTAAATCAAATTAAAATTTTCTATGGTTAAATGATTAGATTCACAAATTCCTCAACATTGTATTCAAAATCATGTGGAAAATTGTCTGCATAACATTTTTTCCGACATTGTGCATCCCTTATGTGTTGATTAATGGATTTATCATTATCTATGAATTAATTATCTATATAATATTCCAACATATTATCACTCAAACATCATTCCAATATATTTTCGTTCTTTACATCATTCAATAGAGATATTCCAAGATATCCATATATGTTCTTCAGTGAATGATATTATTAAAAAAATCTAAATTCGTGGTATGATTTTTTGAGAAACACATTTCAAATACATTGAAAAGTTTCAAAATATATCCTATAGGGATTTAGTTTTTCTCTTTGGAAAATCATTTTTATGATAATGATATATATTTTTGAAACTCATCTTTGTATTCAAAGCCTTTTGAAGATATCAAATTAACATCGAGGTTAATCATATATCATGATCAGAAGCAATAAAATATTGGACATCATTCAACTTTAAAATTTCATTAATTAAAATACTTGAAATCACTAATAGTGATGGATGAAAATAATAATAGATAGATCTATAATCAAATATAGAACTCTAGAGGGATACAATAACCTAATTTTGGACATCATCTATGGCCTTTATAGGCTCAATAACTTGTTTAGGAAGGGGGTGGGAGTCACCAATCTTTTACCCCTTTTCCTTCGATATATTTCCCCAGAAATATTCCCTACATCTATATTATCCCTATTGATCCTTAATTTTATCTCAAGGACCAACCATTTTCCATATCCCAATAATAATTCTAGGAGGGGTCATCCCTACATGGCCTCTCACTAGTAACTTGTTTTGGTCAATGTTGTCCTTCCCATGATATACTTGAATGATTCATCCATGATATCTGATATCTAAAGGATTCAATCACCACCAGTTTTCTCCATACGTGATAATTTAATATTTTTTCCTACGTTGATGATATCAACTCATCATGGTCCATGGGACATGAGTAATTTGAGGGATTTTGTTTCATCATTTTTGGGGAAGATATGAAATTCTTAGGAATTAAAACAATGTATATCATTATATGGGTATGTATCATGCTCATTCATCTCCTCTTGAAAATCATCTATATCCTCCACATAAAGGGAATTATCATAGGATGGTTTGTTTATTTTGAATATGGATCCCAATATGGGTCTCACATAATTTCCCCTAACATATGTGATGATATTGATAATTTTAGACTAATGTAGATTTTTTATTGATGGATATAGCTGAAGAACATAGATACCAACATTATATAGATTTCAATGTTTTTAAAATTTATCTCCTTTTGATATTATATAGGCCACTTATAGATTGTTTTTTGTCTCCCTTAAAGGAATTATTATTAATAATATATTGGTATATAACCAAAGAGTAATGGAATAGATAACACTCCACCTAATTATTCAATATTTAATAATTTTTTGTTATAGTGATCCTATGAATAAATCTTATAATTGGTCATCTCATATACTAAAATAGTGGTTAGAAATCAATAAAAAGGGATGTATTTTATAGTTCCGACCTCTACGGTATGGGATATTGGCCA
Organism: Viscum album; assembly: GCA_963277665.1. Taxonomy (NCBI): domain Eukaryota; kingdom Viridiplantae; phylum Streptophyta; class Magnoliopsida; order Santalales; family Viscaceae; genus Viscum; species Viscum album. Next base: position 741,296,593 of record OY728163.1, read on the forward strand.
AAATCACCCACCAAGGGATAATTAGTAGTGCATTCTTCTAAAATAGTTTTCAATTCTAGTGTTCCATTGTGAAATTACTCAATTATATGAACAATGTTTTCCAGAATTTCTATCTTTTATAGGGATGATCCTATAAATTAATACAGTTTAACAATTCTTGGTGATATGGGAATGAAGATGTTGAATGAAAAACATTATGAATTTTTAGTTGGAAGAATAGAACATGGATGATAAAAGATGATATCCTAATATTCATGTTATGGATGTGTGAATTAAGTGAATAGATGAAGCCCTAGAAATCTTAAAATGAGCAATCAATTTTATGGATTATATGTTACATTTTTTGACTGGGACTATAAGGAGGAGGAGGGTAATTATCATATTGGGTGGAATCATGTATTTACCTAATGGAAAATGAATAATTATGGGTATTAAATCAAGCATAATGATTATCATAGTGAAAAATAATCAGAATACCTACCATTATCAGACTCTGAGTAAGAACATCTTACAATAATTGTTGTTTTGTTTCTATTGAGAGATTGAAATGATATAAAAATAATTTTAATAAATATTCATTCTATCAAACAGAAAAAAATACGAGAAAAAATACTGAAACATTCGGATTCCAATGGTTACTAGATCCAATGAAGAACTAATGAAAACATATTCAAATTCATGGATATATCCAGTAGCGGTACATGATTATAGAATTATAAGAGTTACCAAAACACTTAATGGTTATGAGATTAAGGAAGTTAGTTATAAGGAATAGTATAATGACAATGTTATTTGAGATGTCCGTATATGGCTGTTTGAACTAGATTAATTATATGGTGTCTCAAAAGAGGCATGAAAGAAGGATGCTAACCTGAAGAACGTCTGATATTTTGAGGAGGAAATATTGGATGAAATTTTTTTAATGAAATTTTAAATGGAAGGGGTTGATAGAATGTATGATCGATCAATTATATTTAACATTAATGAAGAGAAAACTAACAAGATCACACAAAAGATTGGATATAGGGTCGTTGAATAATCATGGGGAAATAAATCATGAATAAAATTTTCATTCCTATCAAATGTTGGGATACAAAATTGATTATATCATCTATTATTGTCAAGAAACTATGTAAACCACAATCATATGAATCATACATAAGATTATTAATTAAATATTTTAAAATATATTTTCTAAATAATTTGATGTTTTTGTATTTTATTTAAAATTAATACTAATAGTAACCTCTTTGGTTTGTCAAATTCTCTCAATGGTGTATTGAAAACTAAAATTTTAAATTTTCATGTTTGATATATCATTTTATGACTTTATAAATATAAATGTAGTATCATTGTGTTGGTTTTTGTGAACATATAATGGAAATTTAAGACAACCAATATAGAATTATTATCTTTCGACATTTCGGGGTGTCTGATGATAGAATCTAGGTTTTTTTCTCCAATTTACATTTTGTTATGTGTCATGGTTATAAAAAATGAATATATATTTGTCTCTCAGCCATAATTAGTTGACATACCAAGAATCAAGATAAAAAATAAATGATTTATTCCTTTATTCATTATAATTAGAAATAATCATCAGAATTCTTCATTTTTAAATCTAGAATTAATTAAGAATAAATAACTATTAGACTTTTTAAAAACATTCTCTTTAAATATTGTATTGATGTTACACTTACATGGTAAAATAAACTTATGATTATATCTCAATTAATTTTAAACTCATTAAAATTTATCAAAAAATTTTCTATATCTACCCCTTCCTTATATTGGTCATTAGTATTAAATAATATTGATTATTTAAATTTTTTTGTGAAATAAAATATGTGTCCCTTTAAAACAGGGCAATGATATCTATCTCTTGAAATTAAAAGAAAAATAGTTGACCTTTATTATTACTCATCGTGGATAATATGGCATGACCAATTAAAATTATAGAGTTAGGAATAATGTTCACCTTCCCAGGGTGGTAATTTACTGAGGATCCAAAATCATTATTCATTTCTAACCACCTTTAATAGTCCATGTTCAAATCTATATGTGTGAATACCAACAATAAAATTTTCTCTTCTGTAAACATATATCACTTTTCTCCCTAATGATAAATCCTCATTGTCATTAATGTAATAATTACTACATCTAACTCAAAATCATGAATTGTTTAATTTTTATCCCAGTTCATCTATTTACATAAATTATATGTTATAAACTTGTCATTTTTTTGATAACTCATCTAAATAACATCATTAAAACATCAATAAACATAATGAACGTTTCTCAAATGTTGGGTAATGTAAAAACATGATCACTAAAATATATTATCTTCAGTTCGATGAAATTTTCCTCACATTTATCTGTTGATAAGATCATATTACATTGATAGTTAATATGGTGAGTAGATTATACATTCGTAGGAAATTATATAAAGAATATCCTTAATATATTTTCAAACCATGGAAACTAGATATCTATGTTTTCTTGGTTATTCTCATGAATTTGCGTTATCAATTTTTGAAACTCATTCATGATGATTCTATAGAAATACAAAAAATGGTGTTACCAACATGTATGAGTTCTATTTAGATGTAAACATCATATTTTAGTGGGAGATGAGGATAATATTCTAGAAATACATCAAGATAATATCAAAGAAGAATTATATCATTAATGAATAGTTTCCCCCTAAAACCTAACAAAAACTCCTCTTTTGAATATAAATAAAAACCATTAATGGATGTGATTTCTTTTTCATGTTTATATTTATTATCACACTGATAGACAATATTGGGATTGATATAATATAATCTTTTTATTAAATTTGTAGAAAACTATAGTTTTTAAATGGAAAATGCCTCATAAAATATAATATATTATTTTATACACATAATTAATGAAAAATAATAATTTAGTAGTTAGTATTTTTACATTTATCATAAAATAATATTATTTAGATTCTACAATTTACAATGTGATTAGGAATACAAAATAGGAAAGAAAAATTGTGGAAATATGGATCCCCTCAATCTTTTCGAATTATTTCCCACATAAACTGATCTATAGAAAATAAAAATGACAATATTAAACAAATCAACATCATTGAAAATACAAATATATAACATTGGGAGGAATTGTACTGAATATTCACTGAATGAATGATTTGATACATATATAAGGGAATGATACCACTGATAATAGAAACATGACAGTTGGTAATATTATTCAAATAACTAGAAAAATTAATTTTACCTCAAACTAATAAATTTAAATTTTATTAATATTTATCATATTTAACTTAAAAAAATATGAAACGATTGTCCCTAAAAATTCAATATCATGATTAAGCAACTAAAATAAAATATAAAGAACATTTTTAATAAAATCTATGTTATAATATTTCATAAATAACATTACATTATATTAAATATTAATTTAACTAGGTATGAAATTTAGTTATTCAAAGTGAATATCATTTTAAAAATAACCATTTTGAAAATTTTTATGTATATTGTTTGGTAAATTATTTAAATGCAACAATTTTCATCTGAATATTAAAACTATTATTTTCCCATAACTGGTGTTTCTTAGATAACAAGATTAATTACATAATAATTAATATATAATTTATAGGATGATTTGATTTTTCATTATATTTATAATTTCATAAGCGAGTCATTAAAATAATGTAAACATAAAATCTAAACCTAAAATATACTTAACAAATCCTAATATCCAAAGGGATTTCTTAATATATATGTTATCCTTCTTTTCACTTTCTTTTTTAATAAAATAATTACATCATATTATAATGTGTATTTAAATTAGAAAAACCATTATGTTATATTTTTATATAGATTATATTTTCAAATACTCATAATTAAATGCTTAACCATTGAAATAATAATTTGTTCAATATTTTATTTTAAAATTAACCCTCTATGAATCTATTTATTACTACTCTCCCTACAATTGAAAAAACCCCATCCCCTAAATTAAAAATATAAAAATATAAAAAAAATTGTACTACTGAATCCCTATATAATCTGTAGTGATGTTTTATCGTAATAAAACCCCAAACACCATGATGCTACACATAAGATTAATTAATGTTTAATAAAACCAAGTTTTTTTAATTATTAGTTATTCTTATTACCAATCATTTTTCCCCACCAATTTCAAAACCAATAATTATTAATTAAGATAGGAAATATTTTAATGTTATATTATTAATTTTCTCCTTCATTATGAATCATATTTACTATATATATAAATTTCATACATCCATTTTTCTCTCCCGTCTATGTCCGTCCAATGATCGATTAACCACCAACATAGCCATTTCCATTTCAATGCATTTAACTATTATAATATATGGATATTGTAAATTATTCAAATTATATAAACATTTAAATATATTTTTTTTATTATTTTGTAATTATATATAAATTTATATATATTACATTTTACAATAATAGTGAAATAAAAGAAAAATGGGAATTCTTTTCGTAAAAATTGATATCAAAATTACTTACCTATAGACAACGATATTAATGTATACAATAAAATGACAATAGTTTAGTAGAATGAATTAAAATAATTAATCTATGTTTAAAGTATTTATCTAATCTATTTTAATAATTTAGGAGGAAAAAATTTGAAAAAATAAAGCACGATTAGAGGTAAGGGGATTCTGAAACCCACCTCCGTGTATTTCACTTATACCAATTTTGGATCATTTTAGGTATGAATAATTCTATAATTTTAGATAAATATCATTTAATTATTATTAACAATTCATTTTTGTGAAATACAAGTTTCCTACAAGATTTTATGAGGAATTTGAATACATTCTAAAGTAACTCTTTCTTATAAAACTGTAATGGAACCGGTTTTTGGGGTCCATTACATGCTACAAATCTGATGGATGAGGTGTTCTGGGTGGTCTGGAAGGCCATCCCAGCTTCTCGGTGACTCGTAGTGGTAACCTTGCCCTACCAGTAGCCTCGGCCGACCTGTAGACCTAACCTACCGGGGACCTTGGGTTACCAGTCGCCCTCAGCCACAGGTAGCCCTCGACTACATGTGGCTCTCGGCGACCGGTGGCTCTCGGATACCGGTGGATCTCAGCTACCGGTGGCTCTCAGCTACCGGTGGCACTCGGTTACTGGTGGCTATCACCAACCGGTAGCTCTTAGCTACCTGTCACTGTTGCCAACCAGTAGCTATCGGCTACCGGTAGCTATCCCGAACCGATAGCTCTTGGCTAAATGTAGCTCTCGCCTACCCCCATGGGTTTTCCAGTAGCGCCTATTTTTTTGCACAAATTGGTTTTTAAACCATGTTTTGACCCCTTTAAGCATGTTTTAAAGACCATTAATGGCGTTTAAATTATATTATTGGTGAGGTACCCTCCTTAAATGAAAAACCATGAGGTTTGGGTTTGATTAAACCGTCCCGAAAGGCAGGGACCTTTTAAGTGGCATGTGGGCTGTCCCTTCCATGTGGTCAACCCACGATCCAGATTCTTATGCAGTTTCGAGTTTTTTATTCCACATCATAACTATCCCAGGAATGGTGTATATCAGCCTTTATAACCTAAAGTCTTCTCCCAACGTTTCTTTTTTCTCTATGACCCTACGATCGGAGTACCCTTCCTCCCGATGAGTTGTATCCCGACAAAGTTTTCCATGATCGCATTCTATGTAGTTCCTACTACTCAAGTGAGGACTTAAACATCGATCCTTGATCCATCATGTAGGGACTTTCTCTTTCATCTCTCTTTTCTCTCATCATGCGGGGTGGGAATTCTTTTGCCTCTATGGAAATTGATGAAACTAAACGTAATGAAGATAATGAACAGACCTTTAAAGAATAAAATGGTGGTGTGATTTATGTCCTATTGTGATATTTTATTGGTCATATGTGTTGTGAATTATACGGGCCTATGCTCACAGAAAATCATGGCAATTTTTGGTCTTTCTCTATTCACTAATGAACCTCAGTGTTATTAGATTTTTAAATAACCGTAACATGGAATTGGTTTATTACGTATACTCGGTTAAATAAATTGAATGCCCTAGGATTATACCTTTTCTTTTATAACCCCGAATAAAGAACAGTTGAATTGAAACCATGGAGTGTGTTAAATATTTTATGTCTGAAAATACCTGTGTGGGCCTACCTTGTGTTGGTGGTAGTGGATTGGTTGTTTTTCGTTCACGGTCCGATTACAGGTGACTTCATTGTTTTCTTGGATGGAATCCCCTATTGTTATACTTTCACTGGTTGTGAATCTGAGGCTGTGGGGGATAGTCTTCTTATAACATTAATTGGGGTGGAATCCTCTGTTGTTGAGAATCTGTTCGCTTATGGAGTTTTGGGACATGGGGTTGTGTCTCAAGGTTGTTTAGTTTTCAGTACTTCTAGGGATCTCACTTGATCCCAAGTTTTTGTGACTTCACATGAGAACCGGGTGTGAATGCTTAATTAACCGGATGTTTTTCCTTTCTGTCAATTTTTTCTTGTTTCATCTGTGAATATGCCTGTTAGTTGCCCAATAGTGAAGGGATTGACTCATACTAAACTGTTATGAATGAAAACATGAACAGGGGAACTGAGAACTGTGTTTTGTGCCTGTTTTCTAAGGCACCAGTGCTTATGTACATACTTCTATCTGTTTGAGGAGTCATAGGCTCGGCTATGTGTTGGCATATATATGTATAATTGTATGATATTTGTTTATTCGCACCCCACAAGCATTGGGAACTTAGTGTTGGACACCCCATTTGATGGGTAATGTCATTTCCCTCTAGTTATTCTCCTTCTTGCTCCCTCTTCCCTTGGCTGTGATGGCTGGATGCGACTTTACCCCCAAGATTCTTCAGGTAGGTTTCAATTGGTGTTTTGTTAGCCCTTGTGTTTTTGGGCAGGGGATCTGGTTATGTATTGTTTTCCCGAGAGTATTTGGGATGAGGCCCAGGTTTGTGCGGGCAGGGATGTATGGTTTTGATGCCCAGGTGTGTGCGGGAAGGAAGTGTGTGGTAGCGTCAGTACGTTTGTCGTTAGGGATGAGCAGCTAGCTAGTGGGGGGAAATGGTTGTGTGGGGTACCCAAATGTTTTGTTCTTTTACTATTACCTTACTTCTTGTATTATTTGGTGAGCATGGCCGATGAGGTGGGATGGATAGACTTCTTGATATATTTTTGTTTCTCTTCTTCTCACAGGACTTTAGTACGTCTCCCCACTTGTGCACGAGAGCTATAGGTTTCTCCAACTGAGTATTCTTTGTATGCTCAACCTACATTTACATTCAGGTTGTCTGGAGGACATTGAAGGCCATGCGAGACCTTACTAGTCGGGACGTTGGAGTTTCTATCGGTCACTGTTGTTTTCTACTTTGCCTTTTCATTTACATTTTGTTTGTACTATGGAGTTCTTGTACCTTGTTCAGTTTTATTTTTGAAACATGCATGTAGTTGGTTTTCTTTTGAGTTTTGTATACATGGTGGTGTTTGGTGTTGACTCATTCTTTCTCCCAATCTTGGTTAACTAAAAAGCATAATGCCTCCCATATTGTGAAAATTTTACACCCTTGGTGCTAGTCACCACTCTGGGGCCTATTGGAGGCGGGACTTGGGGGTCATTATCTCATCTTCAACATGAAGAAGGAAGGGCATGGGTCTTTGTCGCCCCTTCCATCGTCTTTCCAAAGGCCGGTCTTGATAGAATGGTATCATAGGGAGGTTGAGAGATAGGCTGGAGTCTGGAGTTAGGTATAGTGAGATTGCATGGGATGGCAGGGCAACAATGATAGGTGATCTTAGATCATGAAATAGGCCAGGGAGGACCAGGTGGGACACGAGATTTTAGGGCCCCCCGTGATACGATGTAAGGACTATGAGCCTATCAAATGACCAAGTGATACTATATTTATTGCAGGGTAGAGACCCTAGGGAAGGTACATGCATCATACTGGTTGTGTTTTTATTTGATTTGGGGAACCATGGGGAGGAAAATATAATAATAATAATAAAAATAATTCCCTTTCTACTCGGGCTTAGGGAATCATTGTTTACCTTGTAGTTATGTCACTAGGACATTATCCTCGAGTGACCTGGGCCGTTGAGGCCCAGTGGATCGAGGCAATTGACCAGCAGAGGGTTGACCGAGATGAGGAGGACGACTTGGGGGAAGAGGACTCTGCTCTCCTTTCAGCGACAAACCCTTGAGAAGTATGAGGGCAGAATTTCTGACTCAGTAATAGAGGGATTGCTCTAGGATCTAGCCATCACCTTCTCTTTAATTCGTGATCTGACGAAGTTCTGTGCTCCGTTGGCCATCAGTCAGCTAAGAGGAGCCGTGCATCAGTAGTGTATGCTTTTCCTGGGAGTTGAGACAGAGGAAGACATTTCGTGGGCATGTTTTGAAATGGAATTTCTTGAGGAGTTCCTCTCCTCTACGGTGAAGGATGAGAAGAGATATGAGTTTATCTCCCTTCCGGATGGAAGCATGTTTGTGAGGGAGGTGGGGATCAAGTTCAAAGATCTTTTTCGCTTTGCCCCAGATCTAATTCCAGATGTGGAGTCTCAGGCTAGAAGGTTAAGGGAGGAACTCCATCCTTCACTTCAGTAGGTTGTCACTCCCTTCACTCTACCGATGTACCTAGCAGTACAGAAGAAGTCCAAGATAGTAGAGAGGATGCACTTGAAGGGAGGCACACCACGAGAAGGGAACCAACTGAGTTCATCAAAGGGGAAGGCGGTTAGCAGTAGGTCTCCAGCCATATGGCCTTTATGGTTTCGACAAGCAGGGTTTAGGCCCCATCAGTTCTAGTCTCGAGCTTTTGGCCCTCACCCTTTTCATGCAGGGCCGAGACCGAAGTTTTTCTGTTGCATTGTTTTTAGACACGTCTAGAGTAGGTGTCTGACTCGAGCTCCACATGGTGGAAGTGGGCAGTTTTAGCACCAATCTCAGCAGCATCCGTTGCCAGCAAGCCCTTTCCAGCAGCAGCAGCAAGCCACTGGCCCTCCGAGGGATGACCTTGCAAGAGGAGATCAACATCAGGGTGCTCCTCTGGGACCTCGACCCAGGCATTGTCGGGGAGGTGGTCGACAACAGCGAGGCAGATGAGCTGGGCATGGATAGTAGCACGTCACAGATTTAGTAGATCTGACGGGAAAATAGGTCGTTCAAGGTACGATCAGTTTATTCAGCACTCTTTTTATGCCTTGTTTGGTTCTGGAGCTTCACACTCCTTTGTTACGCCTGAATTAGCACATGCTCTGGGTTTGGATGCTGATAAACTTTTTGTGCCCCTAGTGTTGAGAACACTAGTTGGTGGTCAGACCAGCGTATCTTACTTCTTCTGGGGGTGTAGACTGATGTGGAGACCGCATCAGTCCAGTGGAGACCTTCTTTCACTGCAGATGAATCAATACGATATCATTCTAGGCATCGACTGGTTATTATCCGTGCATTCCATCATCGTCCGCTATCAGAGAAGGATTGAATTATCCAACAAGGATGGATGGAATGTGGCTTTTGTTGGGGAGTGGAGTTATCATGCGGGATTCGGCACATGGAACCACTCCTTTCTATGCTGAACAGGATGTCAGTAGAGTCGGAAGATGCAGGAATGATGGATGTCCTAGGGGTCGTAAGAGAATTCACTAATGTCTTTCCTGATGATGTTGTGACTCTACCCCCTCAACGTGACGTTGAGTTTGGGATAGACTTGCATCCTGGTGCCCTCCCGATCTCGATGGCTCCTTATTGGATGGCACATTCTGTGTTGCAGGAGTTGCAGATTCTGATTGATGATCAGATGGATAAGGGCTATGTTCGACCCAGTGTGTCACCGTGGGGTACTCTAGTTTTGTTCGTAAAGAAGGAAGATGGTAGTCTACGACTATGCATAGACTACCAGAGGTTGAATCAGGTGACGATCATGAATCGTTACCCCTCTCGATGGTAGATGATCTTTTCGACTAGGTGAGGGGAGCAGGTTGGTCTTCTAAGATCGATCTGTGTTATGGATACCACCGGTTGAGAGTAAATGAAAGTGATATCTCGAAGACGGATTCCAGGTGCCGATATGGCCACTTTGAGTTCATGATCATGCCGTTTGGCATTACAAACGCACCAGCTACATTCATGAACCTCATTAACACTGTTTTTGAGAGTTTCTGGACTAGTTCATTGTTGTGTTTATCTACGACATTCTTATCTACTCATGATCAAAGGAAGAGCATGTTTAACATCCTAGGGAAGTTTTTGGAGTCCTTCGACACCACCATCATTACAAGAAACTATCTAAGTGAATGTTCATAATGTGAGAGGTACATTTCCTTGGACACGTAGTGTCTCAGAGAGGAATATATATAGATCTGTCGAAGGTCGAGGCAGTCGTTTCATGGGCAATACCCGAGAACGTGGAAGAAGTTCGTAGTTTCCTGGGTTTTACAGGCTATTAACTGTGTTTTGTGCCCAACTTCTCTCGATTTGTATATCTATTGATAGCTTTGAATTGGAAATACCAGGTTTTCATGTGGAGCCACCAGTGCCAGATAGCTTTTGGCTACCTAAAGAAGAAGCTGGTTAGTTCTCCAGTACTCAGATTACCAGAGGAACGGGTTTTGATTGAAGTGTTCTGTGATGCTCTTGGCCTTGGGTTGGGATGTGTTCTAATGCATCATCGAGGAGTGATCTCTTATGGGTCTAGGTAGTTACATACTCATGAGCATAACTATTTCACCCATGATCTGGAGCTTGCTGCCGTGATATTCGCATTGAAGTTGTGGCGGCATTATCTCATCGGAGAGCGCTTTGTAGTCTTTTCAGATCACAAGATCTTGCTTTATATCTTTTCCCAGTGATATCTGAATGTGCGGCAGTGGAGATGGGTTGAGTAACTCCAAGATTACGACTTCAAGATCTCTTATAATACTGTAAAGGGAAATGTTGTCACTGATGTCCTAAATAGGAAATCACCGAAGGAAGTTGTTCGGGAATTTGCAGATGCTTGGAGAGCGATGGAAGAGTTAGTTTCCTTGCATTTGGATGCAAGTGTGGAAGGTGGAAGAGGTTGCCTGTTTCAGATGAATATAGTTTCCTCCTTGATGGTGTAGGTGGAAGAGTCTCAGTGGGGGGACTCAGAGGTGGAAGTTATGCAGGGTCATGTTTATCGGGGAAATACTCATGAGGGATGGTCGAGGGATGGTCAGAATCAGATGCTTTTCCGTGGAAGGCCTTTTGTTACAGAGATGATGTGTAAGGGTGTTCTTCATGAGTTCCATGGATCGGCTTTAACGGTACATCCTGCGGTCTCAAATATGTACCAAGGCTTGAGGAGAGAGTTTTGGTGGCCCGGGGTAAAGCGGGTGGTGGTAGAGATTGTGGAAAACTTCCTCGTGTGTCAGCAAATAAAGACTGAACACTGTTTTCCTGGAGGACCGTTACAGTCGTTAGATATTCCCAAGTGGAAGTGGGATGGAATCTCGATGGAATTATTCACCAGGCTACCCAAGGCTTAGGGAGGATATGATGGCATCTAGGTAGTGGTGGATCGATTGAAAAAATCATCAAACTTCATTGAGATGAAGGAGTCGAGCCCGGTGAGTACCATAGCCCAGCGGTACATCGATGAGGTACTGCGGTTTAACGGGATCCCGAGATCTATTGTCTTTGATCGAGACACGCGGTTTACCTCATGATTCTAGAGGGGATTACAACATGCCTTTGTCACCCAGCTATGCATAAGAACTGCTTTCCATCCTCAGATCGATGGGCAAAAAGAATGAACGATCTAGATGTGGGAAGACATGCTTCAGGCATGTGTTCTGGATTTTGGGGGATCTTGGGAACGAAACTTTCCACTATTGGAGTTTTATTATATCAATATCTTCTAATCAACTATTGGTATGACACCATTTGGGGCCTTGTAATGAAGGTCGTGTCATTCATCCGTTTGCTGGACAAAGATTGGGGAAGCAGCTGTTCTTGGGCCAGTAGTGGTGCAGGGCACCACTGAGAAGGTTTAACTTGTGCGTGAGAGGATGAAGGAATCCCAAGATAGGTAGAAGTCTTATGTTGATCGTAGGAGGAGGCCCTTGGGGTTCAAGGGTGGGAATCATGTGTTCTTGAAGGTTTCCCCTTGACATGGGTAGAGAAGGGTTGGGAAGGAGAGTAAGCTCTCCTCTAGGTTCATCGGACCTTTCGAGGTGTTGGGACGAGTTGGTGAGGTGGCGTATCAGCTGGAGTTTCCACCTCAGATTGAGAAAGTCCACAACGTCTTTCACGTCTCCCAGCTTCATCGATATCTACATGATGACTCCCACATCATCGATTGGGTAGAGTTAGATGTTGAAGATGATGCGACCTTTGTAGAATGACCAATCAAGATCGAGGATCATAAAGAGAAAGTGCTTCGTGGATGAACCATCCCCTTGGTTTGTGTGTTGTGGAGCCATGGATGCTTGGAAGAGAGCACTTGGGAGAGGGAGGCCCATTTACGCATTCAGTACCCAGAGCTGTTTTGACTTCCTTGTTGTTTTTTTCTGATCCTTGATGAGATATTGTACCTTGTGATTTAATATATGAAATTCTTGTTTTTCTTAGCTATTAGATGATCTGTTCCCAGTTCTCTATGCATGTCTGTCCGAATGTTTGATGATGGGAAAACTAATCAGGACACATTAATGTGGATGTGATTAAACCCATGCGGGTGAGTCAGTGCTGCCCAAAGAGGATAATATCCTGACATGTAGGAGGGGACTACCTAACTCATGTGTTGGAAAGTGTGATCCTATGTGCTTGTAGTGAATGTTGTGGTTGATAACTCTTGGGTGAGTATTCCTAGATATATGGGTGAGGGTTCTGTTCCAGCTTTCAAACAACTCAGGGGTTTTCCCCTGGGAAGTATCTTTAGAGGGTGGTTGTTTGGACGCCACTTTTCTCTTTTCTGGGTTGTTTATATATTCTCGAGGAGGAGAATATTTTTAGAAGTATCTGATGTAATGGAACAGGTTTTTGGGGTACATTACTTGGTTAAAATCTGATGGTTGAGGTGTTTTGGGAGGTCTGGAAGGCCAACCAAGCATCTCGGTGACTCCTAGAGGTATCCTTGTCCTATTGGTAGCCTCGTCCAACCGGTAGACCTAGCCTACCGGTGACCATGGGGTACCGGTAGCCCTAAGCTACTGGTAGATCTCGGCAACTGGTAGCTCTCGGCTACCGGTGGCTCCCGGATACTGGTGGCTCTCAGCTACTGGTGGCTCTCGGCGACCAGTGGATCTCAGCAACTTGTAGCTGACCGGTAGCTCTCGGTTACCATTGGATCTCGACTACCAGTGGCTCTCGGTTACCGATGGCTCTTAGAAACCGGTGGCTCTCAGCTACTGGTGGCTCTCGTCTACTAGTGGCTCTCAGTTACCGGTGGTTGTCATCCATCGGTAGCTCTCAGCTACCGATGGCTGTCTCCAACTAGTAGCTCCCGGCTACCAGTCTCTGTCGCCAACCGATAGCTCTCGGCTACTGGTAGCTCTCGCCTACACCCCATGGGTTTTCTAGTAACACCTCCTTTTTGCGCAAATTGGTTTTTAAACCATGTTTTCACCCCTTTAAACATGTTTTGATGCACATAAATGGCGTTTAAATTAAATTATTGGTGAGGTACCCTACTTAAATGAAAAATCATGAAGTGTGCATCTATTTAAACTGCCCCAAAAGGAGGGGACATTTTATGTAGCATGTGGGGTGTCACAGCCGCGTGGTCAACACATAATCCTGCTTCTTACATGGTTTCGAGTTTTTATTTTTGTATCTTAACCGTCCTGGGAATAGTGTATCTCAACCTTTATAACCTAAAGGATTCTCCCTACGTTTCTCTTTCTCTATCACCATGCTCTCGGAGTACCCTTCCTCCCAATGAGTTGTAACCCGACGAAGTTTTCCTTGATCGCGTTCTGTAGAGTTCATGCTACTCACGCGAGGACTTAAACGTCGATCCTTGATCCGTCAAGTAGGGACTTTATCCACTGTCTCTCCTTTCTGTGCATCATGCGGGGTGGGATTGATTTCGCCTATGTGGAATTTGATGAAACAGAATGTAATGAAGATAATGAACGGACCTTTAAGGAATAAGGGGGTGGGGGTCTGATCGATGTCCTGTTGTGTTCTTTTATTGTTGATATGTGTTGTGAATTATACGGGCATATGCTAACTAAAAATCATGGTCGTTGGTGGTATTTCTCTATACACTAATGAACCTCGGTGTTCCTGGATGTTTAAATAACTGTAACATGGAATTGGTTAATTACGTATACTCAGTTAAATAAATTGAAAGCACCAGGATGAACCATTTTCCATGATAACCCCGGATAAAGAACAGTGGAATTGAAACCATGCAGTGTGTTAAATCTTATAGATATCAAAATAACTGTGTGGTCCTAGCTTGTGTTGGTGGTAGTGTTTTGGTTGTTTTTCCTTCAAGGGCCGATTATGTGTGACTTTATGGTTACCTTGGATCAAATCCCCTGTTGTTATACTTTCGATAGTTTTGAATATGAGGCTGTGGGGGTTACCCTTCTTATATAACAAATTGGGGTGGAATTCTCTATTGTTGAGAAACCATTGGCTTCTGGAGTCTGGGGATGTGGGGTTGTGTCTCGGGGTTTTTTTTTCAGTACTTTGACGGATCTCAATTGATCCCTAGTTGTTGTGACATCACAAGAGAAGAGGGTGTGAATACTTAATTTTCCTGTTGTTTTTTCTTTCTGCTGATTTTTTTGTTTCATCAGTGAATGTTCCTATTATTTTCCAAGTAGTGAAGGGATTAACTCATATAGAACTGTTATGAATGATATCTTGAACAGGGGAACAGGGAACTGTGTTGTGTGCCTGTTTTCTAAGGCACCGGTGCTTGTGTACATGCTTGTATCTATTTGAGGAGCCGTAGGATGGGTTGTGTGTTGGTATATATATGTATAATTGTATGTTTTGTGTTTAGTCACACCCCACCCGTGTTGGGAACTTAGTGTCGGACACCCCATTTCATGGAGAAGGGCGTTTCCCCCTAGTCGCTCTCCTTCCTTCTCCCTCTTACCTCTTCTATGATTGATGGAGGTGACCATACACCCATGATTCATATGGTAGGTTTCGATTGGTGTGTTATTAGCCCAGGTGTTTTCAGGTGGGGGTTCTGGTTAAGGTTTGTTTTCCCCGGATTCTTCGGGATGAGGCTCAGGTGTGTGCGGGCATGGATGGATGGTTGTGAGGCCTAGGTGTGTGCGGGAAGGAAGAGCGTGGTAGCATCAGGACGTTTGCTGTTTGGGATGAGCAGGTAGCTAGTGGGGGATATGGTGGTGCGGGGTACTCAAATGTTTTGTTCTTTTACTATTACCTTACTGCTTGTGTTATTTGGAGAGTGTGGCCGGTGAGGTGGGATGGATAGACTCCTTGATAGTTGTTGGTATCTATGCTTCTCACGAGACTTTAATACATCTCCCCACTTGTGCACGAGAGCTATAGGTTATTCCTACTGAGTATGCTTTGTATGCTCACCCTAAGATTACATTCAGGTTGTCAGGAGGACTTCAGAGGCCGTGCGGTACCTTACTAGTCGGGACGTTGGAGTTGCTGTTGGCATGTGTTGTTTTCTACTTCACCTTTTCTTTTCTTGTTGGTTTGTACATTGGAGTTCTTGTACCTTATTCAGTTTTATGATTAAAACATCCATGTAGTTCGTTTTCTTCTGAGTTTTCTATACTTGGTGGTGTTTGGTGTTGACTCATTCTTTTTCCCAATCTTGGTTAACTAAAAAGCGTAATGCCTCCCATATTTTGAAAATGTTACACCCTTGGTGCTAGTCGCCACTCTGGGGCCTACTGGAGGCGGGACTCAGGGGTCATTATCTCATATTCGACTTGAAGAAAGAAGTGTGGGGGTCTTTGCCATCCCTTACATCGTCTTGCCGAAGGCATGTCATGATAAAAACACATATTTAATTCAATGTGATTTGGTTCATCGTCACTCGATGAATGATGATTATTATTGGTAATATTTTATGGATTTTTTATTTTGGAACCCCAGGTTTATTTTTGTTAACATGGTAAATTTAATCCTTATGAACCCATTCCTTTAAATGGATTAATTCAGGATTATGTTTATAATAACGTATACATCGCATGCCTGATTATGTAAATATTTTGATGATATAGGTGGCACTCAAATTACATAACCCTCCAATACATTTTTTAATGATATTTATCACGTGTGATGATGTTCATTATTTAGGAACATGTTGCTATATTTTTCCATAATAATGAGTTCAAGATTATAAAAAAAATTACATGAACATGATATAATATTTGTTAAAAACTATGTTGGAAATTGTTATCTTTGAAATGATAATTCATTTTTATAGATATCCTTATTTTATGTCTGTATCACATGATTCCATCATATTGTTGATGATGATCATTTTCTTATTATTTGGTGATGATTATTATTCTCACCCATGCCTTCTTGATTGATGTCCCTTATTCATAATCTTACTAGGACATTAGATCACAATATTCATTAACTTATATCCTCAGGTGGTTAATTTTACTAAGAATAGAACAGGGGACATGAATAACATAGAGAATAAGTACTACAGTACTATTAATATTTTATTATGTTTAATTTTTATATGAGGTTAATTTTCCCATGACACTAAACCATTTTGTCCAATATTTGATATATGTAATGTTTTATTTCAAAAAAATTATATAATAGTAATAAATGAAAATTTATTGACACTATCTTTCAATTCAGAGAACATTTGAGAACATTGGGTATTAGGGTTATAAAAAAATTATTGAAAACCATTACAATATGTCTATATGTATATAAACATCCATTATACATTTCTCATAAAATGGATAAATATATAGATAAAATAACATATTCATTAAAATTAAATTATTTAATAGAATAAATTATTCATAAATTTTTGAATTACATGTTTTTCAATATTATTTTCAATTTTTGTAAATCGTGGGAAACATTAGAAACAAGGCCAAAAACCTATGTAATGATTTGTGCAATGATTTAAAAAACAAGATCCCAATTCCTTGAAAGGTGTTGTTTAAATCATCATGGAATAGTTTACCCAGTATTATCTAGTTATGACTAATATCCTGATACATGTGGAATTTCATCCTTTTCCCAAGAAGGGTCAACATTTCATTGAGTCCTATATGTGTCAAGGATCACCAAAATTTCATGGAACATATGATCTAATTGTCGTAGTATAGTTGGTTATGTCATTGGATATATTCTTTCATATGATCCAATGTTCTGATAATGAGAATATTATTCTATAAATTTATATTTTAGAAAGAGAATCCGATTAATGGTGGAATTTATTAAGAACACCATTCCAATGGATGAAATTAGATATTCAGAATGGAAATAATTTATAAATGTATTTCATAAAAAATATTTCCCTTGAACAGTTTGAAAGAAACATCATGATGGAATTCATTGTTATAATGAAAAATAGAAAATGAATATGTCATTACTTATGAGGAAATTTTGACAAGTTATATAATATATGAATGAGGGAATTTATCAACAATTATTGGAAAATAAATAGTTTATGTTGTGGTTTAAAAACACACCTTCAAAAAGATAACTCTATATAACAATTTAGGAGATATAATGAAGTGCATTGATGTTATCTATACATAGATATGATGCTCCAAGAATTTCCCCATTATTATAGAGATAATAGTGAATAATGGGGTTTCATGCTTGTGGATCAAATTAAAAAAGATGAAATAGGATCTAAATACCCTGATGTGAAAATATTTGGAGGAAACATCATGGTAATTTCATTTAGGGGACATTAAATACCTCAACAGTTGGAGTGATATCCACAAATATCATAAATTTTGAAGAGACTTAAAAATGTTGGCCAACATTATGGATGAATAAAATAACCTTATAATGATACCACCATAGTTCATTACTTCAAGAATAAGGAAGAATATTTTAAAAAATCCATTGTGTTAATCCACGAGTCTTTTATTGTAATCACGTTCAGGAACCACAAAATAAAACAACACAGTGCAAATCCAATGTCATTACTAATGCTGATGTGGATAATGAAAATGATGTGATAATAGGTACACTTCTTATTAATTCATGAATAGAAAAATATTGATTTGTTTCTGGTTATATTACATTATTTATATCATACAATTTTCCTATAAGTATTGAATCTAATCCATGATTCCATGATTTATATATATCCATAAGAAACATAGTGATGTAATCAATCTAACCCATGTTTTGGAATAATCTTCTATAAGCGTTTTTGGAGTGGTTAATACTGGAAATCACATAATAAATCTCTAGGTGGAATTAATTGACATAATCATCATGTCATTAATATAAATATATAAAGAAAAAACAAATTTAAATAAATAACTATATTTGTATTTTCAAACCGTCCAATGATCATTATAAATGAACGGAAGATCATGAAAATTTATTGGAATTCAAAATACCCATGTTTGTTTTATACACAATATAAATGAATACATTAATCAAATTTTTTATTCAATGGATGACATCAACCTAGAGAAAATTTACATTTTCGGTGAATAAACTGATTTACATTATGGACATTTATGATGGATTACGCCATTTGTGAGAAAAAGTTATTAAGAGATCTCATACCCAGATCCAATCCCCTCTCAAAATCCCCCTCGAGGATAGTAGATATCGAACATGAAGAGTAAAATATTTAGCTTAAATATCATTTATGAGAAGGGTTCAAACTACATATTGTATCACATTGTAGTAAGCCAGGTCTCTTATACCTGAATAAGGATCGATTAATAATTTTGTGTATTGATTACCAAAGACTCATTAAGTGAAAAATGAAGGAAATTAATTATCATTCAATGGTTTATGAATTATTTTAATAATCTACATGGAGATTTTTACATCTCAAAGGTGGAAATTAGTTATATATCTCCTCCATGATGATGATTAAGTAACTTATTCATAATAAATAATTTCATACATGGTATTTTCATTATGATTTCATAGTTATTAACTTTGGAATTTTTAATTCCCTTCCAATTATCATTTATTTTTTGAATAATTAATTCATATACAAAATTGTAAAATTTTGGTATTATATTTTGATATTTTTCTAATTTAATTAAATAGTAAAGAGGAATATGAAGAGGGTATATGGATATTATAGGTGACATTAATGATTTATAAAATATATACTATGTTCAGAATGTGTTACATCTTGATGTAATAATTCACATTTTGGAGAATTTAGTCCCCATATATGGTATTTATGTGATCCCATGAAAACATATGTAAATATAGTAACGACCGAGACCCTCTAAAATCATAAAAATGTAATGTTTTCATGGAAGAATTATGTATTTTAGATGTTTTCTTTGGAATTTATCAAGATTGAAAATAATTATAACTATGTCAAAATAGAAATGGGTAATGTATTTCTGGAAGAATAATTTGAAAAAAGATTCAATACACATGTTTTCACACAACCAATATGTGGTTAAGGTATTGTGATATACAATTGTTATTAAAATAATTTAATGTGTTGTGTTCTCATGCATAATGAAAATGTAATATCCTATTCCCTAAAATATTTCAATATCCATTAGCAGAACAACCAAATACACAACTCGGAGAAACAAATTTTGACAATCAATAAAAATATTTCGAGAATATATCTATATGATTATATGAATGTCATAAAATCCATTAATTGGGGAAAATTGTATATATTCACTAGTATGGATATCAACATTCATTAACAAATATGGTTATATATAGTCAGTGAAATAAATTTATATATTTACTATTAACCAGGAAAGGTGAATAAGGATGTTGTTTCTATTTGTAGATAATAACATGATAATCTATTCCTGATTTAGATTTATAAATAACCTATATTTTATTATATGAAGTGAATAGATTTTTAAATTATAAAATAATGGAATAATAATAAATTTCATGTATTATGGCATTACAATATATTCCTGATGTTATCATGAAGGTATAATGGGATCCTATAGAGTACAACATAATGTGAATGTAGTAAATTGGGAGAAGAAACATGAGTTCTACATTGATGTCGATGGAGTGATTTTTTTGTAATGATTAATTTTTGGGATTATATAACATAAGATAAATAAGTAGCTTTTTGATAATTTGTATAGATTGGTATTCACTATTAATCATTGATGTTTGAAAAAGTATCATTATCTTTGAAAACACTTCTTGTGGAACAACATTGTGAAAGATATTGTAGTATATATGTCATGGTGTTTTGTATGTCAATAAGATAATACTGATTTGTATTATTGAAATGTGATGAAGAAATCATTTTATATACCCATTTGTAAGTGATGAATGTCACAATGGACATTGTCACCAGACTCCAAAATAATTTCAATCAAAAAAATACGATTTTGGTTGTGGTGGAACAAATCCAAAGGAATTCCAATTTTACCACCCTTCGTGATTATTTATCTCTTAAGAGACATTCCATTATAAATTTAAATGATGTGGGAACACTACAATGGGTATCACAATTGATCATATCTAATTATAAACCAAGGATTGCATTTAAATTTTGCAGAGCACCTAAACATTATTTGTGTATTGAATTGAATTTTATCTAATCTAATCCAACCCAAAATGATTCCCAATATAAAAGCAATATTAATACACATGAATAAATTCTTGGAGAATTCTAAATGGAAGTTTATGGAATACGAGATCATCATATCCAATTGGTTGAGTTCACATATTACAACAACATGCAATCAAGTACTCAAATGGATCAATTTAAATCGTTGTATTGGAATAATTGTGGAAGTACAGATTTTTTGAATGGATTTAGGTAACAAATGATACATGGAATATATCATGGGAGTTATATGAGAAATTGGGATCATGATATCCAACAACGTGTAAAATATGATTAGCTAATAAATATAAATACTATGAAAACTATCAATGGGACAAAAAATTCAATGTTTGAGAAAAAGTTCTCATTGGAAAATTATCATAGAATAAAATCCTATAGTTTATAAAAAAGAGAATCAAATATAAGGGTATATTGGTCCCATTGATATCCTTGATTTCATGGTAACTATGGAATCTCATCTGTCACTTACAACAACCATGGATCATATTTTGAATGTGTTTCATATATAACTTCTAAGAAATTAAATACCTGACCCCTCAAATGTACCAAAATATAGAAGTGATAAAACTAGAGAATAAAAATTCAAAATATGAAAAAAATATAAAAATAAAGGATATCATATAAAATGTTCCACCCAACATGGAAACTTTCCTTATAAAAGTTTTTTTGGAGGAACCCTAATTATAAATATATGACAGGGGAACCACTGAAAATATTGAAAATAAAATAACCTCATCTTTTATCATCTTATATTAAGAGTTGATATTTTTGTGATTAAATTTCTAAAGTGAGGATAATGCAACATCCTAGATAGTATAGATTGTAAATTGGTGTTATAATATACTATATAGTATTATACACATAATTATACTAAAAAATTAATTCATTAATATATTTTGTTACATTAATTAGAAATGAATCCAATTAGAATCCATAAAATTAGAAAGTGAAACAAATATAAAATATAAAATATTAAATTTGAAAAAATGGAATTCCAAAATCTACTATGATCATCCCCCCACTACCAAGCTATAGTGATGAAACACAATATTACCAAATCAACAAACATATTCGAAAATGAAAAATATATAACCATTGGATGAATTATAGTTAATATTGATTGATGGGATGAAGTGTCATGTATAGGGTGTAACGTGAACATTTAAATTGTAATGTGACAGTTTTTAATAGTATTATTGCCATTGGGAATAGTAACATGACAATTGGGAATAGTAAACTAATCATTTGAATAGTAAAATTACATCAAAATAATAAAGATTTATATAAATATTAATTTTTTCGATTTATTTATTAAATGTAAATATTAGAATTACATAGACATAATACCATAGTAAAATATGACCATATAAAATATATGCACATTTTTAATAAAAAATATTTTAATTTTTTCATATAAATCATAATTTTTATATTGATAATTAAATGATTTTTTTCTCAGTTATGTGGATGAAATATTTTAGGATGTTTATACAAACCATTATTCAATCTATTTCTATAATATTTGATGTGTGACTTTGTGTTTCCATTGATTGGAGAGTTTTCATTTTACATTGTTTGAAGTTAAATAAATGAAATAAAGGAACAATAATCTTTAAAAAATTATAGTGAACTGATTCTTGGACTTATATTGGAATATTCAATTCCATTGATATCAATAGTGGATACTTGGATTAAATTTTTAATGGATAATTGTGGGAAATAAAACAATATTACAGTATAGAAGAAAATTATAGGAATCCAATTATCCATGATAATAATATGACATGAGATTGTTTATTTATATATCAGGAAACATAGTACCAAATATTTTCAAAATAAACCCACATGATTAATGTTTATTTGACTCTTTAGTACATCAATATATAAGTCTTATTTGGATAGTTTTATCTTTTATTATAACACAAAACATTATAAGAGTACACAAATATTTACAATGTAGGTTTCGAAGATAGTCAAATTTTAGGGTTGGGTGGTTCTTTATATCCAAAAACATAATGCATTCCTCTACTAGCTAAAAAGAAAAACTATATGACTCTAATAGTTGGGAAGTCGAAATACATTTGGACAACTCAATTTATCCCAAATTTCAATAGAATAGGAAAAAATTTAAAATGATTACTCTTAAATGAAATATATTATTTCAATCAAGTGTGATAAAATAGTTTATATTAATATTATAAAAAAATAGAATGAACTTATTAATAGAAAAAATTGGAAAAATGTATGACATCATTATTAATATGGTTGAACAATGATAAGTGATGTTGTAGTACATGTCAAAAAAATCAAAATATCACATATATAATGATAAAGGAATAATCATATGATTATTTTTAAAGGAAATGATTATCACCCAATTTCCAATCGTATCCATACACCTAGGTGGTTTGGTGAAGGGACTCTAATTTCAATATTGCATTTTTGTATATAGAATTGTATGGTAACCCTATTTGAATATTTATTTGGATTTCTAAAACACTTTTGGGGAATTATAGAGAATTAACCTTTTCATTAATTTACTAAGAGTGATTCACTATTTAAAAATTGTTTGGAATGATATGTATATTTTTAATAAATATGTATATGAGTATTATTTCATATTAGAAAAAGGGAATCTTGTTATACTGATGAATTAAATAAGCGGGATAGTTCATTATAATGAGATTTGGGGATCATATTTCTAAAAATTTTATTAATGGCCATGTCATTATTTTTGTTATGGAGAATTTTATTGAAGTGTTGTTTCTCAAAATAGATCAGTAATCATGTGGGATTATAGTTTGTGTTTTTGGGAATAATTGATGTACTATTAAAATAATGGAACACCAAATTGAAATTTGGGACTTATTTGGAATTTTCCAATGGTTTTGTATGATAAATAGTAAAATATAAAGTATTGTTCTCAAAATACTTAAGGTGAAATATTGTAGGTAAAATAATCATTGTGTAATTTTTTCTGTTGGTTTTTTATTTGAATATTTGTGGAAATATCATGAAAATTTTTAGCTAATAAGGAATCGATATTTTGACCATGTTAGTTGTGTTGGTAGTGTTTTATATAATATATTTACAATGTTTTTTGAGAATATTTTGAGAATTAAACTATTTAATGGAGTAACCAACTAATAAATAATAAGATATATTTAATTTCTATAATTTTTTATAGGATGATGTGATAAAATACCACATTTAACTTCATTATGTATATTATTATGTGGAGATTTTATGTATACTATAACGACACATACATTACATACATTTCCATTAATTAAGAATTTATGCACACTTATTACAACATATAACAAAACTAGGAAAGGACCTTATAGGTATAGAGTCTTTAGAAACTGGGAAACATAAACAACTGGTTCATAAAGCATCTATTTTGCCTCCCATTTTTTTCATCATATCTAGAGTCTCTTTTTGGCATATACTACTTAATAAACTTCTTCCTGACCTGGGGAAATAAAACATACAAAAGGGTGAGCTCAAATGCTCGGTAATGGTAAAGAAAAGAAATATCAATCACATCATATACATAAGAACATAAATTTTGGAAATCTTAACCTGCAAAAGAAAACATAATTTCATAACATGGGATAAATCATAGTTGTGAAATGTAATCCCAATAATGATAAATTAAAAAATGTAACTTTGATTCATACACAAATAATCATAGATAATCATTTCTTGTTAGTCAAGACTCATTGCCAAGACTATCATAGTGGACAAAGTCCATTTCTGAACTGAGTTCACTCCTCGTTTCAGTCCTGTTTCACTGAACCGGTTTAACCTTCCATTCCAGCCAGGTCTATCTCATGACATATAAAATATTTACCCAATGCATTGGAGGGAGATATGGGTCCCACCCATCTCATAATGATACCATTCGTATGTGTGCCACAAAATCATAAAACATACATCATAGCATAACCCATGTAATAAAAATGGGAATCCTAAATATCTTGACATCATAAAACAATTCATATAGGATAAAAGAATACATAAAAATATTTCCATCACAACATAATCAAATCCATGTAATAATAGGGATATAAATATAACCCTATATTATCATAGATGAAAAATAATTTTGATAAAACTCTTGATGTCCATTCTTGAGGAAAATATCCTTTCTACTTCAAAAACATTTTCCTTTCTCAACATGTCATACAATTTTAACTAAAAGAAGTTGATTGAAAATAAAAATGAAAACTTGTAAAGGATGCTTCTTGGAAATTATGTTTTAAAAATCCATTCATTCCGTATAAGTTAAAAAACAGTCTTCTCGTACTTTTGTCGGAAAAGTCAAAAAGTACCTCGTACGAAATACGACAAAAGATTCCTTTCATATCTTTTACTAAAAACTAACCGAAGGGTAAATTTGGATTTAGAAAATTGTATGTGAATGGTAATAATATTACATATTGAGGAAACATGGATGTGGATCATAAAATACACCCCAGTAAATACCAAAGTATAAACAATCTCGGATAAAAATGAGATTGTGATGTTTTCCCTTACCTTAGGTCCGATTTTCCTCGTAAGTGTCTGAACCTCCTATATAATGATTTAAATAATTTTATTGACTTATTACATAATCATAATTATTTGTATTATATCATATATGGTCATATTCGTATCTTCTTAGTAGTAATATTTCATTGTTACTTGTTATTTGGGTGTTTATAACTTTTTGTTCTTATGCGTGTTTTGTCGAATAAATTATTATTCTTCTCTTTAGGATATAGATACATCATTCCCAGAATGGTATTAATGTACTATATATCATATTTATTAATTCAATTCATTTATATAATCATTATGCAATGAAGATCATGTAGAACGGATCACATCACATCGTGGAGACGGTATTCCATACGTACGCACGAGCGATGATATCAATCCCATGATCGTGGAATTGTATTGGAGTGTATCTATACTATTTCAGAATCAATATCAAATTACAATAATCATATATAGTAATTATTTACACCATTATACCAATCCAAGTAAGGTGGTGGGGGAAATAGATTACACCACGGCGTGGAGACGGTATTCCGTACGTACGCACGCGTGGTGATTTCATTTTCCATAGGATGGATAGATGTTGAAATAGGGTTGTTTCATAATTATAACAACATATCAGTATATTAGTGATACTGATGTTATTACTTCATAATTAAACAACTAATGAAGAAGATGTTGAATAAGAAAGAATTTGGAATGGATCGGTAATGCATATTACCTCTTTTTGACGCGCCTCTTCTTAACCTCCTCTTAGGGCACTAGGGTTGGTCTTTGAAGAAGACCAGAACCTCTAGGATGATTCTAGGGAAGTGGGGAAGTGAAATGGGCAGGGTTTGGCCGTTCTTGAAGGCTCAAATTGGTGTGATAATGAGAGGGAGGAGGTGCCCTTTTATAATGGAGGAGAGGGGCATCTTTGGAAATATAAGAAATATTAGTTTATATTAAATCCCAACCCCACTTAAAAACTACCAAAAATGGCTCATATCCTAATATTATATGAAATAGGGTTGTAATATCATCAACTAATAAAATTTAGACATGTTAGGAATTTATTTTAAACGTTACCAACTTGATTTATACTTATTTATCAATTTAATTTTATTGGTGGTAATAATATTCTAAATTTTAAATTATTAATAATAATTACATATTTGTTGTGAATTTTCCATAAATTGACACTTAATATCATTTTCGACCATGGATATTTTAATTTATAATTTTTAAATATTTTTGTGATTTTTAAACAATTTTATACTATGTTTTTTTTATAAAATAACAATAGTGTCAATTTTGACACTATTCATTTATTTGAATTTAAATAAAATATATACAGAGGATATGTTCGAACAAAAATATTTCATAGATTAATAAAATATCATATGTATCTAGAAAATTAGTGGAGCACATTAAATAAAGAATATAATAATTATTTTAATGTTTTAAAACCAGTTATTTGATATTTTAATTAATAAAATAATTTCAACATCACTATTGTGTCATAATTAATCATAATTATTTAATCCATAAAAATTCTAAATAAATTTCTATGATGTAGATAATTGTTTTATATTTCTGGAGAATATTCATGTTCGAAGTTTCATTAAGTTTGTCACCAAATTAAAATTATTATACTTATAAGATTTACGAAAGGTACATGTTGTCACAATCTTTGGTTTTAATAATAATTAAATTATTTTCATGGACCAAAGTCTATTAAATAAATCTAATCTGACCCTTAGGTGATATGGGTCGACTTTTAGTCATCCCATAGGATTTTGGCAGGTGTTAAGGTAATTTTATAATCTTATATTTACCCTTAATTACCCGATTAACCTTTAACTATGGTAAATAAAATTTACCGTAGTTACTATTCATAATGCCCAAAAATAAAAAGTAGCCTATTAACATAATTTGGACCCACTGATTCTGAATATGGAATCCATTTTTCAAAATTAAAAACATATAAGTTGCAGTAATTAATTTAAAATGAATCTTGTTGTTAAGAAAATGGGTTTTAGAAGTTAAAACATTGCCAAAGATTGAAATGTTTTTAACTATGAATTCAATTGAAATTAATGTTAATGACATACATTATATTAAATGGTAAAAATATATTCTATCTATACTTTAAAATCATTCAATATTATAATTTAACCATATAAATTATCTCAATGAAAAAAGCTATTTTTAATTAAAAATTACCGTATTTTTACTATTAATCATAATATGAATGTTATCAGAAAAATATCAAGAATTTATCCAAAGTTAATTTTTATATCCTGATTCAAAAGAATAACTTTATTTTTTCAAACTGAACTTATAAATGTGTCTAAAACCATATTTAATGTGGGTGTTCCATCAAAAGGCGAAAAAACTGCATTTTTTGATAAATACTTATTTTACCCAAAAAATATTATTTTGTTTTCTTACCATGTTCTAAAAAATTAGTAAGATGAATAATAATATTGTAAAATTTAAATTTCAGTTAATACTATTCATAACGGCTAGTTTATAATGTTATAATAACATATCGTTGTTTAGTAGAACTCGGTATTGCGTACTACACACGCTATCGAGGAAGGTCGCGATTGCGTGCAGCGAAAGATTCCTTTGATGATTTATATAACATAAAAACAAAATATTTCTCATAAAAGTCTCGGGTGTTACATTCTACCCCCCTTAAAATGAGTTTCTCCCTCGAAATTCGTCACTTTGTAACAAACAGATGAGGATACCTCTTCCTCATCATATCCTTAATCTCCCATGTAGCTTCTTCTAATTGGTGGTTCCTCCATAAAACATTCAACAAGAGAGTGGTCCTGTTTCGTAGGACTTTTTCACTATGATCCAGAATCTCTATCGGTTGTTCTTCATAAAAACGATCTTGCTCCAGTGGTATAACTTCTGAGCTGAGTACATGTGAAGGATCAGGTATGTACTTTCTCAGGAGAGATACATGGAACACATCGTGAACTTGAGAGAGATTCGGTGGAAGCGCCAATCGGTAAGCTACCTTCCCAACACGATCCAATATTTTGAAAGGACTGATATAACTAGGGCTCAACTTCCCCTTCTTTCCAAATCTCATGACCCTCTTCCAAGGAGATATTCATAAGAACACTTTATCACCCACTTCATACTCTAGGTCTTTTCTTCGGTTGTCGACAAAACTTTTCTGTCGACTCTGAGCTGCTCTTATGTGTTGTTGAATAGATCAGACCTTTTCTACCATCTCATCAACCATATCAGGTCCTAATAGCTTTCTTTCCCTAACTTTATCCCAGCAAGTTGTAGTCCTGCATTTATTTCCATAGAGAGCTTCATAAGGAGCCATCTGAATACTGGAGTGAAAGCTACTATTATAAAAAAATTCCACCAAAGGTAGGTGTTGATCCCAACCACCTTTGAAATCTATAGAGAAAGCTCTCAACATATCTTCTAGAGTTTTAATTGTTCTCTCAGACTGACCATCTATCTGAGGATGTTAAGCAGTGCTGAAACTCAACTCTGTATCCAGAGTATACTGAAGACTTTTCCAGAACTTTGAGGTAAACCTCGGATTCCGATCAGATATAATAGAAAGTGGTACACCATGCATTCTTACCACTTTATTCACATATATCCTGGAAAGCTGATCTAGAGAGAAATCCTCTCTAATAGCGATGAAGTGTGTAGACATTGTAAGACGATCAACTATGACCCAGATAGCATTATTTCCTTTGGATGTTTTAGGAAGTCCTGTGACAAATTCCATAGTGATATTTTACCATTTCCATTCGGGTATGGGTAATGGTTGTAACATCCCCTTAGACTTCTGTCTCTCAGCTTTAACTTGCTGACAAACCAAGCATCAAGAGACATATTCAGTAACATCTATTTTCATGCCATCCCACCAGAAGTACTCTTTTAGGTCCCTATACAAATTCGTGCTTCCAGGATGAATAGAGAATGAATAACTATGATCCTCATCCGACAGCTCCTTATGTAATTCGGGGATGGGAGGAACAAAAAACCGATTCCTGAACATTATTATCCCATCACCATCAAAGTTGAATTCAGGAACATTTCTCACATTCTTTTCTAACTTGACATCTTCTTTCTGTGCCTCTTTAATCTTCACATGTATCGATGGTTGAACATTCATTTGAGAAAGATATGATTTTTCCCCTTTCATTATAATTCCAAGATCCATCCTTTGTAAATCCATAAATATTGGATCTTTTGCGATCCTCATCATGGATAAACAGGCATGGTCTTGTCGACTTAATGCATCTTCCACCTTGTTTTCTTTCCCATGGTGGTAATGAATTGAGAAGTCGTAATCCTTAATCAGATCCAACCATCTTATTTGGCGCATATTCAGCTCCTCTTGTGTGAAAATATAATTTAAACTTTTATGATTAGTATAAATATCAAACCTTTCACCATAAAGTTAATTCCTCCAAATCATTAATGCAAAGATTACCGCAGCTAACTCCAAATCCAGAGTTGGGTAATTTTGCTCATGTATTTTCAACTGTCATGTGGAATAAGCTATCGCCATATCATTTTGCATAAGAACACACCCCAAACCCTTCTTAGATGCATCACTGTATATCACAAACCTTTCTCTACTACAAGGCAGTGTGAGCACAGGTGCACTGGATAACCTTCTTTTCAATTCCTTGAAATTCACTTCAGATTCCTCTGTCTAGACAAACATAACTCCTTTCTGAGTCAACTTGGTGAGTGGATTAGATAATCGTGAAAAATCTTTCACAAAAGGTCGATAATATCCAGCCAAACCAAGAAAACTTCGGATCTCAGTCACTGTTGTTGGTCTCGACCATCTTTCGATATCCTCTGTTTTTGCTGGATCCACAGATATCCCCTCTTTTGAGATTATGTGACCCAAAAATGAGACTCTTTGAAGCCAAAATTCACACTTGGTAAATTTGGCATAAAGCTTCTCCTTTCTCAGGGTCTTCAATATAATTCTCAAGTGATCTTCATGTTATTCCTTGCTCTTTGAATATACAAGAATAACGTCTATAAAGATTACCACAAACTGATCAAGATAGTCTCTAAAGACTCTATTCATCAGATCTATGAAGATAGCAGGGGCATTAGTAAGACCAAATGGCATCACTATAAATTCATAGTGTCCATACCTTGTACAGAAAGAAGTCTTTGGTATATCCTCCCTTTTGACCCTTAATTGGTGATACCCTAAATGGAGATCAATGTTGGAAAAGTATTGAGCTCCTCATAGTTGGTCAAATAAGTCATCAATGTGTGGGAGAGGATATTTGTTCTTGATAGTGATCTTGTTAAGTTCTCGATAATCAATGAAGAGTATCATTGATCCATCTTTCTTCTTAAAAAACAGAATAGGTGCTCCCCAAGGTGACGCATTAGGGCGTATGAACCCCTTATCAAGATTCTCTTGGAGTTGTTTCTTCAATTCCCACAACTCAATTGGGGCCATTCAATAAGGTGTCTTTGAAATAGGCAAATCATCTGGTACGAGTTCTATTGAAAACTCAACTTCACGATTTGGTGAGAGACCCGGTAATTCCTCCGGAAAGACCTCATCAAACTTCCGTTCAATGGGCATATTCTTAATCGTGGGTTTCTCATGAACCATTTGAGATAAATAACCTTCATTTAGTGGAAGCAATACCCATAAAATGGAAGAAATTTCCACTGGAAGGTTATGTTCATCTTGCATCGATAGAGGATCATAGATTGGTCTGGAATATGAAATGTGACTTCCCTTATTTGGAAATTGATATGAGCTCCATGTAGAGAAAGCCAATCCATGCCAAGAATCACATCAAATTCCACTATAGGAAGGATCACAAGATTTTCAGGATGCACTTTCCCACAAACTTCAATCGTAGAAGAATTATAAACTTTTTATGCGACTGTTGTCCATTAGGGGTTGTCACAGCTAACTCAACATCTTACTATTGAGGTAATACAATGATATCCTTAGAAAATTCTTCAGAAATAAAGGAGTGGGTGGATCCAGAATCAAATAAAACATTTTCTACTTTAGATTGGATGGTATGTGTACCATTCACCACATCGTTATCGTACTACACATCACTGATAGAAATTGCATCTGACTTTCCTTTGTCTTTATCCTTAAGAGTTTGTTGACGTCGACCATCATCATCAACCCTTGGATTTGGGCATTGATTGGCATAATGCCCCATCTCCTTGCACTTGAAACATTGAAGTGTAATAGGTTCATTCTGTGTGTCTCTTCCTTTGTTTGCATCACTAGACATCTTCTTCCCATCATTGCGGCATTCAAATGCATGATGACCTTCTTTTCCACATTTGAAACATTTACATGTCCATTTAAGAAAAATCCCTCCATGTTTCTTTCCACACATTGAGCATAAGGGAAAGTTAATCTTCATTTCAGTCTGCTCTTTATATTTTCCTTTGAATTACATTTTCCTCTTCTTATCAAACCCATATGACTGATGGGTTACTCTAATATCCATCTCGACTTTCAGAGCACATTGAACGATTTCGCCGTAGTTATTGAAGTCCCTTATGTCTAACGCCCTTCGAGGATTTGGTTTTAAGCCACTAAAGAATAGATCGATCTTACTCTCAGGTTGGATAATAATACCAGAAGCGTACCTTGCAAGTCTTGTAAAATTTGCAACATAAGTACCAACAGATTCATCATCCTTTTTCTTCAGTTCACGAAACTCTTTCTCAATCTTTGTTCGGATAATACGAGGTAAGTACTTATTTAAAAATAAGTTCTTGAACTCGTCCCATTCCATGGACTCAATTTCATCCCTTTGCCTCGTATTCTTAATAAGATTACACCATTGATCAGCATCTCCTTCCAAAAGATACACTACGTGGATGACTTTATCATGTTCAGAACATTGAAGAATTGAAAATATCTTTTCAGTAGTACTAATCCATTGTTCAGCAACTAATGGATCAGTAGACCCGCTGAAAGAAGGTGGACGATGCCTCATGAAGGATTCAACAGAATGTTACTCCTTCATTTTCTCGTTTGGATTT
This sequence comes from Viscum album, assembly GCA_963277665.1. Taxonomy (NCBI): domain Eukaryota; kingdom Viridiplantae; phylum Streptophyta; class Magnoliopsida; order Santalales; family Viscaceae; genus Viscum; species Viscum album. Next base: position 741,328,947 of record OY728163.1, read on the forward strand.
CCTGCATGATTCATAGATTGAGAAAGTTGTGTGAGAATGGCTAAAATATTTTTCATTCCAGTTCCCATAACGTTTGGTTTCTCAAGGGGACAATCACTGCATTTCCCATCACATTCTGCATTAACACGGTTCCTTCGGGTTCTAGCCATTGACTAAAACCAAGAAGAATTGTGTGACCAACACTAATTATAATAGGGAAAACCACATAATCAAGAATAAAATTTCACACTTAAGGTCATATCATAGGTTGTTCATGGCCATTTCTAAAACACTAGGATTGTGTTCTATTCTTAGACTTATCCTTAGGATTCTTACAAAGGCTTTCACATCCTAGTTTCCAAAGGTTGACTATACCTTTCCTCTGATACCAACTATAACGGTCTGGATATACTTCCAGTGGACTATAATTGATACCTATCAGGGCACTCCATGGGAGGCTACACCCTCTGGGCGGGACACACCACCATCCCCAGTGGCATCCATTTCCTCATGAAGCCCTTGGGCGGAGAGCCATGCTTCGTCCAACTCTCACATGTGAGAGTTCCCAAGGATCAGATACATTCCTACCTCCTTTGCCTCTGATACCAACTATAATGACCCATACATTACATACATTGTCATTAATTCAGAATTTAAGCACACTTATTACAACATATAACAAAACCAGGAAAGGACCATATAGGTATAGAGTCTTTAGAAACTGGGAAACATAAACAACTAGTTCATAAAGCATCTACTTTTCCTCCCATTTATTTCATCATATCTAGAGTCCCTTTTTGGAATATCCTACTTAATAACCTTCTTCCTGACCCGGGGAAATAAAACATACAAAAGGGTGAGATGAAATGCTCGGTAAGGGTAAAAAAAGAAATATCAATCACATCATATATATAAGAACATAACTTTTGGAAATCGTAACCTGCAAAAGAAATCATAATTTCATAACATGGGATAAATCATAGTAGTGAAATGTAATCCCAATAATCATAAAATATAACATAAAACTTTGTGGAATACACACATAATCATAGAGAATCATTTCTTGTTAGTCAAGACTCATTTCCAATACTATCTTAGTAGACAAAGTCCATTTTTGAATCGAGTTCACTCCTCGTTTCAGTCCTGTTTCACTGAATCGGTTTAACCTGCCATTCCAGCTATGTCTATCTAATGAGATATAAAATCTTTACCCAATTCATTGGTGGGAGATATTGGTCCCACCCATCTCATAATGATACCATTCTTATTGTGCCACAAAATCATAAAACATACATTATAGCATAACCCATGTAATAAAAATTGGAATCTTAAACATCGTGACATCATAAAAAAATTCACATAAGATAAAGAAATACGTAAAAATATTTCCATCACAACATAATCAAATCAATGTAATAATAGGGATATAAATATAACCCTATATTATCTTAGATGGAAAATAATTTTGATAAAAGTCTTGATCTCCATTTTTGAGGAAAACATCCTTTCTACATGAAAAACATTTTCATTTCTCAACATGTAATACAATTTTAAACTAAAAGAGGTTGATTAAAAATAAACTTTAAAACATGTAAAGGAATATTCTTGGAAATAATGTTTTAAAAATCCATTCATTCCGTATAAGTTAAAAAAACATTCTTCTCGTACTTTTGTCGGAAAAGTCAAAAAGTACCTCGTACGAAAAACGACAAAAGATTCATTTCATATCTTTTAATAAAAACTCACCGAAGGGTAATATTGGATTTAAACAATTGTAGGTTGATGGACATAATATTACATATTGAGGAAACATGGATGTGGATGACAAAATACACCCCAGTAAATACCAAAGTATAAACAATCTCAGATAAAAATGAGATTGTGATATTTTCCCTTACCTTAGGTCCGATTTTCCTCGTAAGTGTCCGAACCTCCTGTATAATGATTTAAATAATGTTATTGACTTATTATAGAATCGTAATTATTGTTATGATATCATATATGCTCATATTCTTAGCTTCTTTGTAGTAATATTTCATTGCTACTTTTTATTCAGGTGTTTATAACTTTTTGTTCTTATAGGTGTTTTGTCGAATAAATTCTTATTATTCTCTTTAGGTTATAGATAAATAATTTCCAGAATGGTATTAATGTACTATATATCATATTTATTCATTAAATTCATTTATATAATCATTATGCAATGAAGATCATGTAGAACGAATCGCATCACATCGTGGAGATGGTATTTCGTACGTATGCACGAGCGATGATATCGTTCCCATGATCGTGGAATTGTATTAGAGTGTATGTATACTATCTCAGAATCAATATCACTGTACAATAATCATATATTGTAATTATTTACTCCATTATACCCATCCATATAAGGTGGTGGGGGAAAATAGATTACACCACGACATGGATACGGTATTCCGTACGTACGCACGCGTGGTGATTTCATTTTCAATAGGATGAATAGATGTTGAAATAGGGTTGTTTCATACTTATAATAACATATCAGTATATTAGTGATAATGGTGTTATTACTTCATTAGGAAAGCACTACAGAAGAAGATGTTTAAGAAAAAATAATTTGGAAAGGATCGGTAATGGATATTACCTCTTTTTGACGCGCCTCTTCTTAACCTCCTCTTAGGGCACTAGGGTTGGTCTTTGAAGAAAACCAAAACCTCTAAGATGATTATAGGGAAGTGGGGAAGTGAAATGGGCAGGGTTTGGCCGATTTTGAAGGGTCAAATTGGTGTGAGTAAGAGAGGGAGGAGGTGCCCTTTTATAAGGGAGGAGAGGGGCACCTTTGGAAATATAATAAATATTAGTTTATATTAAATCCCAACCCCACATAAAAACTTCCAAAATGACTCATATTCGTAGATTAGATGATACTGGGTTGTAATAGCATCAACCAATAAAATTTAGTCATGTTAGGAATTTATTTTAAACATTACCAACTTTATTTATCCTTATTTATTAATTTAATTTTATTTGTGGTAATAATATTCTAAATTTTAAATTATTAGTAATAATTACATATGTGTTGTGAATTTTCCAAAATTTGACACATTATGAATTTTTCGACCATATAAATTTTAATTTATAATTTTTAAATATTTTTGTGATTTTTAATCAATTTTATAATATGTTATTTTTATAAAATAACAATATTGTCAATTTTGACACTATTCATTTATTTGAATTTAAATAAAATATATACAGAGGATATGTTCAAACTAAAAGCATTAATAGATTAATAAAATGTCATATGTTTCTAGAAAATTAGTGGAGCACATTAAATAGTTCGTATTATAATTATTTTAATATTTTAAAACCATATATTTGTTATTTTAATTAATAAAATAATTTCAACTTCACTATTGTGTCATAATTAATGATAATTATTTAATCCCTAAAAATTATAAATAAATTCCCATGACGTAGATAAATGTATTATATTTTTTTAGACTATTCATGTCCAAAGTTTCATTAAGTTTATCACCAAATTAAAATTATTATACATATAAGATTTAAGAAAGTGACATGTTGTCACATTCTTTGGTTTTAATAATAATTAAATTAATTTCATTGAAAAAAGTCTATTAAATGAATTTAATCCAATCCTTAGGTGATATGGGTCGACTTTTAGTAATCCAATAGGATTTTGGCAGGTGTTAGGGTAATTTTATAATCTTATATTTACCTTTAATTACCCGATTTATCTTTAACTATGGTAAATAAAATTTACTGTAGTTACTATTCATAATGCCCAAAAATAAAAAGTATCCTATTAACATTATTTGGACCCACTGATTCTGAATATGGAATCCATTTTTCAAAATTCAAAACATATAAGTTGTAGTAATTAATTTAAAATAAATCTCATTGTTAAGAAAACATGTTTTAGAAGTTAAAACATTGCCAAAGATTGAAATGTTTTTATCTATGAATTCAATGTGAAATTAATGATAATGAAATAAATTATATTAAATGGTAAAAATATATTCTATCTATACTTTAAAACCATTCAATATTATAATTTAACCATACAAATTATCTCAATGAAAAAAGTTGTTTTTAATAAAAAATTAGCGTATTTTTACTATTCATCAAAATATGAAAGTTATGAGAAAAATATCCAAAATTTATCCAAAGTGATTTTTTATATCCTGATTCAAAATAATAATTTAATTTTGTCAAATTGAACTTATAAATGTTTAAAAATCCAGATTTAATGTGGGTGTACCATCAAAATGCGGCAAAACTGCATTTTTTGATAAATACTTATTTTACCCAAAAAAATTATTTTGTTCTCTTTCCATGTTCTAGAAAATGTGTAAGATGAATAATAATGTTGTAAAATTTAAAATTAAGTTAATACTATTCATAAAAACTAGTTTATAATATTATAATAATATATCGTTGTTCAGTGGAACTCGGTATTGCGTACTACACACACTATCGAGGAAGGTCGCGATTGCGTGCAACGAAAGATTCCTTTGATGATTTATATAACATAAAGAAGATATTTCTCATAAAATTATAGGGTGTTACATATACATATGATGATCATAAGTTATTTAATTAGTTAATAAATATATTAGAAGATTCAAGAATTAAAAATTGTCATCTTTAAGATGATAGATTATATAATAGAGGTTAAATAAAAAGCACAATATATTGAATGATATATAAAAAGGTGGATGAAATGAATGATTATGTGGGTGTACAAAAAAAATATTTTTCTTTACCTTTATAAAATATAATGTCCGATATTGATGTAAAAATTTCACTAGTTTCTCATTTATATAATAGAATATCAATTTCAGTCACAAGGATTTCATTTTTGACTATTTATTTAAAACTGTGATGGATAATTTTGTCAATTTTTTTTTAAGATTTTTGATTTCATGGGGGACATAAGAATGAGATGTTTTTATGGATTTCAGACAGAAAGTACCAGAATATGTATATTTTAGTTATTTAGTGACAAAATTATATATTAATATTCTATTAATTGAATAAGAAACTTTTGTAATAAAATGATTTAACATAGATTATAAGGGATGGGAAGAATCATGTGATATTAATCGTCTATCAATATTCAATAATCATGATGAGATATAATTCAAAAATTCAATAAAACTAGTATTAATAAAATTATATAATGTGTACATTATTAAGAATTATTTTGAAGATAAAATAATCACTGAATACAAATTTATTTTTTAGATTGGAGAAAAAATAAACATAGTTTTAGATTTTTGTTCAAAGATTTGAAACATTACACACATTATTCATATTGCTAATGAAGGACAAGTGTTACATACATATATTATAATTTAATTGTAGAAAATTAATGGAATTTGAGAATAAAATCATGATATATGACCATAGAGTTAATAAAATAATTTATATTGGTGATGACCATTAAACCACAAAATGTTGTGAACATTCATGGGTTTCGGAGAATCCAAGAGATAGTACATCGAAGATAAGTGATCATTTTTATTTGTAGAGAGGATTGATATTTATATTAGTGAAGGGTGTCTCATTACATGTTATGTGATAAATAGACATGTCTTCCAAATTATTGTGGTAAATGTTCATTATAATGGTTCAAATTTTGAATTTATAATACCCAAATCCACCCCCTCCTTAGAGTGTTAGCACCTTATAAAGGACCAAAAAAGGTAACTAATTTTTAATTTCTTTTTGGAGAGGAAAATTGAATCAAGATCGATGATTATCCATATCATGCAATTTCTATGTTTTTAATAAATGTGTAATATATTTTTATTTTTCATCTTTTATTACTTACACAATATTTTGTACATATCATATATATTTTTTGAATTATATTTAGATGTTGGGATTTATTGATGAATGGAAAAGAATCATTATTATTTATTCATTTATATTTTTTTTATGTTATTAAAAATGATTGATATGAGGTTGTTGAAATAAACTCTTTAAGATACATTGAGTTATGAATTAAATGTATTGTATGTTTATTGGATGACTAAATGCCACATGGTAATTTCTTACTAAATAAATGATTTAGTAAATAATTTTAAGAAAATAAATGGTATTGATGTTTAAAAGGTGGTAAAAAATATTTTTATGTCGAAATATTTTTTCTTAGGATAAAATGAATTTATGGTGTTGTATACATGAAACAAAAATTTTCAGTAAGTGGAATCAATGTTGAGTAAAAAATGTTCAGATAATTAACATCTATTGATACTAACATGGGATAAATGATAAGAAATTGAAATATAAAAGTTCTTTATACTATAGATGTTGATATAGAAAATAGAGATAAAGGCATAAATACAAATATGATTTTAGAAGTTCTAAAAAATATATTAAAATTTGGAAATTTTTAATTCTTTGATAGTGTAAATTTGTAACTGAATTCCTTGTTATAAGGTCAAATGGGATGAAATGTATTATATAAAAATGTGTGTGATAAATTTATAGTAATATTTAAATGATAAATTAAAGGGGTGAGATTAGGATTTTTATGCATATATGTTAAATTTTTTACCATTAATTTTAAATTGTTTGTAATTGATTATACATATATATTATTTTTTAAAAATTATATATAGGGAATCATGAATTTGAAGATTATTTTATAAAGAAAAAGAGAAATGATATTCATCAATGTTATTATTTTTCCATAGTGAATTTTTGACGTACAAAAAAGATAGGGTAACAATAGAAAACCCTAATGTAATTACATAAAACCAACTATACACACATGAAGGGTTCACAGCCCTTGGACACTATAGGGAGATATTTCCCTATGTTGTGGGGTATAGTTTTTTTAGTATGTGTGTCTGAGGAGAAAAATTCATCAAATTATAGTAAAGACTATGTATAAGTGTGGGGGAGATTCATTTTTATGGGTCATCACGATAGTCGGTAAGAATCCTTCAAATCCACAATGTAGTATATATCCATTACTTATGGAGGATCACTTATTAATGAGAGGTAAACCACCATAATGTTGTATTTTTGATGATATTTTCTATTTGAGCTATAAATAATCAATAAAAATACATTGTATAATGAAAAAACATGTCTTATTTATCACTTATAACACATTCACCATGGTTTTCACTATTAATAAAATAGAACCATAAATATTTAATTGATTGTTTTGAATCATAGTTAATTCGGGGATGATCTGGAAGTAGGATTCACATTTCATTATGGTTTCTTCTCCATATTGAAACAATATTTTACATCATGGAAAATGTAGTGATAATACATAAACCAAAAATTATTTTCTATAACAATGATAAACAATATATCATAAATAGCAATGAACATCATCCTTAAATACAATGAAAATATTCAATAAAAATAATACATTTAATTATTTCCATTATAATGAATCCATTTTATTTTAGGGTATGAACATGAGTAAATAAATTAGGAAATATATTTAAAATATTACAATTAAATGATAATATATTATTTATTTTATATGAAATAATCAGTCAATTTTAATCGATGGCATTTTATGAATAAAAGATGCATTTTTTAAATGATTATTATTACATTACATGATTGGAATGTTTAAAATTATATTTCAATCCATTATAAATATAATTATATATGATTTAATAAAATTCCTCTACTATTATAATTATTATCCAAGGGTAAATATTTCAAGTTTTTTTGAAAAAAAATAATTTTCAAATATTTTTAAAATTTTCAAATTTTTAATTACTTTCATTTTTTTCATTAAATAAATGAATTTTAACATATAATTTTAACACAGGGTTTTTCCTAATGCGACTAAAAATATATTATAATTATTATAATATTATTTTTTACAATTGATTTTATATTATTCATGATATTTTTATAATTAAATTTTGCTGCTAAAAGTGAAATTTATCTAGAAACTATATTCATTTAATTTTTCAAATTAATTAATAAATATTATTTCTTACAAAATTATATATTTAATCATAAAAAAATAATACCATATTTATAATTTTTAGGGTCAAATTATAAAAAAACAATCCCCTTTTATTTCTAGTCATTATGAATGTTATCAATGGTATAAATTTTTCAATTTGGTAATGGTAAAATGTAAAAAACATGATTAAAAATATATGAGATAGTTTCAAAATTATCAAAAAAAATATAATTTATTTAATTTTAGAATATTAATTCAACCATATACACTATAAATTTAAATATATGGAATTTGTCTTTCATTTTCCATTGATAATGACCTTTTTTATATTCTATCTATAGAAAACCCCAAAATGTAACTCTTTTTCATTTATATTTATTTTATATGTTTACATTGGGATAAATAATTATGAATTAATATTAATGGTTATTTTTAGAAAACTGAAACTGTATATATGATATTATTTTATTTATAGTTCAATATTAATTTTTAATTACCAATAATTTTAATAATTTTATAAAAATAATTTTCTTGAAAGTTTTAGGAAAATCAACCTAATAAATTTTATGAATATTAAATTAATATATTTCAATTAATTATTGTTTCGTAATATTTTTTAACTTTATAATAATGAATTATTTATCAGTTAATGTATTATATTCGAATAGTATTTTTCCTAACAATTATGTAATAATAAATTTAATATCCAAAAAATTAAATTCTTGATATTTTATGCAAAATATTTTCTTAAATTTATTGTTATATAAAAATAGAATGTGGAAACATATGAAGTGAAATTTTGTAATTCATCATAAATTATCCATTTATTATTATATTTTTTCATTATATCTTAGATTAATACCATTTATGGTTGAAAAAATGTTACCATAGTTTAGTTTAAAGATGGATAAGAAAATAGTCAGACCAATAGACAAGGATTGAAGTAACACATATGTATATTCCAACCCTAATTCCACTAACTCAGTGTTACAAGATAGTTCATTATAAGGCTTCTATCATGAATATCCATATGAACATGTATTATGACTATAAGAGATAGTAGATGGTGTGTATCTGGATACACTATGCCCTCATATTAGACGAAGAACATCTGAAATTAAAACATATAGACTAGAGTAGTAAATAATATATGTTTTTTTTTTAATAAATAATATTACTTAAAAATGATGTAATAATAAATAAAATACTATAAAATCTTGAATATTCTTGTCATACATACAATTATTCTCACACCATTGGCCGCCATACATGATGGACTAGATAAATGAAACTGAAAAAAAATGTTCTTGGACCTAATATTAATTTCTAGATCGACCAAAAACATAGTCTCTATGAAACTGTTGAAATACATTATCCTGGTTTGAAGAAACCACATGTGGTTTTTCACATGATCATACAACCCTAGGCCTTATCACTATACGCCATGCACGTTTTATCTACCTGAAAAGAAGGGACAAAGTTTTCTATAATATCTTGGATGATGTTAATGGGTGAAAAATAATCTCTATAGTACAACTAATTATGATCTTATAAAATGTTTCAATATGATCTCGATCATTCAATATGCTCAGCTAAAACGATTCAAAACTGGGAAGGTAAAAAAAATAATTAAATTGATTCATTACAAAACAAATTCTTAAGACCATGATGATAATTTTCTAGATGAAGTTCCATCAGATATAACATAATATATTCACATGTATATATCCACATACATATATAAATATGTATATAAATGTGATCATATGAATACACAAATATGAATGAAAAAATATTATAAAAGGATTAATAGTTGATCCTTATTCCTACAATCACAATCGAATGGAAATATTCAGAAAATGAAATTATACTAGATGTTTTACCACTCAATACATATATAATTATGTTGATCTTTATGTCTGTAATACCCTTCAACAATACCTACTTTTTACAATGTTTTAAATACCTCTAATGATCTACATCACTATATATGGATACTCATCCCAAACATATGATCATTTGCACTCACCATCAATCAGTATAAACAGGATTCTGTATGCCAGTGGACATTCACATGAATAGTAATTTTGGTAGATATCATGTTACTCATTCCATGAGAATACAATCGATTATCATAGCCCAATAACCTAATCCTTAAGTTATCATGGAGTTTGGACACTGATAATTCTAATGGATCACACTGTTTTTTGTTCTGTAAGGATTGATCACTGATATGACACAATGAAAACCCTTCATGGTCTTTTTATAAGGATATCGTAAAAATCCTCTTAACATGGGAGATAATAATTATGCAGGAGTATCCAACGATGTTTAATGACATTTCCACCACAACAGTCATGTAATATATTTATGAGAGTGTAACCATCCATGATAATAGAGAGAGTAATAATAAATTATTATAGAAATAAGGAATTTAATTCATGTATCTTGGAGAGTGTAAGTATCATCCATAACAGAAAAAACAAGGAGAGAAACAATCCACATCATTATGGATAACATAAAACCCATTGATTGTAATCAGATCGAGGGAACCATAATCATCCTAATCACATGGGACTATATAATCATCTACAATTATCACATTGATGGATTCTGTACTAGTATATCATAATAATATTAATATAATTGAATCCAAATAATGACCTATAGAAATGAAAATAATATAATATCCAAACATATATGGTGTATGGACATATCCCAGGTAGTACCTCTAAGTATGCCAATTAACAGGAGATTAATTGATTTAGATGGTGGATCCAATGAAAAATTATTTAGAATCCAAACATACAAAAATGACAGATCCGTTGACTTGAAAGTAAACATTTTTATTTAAATCAATAACCCCCATACAAGGAAATACCTCACGGGGGTCTAATGTAATGAAACCCCAAAGCATCATTTTTGATAAACTTCAAACCTTCAGTAGTAAAGGACCCCAAAGATGAGACAGAAGAAAGAGTAATGTTTGATATTTCTATAGACACCATAAAGTCCGCCACCATGTTTCCATCTCTCTCGGTATGAGAGATCTCCATGCATGCCCCTATAATAGCCTAACATTACCCGACTGTATAAAAAATGCTCCTTGGAACCTTGGCTCTATTTTTCAGTGCATTGAACTGCACCAAGGAATCCGTTTCCACTGAAGACACCACCAAATTCCTGCACACACACATCAACAAACTTGCTTCCATAGCCCAAGCATCCGCCTGAAGCGCATCGCCTCCCACAAATGAAGTATCCAACACTGCATATAAATATTCGGTTTGGTCATGCATGAAGCCCCCTCCCAGTATAGATCCTTTATTTTACATATCGACACCCCCATGAGGAAAACACATATAGTCATTCTGAATAGACATAAACTTGGAGTCACCTTTTATATATATCACAATAGTACATAAAACTAATAGGATGTAAAAATAAACAAATGAGGGTTTCCAAATTGCTAAACTGACAAGTAATACCAAATCCACTAAGAATTATTTTTTAAGAAAAAAATCATCGGTGAAACCCAATACAATATCTACCGACACCTGATGTACTATCTTGTGGTTGTTGAAAACTATATAAACACATTGGGTCCCCCATGATAAAACACGAGTGATAAATCCTTTTTTGGATCCTTGAATTTTGTAATTCTGTTATGTAATATTAATTTATATCATTAAATATGACATTAAGAAGATTAATCTAAAATGGGATCCACAAATGATACGTAAACAAAGAAATTCCATAGTGGTTCTATATAATTGTTCAAAAGTGAAGGTACCGAACAAGGGTACCTCAATAATAATTAATAAAGGAAAATACAACATACCTGAAATCATTTATAAATGTAACAAGATAAGGGGATCATATTTGGGATTTCCAAGGACATCATTCATGTAGATACATTCCATTGGGGGACCTTCATATTAGTACTGATATTGAGGCTTTCTAAATGGTATCCTCTTTGTCAAATAGTATGCTGAGCAATCTGGTTGGAGATTCTCAAAAAACTATTAGGATCACTACATCATATTCTAGAATGGAATAACTTGTATGGAATACTTCCTCAAATGAAAATCAATAAAAATATTATGTTAATGGAAATGGATCTGAGCTCATCTACTATAAAATTATCACTCCAAAGATGTAATTAGATTATGTTATTAGATGATAAACCTACAAGATTTTGAAAATCATGAAATTACATAGTTTATTCCTCAGATCACCTCAAGGGACTCATTATTTGGTTCTATAGTGTAATATACTCAAGAATGGGATAGTCCTGGGTCAAATGTCACATATTTTCTATATTGATACAAAAAAACATAAAAAGGTAACAAATAGGATGTACAGGGTATGAAAACCCATTACACAACTGGTACCTCTAAACCCCAAAATGTTTGTGTACCATGGAATGACATGGAGTGTAAAATCTAAATGTACATTGTATTCAAATCTATTATACTGCATGTACACTACTTTGGGGTACCTTTTAGTGTAACATTCGTGGAGATTGAATGTTTCACTTCGGGTCATGAATATATACAACATGTTATATACACATGGTGTGTGGTAGTGTACTTCACATCGTCATTTTCCCCTACACAAGCAATTTAGCGTGGTTCATAACAACAAAACTCAGTCCTAGTAAAAAGAGTATATATTCCATACATCGAATGTAAATATAAAAAACAATATTTCTCAAACCTAAATAAAACACATCACTTGTGCTTGGACTACATGTTGTGTGATAGGTATTTTGGAAATTGAAATCCTTTAGATTGGACCAAAACCTATTTTCTCCCTCAAAATTAACACATCGACCCTCAAGGGGCCATATAATATAGTAATTCGTCTCTCTTTTTTGGTATCCACAACATCCATGTGATGATATAATAAATTCTAAGATTATTTGTGGTTCCTCAAATCATCTCCCTATCCTTATATCTATAAATATACATTTTTTATAGGACAAGGGGAAGAATATTACACTAGGTTATGCATGGTATCAAATGGAGTGATAAAATATAAGACGAGAATAAAATAAGAATAAGATCATGGAAATAAGGATAAAATGGTATCCCACCCTAGCACCAACGAACAACAAGAGTTTACACACCATGTAGAAGAAATCATCATTTTGATTTCAATGGTGGAAATGGAATCCCCATTTGAGGATCTATTTAAAATAAATTTATGAGAGAACCAACAGAAACAAAAAATATATTCGAACAATTAAATATGTTATATTGAATATACATATGTATTTTCAACCACCCCGAATTCCAGAAAACTATGTCCTTGGGAAATAAAATTATTTACAACCACAATAATTGTTAGAAACATTATTTGATATCTTTTATTAGGGGGAAATTACAATTTAACCCTAATGAAAAATATGTAATGAAAAAAAAATATTAGGGAATTATTTTTTCCAAAAAACATGGTCCATTAAAATATCACTACTGTAAACTATCTCTTCCTAGAGAAGTGATGGTGGAGTAGCTATATACCATTCTATCAACCTATCATCTACACTTCATGCTATAAATATTGTCTAGTAAATAGTCTCATATAATCAATTGTTGTCATTTACTTGTAGAATGATCAACTATATCCATTCTAATCTATCTTATCATATTAATACACATATCATCATTTCACCAAAAACACAAAGGTCTATGGCCAATAAAAAATCCAAAATTGAATTGAAGGTGTGTGTCACCCCCTAAAATGTCCAATGTTTTAGTCCCTACTTGGTTTATTACCTTATTCTGATCATCATTAATAAACTCAACATGTTCCATTATCGAACAAGTGAACAAATTTAATAGATTATAACCATGATGTGGATCTGATGATATTTTTTTGTACTCAAAATGATGTCAATATAGATCATGATTATATCTAACTTGAGAAAACTATTATTTCATCAACGTTCTCAACTCTCTATGGTCAATTCACACATAAAATATACTACCCATTCTATTAATTATCACCTAACACCATATCTCTTGATAATGCATTTCTTGGTCCAAGTACAAGTTATCCATCTAGGTAAAGTCACTCTAATCACAATTCTACCTCTACCAAGGTGGGATGTTCATCATTTAAAAAAAATTGGGAGAAACCATATCCACAAAAACCATTAAAACATCATTCTATAACTATCCCACAGACAACCATTGTTTGAATATTTATAATGTACCATACATGAGCAGTCTGTACCATTACCTGCCAAATTAATCTTCTGAGATTCAACTAATATATTAATCCATATGACCATGATACTTGAAATGTTAGTGGAAATCATGTTGAGGCCCCCTTGAAACTCATCTTTAATGTCATTCATCTAGCTTCATCCACAAATTAAACCAATATCTCTCTAATAAGCCTATGTGATTCTTCAAAATCCAAAAGAAATATGAATCCTTAAATATCAATATATAGTAATATCCCTCATGTTATAATTCATAGTTAACATATTAGTTCCAATCAACATAACACTTACTGATCTGACTATATAAACAAAAACAATGTTCGATACTGTAAAATGTCACTAAAATCTATGCTAGAATGAACATTATTTATTTTAATGAAAAAATAAATAACAAAAATTCTGAGAAAAAAACTACAAGAGGATTAATATTTTGGAATCATATTCCTCAATGACAAACTAGGGTCAAAGATCCCTTCATTTTTGTGTACTAAGACATCAACTTGACTACCAAACACCCCCACATATCTCCACAAACAAAACCATCAGAAGAAAATAAATATTCATGTAGGCCCATAGGGTTAGATTTTAACTAAATACCTATAACAAGAAAACCATTTGGTTTTTTAACAACATAATAAATTGGGATATTAGCTTACTAATAATAAAATAATAGAAAACCCATATCATTTGAATCCAACAAGAAAAATAAGATGCATTAGATGAATACTTCCTTTTACACGAATGCTTAAAAATCAATAAATTCCCTCTTTCAAATGTGAAAAGATCCATTAATATGTAATAAATGATAAAATCCACGAAACATATTCATCTCTAATAGAAAAATCAAATAAAATTATGACATCATGGATTAGGATATAAATCATGTAACCATGGAAATCAAAACATCTTACATGAATAAGATATCTCAATGCACCATATTGATATCTATCATGGGTTCAGCCACATTGCTAAAACCATAGTCTACCACTGATGAAATAGTAATACAAGAGGAAATGAATCAACTCTATAAACATATTGTAATGTCTCGACCAATATTCCACTAAACCAGTGCTCCCAGCATAGTAATTATGAGACCTCAAGCATGCCTCTCAATATGCCATAGGCTTCCGACTTGTAGTGAGGTCATAGGTTAGGTCTGTGGAGGTATTATTCCCTCATATATGAGTAAAAATAATTATAAGAACTAGATATCAACCACAATAGTAAAAAACTATTGTCTGCGAGGAATAAAATTACTAAAATAGAATTTGTATTAACAATAAATGAAATTCTATAAAAACTCGAACAATAATTTCATACATATGACACTGGACAACCATTATGAAAACCATAAATGTACGAGTGAATAAATGAATATAAAATAAGTGTTTATGAATATAATAATATGATTGAACCACACCACATACCTTTTATCCTATACATAGTCAATCAACATTAGTCTGATGAGAAGAAACCACACAAGTGGATCCACTCAATGATAAGACCATGAGGATCATCCCTATCAACCATGTGTTTGTGCTCAACAAAAAAATAAGACATAAGGTATTTAAACCTACCAATGTTCATGTTATGGGGAGAGAAATAATATCATTATGAAACCAAAATGATGAACATATAACATTATTTCATATGTGTGCGCTCATGGTATATTTTAGGCCTAAAAAGCCCAATAATTGAAGATCAATTAGATAAAAAAATATTTAATGTCCACAACCAATAGTTGGGTCCAGGATCTGGATAGTATATATGTATATAAATCTTATACAACTACATAATTTATTGAATATAATAATTTATATCCCTGTATATATATATTCATTTTCTTATATACATACATACAAATGAAAGGATGAAATAACATAAAAAATAAATATTCGGTCCTTGGGTTGTTAATCATGATTTTTGGGAATTCTTGTGAAAATGGAATAGAAAGTTATATCATACCACCGAATCCTTGTATCATTATGTCGATATTTTTTCCAATTTTAAATACCTTCTTTTTCCGACAACAGAGGAGTGTCTGAAAAAGATACATCACTAAAGATGGATACTCATCCAAGTACAAGGATCACCATTACACACGAAAAATCAATATAAAAATGGATTTTATGTCCCATTGGACAATCATATAAATGATGAAAAAATGGGTCTTCAGGCCATCCATTCAATGTAAATCCACAAAAAATAATCAACACTAGTTCTATGTTTATTGGTGAACATGAAATTGTGATTCAGATAATTGTTATGTGTTTGACTCTTATGATGTTTATAAGTAGATCTCACATGTGAGATTCCTTTCCCGACCATCGATGTCTCTATTCATTGGGATAATAATCATACATGTCTCTCTAGATGGTTTAAAAATAAACAATTATCTAACAATACAACACACCAGGTCCAAAAAGATAGGTATGTAACTAACCCAGGTGAAAAAAATCATCCATATTACATGGGATGGAATAATCATCCACAGTTTACAATATGAGATTATAAATTATTTCACCTTATAGAGCATAATCATCCACCTCAATCCAAAAACCTATGAGATAAGAATCATCCCAAACACAAGGGAAAATGTAATCATATATGAGAATAATTAGATCGAGGAGGGTGTAATCATCCTCAAGTATACTTATTTGGGATTCCATGCATGTATATCATAATCATAAGCACAAAATATCGATTCCATGAATTGTTATAGGAAATAAAAAATATAATAAGAAGATATACATGATCAACATCATGATCTCATGTAGTACCAACTGATATGCCAATAATCATGAGAACTGCATGTCTCAAAAGATGACTCCCAAGAAATACATTAGGGAAATCAAAACTTTTGAACCAGTTAGACAGAAGAAAGTTTGTTTTGGTAGCCCAAATAGCGAAAATAATCTCATCAGTAACAAGATACATAGTCTATAAATGACCACTATAATTAATCAATGAATCCATATTAAATAAGTGAATAAATAGATAAATAGTGAGAGTGTCTTAACACCTTAAGCAACCACTAATGTCAAATCCTATTAGGCTTACATATTTGGAACATGTTCGAAGGTGACACCTACAATCTTCTCTACCCACAATCTTAATATACTATCTTATGCTTTGTTGACCAATAGAGATCGTGTAAGGTAACTCAAGTCAAAACACAAGAGAGTCATCTTATTATGGATACATGATCTATATATATTTTCATAGGAACCATACCAAAGATGAAAAGTTGTGATGATAAGATTTTAAATAATTCATGGTATCCTCTAATTGTATTCCAATAGAGGAATCATATATGAGGTGCCCCCAAAAGTACAAAAGATATCTCATACAAAAAGTGACCCTAAATAAAAATCTATGAAGGCAAATGAATTCCACCTATGATCCTCAAAAATATTAAAAGTGCCTAGGGATCCTACAAGGGATTTTAGTATTAAACATGCTAGAAAAGGAATCCCATAAGGGACTATTGGTATCATTACAAAGATAAAGGAATTTTACATGGGATCGTATATGTAGAATCATGTAGTGAGGTATCCTATAGGGGATCTTTGAAAAATGTAATGCCCCGACCCTAGTTACCCAGAGTCGGCGCATTATTGCATAACATTGGCATGATCACAAAAGATCAAGTCTCGAAAGACCGATTAGTTTAGTAGCCTTAGAAACACTAGATACATTCATAAATTTTACATTACATCATAAAGTGAAAACCTACAATAACAAAGTGTTCATAGTCCACACTTATATCCTCTTCTGACTATCCCTCTGGGTCATTCATAAAATACTTTTTCACATCCTGGAAAATATTAAAACATTGAAAGGGGTGTGCTCAGATGCTCGGTAAGGATAAAAATATTGTGGAAGCTTTCATAAATAAACATAAACCATTAAGGAAATGCATAACTAAAAAACCTTTTAAACATGAACTTCAGCATAATATAGAAAAAGTAAAATTAAATAATGCCATTTATATATTCACATGGTTATTCTACTGGTCGAATAATCACAAGAAATATCAATAACCACTTTCATAATGATGGAATGCATAATGTTGGACTATCATAACCGCGTATCCATGTCCTCATGCCAAGACTACAAATATGATTTTGTCATGGCCTCATTCCAAGACACTAGTTTGTCACATGAGACCTACCGATGAAATTTTTTTAGAAGATACTTACATTTAAAATTGATCAAATATACCCCAGTGATTTTTTGAAAACATTATACACGCTTATGAAAACAAAATAACTAATTCTCAGACTGCTCGACTAATTACAACCCATGATGGGTCCACTCACAATCCCTTCCTGTCTACCACACACGAGAGTCGGGTTTTATGAAAACATTTTAAAGCTTGCGTTAAATACATATACATTTTCACTGGATTTTCATATATTTGAGAGAAATATATCTATATTTTTTGAAATCATTTAAAAAATATTATGGATTGTAGAGGAAGCCTAATCTTAAATAATGGTCACGACGGCGGAAAAGTCATTGTCGCCGCATACGTAAGACAAAACTTTCCTTTGGTCGTTTAGTAAAAACACATTGTATAAAAAGATTCTTTTTTAATAAAAGTAAAAGTAAAAGGGGTTTATACACTGTATAAAAGAAAGTTGTGTATAAAACAAAATATGCTTCAATGAAAGGAGATTGAGACGAAGTCCCTTACAAATATCATTTTTTTAAATAAAAAAGATCTATTATTTTTATTCATTATATGTACACATAATGAAAGTAAAAATACAAGATAGGACATAATAATATCATGACATAATTTTAAAGTAGGAGATTAACCCAAAGAATGGAAATTGGGTTAATAAGTTCCCATACAAAGATCATTTTTAAATAAAATAGATCTATTATGTGTATTAACTATATGTACACATACTGAAAGTACAAATACATGATAGGAAATAATAATATCATGACATAATTTGAAAGTAGGAGATTAACCCCATGAATGAAAATTGGGTTAAGAAGTTCCCTTAATAAGTTAATTTTAAAATAAAATAGATCTATTATGTGTATTCACTATATGTACACATAAATAAAGTAAAAATACAAGATAGGACATAATAATATAATGACATAATTTGAATGTAGTAGATTAACCCAAAGAACGGAAATTGGGTTAAGAAGTTCCCTTACCTCATGTCCGACTTGACTCGACCGCTCTTTAACCTCCTGAATAATAAACTAGAGTTAATATCTAATTGATTAGAAATCTTTTTCAATTTCATTATCCCTTTTATATCACTTAATAAAATGTTACGAAAATTATGTAGTCATTTAAGTTAATAACCGTCATTTTGTCGATCTTTGGTACTTGAGTCAACAACAAACTTCTTATAATTACAAGTTGTTTATGTGGTAGAACATTAATTATCTCAAGAATTATATTCATGATGTAGATATCTTATATATCATATATATCCAGTATATACATGAATTTATAATATTTCATAACATTTAGATGTAAGAAATGAAATGCACCGTTCATGGAGACGGTAAACCGCACGTACTCAAGAACACTAATTTCATTCCTATTTCGTATTTAATGGAATGAAGCTATAATTATATAAAGGTATAATATAATTCCATTATAATATAATGTATAATACCATTTAATCCATCCTATATACATCCCACATATGGCATTAACGATTCAAATCCCTTTGAGGGGCGGTAGTCCGCACTTCGTAAAATGAAATTATCGCGTTTACCCATAATGGAAATCATAAAGGTATGCGATAAATGAGAAATACATAAGCATAAGGAAAACATAATCATAATATATATCATATATAATTATAGTTAAATATTAATGGACACCATGAGAGATGTTAAAAGAAGATTGAACGATCATCATTTCGTGAGGCAGAAATTCGCCAACCACAAAAATAGTATGTTCTTTAACCATTATATGAAGGTTTGTGAAAGTATAAAACAAATAATTATCATAAAAACATCCTAGTATATTGAATATACTGGTTTTGTTACAAAATAAGTGATTAAAAAGGGTTTAAGGGGTTGGAGAAGCAAAATAAAATAAAATAACATAGGAGAAGACATTACCTTAAAATCGGGTGACTCCTTTTTTGATTTGGTCCAAAGGTTTCCTAGGGAAGAAATAGGCCAAAAGTGAGGCTTCTAGGAGTAAGATAGGGAAGATGGGAGAGTATTTGGGTAGAGTTTGACCGCGAAAAAAGGCTTTGAATGTGTGATAAGGTGGCAGTGGTGGGGGGCTTTTATAAGAGGAGAGGAGGGGCACTCTTGGAAAGTCATGAAATGTTACTTTATTATATAATGAGTTTCAAATTTTAAAGGTCCTACACATTTATATTTCTAGTATAAGGTGATAAGGGTTCGAAATATACTCATCCAATAGGTTTTTGACAAGTTTATGTCTTAGAGTTTACATTATCTTTTCATTTTATTTAAATCGTTAAATAATGAGGTAATTGCTGCATCATTATGGTGTCATAAATAATTTAATTTATTTAATGTCTAAAAATTATTAAAAAAATATCATGATGTAGGAAATAATTATTTATTTATAATGAATATTTATAGTAAATACTATTACTTGTATAACTCCATTTAAAAATTGTCTTAGTAAAACAACTCATGTTGGTGACATATTTATTTTAACATTAAATAAAAAACATTTAATGTCATTTTTCTACCAATGTGTATCCATGTGGTCCCCAAGTTGACCCATGGATTTCCAAGGTCGGCAATGAATCATTCAATAGGGGTAGGACAATTGTAAGGGTATTTTCATATTTTTATAATATCATTTTTACCTTAAATTTCACTAATTACCTTTAATCGTGATTAATTAAACTTAAAAGTTACTATTCACCAAAAAATTATTTTAATCCTATTGAACCAAATTTTACATCTAATGACAACCATGGATGTTAGATTTTTGCAAATCAAATCACAGAAGTGGTAATGTTTCATTTAAACGAAAAATCAGTTTTTTAACTACCACTTAGTGGTTTCACTATTCATCAAAAATTGAAAATTTTCAGAACAATGCCAAAATTTTACCCTAAGATATAATTGACATTCCAAATTAAAATATGATGTATATTTTACAAAATTACAAACATATAAGTTTCATTAATTAATTTCATGATTAATTCCCGCTGTCACAACAAATTGTGTGTTTTTAAGAAACAATATATATCAAAAGATTGTCAATGGTTTATGTCCAATTTCAAAGTGAAATTAATTCTAATGACCACCATTGGATAAAATGGTAAAAATATATTCTAATTACACTTTAAAACCACTCAATATTATAATGTATCAATATAAATAATTTTGATTAAAAATGTAGTTTTATGTGTTTTTCACTATTTATAAAAAATTGGAAGTTCTCAGAAAATTACAAAAAATTCAACTTAGGATAATTTCGATATTAAGAATACAAAAATGAAGTCCATTTTGAAATATAAAATTTCTATAATTTTAAAAAGTGTGTATTACTATTCATAATGGCTACTTTGATTAGTCGCGGTGTGTTAGAACTCGAACTTGCGTACAATTCAAGTTATTGCATTATTGAAAGAGAAGTGTCTAATGAAAGAATGGGGTGCTACATTTTCCCCTTTTCAATAAATTTCATCCTCAAAATTTGAAAATGTTCTCCGAAAATAAAAGTTTTAAAATAGAAAATACCTTTGTGGAAAACCCACATCGGATATAGGGTTAATAAGAATATAACATTAAAATAATAAAATAGAAGTACAACGATCACCATAGATAGACTATACTAGGATTCTATGAAAATATGGATATGGAGGACAAACAACCCATCAAGGTATGATAGAGAGTTGTAGAAAACATGATTAGGAGAAAGTAAACCACAAGAAAACCACAAACTTGTGATTGGTTAAACGGTCATTGAATCCCTAGTTGGAAAAGTTAACCAACAACGTTTTTGTTTTAAGTATCCTTTTATAAAGTTGAGAAATTTATTTAAGAGATTTCTAAGAACGTAGGGAAATATACTTACTTGTCATGTAGGCTTTCATTCTTTAATAAATTTTTACCACGAACGCATCTATCACTCCAAATGGTAACAGAACTCAAAAATATTCCATTTGTCCTAATTGATTAAGGTTCCAAATATTACTACATACCATTTAGATTAGGAAAACTATTTTTTTATAACCAGGGACATCTTGTAGTCTAGTGGTAGGTAATAAAGGCCTTTCACGATATGGTTGTGGGTTCGATTCCTGCAGCTTTGTCTGACATGACGGGTTATCCCCCAACCTTCAAGTTGTCCTTTTCCTAAAAATATAGTATTATAATATTCCAAAAGTAATCTTAAGAAATGTTTTAACCCTAAACAATACTATCCAAGGTTCAACTTAATCCATTCCAACATTTATAGTTATCCAAAATACCTCTGTCCAGACTTTCTCTGAAAGGTCTCTAAATTCCAAAATCAATTGTAACATCAGATTCCCCAAACAAAGTTAATTTTCCCTTATTGTCACATAATAAAAAAATGATTACCTTAATCATATTAAAACCTTAATGAAAAAACAATTACTGCAGTACAATCCTTATATATATCATATTATTCTTATAACCAGAATATAATCCTTGAGTCCAAAAGCACCAATACATTAATTATTCCACTTCAATTGTAGTAATAGCAAAATATTTTCCTTGATCCCTTGGCCTTTTCTGAGGTAAGTTCCCCGGATGCTTAGGAAATTCATTTTCATAATGCCCAATTTCCCTACAATTGTAGCATTCAACATTGATAACCTCTTTCTTTCCCTTGCAATCACGAGCCTGGTGACCTTTTTCTCCACATTTATAACAAACTCCTATTGCTTTCAGGCAAGTACCAGGAAGATTCTTCCCACAATTATCCCATAATGGAAAATCCTTATTTCCCTTTTCCCTTTATCTTTCTCTTGTTCCACCATTCTCTTCTTCTATTGCATTACTTTATTGTCATAAGATTAAGAGAATTCTTTTTCTGTCTTGATAACACATGAGACTATATCTTCATATGTTGAGAATGATTGTGATACTAAAGCTCGATGGAGAAATGGTTTTAACCCATAAAAGAAACGATCAATATTACCTCTTGGGTTATGTATATGATCTGTAGCATGCCTCGCTAACCTTGTAAAGTTGGCCTCATAATTTGCGACATTCTCATCTTCCTTTTGTCTCAGACTCATAAATTTCCTTTCCATATCTGCTCGATGGTCACGAGGGAAGTATTTTTCTAAGAAAATCTCTTTTAACTCCCTCCATTCCATATTTGATACTTCATCATATTCTTTTGTATTTTGAATCAATGACCACCGTTGATCATTATCTCCAGTGAGGCAGTAAACTGCCATGAAAACTTTCTCCCTTTAGCTACTCCCCAAGGAGTGGAATATTTTCTCTAAGGAGTTTATCCATTGCTCAGCTACTAATGGATTTGTACCCCTATTAAATGTTGGTGGTTGTTGCCTCATGAAGCAGTATAACATTGATCCTCCATGTTGTGGATCGGGGTGCTCCAAACGAGTATGGTTATTATTCATAACCTCAGTGAGTTGTCCCAGTATGGTAATAAGTTGATCAACCCCAGTTGTATCTCCTACTCCACAATAATTATCTTGAGAAGGAGGGAAATACCTACACGGAGTGCGTGCATTGATACAGTTTCTATTCCTCCCACTAGGTCTCATTCTTAAACAATGGCATAAACTAGTTTAGTTTATGAATTAAAATGCATAATTCCATACTTGTAAAAAACATAACAAAAGTTGAACTATTTATGGATATAATCCATAATCATAAAAAGAAATGTTTTCTTTGAGGAAGTATATACTCATAAACCCTTCATAATGGTTTGTAAAGTAAATGAGAATTATCCTAAGCATATCCCCTGGAGTGTCATAACCAAGAGTGCATCAAAGCCCATTGTCGTGCACCAGTTCCAATTCGAGTCTAGCTCAAAGTGGTGTTTTCGGGTTTTACCCCTAGGTACATCTTTGCTAGAGCCGCCTCTACGTTCTCGTATCCAGACATGGATGTATTTCTCATAAAACTCACAAAATCTCTATAATAACAAAATTATAGGAAGTTCTTCTACACTAATCCTCAAAGGCTATCTTAGGGCTATGTGCTCTAATCAGAGTTTATCTAAATCTAGCATCCAAGGTTAGTACTAAACTACCTCTGATACCAACTGTAACGCCCGGACCCTAGTTACCCAGAGTCGGTGCATTATTGCGTAACATTGGCATGATCACAAAAGATCAAGTATAGAAAGGCCTATTAGTTTAGTAGCCTTAGAAACACTAGATACGTTCATAAATGTTACATTACATCATAAAGTAAAAAACTACAATAACAAAGTCTCCATAGTCCACACTCATATCCTCTTCTGACTATCCCTACAGTTCATTCATAAAATACTTCTTCACATCCAGGAAAATATTAAAACATTGAAAGTGGTGAGCTCAAATGCTCAGTAAGGATAACAATATTGCGGAAGCATTCATAAATAAACATATACCTTTAAGGCAATGCATAACTAAAAAACCTTATAAACATGAACTTAAGCATAATTTGGCAAAAGTAAAATGAAATAATGCCATTTACTTATTCACATGGTTATTCTACTAGTTGAATAATCACATTCAATATCAATAACCAATTTCATAATGATGGAATGCATAATGCCAGACTATCATAACCACGCAGGGAAGGCCTCGTGCCAAGACTACAAATAATATTTTGTCAAGGCCTTGTGCCAAGACACTAGTTTGACTCATGAGAACTACCGATGCAATTTTTTTAGAAGATACTTACATTTAAAATTGATCAAATATACCCCATTGTTTTTATGAAAACATTATGAAAGCTTTTGAAAACAAAATATCTAATTGTGAGACTGGTCGACTAATTACAGGCCATGATGGGTCCACTCCCAATCCCTTCCTATGTACACACTCAAGAGTTGGGTTTTATGAAATCATTTTAAATCTTGCATTAAATAAATATAAATCTGCACTGGATTTTCATCTATTTGAGAGAAATATATCTCTATTTTTTGAAATCATTTAAAAAAATTTATGGCTTGTAGAGGAACCCTAAACTCAAATAATGGTCATGGTGGCGGAGAAGTTTTTATCGCCGCATACGTAAGACAAATCTTTCCTTTTGTCATTTAGTAAAAACACTTTATATAAAAATATTCTTTTTTAATAAAAGTGAAAGTAAAAGAGGCTTATACACTGTATAAAAGAATGTTGTGTATAAAACAAAATATGCCTCAATGAAAGTAGATTGAGGTGAAGTCCCTTAAAAAGATAATTTTTTCAAATAAAATAGATCTATTATTTGTATTCACTATATTTACACATAAAGAATGTATAAATACAGGATAGAACATAATAATATCATGACATAATTTTAAAGTAGGAGATTAACCAAAAGAATGGAAATTGGGTTAAGAATTTTCCTTACAAAGATCATTTTTAAATAAAATAGATCTATTATATGTATTAACAATAATTACACATAATAAAAGTACAAATACAAGATAGTACATAATAACATCATGACATAATTTGAAAGTAGGAGATTAACCCAAAGAACGAAAATTGGGTTATGAAGTTCCCTTACAAAGATAATTTTTAAATAAAATAGATATATTATGTGTAATCACTATAAGTACACATAAATAAAGTACATATACAAGATAGGACATAATAATATCATGACATAATTTGAAAGTAGGAGATTAACCCAAAGAACAGAAATTGGGTTAAGAATCTCCATTACCTCATGTCCGACTTGACTCGACTTCTCTTTAACCCCCTGAATAATAAACTAGAGGTAATATCTACTTTCTTAAGAACCTTTTTCAAGTTAATAATCCCTTTATATCACTTATTACAATGTTATGAAAATTATGTAGTCATTTAAGTTAATAACAGTCGTTTTGTCGATCTTTGGTACTTGAGTCAACAATAAACTTCTTATAATTACAATTTGCTTATGTGGTAGAATATCCATTATCTCTAGAATTATATTAATTATTTAGATATCATATATATACTATATATCTAGTATATACATGGATTTATAATATTACATAACATTTAGAGGTAAGTAATGAAATGAACCGTTCATGGAGACGGTAAGCCGTACGTACGCATGAACGCTACTTTCATTCCTATTTCATATTTAAGGGAAAGATTTTATATTTGTATAAAGGTATAATATAATTACAGTATAATATAATGTATAATACCATTTAATCCATCCATTATACATACCACATATGGCATTAACGATTCAAATCACTTTGAGGGGGCGGTAGTCCTCACTTCCTAAAATTAAATTATCGCGTTTACCCAGAATAGAAATCATAATGGTATGCCATAAATGAGAAATAAATAAGCATATGGAAAACATAAACATAATATATATCATATAAAAATATAGTTAAATCTTAATGGCCACCATGAGAGGTGTTAAAAGAAGATTGAACAATCATCGTTTCGTGAGGCAGAAATTCACCAACCATAGAAACAGTATATTCATTATCCATTAGACAAAGGTGTGTGTAAGTTTAAATCAAATACTTCTCATAAAAACATCATTTTATATTTACGATACTGTTGTTGTTACAACATAAAGTAATAAAATGAGTTTAAGGGGTTGGAGAATAAAAATAAAACAAAATAACATTAGAGAAGACATTACCATAAAATCGGGCAACTCTTTTTTTGATTTGAGCTAAAGGCTTCCTTGGGAAATATTCTGCCCAATGAGAGGCTTCTAGGAGTAAGATAGGGAAGTTGAGAGAGTCTTTGGGTATAGGTTGGCCGAGACAAAAGGCTTTGAAGGTGTGAATATGGTGGTAGTGGTTGGGGCCTTTTATAAGAGAAGAGGAGGGGCACTTTTGGAAAGTCATGAAATGTTACTTTATTATATAATGAGTTTCAGATTTTAAAGGTCCCACACATTTATATTTCTAGTCTAAGGTGATAAGGGTTAGAAATATACTCATACAATAGGTTTTTTACAAGCTTAAGTCTTAGATTTTACATTATCTTTTCATTTTATTTAAATCGTTAAATATTGAGGTAATCGCTGCACTATCATGGTGTCATAAATAATTTAATTTATTTAATGTATAAAAATAATAAAAAAATATCATGATGTAGGGAATATTTTAATATTTCTAACTAATATTTATAGTAAAAACTATTATTGTATAACCCCGTTTAAAAATTCTTTTAGTAAAACAACTCATGTTGGTGACATTTTTATTTTAACATTAAATAAAAAGTTTTTAATGTCATCTTCCTAACAATGTGGCTCCATGGGGTCCCCAAGTTGACCCATGGATTGTATTGGTCGGACATGAATAATCCAATAAGGGTAGTACAAGTTTAATTTTATTTTCATACTTTTATAATATCATTATTACCTTAAATTTCAACAATTGCCTTTAATCGCGATTAACTAAACTTAAAAGTTACTATTCACCAAAAAATTATTTTTATCCCATTGAACCACATTTTACTTCCTAATGAAAACCATGTATGTCAGATTCGTGAAAATCAAATCACAGAAGTGGTAATGTTTCATTTAAATGAAAAATCAGTTTTTTAACTATGACTTAGTGGTTTCACTATTCATCAAAAATTAAAGGTTTCAGAACAATGCCAAAATTTCACACTAAGATATAACTGATATTCCGAATTAAAAAATGATGTCTATTTTAAATAATTACAAACATATAAGTTCCATTAATAAATTTTATAATTAATTCCCGTTGTCACAACAAATAGCGTGTTTTTAAGAAACAATATATATTAAAAGATTGACAATGGTTTATTTTCAATTTCGAAGTGAAATTAATTATAATGACCACCATTGGATAAAATCGTAAAAATATATTCTAATTAAACTTTAAAACCACTAAATAGTTTAATTTATCACTATAAATTATTTTGATTAAAAAAGTTGTTTTATGTATTTTTCACTATTCATAAAAAAATTGGAAGTTCTCAGAAAAGTACAAAAAAATCAACTTAGGATAATTTCGATATTACGAATACAAAAATGAAGTCCATTTTGAAATATAAAATTTCTATAATATTAAAAATTGGGTATTACTATTCATAATGGATTCTCTGATTCGTCACGGTGTGTTAGAACTCGAACTTGCGTACAATGCAAGCTATTCCATTATTGAAAGAGAAGTGTATCGTTAAAGAATGGGGTGTTACAAAAAACATATAATCTCAATGTCTACTAGGAAAACTGAAACTTATCGTATGGGATACATCTTTAAGATAAAATATATAGAAGCATTTATTAGGATATATTCCACCTAGATCATCTCCTATCAAATCTCTCAATATTAAGAAATAATTATGTTTGATTACCGGAGGGAGAGACTCTACACATTGTAAAAGCATGAAACAACTCCTTGGTATCCTATAATAACATCAAGTGTTTCATAGTCATGATCCATATTAAAAAAAGATTAGAATTGAGAACACATATGTCTAATTTAGTCTCTTTTTAATAATTATATGAGAAAACCTAAAATGGGTAATAAATGTGAAGCATACGGAAGGAATATCCATTACACGATATATACCCAAAATCTTCACATTGGAGTGTACCTTTCCTAGAAATGGGATTTCAAAACCCGTGTATGGGCATAATAATGATATACATAGTGTTTATCCTAATCTAGGTAATGTCCCATGTTCCACATTTTTCCATAATATGTTCTTATCCTGATTGTATACCTCTACATGATGTTCAATGCATGTGGGTTCTAGATCATATTTATACATGTCCACGTGATCCTAAACAGGCTATCTGGACAGTTACCCATCTACATGGTTTACAATCGTTTCATATTGTTTATACACAATGCACATTGTGTACTAAATAAAATTCCATATTCCACGACCTAGAAGAACACATGTTGTTTTTTCATGAACTACACATCATGTGATCAGGATTTCTGAATAGGTAATCTCTAAATTCCTCATGAAACTTCGTTCTATGAATGGTATTATAAAAATCATAACATTTTTAATGATTGTATTTATCTTTTTGAAAATATCATAATGATTCTTATTTGAGTTTATCATGTTAAAACTATTTTTTTATTATTCTTGCAGTTGTGATATCCTAAAACCAATACTTCATTAGGTTATCATTCTCTATTGATTTAGATTGATCCTAATCATCAAGATGGAAATTATACCATTTTACGTATTAATATTTCTGAAGAATCTACGGAACCAGTATTTCATGTTTTTTACAATTTTAATTGATATATTAATATATTTATCTATTTTTTACTCAATACCATTATCAAATATTAATCTTTTATTGTACAAGATTAGGTTATTATTTCAGAGTAATCTATAACTCCTGAATTATTCCATGTAATTTGATTAGTGATTCATTAAAAAGTATCGAATCATCCTTTTGAAATTATCATTGAATAACTAAAAATGTTTCCCCAATGGATGATTTATTGTTCCACATAACACACATATCATGTTGAATCAGATCAATAAGATTTTATGATTGAATATCTCTTTCATTATGTAACTTGTCCACCATTTTTCAATTTGTGAATATTTAAAAGCTATGATGATATGTTCGTTCAGTAAGTGAAATATCATTACAATATTTTCAAGAACCATATTCTTTATATAATTTATCCAGGATAACCATGAAATTTATTCCATGAATTATTTTTATATTCTTTTACTTATGTACCTGCATGTCTTTTATTTCATAATTTGAAATATATTTCTTTATATTCTAATAAAATATTTTTAAAACCCAATATTTTTTATTACAATATATCAATTATTCCTAAAAATAAGTTCTTTCCTAGCATCACATAGATTCTAGGCACTTAGATTGTTCAATTATATTCCATAATGTGAAGAAATATTTTGTGTAAGAATTTTTTTACTAAAATATATTTTCAATATGGATTTTATAGTTAGTGATCATTCCATTTGAAATGTCAGAGATCATCATTCATGTTTATGAAAATTTATTGACTTGTTAAATTAGTTTTCATGTGAGATAAGGACACATTCTCAATCATCCTAGTGTATTGTAATTTTTATTATTTCATTGAAATAGAAACCACATTATCCTAATGACCTATCATGATTAAAATATGATTTTTTCCAATCAACTCCCTTGATTTCAAGATAGATACAAAAGAGGCGATGACAACATATGAGGTGTTTCCTTAATAACATCTTCTATAAAATTTATAATGTATTTCAAATATATATTATATGTGAATTTTTCTTCATGATGTTGTCTTATTTTTTATATTATCATATATTTATTCTCTCCAACATTATTTTTAAACTATTTCATTATATGAAAAGGAATATTATTGTTGAAATTGAATTCATATTGGTAAAACAACCACAAACACCATTTGTAACCTATAAATATTTTATTATGATAAAATTATAATACTGAAATGGTTCTTATCATGTTATCTTTTTAGACCATCTGTGCATGGATATAAAAATATCCATTATTATTTATCCATTCAACATTTTTGTCTTATGTATAACAATTTATAAACATGTATCCTTCCATATTTGATTAATTTAAATACTATCTAATTGATTCTATGTTTTACATTATTTAAATATCATACTTTTGTGTTTATTAGAGGTGGTTTTATTTTGAAATTGGATTTCTGTATACATTATCTATTACTATATTACAACTATTTTACAATGGATATTCATTATTGTATTCTTATAACATTACGACTATTCTTAATGAAAATTTTCAAATTACGTTTATGTTTATAATACTATTTTTTCTTTTAATTCAATTTCATAAATAGTTTTCCAAATTATTTATTCTGTAGGATAATATTATTGGCATAATATTTTCTTTTTTCTTTTTTTAACAATTTCAATGTTAATAATATAAAATTTGTTAAATTGACTATTTATTCATCCAATATTTTCATTTTTATATCGATATTTTTTCCTAATATTTTTATCTCTCATAATTCTAATTTATTTTTTAGACTTTTTATTTGAAATTTAATTTATATTAATTTGAAGTCTTTCTATCCTATAAAACATATTCATTGGAGTATTGTGACTCACCATCTATTGAATTATCATTTTTTATCATTCAATGAATAATCATTGATAGATTCCAATATGAATTTTTGGGTGATCTTTAAAACATTCTTTATTATCATATACACATTTTTCTATTGAAATAATTTTTCATCTAAATGAACTAGATAAAATCTTCCACATTAACTTTGAATATTCTCATGAATGATCATTCTGATTTTTTTGTTAACATCCTCAGATTCACATTTTCCCCCAACATCATCATTTAGATGATAGATAATTGATAGAATTATACATAATAAAATTATTTTAAATTAACATTATAATTATATATTCCAATTCCACTTCTTCTTGAACTATTTTACATGAGATAATGAGTCTCGAAATATTCATTTATGTATTCTATTGCATAATAATAATCCATATACTATTCATTGAATATATTATGAAAATAAATAATATTAACTCCATTCTCTTATACTAATTTTATTCTAATTTTGTGTACTATTATCATATAATTGTTACAGAGAGTATTATTGAGTTTATCAGTTTGGACTTAATTAAAAATATTATATCATATGGCAGTGGACATCACAACATTTTATCTAACAGATTTATCAAATATATTATCTATTATATTAATGTGTTTAATATTTTCTACAATTTATTTAGTGGTGATGAAAATAATATATAAAATTGTAATAAATAATTATTTTTCTTGATTCTATATATTTGTATTCCTTTCATATGGATATAATAATTTTATTCCATATCATCCACATGATAGAAAAATAATTATTTAAAAATATATCTAATACTAATAGTTAGATAACATAATGGGTAACAAACTCTCCTGATTTGATGACGAATAAGTGTTTATAAAAATTTACATTCACATTACTATATCATTCTTCTTGAACACATATCTATTGAATTTCAAAATAATTTTATGAAAATAAAATGAAAATAAAACATTGGATGATGGTATTTTTATCCAATAATGATCAGTACATCCACAAAATATTTTTTTTCCAAACACATTGTCACCTTTTTAGAAACAAAAGGATATTGAGAAATGATATTAAATCGGAAATTTATAATAGATGAAACAAACTAGTTAAAATATTACATCATAAAAAATATCATTTTCTAAAAAAAATCATTGTTGATTTTATGATCCTTCATCGATGTTGAAAAATATTGATCATAACTTTCTCATAGGTACAAATTTATTATGTGATAGTCATCTATTTTAATCATTAATTTAATCGCTTATGAGTTTTCTTACATTTATTATCATATTTATTATAACTAATTACTATTATTTATAGTTAATAAATTTCATGTGGATATTATTTCTATATACAAAATTAGAGCGTAGATTCTTTTAAGTGTCAAATATCATCCAAAAAAAATGTGTAGACATATTTTTAATGATACATTAAAATTATTCATAGTGTCTTGTATGAATGATAGATTCTGGCATTTATCCCATATTTTACTTATCATGGTATTCTTCATTATATGGAATATCTATAGAATCAATAAATTTATATAATCTTGTAAATTTTATATAAGTATGGATTCAGGTTACTATGAGGAGAACATTATTCTATGATGGAGAATTCTCTCATCATTACAATCTTTTCCCTCAATCGGTCGAACATTGGTGACTACCTCACTCATTGATCTTATGTGATAATGATATTTAATCACTAATTATATGGATAAATGCACCATCAGATATATTTTATCTTAATATTAGAATATTATATTTTTAAAAATTCAAGTAATTAATGATTAAATATTTGAATTCAAAATATTCATGTTAATCCTAAAATACATAATATTCCTCATTGTTTACTAATAAAGAATGTTCTTTCTATCTAGAATATGTATTTTTTGTATTGAATATATATGATAATGTCGCTTGATTTTCGGAAAGGTAAATGGGTATTGAAAAGAACTATCATAATATCTTATGATGAATCCAATGATTAATATAATGAAAAAATAAATTTGACAATATAATAAAATTTCAGATTTCAATCATATCAAATAAACCATAGTTATATCCATATACAGGGAATCTCAACACAAAATACCCATTTTTAAATCATTTGAAATCTTAATCTTTTTTATCTATGTGACATGTTCAAAATATCGTTATCAACACCAAATGTGAATGGAATAATTTTGAAAGATTTATATAGAACATGTTAAAATCTATTAAAACGCCTAAAAACATTTTTAAGACACCACTAAAACAAAAAAACATTAAATTGACATTAGGATCATCACAATAATCCTCAAACATGAGGGAACATTTTCTACAAGTATATAATTACCATTGAGTGTGGTAAAAGATACTCACATCATGGAATTACCAATTCATCATATAGAAAATTAACTAACTATATTTTAAAATTTGGAAACTAATAAAAGTAATAAATTAAATAACATTGATAAACAATTTGAACCTAATCACATTGGAACTACTATGATTATTTTATATTTATAAATCAATCAGTATAACATTTTTTCGATCAATAATATCATTAATAAATCATAAAGGGTTGGTTACGCTTCCCCTCCTCAATAAAAAATGTTATTTTCACCTCCAAAAAATAGTAAATATATAAGGAAATATAAGGAAAAAAGGGAAAAATAGAATAAAAATAAATAAAAACATGATATAATCAAATTAATAGAAAAAAACCTATTTTCTTAGGAATATAATAATTTATCATATTAATACATTCAAATTTCATTAAACTTCAGATAAATACTTATTAAATTAACTCACTAATGAATTTTATATCATTATAGATATTATATGTTGACCTCCCACAAAATTGTAATAGTTGTATTATGTATTCCATTATTTTTTCAATAGTTGGACTAGAAGAACAATAATACAAAAGAATTTTACTAAATTCCCAATATTCCATTATTAAAATTCAAATAATCATGGTTATAAAGATGATATGATTTTTTTAATAGGTTAAAATAATTATGAATTACATTTTTGAATAATAGAATATTTCATGAAATGATTTATTTTTATTCTTTATTTTAGGTGTAGAAAAAATAACCATAGATGGAGAAAATATAAAATTGGAGTTCCACTAAATCCTCACTAAAAATTATCATAGTGAAATAAATATCATAGGCCATAACCCTAAAAAATTTGTATATAAGAGTTCATATTGAAATCTAATTGTTTTACGACATAAGATTTTACAGCTCGATAATTTATTATTATTTTTCGAGTTTAAATTTACATTGGAATATTTTAATATATATTTAATAAAAATGAAATATTTGTTTCTTATCTTGTCAAGGGATTAAATGTTAAGAAACTATTTTCATTTTTATACTAAATAATACATGTATATATATTACCCTTATGAAATAAATAGTTAGTCTAACACATTTGTTGCATGACCCATGTGAATTGTAATGTTTCCCTTTTGAAATGTATAGTTTCCCATCATTTTTTCTTTATATAAAAAATTAATTGTTTATATTCAAAAATTACTCATATTAATCAATTTTTCTATACATATGACTAATAAGAAAGGTAAAATAATTCTTATGATGAGTATTATCAGTCATAAGAACTCATTATTTTGATAATTATATTAGTAAATGAGTAACAATTATATGTATGACCTCTGTGAAGTTGATTTATGAGTCAGAATACTATAAATAATTTCTTATACACATACTAACCAAGTTATTTGTCCCCCATAAACTCCCATTAGATATCATCATCAATCCAAAAATACATAAATTAAACCACCATTGTTACATCAATCATATATCCACACCAAAAAAACTATTAATAATCAATTGTTACCAAATAATATTATTTCATAATTTATGTAAACTATTTTAATTTATTACAATGTTTATTTTGAAAATATTCACCAAATAAAATTCTATAATGTGTTTTGTAATGGGTGTCTAACATATTATTTCAGTTCTTGTTCTGGTCCATTGATGTAGTGAAACATTCACTGAAACCACTTTTATAAACACCATTATCGATGTCTTGTTTTATGATTTTAGACATTCATCACATCATATTTTCCCAAATTGGGAGACTAATCCAACTTTTGTATGCATCCATTATTGAAAAATAACTTTTTTGAAAACAAATATTCTAGAAACCCAGAGACATTTTCAACTATAATAAATTAACATATATACATGGGATCTAATCTTAGAGGACTTCTTATGTTAATAGTCATTAAGAAAATGATTCAGACACAGTTCTAATTTTCCAACAGGAATGAAATATAAATAATTATAATAGAAAATGATCTAGATCATTGAAACTCAGGAAAATGTTTCATTTTCAAATTTTTGGGATGGGAAACAAATAAAGGGGTATGAAAAGATACACAATATGGGTTACATATAATTGAATAAATCTTGAGTAAATAAGGTATAATAAATATTTCAATTTTAAATTACTAGAAACATGATTTATTTTGTTAATAAGTGGATCATGAATTGAATCCATGGATAATATAACTGGAATAATCTCATGGTCAATAATCATAAAAGAATTATTGTTAATTTAAATTCAAACTATTTGAATTCATGAACTCAAACATCTAAATTTCTCTCCCATCCAAACCATGAACAATGAACATTTATATTTATGGGTAATCATCCATTTAATTTTTCAAAAATATTTGTCTCACAAGATCAATACATGAATTAAGGGGATAAATAAAGACATACCACAAAATTATTGTGTGTAAAATAAATTTATTATATATTAAATGACTGATTTGATTCATGAAAAATATTAATTATTTATTGATATCATTATTTTATAAATAATATGGAACATCAAAATATCTGTAGTAATGTCAAATATAATTCCAGGTAAACCACTCTTTGAAATAATTTTACATGATATAAGATAATTCATATCCAAGATATATAAAACATTTGTATTTAATAGATTTATTATATTTAATGATCATTTTAATGTTATTTTTTCTAGAGAAAATTAATTAACAAAAACATAAATAGTTAACAATAAATTCATTATAAATAGATTGTTTTTAAATAAATTCATCAATTTATGAAAATATATGTGAAATGATATAAATAAATTTTTATTATAATAACATTTTAATAATTTAAAATAATATAATTAGTGAAAATGGGTTATAGCAGTGTCACGTTCTATTAAGAATGAATTATCTAGGAAAACATTCCTTTCGACTCTATATTTTAATTATAGTTCAAAATAACCCATTTCTGAAAAAATTGAATAATTACATTCACATCATTTAAAAATAAAACGATATAATAAAATATTCTTGGTAAATATTTTATATAAATAAAATTTATGTATTAAATAAATTTCTGATAAATATATACGTGGATGAAAAATATACCCTATGAAGAATATAAATAATATTGGGTTTTCCATCAAATAGTAATTGTTAATGAGTAACATGAAATAAATAATTGGATATAATTAGTATATATACATTCTAGATAACTACATAAATTTTATTTATATAAATAAAAAAATGGAAAATGGTGAATAATACTAAATATGAATTAATAGAGTTGAAATTGAGAAGAAATATTTCACCCCTGATTTCTTCTTAGTTGATCATGATTTTAAAAAATTTATAATACTTTAAATATTTTTTTACTTTACAGGAATATAATATTCATATTTATAATATTATATATTATCCTCTAATACAATTTATCAAATGTTTTTCAACAATATAACATTATTATCTTTGTTTTCAGTGTAAACTAATTTATTTTCCCAGGAATGTTTTGGAGTGAAAGACACCACCCTTTTGACATTATTATAGTTATATCATCATCATAATTTTGATTAAAATAAAATTATCATATATTTATCTTCATTATTCCCTTATGACACAAAAATAAAATTTAAAATGAAAAACTATTAATATCACATCGTATAGGTGGTAGTCCACCAGTATGCACATCGAACAATATCAGTTTCAAAATAGATTATATGGTACAGAGGAATATGTGATATCAATATTATAAGGGAATATTTATGAAATAAATATCATATATATTCAATTTTTATGTCATTATTACTATTAAATTAATGTGGTGATGAAAAATTAAATACACTGCTATATATAGATGGTAAGGAATACATAACGAAAAGAAATGTTTTTTAGTATGATAAAAAAAATATGAAAATAGTCATTCCATAATCATTATTTAATATTATACTTTTTATGATACATGAGTTATTATTAAAGGATGGTTATATTATAATATTAGTATATTGATGTTGAAACAAATTTTATGGAGTGAGTGAATAAAACTACTATTTTTTCAAAGGATCTCTTTTATATATTCTATTTTCGACCTAGGGTTATTCTTTTCAAAAGAAAATAACCTCCATAAAATCAATAATAATGATGATATTAAAACTAATTTGGTTTTGGTTAATATAATTGATTAATGTGTTTTAATGATATTACAGATGGGGTTTCCTTTTATAAGATCATGGATGGAAATTCTAGATATTTTATAAAATATCAATTTAATATAATTTTTTTGTTTCATTCCCACAAGACTCCAAATTCCATTAATTTAATATAACATTATTATGTTTAAATTTTATCTTATAATATAAAATTTTGAATACTTATGGCTATTTTTTCATCATTATATTTTAGTTTTATTCTCAATTAACACCTTCTAAAATTACCATACTAAAAATATTTTTTATAGTTTAACGGTCATTGATTTTACCGTAAAATGAAAAACCATAAAAAAATATACCATGGTTTATTTTTTCAACCACATCCACTTAATTTGGATTGATATATGAATTTTATTATTTTTTATCATTTAATAAAATATTATATATTAAAAAATATTATTTATTATAAATTATTGTTCATGGAATTTTTTACTGTAATCATTTAATTTGAGAAACAATACATAATTAGAAAATGGTAAGTTAATACAATAATTGTAAAAATTGCTAAAATGTTATAGTTTTCACAACCCCTCCCATCTCAGGGCTCGGTCCACAACTAAACAAGAACCACCACCATAGGCCAGTGGTGGAAACATGCACCGAAGTAAAAACTAACTCAAGGATACAATTGCGTATGTAACTGAACACTCACACATAGCCCTATTGATAAAACAATGTATATGGAAAGAATAAATAATGAACCAATAAAAAACACAGTACAATAATGTATGAACCTCTATATAGTAAAAATGTATGGTAGTATAAACTGATAAGTAATGTGAAAAAATATACACCTAGATTAAAATGTGTCCCAACCTAGCCGAACTAGAAAATTTAATAGGTTAGAGAGTCTAGATCCTGAATCCCAATATTTGGTCACCGTAAATTTTCAATGTACACTATATCCCAAAGATCCATTGTAGTCATGTTTGACATTTCCAACATATGTATACGAAAAAACACGGGTGGAAAATCCCTTCAAGGAGTGTGTTCTTACATACATTTTTGAAAACTCCGAAATATGAAGGGGGAGAACTAATATATACAAATGGAAGAGAATGAAATCACATAGAATAATTTATTGTGATATAATATATCTCAACCAGACCAATAGTGAACATATAATCATCTAAACACAAGAGGACAAACATGGTGCGTAGACAAACTACTCATCGAGTCTTCACCACCCACAACCGAAGAGTTGAATCAACCAACAATGAGAGGCTATACATGAAAAGAACGTACAATACCTTTTGTTTCATCACCTCTCCTAGATTTTTATTCTGCTAATTAGCGGTTCAAATTCATAATAATAATAAAATATATATTTATCCAAACATAATGAATCCTAAATGAGACAGTCAAGGGATACCCATCTCACATATTAAAAAAGGACGAAGAGTATCCAATAGTTTAAAATTTCCATCAATGATGTCTAGTATTATTTGTGTCATCCCAAAAGTAGGCATCCAAGTCTATCCAGCCTTCCTAATTATGACACACAGTTGAAGGGGTGCCAACTGAATTCATGTACCTACCCCTATCCTGATATGTGTTACTAATCTAACATTATATGTAGAGAATCACACCCAATATTGATCAGTGGTAGCATTGTAGTGTTTTAGGAATCATACTTTGGTGTTATAGGTAGTAACACTCTTTCTGAATGGGGACCCATGCACTACCCACTAGTGGGTTGCACTTTGATGGTTGAAGAACCATTCCCCACCCGGATAGATGGTTCCTCTCTATGACTTCGGGAAAAAGTATCATGCCTTTCAAGTTTGGTTCCAATTGGATGGTCATGGTTTAATAAAAA
The DNA here is from genome assembly GCA_963277665.1 of Viscum album. Lineage (NCBI taxonomy): Eukaryota > Viridiplantae > Streptophyta > Magnoliopsida > Santalales > Viscaceae > Viscum > Viscum album. The sequence continues at coordinate 741,368,646 of OY728163.1, forward strand.
TCCAAACATGAGGGTGACACTCAGACGGTAGAGGACCCGTTCCTAACAAGGATAGAGGGTTCCACTTTATGTCATCAAGGTCCTACACACTTCTCAATAAGATGGTGAAACTCAAACCGTCACTTGTGATCCTATATGACCAATGTCATCATCAAACATTAACTATTAAAGAATCATTCCAAGATCATATTCACATTATATCATGTAATCCACATTTGAGGGAATCATCCTGATATATGTGGAAGGATACTCAACATTTTTCTACATGTAGTGTAAAACCCAACATAAAATGAAGGATATGAAAATCCTTGACGAATCCTCCAAATTTGTCAAGGGGTACATATAATTGGTGGGGTCTCTTGTCCCATGGTTTTATGCCCCTTCATCTAGCCATTATCCTGAAAGAAAACAGATAAATCCCATGTATTACTACATGACATGTAGGTGGACTACACGACGTGTCATGTCTAATGGGGACCGGCCAGTGTCATGCTCATCGTATCCCTGTTCCAACCCTAGGTCCATGTACTAGAGTAAATGACCCTAAAATTGAAAATTAATATCAGTATAGTTTCTTGCATATGTGATCATTAACATGGGTTCCCGTCAGGGGATTGGTTACACAACGTATAAGAGGGATACACACCATGTTGTCATTATCTTCTAAAAACCCATATCTTCCAGCACTGAGGGGGATTCACGTAGTGTGTTCATTGTTTTATGTGACATGTAGTCTTTTTTTGAAAAAAATATATTATAGAACGAATTTATACCACTTAAATTCTATCATCTAGCTAGACTCTGCCCTCCAATCCACCTAAAAATTACAGATCTAGTCATGGTTCTTGAATTCAAGTTGTGGTTCAGGAAAATAAATGCACCAATGAAGAATATGTGATATAATATATGTTAATCATAATATCTCACCTAAAAGCCTTAATTTTAGATCTCAAATCCCCAAAACATTCATACATTCTTGGATATGATCTTATATCTTGGTTGATTTCCCAGAACCTATCCGTTTTCATGAAAGCAGTAAAAATCTAGGGGTTTGATTGGGATTTTTTCTACCTGAAAATTTTTGAACAAGGTCCTAAAGGCCGAACAGGTTATTCACATGAAGAAACAAGTTGTAAAAGAATATTAACAATGTTTAAATGATAAATGCATAGATTTCATGTCAAATATATCAAGAACGAGGCTCCGAGGTTTAGAAAATATTTGGGCACTAATTAATTTCTGTATACTACCACATTAAAATGTACAACTACTAGAATATTTCAAATAATATGAATGGATATTCTCTTAAATTAAATATAATGGAATAAAAACACTAAATTATGTGGTTTACCACGATTATGGACCATTTAAAGATGAATAATGTGTCTACCAATGATCAAGAGGCGTTTTTTCATTCATTGCATCCTAATCCACTAGTATTTGGAGTTTCTTCTTTGTCCTACATGATCCCCTAATTATGGTGGACTATGGAGATCTATAATTATCCATGGGCTTATGTGGCTATCCTTATAAAACTGAGCCTCATGATATTCTTATAGAGTTTCCAATTGTTATGAAATAATTTCATTATTTTATTTAATAATTAATTAGTCCCATTATCATAGAACCAATTATTGATAAGTCTAAACACCTCAAGTCTATCTATTTTATATTGTACCTATGGTGAAAATTGAATTACTGGCTCAACTAAGGTATCATATTTCTAATCTGAACTTCAAATGAATAGTGATTACATTTTTAGTGAGATATTTTTCTTGTGAAACATAAAATATATTTTATTTTTAGAGAATTAATTCACTGAATACTTATCCTTTGAATCATATGTTTTCTTTGATATTTAATCTATAATAAATAAATATATATATATATATCAAAGTATTCTATGGAATAATACAGTTCACTGCATCATTCCCTCTATCATTATTTAAGTGCCACAAAGTGACAAACTATGATTAAAATGTGGGATACTGATCTAACTATCAGATCTCTCATTCATAGGTATTCTTATACATGTTCCCATACTACCCCATCATGTGTACAAATGGGTTCTCAAATCCACACAGAGTATGATCATGATGATCCTTGACCACCACCAGTTTCAACGTAAAGGTTGCTCCATCCTTGATATGTAGCAAACCCAATTAGATGACGTGTTTGGGGGTTATGATTTTTTCACCTATACTAATATAGTTGGATGAAGTTGTCAAACCTCTCTAGCTATGGGGGTAGGGAGAGGTGGTTTACAACATCTCAAATTTCTTTAATGATCTCTAATGAACCGATGATACATGGAGATAACATGACTCTTCGACTGAACCTCTACAATAATCCTCATTAGAAGAATCTCAGGAAGTCCTAATATACCATCTTGAACTCCAATGGTCTATAATGGTGATCTGTGTAATATTTTTCCCTTGTCTATGTTATCGTCATATTTCCAGGGATGTTTTCAACATTTTCTAATATCACCTGCACCATCTCTACGCTTACAAGTGATGAATCTCCAATCACTATCAAGAAAATGGGTGACCCACAGTCTCCTATATAGGTAATAAATGGGGTTCATGTTGATAATAGAGTAGTATACATTGTTTTACAAAAACATTATGAAGGGCTAGTGATCCTCCTTGCTCTAATTTATGTCTGATATGAACACCCTCTGTATATCATCCATTAACTAGATATTGTGCTTAGTCTTCCCGTCGGTATAGGGGTTAATGGATGTACTCATCCTCTTGTGGGTCCTGAATTCCACATGTTGTCCTTTCCATGAAAATTAAATAAAATGATAGCCATGATAGGATTATATAATTGAGGTAACCTGATGAAATTTAATTATATCTTGTACGTACATTTCCCCCCAACTCTCCACCAAGCATATCTCTTTGATATTGATGATGTGTAGAGATTTCATATGTATTTCAATTATTACACATATAACATCATGGCTATTCACTATACATGGATGATCATTGAAAACATTTCAAAGTATGGAATCACATTTCCACTCTGGGATCTAAAAGGGGTTCAACAAACCCTATAGAACATTGTTCTAATCATTTACCTAATAATTTGTGTGTCACTGATAGATGAAGTCATTTATACATCACCTCTTGATAGACTACAAAAGGTAAAAATAATGGTATATGTACATCTTCTGAACGCTGAGATGTTTAGCTTTGTGAGTGGTGTGGAAATCCCCCACCAACACCTCCCACAACATGACTCGGACCGCAGCCCATACCTTGAATAAGATGACCTATGTTAGTTTTCAAAATATTCATCTCATAATATAAATGAGAATTTATAATCATATAAGACCTCATAGTTGATGTCTCATACCTAGGAATATCTCACATATTCATGAATTAGATAAATAAAAACCATCTCCTACAAGAAATATTCAACCTATTTCTCCCCAAGGTTAGATCCAATGAGTATAACTACTCGGAATCATGATATACAATATGAGCAAGGAAATTTATACTATGTGTATATTATACTATGTTTCTCCTTCCAGGAGTATAGAATATATTGAATTCATAGTCATGTAAGAATTATATCCAGAATCCTTGTCTCGAGTTTATGTATCTGTAAGGGAAGACATACATGAGACTATGGTAATATATGTAAACAACAAAACACTCCACCCAAAGATATTGTCCCCACATTCTAAAGGAAATGTCTTATGATTCCATCATTTGGCCATGAGTGGATAATTTATTCTAATCATGTCTCTATTAACATATTTTTTAAGTGATAACCGCCATCCACTACATCAATAGGAAGTGGGGACCATATCGTGAGGATTCATAATAGACCACGAACTCCCTGATTCTACTTTTAGTCTCAATACTAGAGCACATTTCCACCAAATAATCAACTTCTCAACGGTCATCTCACACTAATCAAACTAGGAAAATTGATTTCCATTTCGTGTTAGGTTAGTTAATTGGGATTCAATTTTGGAAAAGTTTTCCACAAAACACTTGTAGTACCTCGCCAAAATAAAAAACATATTCACATCTAACATAAACATGGGTGGATCCCATGAAATCACTACATCAATAATTATTGGGTCCAAGGATAAACTAGGATAACAAATTACATGACATAGAATGTGAACCTTAAGAATTCATAACTGTATCCTCAAGAGTTTTCTATTATTATTTTTCTCTCGAAGAATGTCTAGGACCATCCACATGTTCACTACATGTTCCTCCAATAATAAAAACTAGATAAGTATTTCGTATATAAATTCAATAAAAAACATCTCCATGTAAATCTAGAATACTAGGTAAATAAAATCTACAGACATAATGGGGGAATTTGTCACACCAAAGGGAATCCCTATGAACACATAGTGTTAATTTAGAAATAGAAATTCCATCATTGATATATCATCCAAGAGAACCCTCATCTTGTTGTATACAGACATGAGATTGATATTTAGGAACCATCTGAAACCTCATAACTAGTCAAATAATTCCCCACTACTCAGTAAGAGGTAAATTTTATTTATCACAACCTACTTCTAGAAACTATTAGTCAGACAAAGCTGCAAGCTTCTGTTCACCTTATTTACAATCTTAACATGGATTCTGTGGTGAGGTAAATGGGTCCTATTAAGCCCTATGTCTATAGATCATCCATACACAATACAACATCTTGATTCCCCACAAGTCCATTTGATGTGGAAACTCATCCATTGTGTATTCCATATAACAAGTCTAAATAGAGGTCCACCACATGGTTGGATGGAATCCATGGTACATTCTCATGTCCTATCATTATTAAAGGGTGTAAAGTGGTCACATTAATCAATAATTCATTGGTACTATGTAACACTATGATATTTGGTTTTTTTTCGAATTAAAGTAATTGTTTTGATATTTTCAATATCACTCAACACAGAATATGTATGGTTGTTATTATATAAATGAATTTAGGTTTGGATTACATTATACGAAAAACAAATTTATGATTGTGCTAAAATAATCAACTTCTTGTCTGGTGTTACACACAAATCTAAGATTCTTTGAAACAACATTTTATTATTTCAATTACTTTAAACAGAAATGTTATAATGTATCCATTAATTATTTCTATATGAATAGTAAATACAGTAATGTCCTCATATATTTATAAATTTTATTTCCATAAAGGACTTATTTTTATGTTGTTCTTATAAAAATATTAAAATAATTTTTTCATTGTCATAGAAATTGAATTTGATAAAATAAACATTAATTTTTTATTCAGAATTTCTAAATTAACATAGTGTTAATTTAGTGTTTATTAGACATTTCATTTTATGGTGAGTATGTAAGAACACTACATTGTGGTTATAAAAAATCTTTTGTTTAAATAATTTTTATAATTTATACTGATTATTAATGTCACAATATATCAATTATACAAATATTAATCCTATTTTTGTTATTGAAATAACATTAATATTAAAATTTGATATTAAAATTTGTTGAATATTTTATCGTTCATTTTACCATACTTCTCATAACATTTGTAGGATTAGAATTAATCTTAATTTTCCCACTTGTATGAATTGAAATTTGAAAAAAAGAATTAATTTGTTGTAATTAGTATGATACATACAATCAAATAGGATCAACATATTTTTGGGATATTATGAATAGTAACTTTATTAAAAAAAATTATTACTTTAGATAATGCTAAATCTATTATTTAGAGGTTAAAAATACTAATTAAATAGTATAAAATTCGCATGACAATTATGCTAAATTCAGTTGATTAATGGGTTTCAACCAAAATCATTATTGGGATGAAATTATTAAACTTTTATGCCACTTGGGTTAGAATATGACAATGATTAGATTTTATTAATAGATATGTTAAAACTGACATTCTCATATTTATAATAAGTATTCAATTTCTAATGTCTGAATATACAAAATATCTATTAGACTATAAATTTTAATTTGAAATTTAAAATCTATATTTTTTTGAATGATATTTATATTTAATTTTATTGATAAAATATTTCTCTTAAAGGCTTAAAAATGAAGATGTATTAACTGCTTGATTAATAGATATATCAAGTAAATTAATTGAATTTTTTTTAAAAAACGATAACATAAATAATGACATACAAAACATTTATAATAAGACTTGACTTGTTATTGATATTTTAGTTTGTCTGGTTTGAATATTTCATATTTGTATGATATTTTATAATGAAATATAAGAAGTAGTATCAAAATTGATAAAAATGATACTTGAGATTATGAAATATTCTACTAAATGATAAAAAATTACAAAATATTTAAAAATCAGTCATCTAACTAGAATAAGGTTATTTATGTCATTAATGATCGATTTTTGGATCTTTTGGAGTTTTATAAAAATTATATTAACCCAAAATATATAAATTACATGATATCATGGTAAGATTTAACGGTGTGAAATATTGTATAAAAATAAGGATTAAAATTAATAAAAACATAAAAAAAATTAGATGAAGAGTATTCGACAATAATCACATGATGATCTAATTGGAATTTTTAAACGGACATATGTTTATGGAAATTAATTTTATATTATTTAGATACAATGTTAGTTAAAAAATATCACTCTCTTTTATTTTTGATCTGAAATATATCCATAGAGTCACAAAATCATGTTATGATTGAATAAAAATCCTGATTTTGATCATAATGACGTTTCATTCGATATAAAATAGTATTTTTATATCATTTTGTGTAATTACCTTAAATGATTCATTAATTCTAAAAAATTATTTATATAATTAATAGAAAAAATAATTTTTTTTAATACAATTAATTTGGATATATTTTGTGGAGTTAATATGTGTAATTATTTTTATATATATGTAAGATATTTTTTATGTTTCTTGATGTCATTATATTATACTTTCCTAATTTATCATGATGAATTTGAAGTGAAATGAAATGGACAGTGTCAGATTTGACATTGATGGTACTTTATTAAATTAATATATTACAAAATATTTTAGAATAACTAATATTTGAAATTACTATAAAGGCGATATGATACAGTTGAAATTGTATTCCCCCATTCATTTATATTACATTTGGATATTTTTGGATCAATAGTAGAATTATTATATTTTATTAGTTTGATGATTTTCGAATATGCCACTTAATATAATAATAAATTCAATCCTCCCCTAACTTCCTCACACCAAATTTATCCTTCTAGATCGAACTATCACAAAAAATTTCTCCCTAAAAACATACGTTGAAACATACCTTTGATCTTGGTCATCTGAGAAGATACATTATAGATCATTGGAGAATAGATATCCATAATAAAGAAGGTGTAATTGTTTTACCAACTTATTCAAGATCATTCATTCTCCCACATCCTCTTCATATGTTGTTTATGTACTAATTTAATAAATTCAATTTCATATATATGTTGAGATATTTTTAGGATTGTGGAAAATAAATATTTCCCTTTTATCCATTCAATGAAAAATGAATCACCACCTGTGTGTATGTACGACCTACCATATCCATGTATTGTTGTGAATTTTTTTAATCCCAATATTTAATTAGTGATATATATGATGGGTTTAAATTTTATATATTTTATTTATAATAAATTTATATTTATTGAATAATAATATCCTTTCTACCTTTTTACTAACTATACATTGGTAAAATGATAGCTTTACTCGTGCATACATATAGCTTACAATATCCATGATGTGATGTGATTTTTTATTCACCTATATTTCACATGGATGGGAATAATGACGAATCCTAGGAACATATATGATATATATATATAAATTATAAATTATAGTATAATGATAATACATTATAATCATTAATTTCCATTAATTTTAAAATAAAATCAAAACATCGTTCTTGGGTTCGTACAACATATTGTCTCCCTGAAACATGCAATTTATTTTATATCTTAGACTTCTTTGAATTACTATAAATAAATATATATTTCATATATATTCATATGATAGTTAAATATTTATTTTCATTCAAAGATAATTGAACTGTAATATTTATAAGAGGAAAAATGATAACAGATCAAAACAAAAATTAAAAATTAACCAGATATTACTCAATATGTGAAATTAATAAGGAATTATCAATAAACGAGTATTATTTTGTCATATTAAAATAATATATATATATCACCATGATTATATATTTTATTTCTATGAAATATTTATCTAATATACATGAGTTTTTAATGTGTGCGAAAGAAGTCAGAACCAAAGGACAGATAATTTAAGTTCACATTTTATTCTCTGTGATACATTCTATATTCACCACTATATTTTTTTGTATGGAATATACTGACATATGAATTGTTATGTCATTTATTTCCATTATTATATTATATTAAATTATTTAAATGATGTTATAATTTCATGGGTTTCACAATTCTGAAGTAACTTATGTATAAGGGGGTGTTTATTCTTTTTCATTACTTATGGGTGACACAAGGATTATACTTTACTTTTTTATACTTATTGTTTATAATACACATAAATTTCATTTATGAGTATTTTTTGGAATATTTTTATATATTAATATCCTTATAATTTTATTTAATTAATAATTCATACAATTATATAGAATATAAATTGATGATTATTTATTTCAATATATCTTCAATATTTGTTATTGATTCATTTTATGTCTCCATTTATGAATATTTCTTGTCCATATCCATGTTTTAGAAAAAATAACTATGATATTATGGATTTCTAATTTCATCATTTCACATTTTGACCTTATCAACGTTGTTCGAAACGAATATTTAGTCATTTTCCAAAAGATGTTTTGACTTTTCCATGAAACGTATAAGAATATTATTTTTTAACATAAATTAAATGAAAATAACTTCTCCTTATAATTATTCCATAATACAGTGAAATATCCTTTAAAAGATGAAATTATAATTTTCAATGAATATATTTTCATTAAGAATTGAATGTAATGTTAATAACATTTATCACTTTAAAGGATTGAAGGATATTTTCCTCAAAAATTATATTCCAGTGATTTCTCAATATTAATATCCATCAATGAAATCATTAATTGATGTTACTTATGATTAATATATATTACTCAATTCTACTATTCATATTATTTTTATGGATTATTAATGTTTATGATGGAATAATAAATATGATACGTATTCATTTCCTTTGGTTATGTTCTAATGGATTTATATTTTTGGAAACTGATTTCTCTTTACAGGTAATAAATTTATAGACCAACTTCCTTTAACATGTGATCCATTTAAAAAATTATTACAAAACATTTACATCCTCTGTAGGTTATGATATGATTACATGTTATTGGTGCACATTAAAATTCACTATTTTGGATATGATTGATTATGATATAATGGAATATATATGTATGATTTCATTATTTTATTGGTGGGACCTATATCTCCCTCTATTTCATTGGGTAGTGAATTTTATTTCATGAGACAGATTAAGCTGGTATTGGGAATGAACCATGATACTAAGATTTCCAATGGAGTTAACCGTGATTACTAATATGGTATATAGTGCGAACTCATATTCCTAAGATGGAAATTACAGTGATCCATGACAACCACAATTGTATGGGTAGTGATCTAATACTACTAAAATGGCCATAGACACAATACCTTGATTAAATTAGAAATCATTATATATTCTTATGTGCCTAACAAAAAACCATTATCTTATTATTATGATAGGTTTTTGTGGATTATTCTCTTGATTCCCTTATGATTAAAATCTTACGAACATCCAATATATATTATATGATATGTTATATAGATGTAATGACATTCTATTTTCACAATCATGTTCTCATACCCTTATTATGATGATATTCCTACAGATATACTTTTTATACACTTATTGATCATTTGATATCACCATTTTTAAGTTATATTTTCCTTGGGATATTAGTAAATGATTTAAGAAAGGGTACTAAAGTTGATGATCGTTGTGAGGAACATTAATTATATTTCACTATACTAGAAGTTTTTATTCCACCTTTATGAAAACACTAAACCAATACTCTCTCTAGGTGTGTGTTGGTCTAATGTTTTATGTATTTTACAAATGTGATCTAACATCCTTGTATATCATGCATGTGTAATTATAGTTAGTGTTAGAGAAAATGTTTAGTCACCTATTGAACCCTAGGATGCGAATCAATTGGTGAAATACATATAGATCCCTCTAAGTATTTTTATCGTGATGTATTTAAAAAGTTGTATTCCAATATTCTACAATCCATGAATTTTGGTAACTATCATGAAAAATCTTATAATCATCTCAGGGAATAGTATATTATGATATTATAAATAATTTACCTTTTTTATCAGATTTTTTTCTAAGAAAAATATTTCTGAAAGTTTTCTTTCTAGTTGTTGTCAATATACAAAACCAGAATAATCATGGTGAATAATAGAGGATTGATATTTAGAATATATGAAAATTATTAAATTTTTATTTCATAAGTGGAATTATCATGAATAAAATAAATAATGTGTATTAATTTCTATTTACACTATTTATGATAATGATATCATGAAAAATATGTGAAAGGTATAGGATAATCTAACCATATTGTTTATATTAACCATATGGATCATGACTATATTGAGGTTGAGGAACCTTGATACATGATTCATATTTCATATTCAAGGAATTAATAAGATAATGAAAAAAGTGAAATTGGTTAGGAATAAATATTGTTTATTTAACTGTATATATTTTCTAATTAAATAATTTTATAATATGAATCAATAATTACATATGCATTGTAAATAGATTTTTTTCAATATGGATGGAAAAGGATATGTTCAATAGTGATGAAGTCATAGAAAATTTAATAAAGGTAAATATAATTTTTTTTATTTCTAGGTAAACTATAATGTCTTCATGATTTGGACAAATTTTTGTTTATCTTGGTTAAAGAGATGACTAATCAATATAATGTAAAATGGATTGTGTTGAGTAGAATGGAAATGATAGTTGATTTTTTTTAATATGGGGTTATTTATCATGAATGCAGTTAAATCATTTTATAATTATAAAATATATCTAATAAATCATTCTATAAAGAAACATGTATTTTTTGAAGGATTTCTAGTGTCTGAGGTTATTATTATATTTTATGAGAATAAATTATTTAGATATTCATATGGCTAGAAAAGGGAAAACCATGAACTTATATATGATATATGGGAGATAAATGTTAAGTTGATTTAGTGAACCTCTTTCTAATATTTTTTATTTTCATTTTTTATAAGGATTTTAGTGTGATCCATTTATAGAAATTTTATTTTAACATTATTTAGTTATATTAATGTATTATCTCACTATTTGGTGGACTAATTTATATTTTATAACTTTTTATAATATATTTATGTTGATAAACAATTTTGGAATGGCATAATCTTTAATTTATGAACCAGAATATATGATAATGCATCAGGAATGATAAATGTATCTTCATTAATTATAATAATAGATGAAGTGGAAAATTATCAACGTTAAAAATGTGTGAGATTTAGCTAAAATCATGTAAGTATGTATTCTCATGATTTTTTTTAACATTATGAAAAAGATTCTGATGTAAAAATATTGTCATGTTATCCTCATTTTGATGATATCAGTAAACCATTCATGTTTCTTTATTTTATAGTTTTGTTATTATTAAATTTTAATTGAGAAAACAATTTTTTGATCAATTATCATTATCTATATCTATGATTATTTTACATTAACCCATTCCCAAATCATACCCTATGTTTTCCTATGTAGAGATAATAATGATATATTTTCAGTAACTATTGTTATCAGAAATTTCCATTCTAAAAGGATTTTTGGAATTAATTTTTATGTTATAGATTTCTAGGAATGAATCTTTCAGGTATTAATCCTTTTAATAACCCATATACATTTTTACAGAGAAATTATTTTTAATGGAGGTAGAATGTGACAATAAGAGACTTTGTCAAATATTATTTCCGAATTGATTTTTTCTCTTTGATATTTATCACATTAGTAAAAAAATAATATAGTTGTAACAATATAAAAGAACTATGTTTGGATGACATTATACCCAACACGAGGTTATTCTTGAATTATACGCAACACCAACATGTATTGCATTACATGGAACAATGATTTTCAATGAAACTACACTTTATTATTATAAACATTTAAAATGATATAGTTATAACCTAATCATTAAACATTGTATGATGAATAATAATTAATAATTTTTAAATTTTATTTATAATTTTTTCATGTAAATAAAACATCCTTAAATTGAAATTTATAATTTTTATTAATGTCTTTATATTTTTAGAAATTTTATTTTCATAAATAAACTACTTTTTTTCTTTATTTGAAGAATAATAAATTTAATTTTAAATACAATTATAAATTTAATTTGAAAAAAAATCTTTTCTGAATAACTACTTTCAAAATTATAAAATGGTGAATTTTTTTATGAGATGATTTATTTCGATATGAATAGAGGAAAATGATATATTATTTTTATAAAAATCATTTTCGTTCAAATAATTAATACATATCAATTTTTTTTGTAAATTCTGAATTTATAAATAATATATAAATAAATATATATTAATCCAATTTATTCCAATGGAAAAAATTTATATTGAAATTAGATATGTAAAAATACTAAAATATTGAACATCCTTTTTACACACCGTATCACCAAATCAATGGGATTAGCATTAAAAATAATTTCCAACATTTGTGAATTGAATTTTGAATCCAAAAAATTCATGTTTTTAATAATAAAAAATTATTTTTATAATAGGATAAAAATAATTTTTTTATAATATAAATACTAATATTAGTAAATTATTTTATTTAATATGGTTAACAGAAAATCAGTTAATTAAATGTAAAAAGTATATTATAATATTATATAATTATCATTGCAATTGACCTAATTTCATGGTTTCAATTGTTATCGACCAAAAAATCTTTTGAAAAAAAATAATAACTTTTTAATAAACATGGTTATGAATATGACATTTTTTTAAATTTTATTTTATGATAAGTTAAAAAATGAAAAACACGTATATTTAATAACAATAAATATTTTATTATAGGACTATACCAAATATAAATTATTTTATAACTATTAATTATAATTCTATATTTATTATTTTTATCTTATTATTTTATTTTTAATGTATAAAAAATAAGTAGTTTTCTTGGTTTTCTAGAAAATGATGATGTATTATTATTTTAATTAATTGAAATATTAAATAATTGATATTTAAAATATTAAAATAAATATAATTTGTAATAATTAATGATATAAAAAACTAGTATAGTGAACTTTTACATATTATTCATATATTATATTTAATAGGATTAGTGATATCATGTTTTTATGACATTTTCAAAATTAAAAATTGTAAATAGTCTCATAATTTAAATAGTTAACTCTTCATAATATTCAATACGTAAATAAATGATATAAATCTCATAAAAAAACTATTATTCAACCATCAAACTTGAATAAGGTTTTATATTTCGTCAATGATCCATTTAGGGTTCTTTTAGAATATTATAGTAACTATATCAACCCATAATGTATAAATTACAAGATATCATGGTAAGTGTTAAAGGGTTTAGGTAAGCATTAAAACAATATGTTAAGGATCACAAACAAAATCGAAAATGTCCATAATTTTTAAGATGAATAGGATTATACCCTTATCACCTTAATATAGAATTGGAGTGGTTTATTTTACACATATTGATAAAAATAACGTATATATTATTTAAATCTAAATATATATCAAAAATATCACTCTCTTATACATAATATATTTTATTTTTCAACATATGTAATGAATCATGATGTAAAAAAAAATCTAAATTTCCATTTTCATCGTAATGAATTTTTTTATAGAAAATTTTAATATTTAATTTATTATTATCCAATTACATTAACATTAATCATTTCTAAAAAATTATTTATTTAAATTTGAAAAAAAAACAAAATAATTTAATTTAATAATATTAATATGGATATATTTTGGATTATTTAATATCTATAATAAATATTACAGATATATAAGATATTTTATATATTTTATAAATAATTATATTATAATTCATATTTTACATATTGTATTTAATGTCAAATTAAATGAAATGTATCAAAGAAGACCATGATGATATTTTTAAAAAAATAATATATTATTTTATAGTTAAAATTATAAAAATATACATTAATAAAAAATGGGAACTTATATTGACTCCAATTACATAATGGTTCATTTATATCACATTTGGATGTTTTTGGCTCTATAATTTCATTATTATATTTTAATATTTTGAGGGTTTCCAAAAAAACCCCTCACCTCAATTATAAAAGGGTGCATCCTCCCTCTCTTCCACACACCACATTTAATCATCTAGCATGAAAAAAGTAATATATTTATCCTACCATCATACATATACAAGTATTAGAGGACCTGTTCTTCAAAAAGTACATACTTTAGGGATTTTGATAATATCTCTAATTAAAGTCCACTAAAGTAGATGTAATTGGTTTACTAACTCATTCATGTAATTTTCTACTTTTACATCCTCATAATATATTGTTTACATAATAAAGTAAAATAATAATTATAAAATATACTTTAAATTTTATATTGATATTAGAACAGCCATATTTTACTTTTTATCCATTCAATGAAAAATAAAATCACTACATGTGCGTACATACAACATAACATCTCCCCATCATAGCATAATATATTTTTCATCATCATGATTTATGAGTGAGAATTATGACGTTTCTGATGATTATATTTTATATTTAATGATAATTATAATTCAATAATAATAATAAAATATCTGTATTTTTCATTCAAATATTTCAGGGAAATAATCAATTCACTCATGCATACGTATGGCCTACCATTTTAATGATGTTGTAGGATTCATTATTCACATATATATTACATGGGTGATTATAATGATAATTTTTAGTAATATTTATTATATATAAAAAATCAAAATGATTCTTTAATGATAATATATAATAAAATTTCATTACATTTAATATTGAAATAAATTGAAAACAACATTCTGGAAAATATACAACCTATTATCTCTATGATCGAAATATTTTACATTCAATTTATAAAATTAATGAATAACAATTAATACCTGAATAATGAATACATATATATATATATATATGATAATTATATAATTATTAACATTATGGAAATGATTAAATCTTGATCTATGTAAGTGGAACGAGGATAACAAGACATTATATAAATGAAAAATAAAGAAGATATTACCCAAAGTGTGACATTAACATGGAATTATTAATAAATTTGTAATATAATTTCATAATGAGTTCATATATGATATTTCTATATAGCCAGTATTCTGTGGTAGATGTATAATTAAAATATATTTAATATTCACGATTTTTTAACACGTGTGAAGGATGAAAATATATATGGTAAGGTAATTTCATCTCACATTTTATTTTTATGAGATGCATTCCATATTCACCACTAACCAATCTTTTTGTTTAATATATTTACATATGATAGGTTTTATCATTCGTTTCCAAATTTAATTTCATTAAAATATTAAATTTATTTAATTATTTCATGGTGTTCATGATTCTGATTTACTGAAGTAGTAAGTCAATTTCTATTCTCTCTTTTATTTATGTTGACACACGACTTAAACAATGCTTTTTCATTATACATGGTTTGTATAATTCCAAAAAATTTAATTTATGAGTCTTATCCATAATATTATATTATTATCATAGCATTATAATTTTCTTTGTTTCTTGGGGAATTCAATTATTCTGATTTAAATGTGTTGTGTATTTATTTTTAAATCGCTTCTATATTTTGTATTGTATCATTTTATGTCTCCACTGGGGAATATTTATCATCCATGACCATGAATTCTAAAATTTATTTCAAAAATTGATTTACAATTCTCTTATAGTTTTATAGATTCATTTTTACCCATTTTTAATTTTACTACATGGTTTGAATGGAAATTGTTTTCATCTTCCAAATTATGTACCTTGAGACATTTCAGAAAAAATATATGAAGATTGTTTTTTTAATTATACAGCATGAGTGAGATTTCCTCAAAAAAGAAAACATAATTCATTGAATCTTTTTTAACAGTATAAAAATATTAATTTAAATAAAATATTTTCTTTTAATGTTTTTCTTCATTTTATGGAAAGAAACAGTTTTCTAATAACAAAGCATATTTTCCACAAAAATTAATTTTATGTGATCTCTGAAAAATATTTTCCATATTTGATGAAATTATTTTACGATACATATATTTTTCCAAGGATATGTGTAAATGGTATCATTCTTACTATTTTAAAGAATTATTTTTCGTTAATATGAAATATTATTTATGAAACATATTTATATTCTACGGGTTATGATTTGAAGGAATTATTTATATGAAAACTGGTTTCTCTTTTAAGGGTTATATGATTTCAAACCCATTTCCTTTAATGGGTTATGATTTTGATGAAACAAATATAAATCATTAAAAATTATCATAGGTTATGATATGCTTACTATTTTATATCCCCATGAAAATTTATTTGTTTATGATATGGTTATTTATGATCATGTGGCACAAGTATGCATGGATTCATTATGAGAAGGGTGGGGACTATATATAACTCCATAAAATTGGGTAAAGATTTATATCACATGAGATAGAATAATACGGTATTGGGAGTGATCCTTGATTAGTAATATGACCACAATAGTGAACCATAAAAACCAATATGGCATTGGAAGTGAAATGATATTTATAGAATTACCACTAGAGTAAACCCTGACTTCCAATATGTTATGGGGATTAAATCTATAATACTATAATGTATTTGGCATAAATTCCACTAATACTATGGAAATTATATCATATGACTATGTTTCCCTCAGAAATTACATGTCTTATTTTTATGTTATGATTTCATGGATTCTGCTCATTATCCCTATATAACCATTTTTTATATACTAATGTTGTTTATTACACGATATTTTATATGCAATGTTTGATCTTATATTTCCATGATCATGATCACATTCCTTAATTCTCATGATATTCCTATATATTACCTCTATATTACCTTAATAAGAATTTGTGCTCACATGTTTTTATGTTATCTTTTCATTAGGTTATAATGAAAATTTTTAGTTAGGGATAGTAAATGGAAAGATAATTATGAGAAAAATTGATGATATTTCACTAAAATAGAAGTCTTTCGTAAATGTTTCATATGTAAAAATACTAATATAGTCATTAGGTATCTCATTGTATAATGTTTTATGTAATTTGGAAACTTTTTGTAATATTCATGTATGTTAAAATTTGGTCTCTATATAATTCTAGCCAGTAAGTCAAGCAAATGTAACCACCTGCAAATGATCTCATCAAGATCTATTAGGGAATAACTCTTTATTAAGGATGATAACTCTATCCCATAAACCTTAAGAAGTAACAAACACAGTAGAATCATTCATCAGAGTAGGGATGGTCGTTAACTATAACATTATAAGGAAAACATCATATAGTCTCACTACCATTTCTGAGAGTTTTGGAGTGAGGATCCCTCCCATTGTAGGATAATGGAATCCCATAAGTAGGATAATGATACCGATGATCCTTTTTATGGGTACTCCAAGATAAGGTCCATGAAAAAATGACCTCCTCTAGAATAGATTGATCTTAAACCAGGGATATGCATAGGGAAAATGTTTCATCCAACTATGTAATAACAAATAATTCTATAGAAAAAATATAACATATACTCTTATAAACCACAAATGATATTATAACCCAGATGTACCAACTTCATTGAAGTCATATTATTGTGTGCCTTCCTGTTGTCCCCAACCAGGTCATTCTCTAATGCCCCATCACATCCTAAAGAAGTGAGTCAAAGAGGCCATTTAACTAACCATCAAAAAATCCATTGAGGTGGTCATGACTCTACCTAATTTGTTTGAATCACATCATTATGATGGGTCTCAGTGGGGGGGGGGGGGTGTCCCTCTATATAACATGTTTTATTCCATTCCAAAACATCCCCATCATTGGACTCTACTGATAGCGTCATATTCCAAGAGAGGTCTCACTATCATGATATCTATTGAATGTGGTCGTAGCCCTGCAGGGTATCTAAGGAATATGATTAGGCCCAACCTCAACCATCCGAGAAGTGATTCTTTCTCAATTTTATTCTTGGTAGATATGTGTACTCTATACATGAAATTAACCCATAAGATATGTTTTTCAGATTCTAGTAATACCATAACCAACTATTAATCTATGATGACCTCTCATTGATAATGCATACATCTAATCAATCCATATCTACGCATGTCAGGAAACAAATATAATTAGACCAAGACAATTCTCTACTGGAATAGGAATTGATCATCATGGTACAAATACAGCCTCTAGTACTATAACTCAGAGGGTGAGGGTATACTATGCTTGGAAACATCCTCTTTCTACTGTGTTGGAATTATATACTACTTGATATGAGTAGGTTTTGATCCTTCCCCACCATGAGGGAGATGATTGTGGGATGGAAATGGAATTGTTGCCTCATCACTCAACATATCATCATCACAATTTAGATCTTATATAATGGTTAACTATCCTCATAGAGTCAACTCCTATGTTATTGAGAAATTCCATATTCAATATGAGAAAATATATATATTATCAATAATGGGGTGCTTAATCAAGAAGGATAGTCAATGAATCAATCAATTATAATACATGTACAATTAATCAGTGAAAAAATATATATGATAATTCTAATTCCACAAGAATTTATTCATTGTCTGGGTGACTGAATACATCAGACACCACACCATCACTAGATTACATGGACAGAGAGTCACACTCGATAAATAACTCCACTCATTCATTTACCCCAAAAAATATACTTATTGGGGATATTTAGTAAAATTTAATAAGGAATTGAAATTCTCTATTTCCATTCTATCGGGACCCAAATCAATATGGGGCTCGAGCTGCAACTACACAAATCCTTCCTTCATAGGACAATGGGTTTTGAAAAGAACTGAAGGCCAAACTAACTCGAGATTCATTTTTTTATGAACATTTACACAGAAAAAATACATATGAATTCAAAATAGCATATGGAATGAATAAAATATGAGACATTAATATAATGTAAACCATACATGAAAGATATCGTAGATAATAAAAATGTTTGATTGTGTAATTAGAAATATAAACGGGAAATATACATACCAAAACATAAATGTGTCGTAACCTAAAAAACTAAAAATCAAACATTTTATTGTTCACATATCCTAAATCCCAAGAAATAAACAATATATGAGGTTCCATCACCCAATATATCTATGTTATTTTGATTTCACGATTATCATATCCAATGTTTTCATAAGACACAACACACTAGGGAATGAAGAATAAGGTGTCATTTTTACATAACCAGTAGATCACCATAATAGATAATGGGGGAGCAGTAAGAGATACTAGTTGAATATATATACATGAGATAACACAAGGTATTTTAAAAGTATATTGATCAACATATCCAATAGTGAAATTTATCTCATCTGAATACAATGAGATAAATAAAAAGTGTTTATTGACTACATGTTGATTCTTCTCAACTAATATAAAGATATTAGACAATCCAAATTCAAGTTTCATAACATGGAAGGAACATGGCATAACCCATATGTCATCACATCGCTTATAATGAGTGTAGCCTAATCCATGTTGTGTATATAGAAGAATAATAATATATATAAATATATATTCTATGTCAATGAATTCTAAATGATAGAGTAATGATATCATTATCTCATTGATCCTCCTTGGAATAATAGTATCCAACAGATCAAAAATCCCACCATTGATGAAAAATATCATTCATTCCAACTTATAAATAATTTTACAATTCTAACCATGGTTCATCACTTTGTTGTAGAGTCAAAGGGGTACCAACTCCATGTAGAGGAACTGTTCTTATATAGTTGGGGTTTACCTATCTAAATGTATCTTTATCAGACCTATGCCCATGTAGATTGGTGGTACAACTCATATTGTTCGGGACCCACACCCTTTTGTGATATGGTGTATCAATATAGGTCCTTGTGGAACATCGCCCTACAATGTTGAGGTTTTAACTCAAATACTTGAGGACTCCTATCCACCCTAGATAGAGGGTTCCACTATCTCTCATTGAATAACCATAACCTTCCCTACATGTGGGTCCCACTAGAATGGTCGAGTACCCATGACCATCCCAGGTGGTGGGTACCACTCTATTTCATCACGGACCTAAGCCATGAACATCAAAACAGTACCCATTAAAAGTTAGAGGTCCCATGCCCATCACAACTAGAGGGTGAAACTCTAAATCATCAAAGACCCCTTCTTAACCCCACAAGTGGTTTAAACTTCAATAGTCTGTATTGATCTAATGTGATCACCACAACATTTGAGTGTCAAAAAATCAATCATCATGCTTGAAATTGTTTTAAATTATATCTTGAAAGCCACAATAGAGGGAATCATCTTGTTTTATCTGGATCGATGTCCAGATAGTCTAATCATAAGAAATCATCCAAGTTAAAATGATGTAGATATGAATATTAAATGTTTCCACAAAATGGGTCAAGGTGTACACAACCTTTGAGGGGACCCATATGGTTGGTGGTACCTCTCCACTACATGTTTTTCCCTATACCACACATGGCCACATTACATGTAGTAGTACACACAGTGTAGGTGGACTACATGATGTATATAGGATTACTCGGATAGGGTTGGATCATACTCATCATCTGTATGTACTAGACAATGTGTTAGTGTACTAGAGTACTAAACCATTTACCTGGAAGTATACTTTTACATTGTTTACTAACCGTGTGATGTAACGGCCAAAAGACACATTTCTGAATTAATTTCTAATAAAAATGTTGTCTATTGTTTTATAAATGAACTAACGAAAATACATTACACTTATTAAAATCAATACATTTTACTAGATTTGGTTTTGGGGATTTTGATAAATGTGTTCTAGCATATGAAATCGTATTGAATGAAAAAAATAAATAAATCAATCAATTTTATGACTCCTTAATGTAATTCTACCAATCCAATGAAAATAAATTTGAAATATAGGATGAGCAATAAATTTTCTAGTAAAGGGTTTTACATATCTATGAAAAATTAATTAAAAATATACTTCTATAAAATATTTCAATAATAAATTTAGCAATACCTTTTGAAAACATTATTTACATTACGTACTCCTTAAAATTACTAAAATATGATGAAAATTAATTACACTCAATTATTTTTTAATCCTATTCCATTGATTTTTGGGAAAATCACTAATCGAGATAATGAAAACAAAACCTAAATGGTTAAATTAATAATTCAACTTTGTCTTGAGACTATCCAAAATATGATGGTTTGGTTCACTCCCGTATTCCCTATCCTTTTTACAATGCCCTTGTGATAATATTTTAAAGAACCCTTTCATCTAGCCTTACTTATGTAATAATGTAAGCACTGGAATTATTGTATTAATAACAAAACCAAGCATTAAATTTTTATCCAAGTATATTGGTTCATAAATATATAAATATAAACATTTATGTAAAATAACTAGTTAGGAATGGTACAACCTAATCAATTTATATATTACTTTTCATATTTACATGGAAGGTTATTTAAGATTCTTGTACATAGAATTTCATTCATAATGTCATAAAATTCAATTTTTGGGTTAGATCAGTAAAATAAAATGTTTCATCAATTATCCTGAATATATTAATATATATATTTATACAAATTAATGTATGAAACATCAAGAGAAAATCATTGACATTGGTCATAATCACGATTTTTGTGTAACATGTAAATTACATTATGAAATTATTTTATTCCAAATTTATAATTCCGACATAGAATAATATATTATTAATCATGAATAATTAATACATGATTATTTATAATCTTGATAATTATCTAAGTATATATATATTATCAATTAATTTTAAAACAAAATAATAATTATTATTATAATTTAGAAATAATGTATATATATATAGATTAACACATATATGGTCAATATAGACCAAGAGGTTTTCAAATTTATATAATACTTATACACCACAAGTATGAAAATAATTTCATTACAAGAGGCAAATAATGATTATAATACCTATGTAAATATGTTTTACATGCCTAAACGTGTAATAAAATACATACAAATCATGAATTTAAATCATAAATCTAAATATATTAGTTTTAGAAATGAAATATTACTAATAAAAACCATAAATTAATATTAAATTAAAATTAGATTCTTCTTATATTGAATAATATAATTTTAAACCATCAAAATTTGATAACTAAGAATCATATTTGAATATAGATAATTAAATTATATCCCTTTCATTATAATTTCTTAAAAATAGAACGTTATACATATATATATATATATATATAATTAAAAAATAATATTATTTTTTCACCAAAATTAATCCCTTAATTCTATTAAGTAAATCTAGGACATTATTCTTTAGAATCGCTTCACTAATATTATCATTGTAAATTTGTATTTTCAATTTTCATTTGAACATTGAATTGTTTTGTAGCCAAAACATATACTCTTTCAACAACGATGTATATATAAAATTTTTCTAAAACAGAGGACTATAATTGATTTTCAATGATTCAATATAGTGATTCATTCAAGCATGTGGTGAATGATCTATGTAAATTTGTATATTCATTAAAGAATGAAAATATAACAACCAAAAAAACAATTTAAAATGATGTAAATAGTGAAATTCAAAAAAATGTGTAGCATTTTAAAACAATCTTATCATTATCTAAAATAAAATAGAAAATACAAATTAACTACAGCTGACAAGCGATACCGATGGAAGATGATATAAAAATGAAAAAGAAAAGAGTAAGACCAAATTATACATTGGACAACTAATAAAAGGAAATATAACACCTACATTATATCATAAAAAAATCCCATTAAGGTTGCATGGCCTTCAAAAACCCATTCTATCTATCGAACCACACAATGTTATCAATGGAACTCCCCATCATAGTTCAAAATTTCGTTAGTGTCTGAAATATAAGCTAGATGAAGCCATAGCCATAGTCGGTCTTCAACGGATT
Source organism: Viscum album (assembly GCA_963277665.1). NCBI lineage: Eukaryota > Viridiplantae > Streptophyta > Magnoliopsida > Santalales > Viscaceae > Viscum > Viscum album. Next base: position 741,391,975 of record OY728163.1, read on the forward strand.
GATCTTAGTATCTATCCTCGATTATGGATCCTCCTGATTGGAGATATCGGTTGCACGAAAAGGATTACCACTCCGCCTCTTCAGGCCATACTACTCTACTCCCCAACCATTAAAAAAGATCACCATTACACCTATAATAATAGAACACCTTACTCAAAAACCGATATATATTTTAATTTTTTTTCATTTCAGGTATTATATAATCCAATATTAATTTCAATTATAAATACAAATAATCATATTGTATAATTATAATTAATATAAGTAAAGTTTCAAACGTTTATTAATTATATTCATAACTAATTGATTTATAAAAGAACATTTGTGATATTAATAATTTAATGAAAATAATGAAATATTAATTAAATATTTAAAACTAGTATTGTTTTTATTATTTTTGAAAATGGTAATTTAATAAAAAAATTACGTATTTTCTTATATGAATTTTCTTCATTTACATGAAATATATTCGATTCACTTAAAATACATTATTAAATAGAATTTTGATAAAATAACATTTTTCATTCAAATTATCTTATCATATATTTTTAAAATAATAATAATAATGAAATGATCTTTTATTGAAAATAATACAATAATACAAAATTAGTATATATTATTTTTGAAAACTATATTTAATTATCATTATTATTAATATGTAATATATTTATGTTATAATATAAATATTAAAAAGATATAATATTAGATATTATTTTTAATGAAAATGAGTTTAAAACTATTAATTTTTTCATTATATGTGAGTACATTTAATATAATATTTATACAGTGAAACTATGTTTGTAAATTCTTGGATGATTCATTATTCCCCCATAAAAATAATTTCAACCTCATAATTCATTTTTCAGACTCTATAAAATTATGAATTTTCTTCATCAAAATTACGAAAATGAGAACTACTAAACTTCTAGACTCTATCTCTTAGATGATAACATCTAATCTCCATATGTTTCTAAATCATTTCTCTAAAAACAATTATAATGGACCGAACCCACCCTTCTTGGTTCAATGCATAAAAATGATTTGTTTTTTATAGTATAATCTAAATAAATAAACAACACTTAATACAGTCCATGAACATTTATCGATCTAGGTTATAAAACTTTAAATACCAGAAATAAAATATAAAAAACAATTGAACAAAAATATGTAAATAAAACCCTTCCTATTTTCTATCTCCTTAATGATATTCTACAAATCCTGTTAATATAATAAATAACATATGGGTGATCATTAAGAAATATCTTGAAAACATACAAAAGTGGACACTGGAAACATTGAAGGATTTCATAGGCCATCCTACATGATGGGGGATTGATTCACCCCACAATTACCAACATTAATTATTATTCTCATCTTCAAATATTATAGAAAAACTTTTTCAACTATCCGTACTTATGTATATAGATTTCCAATGGGGTATTTGTTTTAAAAACACAACTAAACATTAAATAAAAATACCCATATATTTGTATATAAATGTATAAATATAAACCGTTATTGAAAGTCCGTAGTTAGACCTGGATCACCTAATTTAATTTAATCTTGACTTTGTATATTTATATCTAAGGTTATTTAGAATCCATGTACCTAAAATTTCATTCATTATATCATAAAATTCCATTTTTTTATTTAGTTATGAAAAATTAAATGTTTATTCAATGATCATGTATATATACATATATATATATATATATATATATATGAAAACTATCATGAAAAAATAATTGGCAGATGGTCATAATCATGATTTATTTATGACATGTATATGACAAGGCAAAATTATGATATTCATGGTTTCTAATTCTTATATGAATAATATTTATTTAATCATAAAGAATTATATTATTTTTAGACATAGACATGAAAATTATATATGTATATATATATATATTCACTAATAACTACAAAATTTATTACATATAAAAACTATAATTTTGAAATAGTTCCTGTAAATATTTGAACACATATATAGATAATATAAACACGGAGGATTTTGAAAAAAATATAATATGAATAGATAATAAGTATTAAAACACGAGTATAATATGAGATAATTTATGTGTATTATATATATATATATATATATGTTTGATAAGAAAGAACATATTATGACATACATATAAATCATTAATTTGAATAAAAAATATAAATTTTCAGGTTATATAATTATTTTATTTGTAACAATTTGAATTGATATTAAATTAAATTGTTTCTTTAAAGAAAAATGAATAATACAAATATTAAATCCCGTTTATATTGTAAATATTTTCTTCTATAATAGAATAATTAATTATTCCATATTTATAAATGGAAAACTAAGATCGATATATAAAAATACACAACTGAAAGATATCGAATATCTAATTATTTTTGAAAAAATAGAAAATTATACATTTATATATATAGTCATTCAAATATATATATATATATATATACATCTCTCATTTTAAAAAAAATCTAATTTGAACAAAAAACATACAACCTTTCTAGTATTACATAATCCCAAAACATGTGGCTTTTCACCCTCTTTGTCACGACCCGTCATCGGGGCTCGTTCCGTTACTACCCCAAGCTCGCCTTCCATAGGCCTGGGGCAGGCGACTAGCCCAAAAGGTGTAAATATTGTTAAATAAAGAAGGCATTGAATTTATAAAAGTAAACAAACACAACAGAGTATGCAACAGAAGAAATCACTAGGTAACCCTGAATAAAAAAGTATGTACTGAAATGAAAGGTGCTGAAAATACAAGCCCAACAGTAAAGTAAAGTACAACTGAAAAGCTAGTACAACTGCAGTAAAGTAAAATACCAACCACTGAGTCTTCCTCTTGGAATCCCACCTGAAGGGTGGGTACAGATGAACATCGTAGTACCTCGGGTCCCGTCATCCGCTTTGTGTATTTCATGCCAATTAGTCCACCTCCGGGTATTGTTTATCTCCACAAGCGTCCACCTCGATTAGTGTTATCTGATTTCTGCATCCATCACAATGTAATACGGGCATAACCCGTGGTGGGGTGAGTATACGATACTCAATAGGGACCTAGAGACCCCCGAAAGTCCCCTAGAATCCATGAAATATAAAATACATAAGAAAGATACAATCACAATATATCAACCAATTATACTTAGGTATATGACCAAACAAATACCTAAGTTATCAATCACAGTTCGGCTCTAACTCTTGAGCCCAAGAACAACCCACTTCACACAGGAAAGAAATTCAAATACATCGATGATAATGATTGAATGTCAAGACTCATCTCACATAGGTATACATCCTTGATATAGATATAGAGATGATCAGATGTAGTAACTGATTCATCTAAGTTGTCAATCCCACGTAGGATACTAGACCAGCTATGCTGTCAGACCAACGTAGGATACTAGACCAACTACCCTGTCTGACCCACGTAGGATACTAGAACAGAAATCAAAATTTCGGACCCACATAGGATACAAGAATAGTATTCATCACTATCAAACCCACAGAGTATTAAAGTACAATATTCGTCGTCGAACCCACGTAGTATTCCAGTACGGGAGTCATTGCAGTTGCATCCCGCTCTAGGGTTCTCTCATACAACACACTCGATTCTGGGAGGGTCCACTTTTCGAGCCATGGGGTCGATAGAACAAATGTCACGAAGTCCAGAGTTGATGTATCCCAATGTTTTGTCTCAACTAAAGGAACCCAACGCGATAGACATCGCGTCAATCGGAAGCTTGGTCTGAGAGTTATTTTCTTTTCCGTTCCAGGGGCACGGTTGGAATTATGCTCATTCCAAACCCATCCATCTTCCAATTTCGTCCAAAAATCACTTAGAGAATCAAAATGTCACTGCCTCATCATTAGGGTCCTAGTGTCGCAGGTATAGCGTCTATCAGATACACGGTTGTGATGTCATTCGAATTTAAGAGAAATGGGCTTAGCCCGTCAAGCCCGGTGGGCTGGCGGGGCGGCCCATTCTGGCTTGGTGCGTCTGACCTGGCTAAGGGGTCGGTCTGGCCTGATAATGTGCAGCCCATCCCAGTGGGGCATGGCCCGACCCGTGGCAGGCGGCCCATCCCGGTGGTGCGCGACTCGGCCAAGCTGGCGTGGCCCAGCCAGGCCAGTTGTTGGTCGCGGCTCGGCCAACTGGCTGAGCGACACAGAGTAGGGGTGAAAAGACCTATGAATTCTCGAACCAGTGGCGATGAGAGGCGTAGCCCTCCTGTCCAGCCCGCCGAAGCCGGTCGGTCTTCCAGGCATGAGCAGCTTGCATGGTTGGGCCGCTGTCCTCCTGTGCGGCACATGCGGGTGCCGCGTCCTCCTCCTGCCCAGTTGGCTGACGAGCTGGCCGGTTTTCCCACTGAAGCGGGCCGTGGAGCGCGGTTCGTGGTCCTCCATAGCACGGAGACATGGGGCCCCTGGTTCCACCAGCATGGCCGGCTATGGCATGCAAATTGTTCTTCGACTGAGCATCTCACGGTTGCGGGCCACGAATCTTCCACACGCAGCTGGTGCACGGTGGTCGCCTTTGCTCATCTCCACCTCTTCCAACATTCCTCCATCACGAATAAAATCATGAAACATCAGAGGGTTTTCAGGCCATATCGTTCGGCCCGCACCCTCCACGTTAGGCGATATTAGTTGGACGAAGACATTCCAACAGATTCAACATTATCAAGATAATTTTATTCATGTAGAATCATACAAAACCCCTACCTTGATTTCAAGAGCAGAGCATGCCAACGAGTAACGAAAGACAAGCATCGCGGAGGTCGGGCGTCGCCGAAAAAGGATGTTTATTTCATTGACGTCGGGGTGTGTCCAAAGAAGAAGCATCGTTTGTGAATTCGCGTTCTTCGTCGGAGTTGTTCTTTGATGTTGAACGGGGTTCTTCATCGAAAGAATAACACTATTCTTCTATTTCTCCAGAGCTCTCCAAATGTTCTCCCAAAACAACGAGTGCCAAAAAAAATATCTAAGGCTATTATTTTATTCACACATGAATTTCAAAATTCAAACACTTTAATTAATAAATCTAAGAGTTCAATTCATTAATTAAAAGTTTTGGAAAAAATTAATGAGGGAGAGGGATTTTAATAGATCACATTAATTAGGGGGGGAGTTGTCAAATTAAATTAAGGGGGTGTTAATGGGGAGTTAATGGGAAGTTGAAATGTTAGGGGTTCGTGTCGGCCCCACCTCACATTATCCTCTCATGGGAGGTTATGCGGTTGTGGTCCACACCTATAACTTCCCCTTGTAGGATATAACTACCAATATATAAATTAAATATTGTACAACAATTTTATTTAATTAATTATAAATCCCCGAAAAATTAAATTTCATCCACATAAAACACAACTATTGTAAAGGTACCCATAAGAAAATAATGGCACCATGAGTTCATTAGTGGCCTCGGATTTCAATTCTGAGCACCAGTTAAAAAGATAGAAAAAACCACATGTACATTTACTGAGTGTACCTGAAGAAAAATTCAGAAAATGATTCTGGGCACACCGGGCCTCGGAATCAGGTGCTGTTAGAAAATGCAGACTCGAAAAATTCCACGGAATTATGAAATAAAATCCTTGAAATTTCAAGGTCTTTACATTACTCTCACCTTAGTTCTTTAAATCACTGTAATGATAAAATGCACACTAGTGAAACAAATGGTGGAACTGAACACGCATCTGAGCCTCCCGCTCCCATGTGCTCTCCTTGAGGTTCCCATGCTGCCAGCGAATGTGAACCAGAGGAATCGACCATCCACATAGGACCTGGTCCTGTCGATCCTCGATCTCAACTAGGATCTCTGTAAATGTCTCCCCATAATCAATGTCCAGCTCCCCATGATCGATGATGCGGGTCAGGTCATACACGTATATCCTCAACTAAGATACGTGGAAGACGTCATGAACCCGGTGCAACTGAGGTGGAAGGGCTAGGCGTTAAGCCACCTCGCCTACTATTATAAGGACCTGGAAAGGTCCGATGAAAGAAGGATATAACTTGACAACCTGGCCAAATCACAGTGGACCTCATCGACGTGAGACCCATAAGAAGACGTGGCCGCCATCCTCGAACTCCAGTGGTATCCGTCTCCGATCAGCATAGGACATATGTCTATTATGTGTAGTCTTTATCCACTCCTGGATAATTTTCACCTTCTCCGTCATAGCCTGAACCATTTATGGTCCTACAAGTGCTGACTCCCAAGGGTCATTACAGCACAGAGGTGATATGCAAAGTCGTCCGTACAATGCCTCGTATGGTTCCATCCCGATGGTGGAGTAGTATCTTTTTTGATATGAAAACACCACCAAGGGTAAATGATCCTCCCAACTGTGAACAAATTCAAGGACACATGCACGGAGAATGTCCTCGAGAGTCTAAATGGTCCTCTCTATCTAGTCGTCCATCTGAGGTTGGAAGGCGGTGCTCAGAAATAGCTGCATCCCAAAAGCCTCTTGTAACCCCTTCCATATCCGGGATGTGAAATAAGTATCACAATCAGAAATGATAGATGATGGCACGCCATTTAGTTATACGATATCATGAATTTAGAGGCTTCCCGATCTCTCTAATGAGCCCTACTCTATGATCGGCAAGATGTTGGATGACTTGGTGAGTCGGTCTATGATCACCTCGATAGAGTTGTGCCCTCTGGATGTACGTGGAAGCCCCATCCCCAAATCCATGGATATCTCTTCCTACTTCCACTCTGGGACCTCTAAGTGTTGTACCAAGCCTACTGGTAGCTGGTGATCTACCTCCACTTGCAGACATGTGGGGCATCATGAAACAAACTCTACTAAAACCATCTTCATACCCGGCCACTAGTGCTATCGTCTAGGGGCCTGATACATTTTTGCCACTCCTGGATGTAATACTAGAGGGGATGTGTGAAACTCCCTCACAAATTCCTCTTGTAGTGCAACTAGTACCATAGTACTTCCCCTGAATATGATTATGTGCTCTCCTCCTTCAGAAAATCCATCAGGTGCCTGCCCTAAGGATATATGAGTATGTCGTGTCTCACAGTCAATGCCCCCACGTTGTGACTCCCTGACTCGCTGAAGTAGTGGATGAGTGACTATGATATACTAAAGAAATGTTGATCTATCTAAATCCATAAAGGATATATGCAGCGCTGCTAGATGCTTCGTCGCCTCTCCTATAATCTGAATGCCATATCTCATGATGAGATCATCTACTACAATGTTCCCCTTCACAGGAGTATGGACTATCACAAAGTTATAGTCCTGGAGGAACTCGAGACATCACCGCTGTCTTAGGTGAGGGTCCTTTTGAGAGAAGATGTACCTGAGACTCTGGTGGTCAGAGTATACTATAAATCGCTCGCCCATTAGATAGTGTCTCTACATCATCAAGGCGATGACCACTGCTGCTAACTCCAGTTCATGAGTATCATAGATCTGTTCGTGTTGTCTCAGGTGAAGAGAACCATAAGCAATAAATGCTATCTCTTACATCAGGACACACTCGAGTCTGGTCCCTGATGTGTCATAGTACACTACGTACCCAACACCCTCCTCTCGTAGCCTCAAAATAGGCGCACGAGTCAACCTCTTCATCAGCTCCTAAAATCTCTGTTGACATATATCTGACCACACGAATGGTTTCCCCTTCTTTTTCAAGGATGAAAGTAGTGCTCTAACCCTGGAGATGTCTGTCACTAATCTACGACAGTACACAGCCAGTCCTAGGAAAATCTGCACCACTGTCACGCTTCTGGGTGGCTCCCATGAATGTATTGCCTCGATCATCTCTGGATCCACTGCGACTCCATCCATTGAGATGAAGTGTCCAAAAAATTGAACCTCTCGAATAAAAAACTGGAACTTACAGAGATTACAATAAAGCTGGTGCTCTCAGATTGTTTCCAGTACAACCCACAAGTGGTAGGCATGCCTCTCCTCAGTAGTCGAGTAAATCATTATGTCATCAATGAAAACTAGGACAAATTTATCATGGTAAGGCAGGATGATCTAGTTCATGGGACTCGTGTACACCACTGGAGCATTGGTTATGCCGAAGGTCATAACAATGAACTCGTAGTGGCCATAGCGACACCTTAAGGAAGTCTTCTACACATCCTCAACTCAAACTCTGATCTGGTGATAACCTGACCTAATGTCTATCTTCGAGACCCATCGTGCTCCATTGAGCTGATCAAAGATGTCATCAATCCTCTGGAGGTGGTACTTGTTCTTCACAGTCAACTGATTCAGGCGACAGTAGTCAACACACAGTCACAATCTCTCCTCTACCTTCTTGGAAAACAAAATCGGAGATTCCCAAGGTGAAACACTGGGTCAGATAAATCCCTTCCCTTGCAAGTCCTCTAGTTGTACCCACTGTTCACGATGCTCGGAAAGATCCATTTTATATGTTGGAGTAGATATCAGTGATGTCCTGGGGAACAGTTCTCTGTAGAAGTATACCTCCTTGTGAGGATGTAGTCCTAGAACATCATTAGAAAAAACATCTGCATACTGATCCACCACAATAGGATAACTCAGACTCCACACATCAACCGCTCCGAGGATGAGACTTGCCAACTGATTTGTGATCGGTTGCCCTCTCTTCTACGTAATAACATGATGTGCTGAAAAGGCTCCCTTATCACCGGTGAAGGTGAACATACTCCCATCTGTGTGGACACAACACACTTTGTGCCTAATACAAACGATTTGAGCATGGAATGTAGATAGCCAATCCATAACCAATATGACGTCGTAAGGCATTGACGCCGCTACAAGAAGATCACATCCGAAGCAATCGCCTCCAAGAGTAAGATCACACTGCCAACACCAGTGCATAATGTTCGAGTCTGCTCCGGTAGGAGTCTCTAGCCATAAGGATTGATCCAACGGCTCCATAAGAATCTCTGAGCTCCGAACAAGGGTAGAGGAAATAATAGAATGACTTGTACATGTGTCTCTATGTATAGAAAAAAGGGTGTAGTAGACATAAATAGTACCTCGAATTATCTCAGGGGAGATGTGGTCATAGGCTTTGTCTACCTAGAGCTGATCCTGCCTATGTCCGCCATCTCCTTGTGGTCGGGGTGGAACTCCTGTTGGTGGTGGTGGTGGTGGTAGAGCCTCAGAACGTCGTCCACCACCCGCTACTCAGCCAGATCCTCTGCCTCATCCACCTGCTCTGGGAAGACCGCCACAGTCAAACCACTTCCTCTGAATAGGAGGTCCCTCTACTATCTGCTACATGTTTTCTTGGAGGGTCAGGCAGTCTCGAGCCATGTGAACTTGCTCGATGCAAGATAGCACTTCCTGCTCCTCGTATAGCTGGCTCTTTTCCCTGTGCACTGCCCAACCAAACTTGTATCCTGTGTTCGCTCAACTTATGGTCTATTCCCCTTGGACCTCTATATCATCTATCTACTTCCGAATATAGAAGACTCCACTATGGGTCACCCTGTGGTGTCTCTCGCTACATGTGTTGTCTTAGCGAGAAAACTCTCTATAAGAAGGGTTCTCTCCAGTACTCCTGCCTTCATCGGAATGCGGAGGGAGATCATCGAAGCCCTGATCTCATGTCTGATTCCCTGGTCAATGGATTTGGCCCTGAAAAATGTGTCTCGTACCATGTCCGTCGAGTAGAATGAGATGTCGGTAAACCTCACTGAGTACTAAGAAAATGTCATGATGCCCAACTGTAGATTAGGAAACTCTTGAATCTGCACAGCACGAAGGGTGGATGGAATAAACTCTGACGGGAAAAGGATCTTGATGTCCATCTAGAGTAATTATGCCTCATCATGTACCTGGGGAAACACACTCCACCATCTACCTGCTTATGCATGTAGGAGACTCGCGACAAGGATCACCATGTGATCAGATGGTGTCCCTACCAATCTGAAAACACTGACGACAGCCTACAAACATTCCTCAGCTGCCTGAGGATCCGTCTCTCCATGGAACCTGGGAAGCCACTATCAGTAGAACTCATTAAACGCACTCAGGAAGCGTGCACTCTTTGCTGTTGGGGCTGGTGGTATTGGTGGCCCAGCGGGTAGTGGTACCTCTGGTGCCTCCCCTATGATGGGGCCTTGCACTAAGGCCTTGTCGCTCGGTGGGCTTCCATCTCGTATGAAACTTGGAACCCTAGCTGGATGACTTTATGGGGCCATCCTGAAAAGAAACAGGCGTGCCATGGTCAAACAATATACCTAGTGAGATGACAAAAAGTAATTACAATGAATAAATTTCAAAGGAAACACACACATAATAAGTGTTTTCGTGCACTAAGTCAGAAATCAGAGGTCAAGGTCCTGGTGTATGGATACATCGGCCACCGTACCAACACTGAACTCTCTGGACTGAAAACCACACTCAATACTCTTAACACTATTGCTTCACAGAAAAGAATGATCAGGGTCTTGAGTTCTGTGATAGATCCAACTCCTTTGATACTAATTTGTGACAACCCTTCCTCGGGGCCTGTGTCGTGACTACACCAAGCCCTCCTTCCATAGGCTAGGGGATGGCGTCTAGCACTAAAGGCATAAATCCTGATAAGTAGAGAAGGAATTGCCATTATAAATGTAACCAAACACAATAGAGTACAAAACAAAAGAATGAACTAAGAAACATTGAAAACAAACGTAAGTGCTGATAGGAAAGGGGCCGAAAATACAAGACCAATAGTAAAGTAAAGTACAACTGAAAAGCTAGTACAACTGCAAAAAAATAAAATAGCAACCACTGAGTCATCCTCCGGGAATCCCACCTGATGGGTGGGATCAGATGGCCTCCTCAACACCTCAGGTCTGGTCGTCCGCTCTGTGTACGTCATGGCAAGTGGTCCACCTATGGGTACCATCCAACTCCACAAGCCTCCACCTCGATCAGTGGTGTCTGTCGTCTGCATCCAACACAATGAAGTGCGGGCATAGACAATGCATGGGTGAGTATACGATACTTAGTAGGGACCCCAAGAACCCCTGAGGTCTTCCAGAATCCACGAAGGATAAACCACAGAAGAAACATAAAATCAAGAATTATCTACCAACTCTACATAGGTATATGCCCATACATATACCTAACTTATCCATCATAGTTCATCTCCATCTCTCAAGCCAATGCACTACCTAGTCCACACATGAAAGCAATTCAATCACATCAATGATAATTATTGATATTCAAGACTTAGCTCACACATTTATACATCTTTTGTATAGCGATAGAGATTATCAGATGAAGTCACTCATTCATATAAGCTGTCGGACCCACGTAGGATACTAGAACAACTAATCTGTTGGACCCACGTAGGATACTAGAACAGAAGATAAACTATCGGACCCATGTAGGATAAACAAATAGTAGTCATCACTGTCGAACCCATGAAGGATTCAAGTACAGTTATCATAGTCGTCAAACCCACGGAGGGTTCCAGTACGGTAGTTGTTGTAGTTGCAGTAAGCTCTAGGGTTTCCACACAAAACACGCTCGATTCCAGGAGGTTCAGCTCTTCAAGACATGAGGTCGATACATCAACTATCACGAATTCCAGAGTTTATGTATCCCAAAGTTCCGTCTCTAGAAAAGGAACCCAACACGACACACAACGCGTCAATCAGACGCCTGGTCTGAGTGTTATTGGTTTTTCTGTTCTAGGGGCCCGGTTCGAATTACACTCATTCCATACCCGGCCGTTATCCAAGGTCGTCCAAAACTGACATAGAGTATTGCAAGGGGACCACCTCATCGCAAGGGTCCCAGTGATTCATAAAGAGAGTCGGTCGGATGCACGGTCATGAAGTTATTCTCATTTAAGAGAAAGAGGCCTTGCCCGTCAAGTCCGGTGGGCTGGCCGGTCGGCCCGTTCTGGCTCGGTAGGTCAGACCATCCTAAGCGGTTGGCCCGGCCCGATAATGCGCAGAACGACCCGAGAGTGGGGGGGGGGGGGGATGGCAGGAGGCCCGACCCACACAAGGGAATGGCCCGACCCAGCTGGTGCGACCCAACCTGCCGCTGGTCACGGCACGACCAGCTGTTTTCCGTGGCTCGGCCAGCTAGATAAGTGATGCAGAGCGAGGGGGGTGACTTCCCAAACCGGGGGTGCCGAGCGGCACCTCCCTCTTGTCCGGCCGGCTGAACCCAGCCGGTCTTCTCAGTGAGAGAGGCCAGTGTGGGAGGGCCAATGGTCTCCCATGCGGAACCTGCGGGTGCCGCGGCCTCCTCCACCCATGTTGGCCTACGAGCCAGCCCGTTCACCCGCCAAAGTGGCCCGCGGAGCATGTGGCGCGGTCCTACGCAGCGCGGCACCATGGGGCACCGTAGTTCCTCCAGCCTGGCCAGCTATGGCCGGCCATATCTTCTTCTGCAGATCTGCACGTGGCCGTCGCATGGACACACCCTTCGCTCGCCACCGCCTCTTCCAACACACCTCCATCGGGAATAAAATCATGAAACATCGGAGGGTCGTTCGACCTTGTTCGTTCGGCCCACACCCTCCGTGTTAGATGGTAGCAGTTGGCCGAAGACATTCCAACAGGTTCAACATGAACGAGATAATTTTATTATCATAGAATTATTCAAAACCCATACCTCGATTTCAAGAGAGGATCATACCAACGAGTCATGGAAGACAAGCTTCGCGGAGTTCAGGCATCGCAGAAAAATGATGTCAATTTCGTTGATGTCTTGGTGCATCCAAAGAAGAAGCATCGTGGGTGACTTCGCGTTCTCCGTCAGAGTTGTTCTTCATTGAATAACGGTGTACTTCATCAAAATAATAACACTATTCTTTTATTGCTCCAGAGCTCTCCCAATGTTCTCCCAACACAACTTGTGCCAAAAAAATATTAGCTAGGACTTTATTTTATTCACAAATGAATTTCAAAATTCAAACAATTTAATTACTTAATTGGAGAGTTCAAATAATTAATTGAAAGTGTTGAAAATATTATTGGGAGAGAGGGAGGTGAAGAGATCACAAAAATTAAAGGGGGAGTTGTCATATTAATTAAAGGGGGTGTTAATTGGGAGTTAAGGGAAGCTGAAATGTTAGGGGTTCGTGTGGACACCACCTTACATTATCCTCTCATGGAAGCTTATGTGAGTGTGGGCCCCACCTATAACATCCCCTTGTAGGATATAACTACCAAATTTAAATAAAATTGTGTTCATAAATTATATTCAATTAATTATAAGTCCCACAAAAAAATTACTTTCAACCGCATAAAACGCAACTGCGGTAATGGTCCCCTAAAGCGAATACGGGCGCTGCAAGTTCATCGGTGTCCTCAGATTTCAATTCCGAGCACCAGTTCAAAAAAGAGAAAATCCCGCACATACGTTTCCTGAACGTACCTGAACAAAAAATTAGAAAATGATTCCGGGCACACCGGGCCTCAGAATCAGGTGCCATCAGAAACCTCATACTTGTAAAATTCCAATGAATTAAGAAAAAAAAATTTCTTGAAATTTCCAGGTCTTTACAATCTTCATAAGTATTCAAATTGAAAATTGGTTCTTCTAATTTTATTTAATAATTATATTATATTAATGAAAATAAAAGGATATTTTATAAAAAGGTGTAATATAAGAAATTGATGGAACTGGGAACCAGTATAGGCTTTCATAAATTCATCATAATGATATGTTGAAAAATGTAGTGCAAGATGAATATTCATAGTTATATTAACTAAAGAAAACCAGCATTTCAATGATAGATGCAATTTAAAATGATTACTACTAGAACATTTAAATCAAAATCTGGGGACCAATTTTGAAAATATTTTCAATTTCTAAAATCAAGTAGAAATATTCAAATAGAATATTTTTTACTCAATACATTAATAGTAGTAGAAAATGAAATGAAAAACATCCGTGTTATACCAAACATAAAATCATAAAAATAAAACAAGGAAAGACAACAAATAACTGAGATATGAAAAAACCCATTTATGATGCATGACATTTAGAAACCCTTGTAGGTTCTCGTACCACACTCAGATAGTAGCAGAACTCCTTATCCTTGTTCGAACCTCTATCGCCAACTGAACTAAATGCCAGATGAATCCATCATGTCGATCAATCATCGATGGATCGAGCTCACTGCCTTACATCAGTTATGGCTCGACTGGATTGCAGCTCCCACCTAGATGAATTGAACCACTCCTCAGCCTCCCATGGCCCTACTGCTCGACTTCGCTACCCTAAAACAATACTCGCACTCCTTATCCCCGTTTGAATGGACAACCACACTCAAAAATTTATTTTTGTTTTTAATTTATTTATGTTTTTTATAAATTCATTTTCAATTTTTATATCACATATCAATTTCAATAAATAAAAAAATTATAAAATTGAATAATTACAAATTATATGAGTTTAATTTAAACATTATATTAATTCTACTCAAAATTAAAAATTTTAAAAAACAATATTTATAATAGTAATAATTTTATAAAAATAATATAATCCTAATTAATAATTTAAAACAAAAAGTTCCGATTTTCAATTTTTTGTAAATAAGAATTTATAAAAAAATGTAATTATATTCCTATATTTATTATTCTTTATTTATAAGAAGTAAATTTTATTTATTTATAATATTTAATTAAATAACCATATTATAGATTAAATTTTGTTATTCAGATTCCCTTTTCATATTTTTATTTTCCAAAAATAATAACAGTAATAATATTAATCAAATATCAATTTTAATAATATATCAACATAATATAATTTTTTTCAAAATAAATTCTTATATAATAAATAATAATTATGATTATTTATTTATTATTATTATAATTAAATAATAATAATATTAATTAAAACAAAAAATTTTAGTACTTAATTTTTTTTAAAAATCATAATGTTAATTAATATTGTATTAATTATAAATTAATACATTTATTGTGATATATATATATATATATATATTTGAAATTATTGTATGCTTCACATGATCTTTCACAATTGATAATATATGAGGAAGGGTTACATGTGTGTAAGAGGACTATATTCTGTGTAATACTTATCTTCTCCAAACCCTAGAGGATACCGTAGAGTTGGATTGAAGCTATGAGTTTATCCATGGAATCAATGTGTAGTTGTTTCTTCCTGAAAATTATATATTCAATTTACATGCCTAAAATACATCCATCAGATTCAATTTAAACCTTTAATCTGATAAAAATAGGATGATCATGTCATGGTTTGCGCTTTTCGGCCATCATTTACCGGAGAATGGCCACTAGTGAAGAGTCTTTTCTTGAATTTATGATAAGCATGATGCCACACCTCAGTACCTTCAATTTTTTACATCAAATAACCTAAAATATCATCCACTCTTTACTAATATCTCAAATTCTGACTCGTTTCATTGATCCACAAAATTTTTGCAAAACCTATATTAATTCGGGGGTCCAATTCGGCTTGATACCACCCAGAAATTTTTGAACTGGGTCTATGGGGTCCAACAAGTGATAAATGCAAAGAAAATGGGGGAAAAGAAAAAGAATTTTTTTTAAATGATTGAAACTATGATTTCATTGTAATTTAATCAATCATGTGGATCATATAGTAAGAAAACAATTTGAATGAAATAAATTTCACGACATGGGTGTATGAAATTTTCCAAAAATTTTCACAGATCCATGAAGAAGGATGTATGATATTATATAATTAATTAAGGGGACAAAAATACAAATTATGTGTCCTAGATAAATTATTAAAAATTTATTATGATGAACACAACCCCCAATGACCAAGGGGTACCATTTTATTCACTTTTCTTGATCTTCTATAATTTATTTTTTCAACGTCATCTGATGTGATCCACAAATATTGGAGGAAGTTTGTTCTATGGAATTCACCCATTGTTCAACCATCATACCCTAGAATTTTCAACCTAGAGATCTTATTATAGGATTATCCATAGTACTGAAATGATTTACGATAATTAATAAAATAATTAATTATTTCATATAATGTACCACATATGAGAATAGAGTTTTAATGCACCACATCGAACCATTTAATGATGCAAATAAGGTAATGATCATGAGCCTGACAAAAACATGGTCTTGGATTTCTAATACAAGATTTTATATTGGAGTTATCTCATTTCCATTGAGGTATTGTGCATTGCATAATATAAGATATATTTTTTATTCATTTAAAATTAATACTTCATACACAAGGAATCAAAATCACACAATGACATAGTGAATATCACTCGAAATAAATTTAGTAACATTTAAATGTCTTAAAAGGAAATAATCAAGTCTCTAAAATATATGACTAATATATTCATGGAACATAAAAATAATATCAAATTATATTAACATTAATATTTTTTATGAAATTTATTTAATAATTATTTTAATTAAGAATAATTCTAATGGTGTATCACGTCTATTTGAAGAATTTATTTTATAACTAAAAATTAGAAAAAACATATTATAGTGATAAATATATATTTCAATTATTATTTATAAATAGTCATTAAATTTATTTTTCCATATTATATAATATTATTGATATTAATAGTAAAATATTAATATTATTTTCATTGAATATCACTAAAATGTTATAAATGTAAAAATAATTTCTTAATGTAATAAGAAGTCATATGTTTTATGTTTGAAAATTTATGGATTAAATATAATCCTTAAATTAAATTAAGTCAACCTTTTTTAATTTTAAAATTATTCATCACATTTTTTCGTACCATAATGTCCCAATTTAAGCTTATAGTGGTGAAAATTAATTTTTAAGGTTATTATTCATAATAACAATAAATAATGATGACCAATTTACCAAATTTGGACACCCTTTTTCCTAATAAAGAATCCAATTTTCAATATTCAATTTCAATAAGTGTTAGAAATTTCATTTTTATGAATACAAAATATGTAACCCTTATAGTGGTGACATTTATTTATTAAAGTTGTTATTCATAATGACCAGATATAAAGACGATGAATTTAATAAATTTTGACATCCTGATTTTAAATATGGAAACCAATTTTAGATATTTGATTTAAATAATTCATAGAATCTATATTATCATTAATATGAAAAATGTAATGGGAAGTAGTTTAATATAAAAATACAATTTTAAGAATAATAATATGAATTTATAAAAAATGAAAAGAAAATAATTTAAATGTCTTTATTTGAACCATTTATAATATAAATTTACCAAATATTATTTCAAACTATTTTTTTTCAAATAGAACATTGTAAAATTTTCAAAAAAAAGTTTATTTTCAATAAAATATTTTTTTAATATTTATTGAGAAATCATTATATCAAGAAAAATAAAAAACAATTCTCCTTAGGATAATTATTATATAATGATATCAAAAATGAAATTTATTTTAAAAAATAAATTTTAAAATTATTGAATAAAAGTTACAATTATATTATCCCATTTAAAAATGTAAAAAACATTTTTTCAGAAAACTATTTTTGAAGAATAAACTTTATATAATAAAATATTGACTTTTTTCCATTCACAATAAATAATCAATTTTTTTGGGTATGTAATTTTTATATATTTCATAATGTGGTAATTTTATATTCATAATCTCAAATTTAGTTTGAATGTTATAGTTTCAAAATTTAAACAGTAATATTTTTTGGTCCATTTAGGCTATGTGTTGTGTGTTCTATTTTCTATTGAACACAATGTTCATTTAAAAATAAATTGATATAACAATCTTCCCTCTTAAAAACTCCATATAAATTTTCATCAATATTTCTTTGGATAAAATGATGGTTGTTTTTATCATTATACCCTTCGTTTCCCACATTCCATCTTATATTCTATGATTTCTATAATGTACCTTTACAAGTATTGTCATCTAACTCCTCAAAACGTCCATTATAGTGTCATGAATCAACACACACCATTCATATTATAAATTATTGTTTTCCAATTTGATTTCCTCATCATTGATACCTTGCATTGGTTTTGGAATATAAATACCAGATATAGTGATATAGAACACATGATTCACTTTTGAGATACAAAATATAATTACTAGTAAAAAAATAAATAACTATAATTTCTTCCATCATTTAAAATTGAATGACATACAAGGGGTTTTGTTTTCCCTTAATATCAAACATTATTACACATTTATATGGAGAAATAGTTAATAAAACATGGACTATTACTTGAAATTCAAAATCATTCATTCAGTTATCTAAAAAACTCTTTTTCCTTCATTGAGATACTTATATATGATTTTAATTAGAATTTCAATTTTGATATTATTTCTTCCACATGTTATATAATCAAATGTTTTATTTCACAAACCACATCAAAGAATTTAGTTTAATGGGTATATATTCATATAAAGCTTCATAAATCACTATTTGAATAAATTAATGGATCATTTTTATAGTAAAACTATATAAATTGTAAATACAGATTCCAAAAACCCTAAATGTCATATGATGATGACCTCAAATTTTTTCCAACGTTTGAATAGTCCATTCCAACTCTCCATTATTTTTATATGTATAATCATTTCCTATATAAATCCATGTACCATGGGAATTTTTATGACTTTTTATGAGTTTTATTATTAATATTTGATCATGATGAGAAAAACATAAAAGGGGGCACCAGTTGTTTTAAAAAATCATTAATAGAGTCTTTAATGACAGAAAAAAGATAGAATGTTCCCCATGAAATATAATCGTGAACATTTGGAATGATAAATGAAAAAAGCATAATATTATCATTCGTTCAAGGAGTATTTTTTAAAATAGTAAAAAATTATATAGTAAAATTTATCCAATTTATAAACAGTAATTGAAATATGTTTCACAAGTCTTCTATAATATTTTCTCATATAATTAACATGATGAGAAACTAATCATATGGACACGTAAGGAGGATGTTCTGAAATCATTTTTTTTAACAAAAAATGATACTTTATATACATATACATCATGGTAAAACCAAGGAATATTGAGAAATTAGATATATGAACATCATATAATAATTTCCTTATCAGATCATATATACATGGAACATCTAGCCTCATTACAAATATAAAATTGAAATCATTATACGTATTGAATTCCAATTCATATCACAAATAAATTTTATTTTCCAAGAAAATGTGTACTCTATGGGCTGGGAACAGTTTGACTTTTCTAGTAATTATGAATTGGAACAATTTCAAACCTGAATTCTTTTCCCCTTCTTTAATAATACACATATCTGTCTTTAATATATCGATAAATAATAGATCCCAATAAATCCTCATGTTGGTCATGAAATCATGATCGATTCTTCTTAATTCACACATTATATTATTTTTTATTCTCTTAGAGGTGGTGTTTTAAAAAATCATAAACCTTGTTTTTCACAATCTATCTCCTTAACTTATATTAATATTTATATATGATAAGTTCCATTATATTATATTTTTGGTAAATTTATATATATCAATTATCATTATAGATATAAGTTTTCATTATATTCGAAGAAACTAATATTGATATAAACTCACTTCCATGAGTTTTAATCTTCTATTGATGATTATTTATCTTCCTTGATGATTATGAATTAGCATTATGATTCAATATATAAATAAAACTAAGTCCCTTCATAAATGAATCACTATGTATCATAATAAAAATCATTAACTAATAGAATATTAAAATTTTAATCATTCAAAAAAACATTATTAAGAATAAAATACATTATACATATTCAATTTTACATATAAAAATAAACACTTTACTAGTAATCATGAAAAAAACGTTTGTCAGTCAGTCAATATTTTGAACAAAATAGTGATTTAAAACACAGAAACTAATGAAACTATCTACCAAAGCTCTATTAATTGTTGTTGGTCTTTAATTTACTATATTTTTCATTGTAGAATAAATTTATATTACATATTAATAGATAACATATCCAACAAAATAAATATTTTCAATCTGAAATTCAATATAATTATTTTGTTATATAACTAATTTTCTCTCAAAATCATAAGAATGATCCTCTAGTGATCGTTGTAATCCTCAAAAATATTATATTATACCATCATATCATGAATAATAACATCAAAAAAATAATTCAAATATTCATTGAATATTTTTTTAATTATATAAATAAATATTGAGTGAACAATAGTCAATCCAAATGAAATTACCTAAAAATCATAATTTCCTTACCACATTTGGGATTCTACGTCCGAAATGTGTTCCTTATTTTCTAATTTTCAATAATAACCAAAATTAAGGTCAATAACTAGAAAAATATTATAATCAATAAAAATGATCAATTAAATCCAAAATATGAGTAATATGATAGTTTTTATTTATTATAATATAATTTATCTACGTAATATAAAAGTATATCTTCATTGATTCCTCATTCATGGTAATGATAATAACATGGGATACTAAAGGGGGAACTGTTATCCATATAAATAACGTTTCAAATACATATTATTTTCTTGAACATACCTGATTCAATATTTTGGATTATATTTGGTATATTTGATATAGGTATTTCATATTGAGTTATATGAATGGAATACTAAAAATTTACATTCTCAGGGAAGTCCTCGAAATTTCTAAGGATGTACATGAATTAATTACTAATAATAGGCATATCCACAACATGTATTTCAAAATTTTCATCAACATTTCATGTCTTCTCTTCCCCGAACACAAATAAAACTCATTAAAATGACATAACATAGGTAGATCATAACCTAATTGAAATAGTTTCTCCACTGTAATTATAATAAAATATATAAATTTATTATGGATAAAATTTTAATTGTATATTTAGAAATATGATATATTATATTATATAGTAGAACATATGCCAAATATCATATAAAAATAAACAATATAAATAATAATAATTTCTATAAATAGGGAATGTGTATGTGTCATAATGTGATCTAACGTACACAACATTTTATGTTGAGATTACCACTTTGTTTATTGACTAACAACTCCATACTTATGGTTCTATGGAAATATAAATTCTAATGAAAAACATAAGAGATATAATAGTGTAAAAAAATTGTGATAGATAAATCATTAGTTAAATTTGAGGCTATGATTGATGTTTGTGCACCAACGTATTTGGGAACATCAAAATCAAATATAATTATCACATAAACCTATCCTTCTCCCATTATCCCCTCCTATAGTATATTTTATTGAAATTTGTTGAATTAGTGTTAACAATTATTGATTAATATCTAGTTATATAACTATATATAATTTATTTCTTCGTAACCGTACATTAATTAACCAAATAACCTATATCTCCATACGTGTAACAAACTTCCATTTCCTTCTTACATTTTCTAATGTACTTCGTCTAAAAAAATTAAAAAGAAGGTAATTTCCTTATTCCCCTCTTATTCAATGTTGATATAACTTTTTATAGGACTTCATATGACCAATTTTTCATTTCATTTACCTTAATAATATATGATCTATAATATTACTTGTTTTATTTAATGGAACAAAATACTATTTATAATATAGTAAAAAAATTTGAGATTCATGTTCGCTTTTGAGGGTTAGATAAAGATAATAAACTAATTTTTAAATACAATCACCTATATTTTATACATAATACATATATAAATTGGATATTATTCTAAAGATAACCTCATGTTATAAAATACATTATTAGTGATTTTAATTATGTTAATGATCATTATATTTTGATATAATTATCAATGATCATGATGGAAATATTAATCCATGAATGTTACTTTTAAATATATCTTCTCTATATGTAATATTATTTCTTCTACCTTAGTGTTCTAGATCAACATCAACCATTCATAACAATCACCTCTAAGAAAATATACTTCATGAATAACCTTTTCCATTTCATTATATCATAATGAGTAAACCTTACTTTCAAGGGATCAAATCAAATGATCAGATACCACTAGAGTAGCATTTCCCCAAAAATGATGAGGGACCTTTCAGATGAATTAATCCAGAATAGGGGTAAAATTCAATTTAACATCATGTTTTATATTTTTTTGTTTATTAGACATTATATGGAACTCATAACCTAATATGGTCATAATATACTTAGTTATAACACCAAAATTATTGGATTGATCTATGGGAAAATCCTTATATTGACCATGAGTATTGAATATATTTCATCCATTTGGAAAATTAACTAAAAAAATATTGAGTATTATTATATATAATCATTATAAATTTTTTCCTAAAAAATACATCATACATTAATGGGGTTTAAACAAACATAATCATAATCATAAATGTCATTTTATTATCACATATTTAAAATATAATTTCATTTTAGTCTAATGAAAATCAAATTATTCCAACCATAACAACCACATATCAAGTTACCCAAAGTTGTTTTATAATTTTTTAAATTTTCATATATGTAAGGGATATCATTCTAAATAACTAATCATTTTTGTGTTATTATGGAACTAGATATATACATGACACCCATTTTAGATTAGAAGTAAAATATGAAACATTTCCATTGAAAATATTCTTGATCCATCAATCTCATTTTAAAGTATATTATTTATATAAAAAGTCCATTAAAAAAATAAATGGCCAAAAGTTTTTCTCAGTAATTGGTACATAAATTAGACTCTATAGTTAGTAAATAAGGCATAATCGATATGGTTATAAATGTAAATAGAAAATTATTTTGTTTATATTTTTTTCATTAAATGAATTCATGTAAAATATCAATAAATTAATATGATAGAGAATAATAATATTTGAATTAGAAATAAATAGATATCATTTTATCAAAAATCATGATCCTATACATCAATATATTTCAACTTTAAAAACCATATTTCATTATAGTTTAATACTATGGGTAAATTACCATTTAATTTAGCTAATTAATTTGACTCGTGGGACATGTTGATTCATCATGGGGTATATAATTATTTGATTCTCTAGTCACATCATGTCCAATAGATTCATATTTAATCAAAATAGACTCTTTATTTCATGTAATACATGAGTTAGAAAAAAATATCTTTATAGATTAATGAATATAGAATATTCTTATTCATCTAGTTAATTATGTAACTTTAAATGTAAAACATCATATGTAAAAAATAGTATATGGTCATGAAAATTTCCATAAACATCAAAAAAAACTAATAAGTAATTAAAGTTAAATATATGTTTCATTTATCATAATATTTGAAGGTTTCAATAGTATATTAATAACCTCACAATTTAATAATTACCTTATAGTAATCAGAAGTAATTTTTTATTAGATAAATTGATTTATTTTGGAGAGTTGAATAATAATTGTTTTTTAAAAATATTTTTATTCATTTAATATTATTTAATATATCATAAATATTGTATACTGTTGATGGTGGTGGAATGTTCAATTAAATTTTTATTAATTAAAAAAATACTTTTCAGAATTTTTTAATTGAAATTAGAAAATAAACCATTTTGGTAAATTATTTGAATGTCTATTTTCATACCATGTGACATGTAAATTAAAAAAAATAACCTTCAGAAATAATATTTTTTTTAAACAAATTAACATTCCAATTTTTGTTTTTGGAAAATATCAGATATTGATGGAATATATACATAATGAGGATGATAAATAAGATCATAATTTATATAAAACGTTCATTTTGAATAATTAAATTTAATTAAATCATATCTAATCATGACTAATAATATAATAATGTTATATATCTCTATGGGTAGTATATAAGTATCACCTTGAGATTTTCGAAGAGAAATGTTTTTATTAATAGTGAACACAACACACAACACCAAAAAATGAAGGCAAAGTTACACCATGAGTCATTACGATATATATATATATATCAGAATAATTAAATCTCTTCAACAACATTTCAAAAATCAACCCACTATATAAATGAACTATAATATTGAATAACATTATAAAATATTTGTTAAATGAATAGTTATGAGTATTACCAACTAAATTATGAATATTATTGTCATTTATTTTTTAAAAATAGAAGAAGAAAAATTTTAATGAAGATGAATCAT
The DNA here is from genome assembly GCA_963277665.1 of Viscum album. NCBI lineage: Eukaryota > Viridiplantae > Streptophyta > Magnoliopsida > Santalales > Viscaceae > Viscum > Viscum album. The sequence continues at coordinate 741,416,054 of OY728163.1, forward strand.
TTTCAGAACAATGTATTTAAATAATCTATTTAATCTTGAAGGGCATCCATAATTTAAAATTAATTTTTACCACATATAGAATATTTATTTTAAAATTAACAAAATATGGGAAATGTATATATAAAATTAACATATTATGAACTTTTGGTAATTTTCGAAAATATTTATTTGATGAATTATAAAAAAACCTTATTCTTCATGACATTTGTAGTTTCATTTAAATAATTATGAAGAATAAATTGCAATTTAAAGTTGTTTTAAATTAAAAGTAGTTCATTTTGGATATGATATAATTAATTATTTTCATTTTAATATGTTTTATGTTGAATTTTATTTTATAAACTAGTATACACATTAAAATTTACTCTTTAGAAAACACCTTTTTTCAAAAAATTTGAGGATATATTTTTTAAATGAGTAATAAAATTATGTTAATTATATACGAAAAAATGTGTTACCTATTTTAAAATATAACCATTTTTATTATCTAATAAATTCAACATAACTCATGATGATAATTAATAGTAAAAACAATAATAATTAATTATATCGGTTAAGGTAAATATCTATTTACAAGGGGTTAGACTATGAATATGTGGGTTAACAATTACATAAAACATGTTAAAACTAATTTTATGATCATATTTATGCATTAATAACTATATAGTTCAATAATTATTCATTTTAAAGTCTTTTTAGTGAAAAAAATCATTATAATTTAATATTTATAAAAATTCCATGTATGTCATCTCCCCTACTTAAAAAAGGCCATTCACATCCACCCATATCTACACAAAAAAATGGAATTTATATCATCCAATACCAATCCATATTACCTTTTTTTTCCTATAAAAAATCATAACCCCATGAGTTTAACAAAATGTCATCATATTAAGGATTTTCATTTAAAAAAGAAGTTATATGAAGAAGAGGCAATGATCTTGAACATGCTTTTTTATTTTATTTCAACTTCTATGTTATTATCATGTAATTAAAAAATTATTATATGAATATTTCTTAATAATACATACACTTATATGTTATTTTTTATGAACATGTCCAATATCCATATTATCGTCCCACAAATGGGAAATGAAAACATTGATCTTTTACACGACATTCTACCACCATGCAAAGAAATGTGTTTTTTTCCTTCACCACCTTTAATTGATGGATGTATAGATTATTTTAACATATTTATATGATATTTTTGATATTATTATATATATGGAATTATAAAACCTCATTCAACATCAAAATGTTTATGTATTTTAAATTACAGTAACAATGGTCATGTCTACGTAAGACTACCACCTTGCAATGAGACATGATTCAATTTTCACATGATATTTTTTTGGAAATAAATAATGATACAATTATTGAATATATCTTTATATATGAAATTAAAATTTTAAAATATTATTAATATATCACCCAATTCATGTCCCACCCACTTATTAATGGAATGATAACGTCTATCGTGCCGAAGTATGACCTAATATTTGTTAATAATTATATTTATAACATTTTTAAAATTTTGGGATTATATATATATATCCTATGTTAATGAAATATATCGATCATTACAAAACTTGAATGAGAAGATAAAGTAATTATCACCAAAAACAATGAAAAGAAAGAAATATTATTCACAAACGAGTGGAAAAATTTTATAAAAGGAATAATTATGATATTATAAATATTTATATTGTATTTTATAATTTTTATAACATTTAAAAATAATATATAGGATGTTAGATAATTTTTAACTAAAAGGAATATTTATTTTAGTGACTTACATCATATTTCTTTCATTGAGTTCTATTGTTGTGATTTTCTCCTTCTTGATATTATATGTGGTATATGGTGCTCTATTGCTATGTAATATCCTGTATAAAACATAAATCCTGGTATTTTATGTTTAAAATTTAATTATTTATATTAAGGTATATTAAATTGAAAATTAACATATGTTTAAGAACAGTATAATTCTATTCGCTTCAAAACATAATATTAATGAGCTATTAACATTGATATTCCCAAATTATGTGTGTTACTTCTTTATACTATATAGTTTTACATTGAAAATTCTTTATTTGAAACTGTATCTCATGAACATAATAAATTCATTGATTAATTCACACATTAATAATATCATCATCAAAAGAGCTTATGTATTAATATTCTTTTAATAAGGATTGATTATGTTGGAATTTACATTGATTGATATTATTTGACATTTCTCACATAAATCAATTAATAATTCATCATATATTTATAATAATTATGTCTTTGAATAATATTACCATTCCCAACAGTTTGGAAATGAAAATGAGTGAATAATTTTTTAATTAAATATTAATACAATTATATCATTGGATAAAAATCCTTCTCCTTGCAAATCCCCGACTTCTAAAAAAAATTTATCAAATAAAATATTATGTTAAAGTCATTTTACCCTTTTTTGTTTTTTATTTTTTTAATAAATAATCTTCTTTTTATACAAATAGGGTCATTTTTTCATTGATCGAAGAAGAAAATGGAATAACTAGTTTATATTGATATTTTGATTTAAATTATTTATATATATTTTGTGAAATTATATTTTTAAAAATATTTTCAATGTTAAATGGTTATTTTTTAAAAAACAGTTGATTTTCAATTGTATTTTTTGTTCTTCGAAAACATAAAACCTTATCATAATTATGATCCATCGGGATATGATTTATTATTAGGATCATCATTGATTATCTAATTTTTTTTCATCATTAGGTCTTGAAAAAGTATTCGTGCGATAATAATTGATTAACATTTATAATCATTACCTTTCACAAAAAATATTCACTTTCATGATATCATTTGGCTATAAATTTCCCGTAAAACCATATTATTTAAGATGCACATTCTTATTAAATGAACCATATGACATTTCTAAATAAGATATTATATATTGGATTTTATATGGATGAATATGAAAATTATTATTAATCCATATTCTTTACATGATGCAGATCCATTTTGGTATGAAAATACATTCTTAAATTTTATTTTTTAATTGATATATGAGGATTTATTTTTACATTATGATATGGGGGTCTGATTATAAATGAACACAAAATAATTCACTATTATCTTGAAGAAATTCAGTACGATATTGATTGTTTACTATGTTTATAGTGTATACCATTTCTTTAGTAGTAGACTATCCTTTTAAAGTTAATGAATGTATATGAATCACAATCCCTAAGTTCATAAAATCCATTAATTATGAATTTCATCTATTATGTTCAAAATTATTATTATTATCCATAATAATTTTTCACTAATAATATCTCTTGATGCATTTCAGTCATAATTTATGGGTTTTGTGGATTTTTATTAGTTATTTACCTTAACACATTGATTATTCTTCATACAATCATTATATTAATGTTATTGATTAAATGGTTTGTTTGTCCATATATTTACCAAGTTGTTTTTTCTATTAATTATTGATTATGGATCATTTATTTGTATTGTCGTTTGATTTTTTTGTATTATAGTGTAGCATAGCTCAACATAAATTTGTATCATTTCCCAGAAATCTAAGAAGTGTTGTAAAAAATTATTTTCAAGGATATTCTAGAATGAATAAGGATATTCATGAAAAACTGTTTGTAATTTGGGTCTACAAATTTAATATAGGAATTGTGTATGTATATATATTAATCAGTTTAAAAAATTATTAGTTCAACAAAGATGTGATTCCTTTTATATTTTTCCAATTTAATAATGTATAATCCATATCCGGGTTATTGAGATTAGGTTATTACAGTTGGTATTAGAAGATTTTTAGTAGAATTATCAGTAACTGGATTTAGGAAATCAAATGTTAGAGAACATAAACATATCATAGTCATCAATGATTAAAAAATAAAATCATCATATTATATGGTAAATGAAGATATTATGCGATTTATACTGATAATACATCCATTTCTATATTCTAAAACAAGACATAGATTTATAATAGATTCAAAAACTGTTAAAAAGATTAAAAAATGCGATTTAGGATTCACTTGTGTAGTACTTATTACATCAAAAAGGCCAACAACACATATGTTTTTACATTTCTACTGAATATGCTTGGAATAATTTTCATTTTCAATTCAAACCAATATGAATGATTTTAATATATTTTTTAAATTAAATATAATTCGATAAATTATGGTCTAATAGAATAAAAATATGGGTTCATGTTTATGACATCATAAAAATTGATATATGATTTTTCCAATATTATTGTTTTATATCATACTATTCTATTTTGTTTTATTCAATGAATCTTGCGTAAATGAAACGTGTTGATATTTAATATGATGGAAAATTTAGTGAATATGAGAAAAAATGTTATTAAAGATAAATATAATTATACATTTACTATGTCTAGTCCTATATCCCATAATTTTATTAGTAAATAATACCTTATCCACCTCATAGACTCACCAATGAATAGATGAAATCACTTCACTATGAACTTCAGTGGGACAGACCATGGTCTAAGGAAGAATCAATTTATTGAATTTCACAACTGAAGAAAAAAAAACATAAGATTGTGAATCTATAGAATACGGAAAAATATTTATGTCTCGAAACTACTTCCGTAATGAGATTAATTCATGGTGAAAAATAAAAAGTATGATTCTTTGAATTAAGTTCCTTCATAGTCATCCATTTATATTTTTTTTGTCTTAAATACAGGGAACCTAGTCATTATATTAGTCTATTACATATTTTAAAGTGTATGTAAAAGTCAATTGAATAATATTTGCGAAAATGATATTCTCTAATTGTTTATTTCAATAGAAGAATTTCATCATAAAATTATTTTTAATATTTAAATTTTGGTTATAATAATTAATAAACATGTACGGTTTGTGTTTAGTTATGATTCATAAATTTATTTATTAATATATGAGTTATGAATACCATCATTGGATTATTATTTGAAGATATATCATAATTTCAATGTCATAAAACAACATTTCATGTTTTATATGATGCATGTCTATAAGAAATGATGATATTTTTGTATATATTAATTGGAATAGAGCCCAATGGTTTAGTAAATGTTTTAGTAAAATGATTATATAGTAATGGATGTCTATAATTCATGTGGGAATATGCTTGAATTTTTCTTTAATATTTTGGGTTTATCGTATATTTATTTAGAATTTAATTTGTGTTATTAAAATTTGGTATGATTATAAATATTATATTAATAGTGTTTTAGAAAAAGTTCAACAAGAATATTAGGTTAGAACTCATCTCATCCAAAATGTCTCATGCCATGATCCCAAAACTGATGTCTGATATTAGTGATATTTTTATAGCTACCCTATGTGATGTTATAGATATTTTTTCATTTATTAACATAAATGATTTGGTCAATGAAAAATAAGGTTGAACTACAGTTGTAACATTAGATGTTTATATATTAATGTATTATATTTCATAACATATTATAACTGAATTGAATTTTGAAAATAGTTAGATACAGAGTAAAATACTTTTCCCACTTTTAATAATATTATGAAAAATTTTCTATGATTATTTTGCATCACACATTAAAAAATATTTTTTTATTTTCATTCCATAGATTATTTGATAAATTGGAAATCTATCATGGAACAAAAAATTGATGATATTGTGATTATGAAATTTAAATATATCTGGTATGTATATTTTCTAATATAATTAGACAGTAAAAGAATTCCATTAAAAAATTAATCTTAAAAATATGTTTTCCTATTGTAATAAAATACGATGGATTGAATAATCTTTTAAATAATCAATATTTTTGGTTTTGAGGTCAATAATATTCCATTTATTATTTAATTTTTTGTGATGGATTGTCTAATTAACTCTCTATAATTAATTTTTATATTCTTCCATGTCCATATCATCACATCCCATGTATTTCACCATAACTGGAACCCTATAAATGAATTTATTAGATTATATTAAAATTCAAATTTTTAGAAAATAAAATGGGTATTTTAATAACACTTTTATAATGTAGAATTTTAAATAATGGTAATTCCAAATTTCAAACGCTTGATTAATGTGATCAATTTTATATTTACTGATAGAAATTTAGTTAATTTGGGGACGGTTTACAAATTTTATATTTTAAAATAATACTTTTGACATTGATTAAATATTTTAATGTAAAAACTGAGTTTATAAGAGAATGTAATACCATATAACATTATGATATATTTATTTTAAAATGATTTATATCTCTTTGTAAGCTTGGAGAACATGAATCTAAGAGTTAAAATGACTATAATATATTATAACAATATAAAATAAGAAATAAATCAGTTTTAATGATTAGTAATAAATATATAATAAATAATAGTATTATAAATTTTTTAAAATTATTGTAATACTCATTTAAATGGTAAGGAAATTTTTTCTGAAAAGAATTATTTTACAAAAAAAAATAAATATTTTCCCTTAGTGATCATAAATTAAAATTACACTCTTATAACCATAGAAAAATATTTGAATGAAAAAACTATATTTGAAAATAATATTAAAAAAATTATCTTATGATAGAATTCTAGGATTTTTATGAAATTTGTTATTCGATTAATAGGGAGAATTATTTATTCATATTGAAACCTACAATTTTGATTAAATAAATATCAAGAATTAAAGACAGTCTAAATTTGGATTATTATATATTTCTTAAAAATGAATTAAAGTTTGAATAATTTTTTTTCTTTGAAAAAAGTTAATATAATTTTTTAATATTGAATCTATATGTAGTTATGAGAATGTTTTCTACAGAAACACACTCTTTCATCGTGTCTATGGGTAAATATTTTATATTGGTTTCTAGAAATTCAATGAATAAAGTTCAAAAAAATGGATTCGTTACATTGAATTAAATAAATTAAATAATCTATAATTATAAAAATATTTTTACACTATAATGTATTATGCAAATAGTTAAAATCAATTTCTGTGATAATAGTACAAAATGGTTTTACAATCGAATAAATTTGGAAAAAATGGTTTGAAGTGAAATTAATATTTTTTAACCCATTTTATTGTAATATTTCAACCATATCACATCTAAATATCTATAGTGAAAAATTATAGTGTCTATTTTATTAATAATAATTTTGATTTAATTGATTCATTTGAATAATTCAATGATTTTACACTCCACATGTTATAAAATGCTACCTCATCTTCCCCCCACAACACACTTCTATAGTCTTTTGATTTTGTGGAAACTAGCTGAATTTCGTCCTTAACACACTAATAACATCATATTTACAATTTTTATATTAAATCCTTCATAGGTGGAATATTGGTTACACATTACAATGATGTCCAAAGAAGATGTAACACTATTAAACTTTCATTGTTTTATTCTCACACCGCATTATACTATAATTAAAACATGATAATATATGATTGTAATTATATTATATATAATTTTATGTTTTCATGTTATTTTAGTGAAATATATTTATCTCATATTCCATCAAATGGGAGATGAAAATGTAGATCGTGTGTATGGTAATGTACCACTTCACAAACAGAATTAATTCATTTTATATAACAACAAATAAAGGATGCATATACTGACTGAATAATTAATATTATATGATATTTATAATATTTTTATTTATCTTTTTTTATAATATAACATATACCTCAGTATCATCTATTCAATTTAATATATGATAATTTGTTTTATTTTTACATTAGACTACCACCTCACGATGCGATATGATTTCTTTTTTCACTAGTTCATTAAATGGTAATTATTAATTATAAAAATTAATATATTGGATATATATTACATTATATTTATTATTTAAAATTAATATATCATCCAAATAATTATCCTTTCAGAAGTTAACGTAACTATATTGTCGATCATTCATACGTACAGAATATAATCACTACGAAAAGATGGGATTAATATTCCATGTTTAACTAAGAAGAATGATTTAAATATAATATATTGAGACAATATTATTTATAAAACATTAATTTAATTTTTTTTATGTTTTATTTATATCATATAGCTAGAATTAATGTGCACATATCTGTGTAGTCCATCTCATTGACTGTTTCCAAAGCCCATGATCCTCGAAAGAGGTGTAGAGTTTTTTTATTTGGGGCCAGTTCCTAAAAGATATATTCATGGATAATATGTGTTGTATAAGTGTTTCAAGTATTTTATCTACCTTTGAAATATTTTATAAGGACATTTCATTACCAAAAATTTGTTAATATATAGTGATTATATTTTACAGGTTTTTTCATAGGAGGTAAAATTTTGGGATTTAATCTGCCTAGGTGAATTTTTTCCATATATAACTAACAGCTGAAATTTACAAAAAATATAATGTGATTTATTTTTACATAAAATAAATTTTTAATGTATCTATAAAGGACACCCCATGTTTTCCCTCCAACACTATGCACGTCTTCTCTCTCGGTGTTCAGTGATTGTCTTTCCATGCATGTGGGGATTTTTTTTGACAGGGATCTATCATTCCCCTCCCATATTCAATATGTTGTTATATGATATGTGTTAAACATATTTTACTATAGAAACTTTATATTATTTCTAATATTTCATATTTCTATGTGATGTGGGTTCGTCTCCATGATTATAATATATTTTTATAGGTTTTTTGTTTGTGTTTTTATGTCATAGTGTCATTGGATAGATGTAGATTATAGAGGTAGAGGTGATCAAAATCCTCAATGTCGGTTAATTCTCATGTGTAGAACATTAGAACATTAGATATATTGGATTCATTGAATTTTACTTATTTACATGTACTACTATATGGATCATATTTTTTCATTTTGATTATAGTTCAAATAACATAATATATACTAAATGAAATTAATATGTAATTGGGTTGTTGTGGTCAAATGTTGTAATTTTAACTATGACATATATTTTCTAATTTTATATTATGGAGAGTGATATATATTTTATATTAGTTAAAATAATGTTTTTATCCATGGATTTGAATTTTGGGATTGGTAATGAATTTATGCCCATAATTAATTGATCATTAATTTTCTTATGAAATAAGGAAGATGAATTTTCTTCATTATGATGATTAACATAATTTAATGATAATAAATTTATCAACATTCATGCTTAATTATATGTGATCATTAATGGGTTGATTTAATTTATAATGAATATGAATCTTGATAGTTCTTTTCGATTATAATATATAAAATGCATGTAAAATAAGAATTGTTTATCTCACAATTCAGTGAAACATTTTCAAATTCATTGAGAGTTTCCATATTTTTATTTTATGAAATAGATTAATTCCACTGGTTTTCTATAGCTTTAACCTATGATTAATTAATAATTTATTTCAGAAGGGAATAAATACAATTTTTTTAGAGACATAATTGTTGGAACATGACATACCCACCTTTTTTTAAAGTCCAACTGTATAGATTTTGGAGTCATGAGATATCGTTTGTGTTTAGAGACTGAATTCCTAATTTATGGTATAAATTTTCCATTTGGATATTCATGTTTGTTTCAATCTTCTTTCGTCAGTATATTCTGATGTTACATTCCCTATATGATGTGATGTGGGGTGCAATTTTCAAAATGTTATATGATTATAGTATTGATGATCCTTGGATAGTGGATGTGATGTACCCTGTGATTCCTTGATGATGTTGTATTATTAAACACATGTGATAGAGAGATGCATCAAGATGTGATTGTGGATAGAGGAAAAATGATTTATTGGGATGAATATGGGATTACTTATTTGTGGGAATCTAATTATAAGGACACCATCAAATGAATATGTTTTCTTGGTTGATTTTGAGGTTTCTTTTTTTATCAACATTCCATGACCTACTACTTGTGGTTGTTGGTTATTCATAGTAACAATTTTCCTAATGAATGTAGCTTAATATTTTTTCCTCGATAACATGTATATGGAATGATAATAATAATGAATAAGTAATAATTAACCAATGGGGTTGGTGTAAATTTAATGAAAACACTTATAAATTTAATCTTGATAAACCATGCTCTTTGTTGTGATAATGCATAGAGGGAATATAATTCATCATAATGACAAATTTAATGAAATTATGAATAATTTTAATGGTTAATTATTATGTAACAAGATAATTAATGGAATGAAATATTAAAAATGAATAAAGAAATTGATTTTAATCATATAAAATTATTGTTTTCTTATTAGATGTCCTGTCTTATTAGTGGTTGTTGGGAGTTTGAGTGATGTTATCATTATTTTAGTCTTTATAATGTTTATAAGCTGACTGTTGTAGTGATCTATCTTATATATGGTATGTAATGTGATTCACCATTCAGCCTCTCTCTGGTTTTTTAGGGATACTAACACCCAGTGGTATCAAGGTGGGAGTTAAACATGACATTATATTAGAGGTATAGATGGATGGCTACACCCTATGGTCCCACCCTCCTCTCATAGTGGAAATATTTAATATTTTCCACTATTATTGTATTTCCCATAAATTTTTCTCAACGTTTTATTGTATTTTACTTATTTCAGACACATTTTTTTACCTAATACATAATCCAATGTATTATTATATATTTTATTTTTATAGGCTATGATAGCTTGAGATACCGACTTGGTGTACGGGATATGATATCTTAAGTTATAATACAAGATATATGATACACATCATATGGTATATGGTGGATTCTATAATGAAAATTTATACTATTATATTTTAATGTGGATAGTATGATGTGATGATTTGATGCATGTGGTTCATGTAGTGCCATTATGGCCAGTTGTCTATGGGTAGAATTCTTTTAGAGAGAGATGGATATAAATGTTCAATGATGGGGAAGAGAATCAAACTATTAAGGAATTTAGATTGTGGTACATTCCTTGTTAAATTATTATATTCGTTTCTCTATTAAATATTCTCATTTTTAGAGTTATCCATGGTGAGTTGTGCAATTTAGTATACATGTTTAGTTGAAAATAATGTATCATGATTTTTCCTTGTGATTATTCATTATTTCAATTTCTATTTCATGAGATGATCCGATGATGTACACTTTTATGCTCACCCAAAATATATATAACATATTTTTTAGGTGAGGTTGTAATATTTGGATATCATGGAAGATATTTCTTTTATAGGATTTATGAGGTTATTTTTGGGTGTTGATTTTACATATATATTTACCTTTTTACTAAATTTATTTTCCTATAATTTTTTTATATTATTATATATAATTTAATTGATTCAAAATAATTTCAATAATATATATGTTGGTGTGTGTGTGTGTATGTTGTGTGTATGAGAAGGTGTTGATTTGTTGTCTATCATTTCTTTGTCTTCATCATGTTCACCAAGAGGGAAGTTCCTCACATATTCATACTTATCATACCCTATGATCAATTCCCCAAACTAATTCCTACAATACGTAGGAATTAGAAAATAACCATCTCCCTTCTTTTATTACTAGCCCATGAGGTTTCATGTTTGGAGTAAAGGGGCACGAAAGAGTGGTATCAAAGGTTTGTGTAGATTTATAGTATGGCATTTGTAGATAGAATCATGTGAGCTTCCTTGTATTTTGTGGGAATCCATTTTATCTAAGATTGTTATAGTATTTAGGTATGGGATACTAGTTTAGACATTAGTATTTATTTACTCCTATTTTATGATCCAATGACCATTATGTTTACTAATCCTAGAAAATGAAGTGATACTATTTTTACAGAAGCGAAATGGTAATGGTTCACATGTCATTCTTCATTGTTCCTTTTTTTTAAATCAACATCACATAGGATAGTATAGAACCTTAACATGATGGTGAAATAATTAATTTCTTATTGTTATCTCTTCCACATTCAAGATTTATTGTCTCTATTAGTTTGTTATGATTATAGTCAGGGATTTGATTCGACATTCTCATCTAGTTTGTGGAAAATATATTTTACCAAATATCTAGGACTGATTCCAAGCAATTTTCCTTTTATCAATTGTTAATCAACCATTAACTATGAGTTGCAAACCCCAGAAAATAAAAGTTGAATTTCTGAAAGATCGAAATCTATTTTTGGACCATTCAATGATATACATTGGACATATTTTAAGATGAGGTGGTCAAGGTTAATAATTATGAAAATGATTTCTATATAGTTATCCAACACCATATCACCCCATTAATCTTGAAAATATCCATAGTTGTTAGAGATTGTCATTTTAATTGATAGTATGCAACTATAACCTGATCATCATAATAGTGGTTTTATTTAAATTCCTCATGAGGGAGATTTGTAGTCCAGTAATCCCATTTCCTTGATAGGAGAATTTTATGTTAGCTAAGGTTGTTTACCCACAAATAATATATTATTTATTTGAGGGAAGTTTCATTAATACCAATACATAATGATCAAAACCGAGTTTATTTATAGTCTTTGTGGTAATCAATAGCAAGAGTGCCCAACCTTTATAGATAGTCTATGTACAAAAAGTGTTTTTCTTTGGGTTATTCAATTGAGATTGTTTTTGACAAGGGAAAAACATCAATGTTTTCATATCAGATATTAAAATAGAAAAGCTACTGTAGGAAATGTATAGATTCAATGTTCTCATTGTCCTCAAATAGTTGACATTGGCCATGGAGGTGGATGTCCGTAGGGATAGAGAGGCCTCAATGATGTTTTTGGTCACCATCATTCTTTAGTTTTTTCAATTACAATGGATCGAGAGGTCTTTCTTTGTATATTTTATTTATTAATTCAATGGTGAAATTATATTTTTCATTTATGAAAAACATTGTCAATTAAACCACCTACCATCATCCATTTTTAGGGAAATGAGGTAGTGTGGACTCTAGTGCTATTGGAATTCATAATGCCCGATAGAGGTCGAGATGACGTGTACGATTCTTGTAGATACTATGGTATACTATTGGAGAAAAACATTTCATGTAATGACTTCCTATGATTATATATATATCCAAAATAAATAATCCTTACAATTTATTGGTTGTATTCATTAAAGGATATTGTTCAATTATTCAAAAAATATCTTATTTTAATGATACTATTAGAGAGATTCTAGATTTTTATATGGAGTGAGACCTTCATATAGGTAAAAGGATCATTCCGTTAATATCTTATGTGACATTAAACCTAATGATGATTTCTTCATTGGATTATCAATTAGTGGTTCCAATGTTTTTAGAAGAGTACCATAATGTATTTCTATTGGATGTGGTATCTTTACACCCTCAATGGGTGATTTAGTTTGAGATCAAGTTATATATTTGTGTTACTCCTGTCTAAATGTCTCCATATAGGATATCACATTATGAGTTATGATAAAAATTTTATATAACAATGATTTTTTGTAGTTAGGTTTTGTTTGTACGAGTATTTACATCAGGGTGCATCATGTTTCTTCATGAAATAGGATGATGCATGGTTGTGGTTTTTTATCCATTATAATCACATTAACATGAGGATGTGGAAGATCTACTATCCTCTTGATATAATTTAGGATTTATTTGATCAACTTAATTGATAATGTTGGTTCTAGATGATTCATCTATGGTCATAATTTCTTTAGTTATGATTTAAGGATGATGATATCAACAGTACTTATTTTATGTAGTTTTTATCAAAATTGGGATTTTATTTAGAAGATTTTTGGATAAATCCATTCACCATACATGTTCATGGGGTTGAAGAATTTATTTTTAAAATTGTTCATATATATGTTCTTGGTGTTTTTCATTGATAATTTTTTTTAATATACATATAAGGAGAAGGATGAAGATAATTTGCATTCAGTTTTGGGAGTTCTTCTCCATGAGAAGCCATTTATGAAATTTTTTATGTTTGTGTTTTATGATTGTAAATACCATTTCATGAGGAATGTTATGTTCTAGAGTGGACTATATTCAGTACCTTTGGTGATATAAGAATCTATATCTTAGGTGACCCCTATGACGGTTGAATGGTTTTGTGGTTTCCATTGTCTTATTGGAAATTAAATGAGGTTTATAGAATATTACTCTCGATTAGTGACTACTCTGAAATCGTAGGGTGAGAAGTATTTGATTTTCTTGTGGACAGAACATTGTTACTAGTGATATGAGTACCATGAATAGAATTATTTTAGTTATTCATTCCATTATTTTTTACCAAATGAGGTCAGTATGAGGATTGATTTAACACATCACGTCTTAGATTTAGCTATGTTTTGATGTATCATCAATCGATTGTTTATTATGTTTATGGGATGTTACATTTTAATAAACATAACTATTCAACCCATTATATCCAGTTTGCTTAATTTTTGGTTTCTATGATTTATTTTGGGACATCACCTCATTGTTGATCATTGTGTGGGATTTACAAATAATAAAAATGTAAAGTATTTCATTATATAATAATTAATGATATCATTTCAACATTGGTGGATGAAAATATTAATGTACCATGAATATTATATTTCATATAATCCATGAAATGGAATTTTTTTAGCCAAATCAATGAGTAGGAAGTCATATATTGATGTTTTGCGTAAATCTGGGGATTGCCAAAGGGTTTTAGGGAAACTCCCAATTATTCCCCCAAACCTGGGAGATGGTGGAGGGAGAATTTATACAATATAGATGATAGTGCTGTCAACTTTAGTGTATAAGGGTTGTATTCATAGCTAGAGGATCTGATGTGGAAGTATGGAGTGGCTGGGATGTTTTGTGTGAAACTATAATGGGTTGGACCTCTCTATTCCATTCTTTTGCGAAAATTGGGTGTTTGAGGTGTTTCGGGAGGTCAAGGTGACTTATCGTTAACTATTTTCCAAATTTCCACATATATGAACAGTAATTCAAGATATGTGAACACTGGAATGGTAGTCTGATGTGAATAGTGTCATCGGTAGCCTTAGGTGAATAGTGCAATGGTAGCCTTCTGTAAACACTATCATCGGTAGCCTTATCTGAACAGTGCAGTGGTAGCCTCAACTGAATAGTGTCATCGATAGCCTTAGGTGAACTGTGCAATGGTATCCTTATGTGAACATTGTCATCGGTAGACTTATGTGAATAGTAAAATGGTAACCTTATGTGAACTGTGTAATTGGTAGCCTTATGTGAACAGTGCAATGATAACCTTATGTGAAATGTTTCATTGGTAGACTTATGTGAAAAGTGCAATGGTAACCTTATGTGAACACTGTCATTGATAGCCTTATGTGAGCAGTTCAATGGTAACTTAATGTGAACAATATTTCTAGAATGCTGAAGTTCAACATTATCCTCTATTTCCTTTTCCAAATTTTGAGTTCATGAAAAGTTTATCCAGAACGGTGTGGTTCAACAATAGCCTCTATTTCATTTTTCATATTTTCAGTTCTTGAGCACTGTTTCCAAAATAGTGAGGTCCAATAGTAGCATATATTTCCTTTTCCAAATTTTGAGTTCCTGAACAATGTTTCCAGAATAGTGAGGTCCAACCATAACCTCTATTTCCTTTTCCAAATTTTTTTATCATGAACAGTGCTTCCAGAACTATGAGGATCAATGGTAGCCACTATTTCCTTTTCGAAATTTTGATTTCATGAACAGTGTTTCCAGAATGGTGAAGTCCAATGGTGGTCTCTATTTATTTTTCCCAATTTTGATTTCATGAACATTGTTTCCAAAATGGTGAGGTCCAACGATAACCTTTATTTCCTTGGACAAAATACAGGTTCATAAATAGTATTTCTAGAACAGTGAAGATCAATGGTATCCTCTATTTCCTTTTCCAAAATTGGAGTTCATGAACTGTGTTTCCAGAACATTGAGGTTCAATGGTAGCCTCTATTTTTATTTCTATATTTTACGTTTCTCATCAGTGTTTCCAGAATGGTGCCGTCCAACGGTAGCCTCTATTTTCTTTGCCAAATTTTGAGTTCTTGAATAGTGTTTTGAGAATAGTGAGGTCTAATCGTTTCCTATATTTCATTTTATAAATTTCGAGTCTTTGAATAGTGTTTCTAACATCCTATATTTTTTCCCATTTGACATTTCCTTTGAGGTAAAATTCATTAAAATTGTTTTTAAGGACTCTAAGCGGATTCAAATTCCATAACTCCTATATTAATTATTCTGATGGCTCGGGATGATTTTACATTGTCAAAATATGTGGTTTAATGTGATTCTCTTAAAATTTAAAATCCAGCGTATCTTAAACCGCTTATCCATTAATTCTTTAAAATGGAGGAGTTATCTTCCTCCCTATTTCTTCTTACATTTTCTTAGGTGTGAGCAACTCAAACCACCCATTCCTTCTCACAAGATTTGTGTGTTCACTGTTTTCAATTTGGATTGGTTCTCCTCTATTTTAATGAAATATAGGAGTATCGACCAATCTTTAATATATGGTATGATATATAGTAATTATTTTGGTTCATCTACTTCTGTTTTTCCTTTGCCTTTTATGGAATTATATCTCCATGTTCTTAATAGTATTTTCTTGGTTTTTGACGGGTGTGGGGGTGTCTCTGCAACCGCAGGTGGATAAAGCTGTCATGGGGGGAGGAGATCGTAACATTTTCTATGGCTCATTCTTGTTTAAAGAACATTAAAAACCATTTGAGGTAGGGGATTTGTTTCTTCTCTTTTATTTTACTTCTAGCTATATAGTTTGAATGTTTTATCCAACTGGATCACAATGGAATTTACATAATAAATATATAAACTGAATAAACAAATAGATATTGATCATATTTTATTACATATAATTTTCTTATATAGTGTGATTTTTTATGCTTTCATTGTTTAGATTTTCATTCTTGATGGAAATTGGTAAATAACATAAATCTATAATTAATTGATAATAGTTTGAATAAAGATAAAGAGTCATATGAATGAATCCGGTTTTTGTTGTTGTAATTTGATTCTAATCAAATTGATTTAGAAATCATGTTTAATCAACTTTTGATAGCATAATGTTTAGGTTCCCATTGTTGGAACCTGTACATAATAAATATGTTAACTCATGATGGATTAATGAATATGTTTTCTTGAAAAAGATAATTCTTTGTAGGGTTCTGAGTTACCCTATTTATTGTTTATGGGCCATATGCCCAATTGATGTGATGTTTTTTTCCTACAACTATTGTTTCGATGTGTGCCTAGAACGATGATCTGATATGTGGGGGAAGGAGGACTAGTTGTTATGGGATAAGATGATGTCTAGTGTGGCGAGATGCATTGGTTTATTTATGGGGGTGTTGGGGAGGACAATATAGATGATGAAATGGGTTGGATGTGAATGTTTGGATGTTTGCTATTCATTGTTGGTTGTTTATCTTTCTTGGACTACCAGCTGCTAAAGGAATTTGGTTTTCTTACCCTCCTTCAAAAATGGGTGGATACACACAAGGTATTCAATGTGCTTTCTATGTTGAGATTCTGGAGGGGGGATGCATATATGCTCTTTCTACTGGTGAAAATGACTTGACTGGATGTTCATCTACTCACCAAGTCGAGGCCCTTATGTTTAGTACAATATATTTCATTTCTAGAATGTCTAGAAATATGGGAATGTAGTAATTCTATTGATAAGTTATTGAATAAAAAATGTTACCCATGGGGTTGTAGCTTGCTGGGACGCAATGATGAGGTTACAATTTAAAGGGACAGTGGAAATTGGGTGTGATTCTAATGAAATATAATGTGGAATTTTAAATAGTTAATTAATGTTTAATTAATTAATTAATGTAATGTGAAACTGATAAAAATGGAATGAAGTAATGTAATAAGGAACATTAAATTTTTTTGTGCTTATAAGATACCTAGTCTTAGAAGTGGAAGCTGGGCTTCCGAGAGACATTAGATGCATATGAGTCTAACACTAGGTTATTCCCATAGTGTGGTTGATTTCATTAGTATATTTTGTAATTTTTGTTTTTATATATTCTACACCACTCCCTTAGTGAGTCCAACTAACACCCAAGGATTCTAAGCCATGGGGGTGTTTTCTCCAACATTCTAGTGGGGGATGGATGGCTAAATACCCCCTTTGGCCTTGCCCTCTTCTCTTGGTAGTTTCATGTGCTTGTAAACAAAATGGTTAGTTTCCCCTATATATGTGTTGAGAGGGCTATAATGGCTTGGGGTTATTCACACACTTATATTCTAGATACAGTTTCCAATGGACTAATATATTTGTACTGTATATGATATGGTTTCTTGAGGATCATTACTTGGTGCATGGGTTGAAATGGCTTGACGTATAATTCATGACTTATGATACTCGTTATGCGAGTGGTGGAGGCTCCCAAAAACTACATGGTTAATTTTCTTGTGTGTAAATTGTGGTTTTGTTGATGGAGGTGCATGTTTTGGTGCTTCCCCCAAGTGTCGGCAGGCAATACTTTTTAGATAGAGATCCTTAGGACATGCGACGTTGGGGAAAAGTGGAAAACCATTGGGGATGTAGTAGCTGGGTACCCTTGTTACTCTTTATTATATTATATACTCTTGTATGCGATACATGGTGAGAGTAGCCAGGGTGAGGTTGGTAAGTTATTATACCTATTTAGGTGATGACTTATTTTCACTTGTTCATCATAGGGCTTTAACATGCAATATTTAATTTTTTACAAGATGATATGGGGAGGATCCTACTGAGTATACTATTATATTAAACCTATGTATATATATAAAATATTTCCCAGGTCACATGGATAAGGTTGGAGAACAAGCTAGTTTCTACTAGCTTGGGGTTGCATGAGCTTTTTGGGATTATGGTGTCTACTGTTTTTACATTCCTTTGTACATTTAGTTTTCACATTTCAATGGTAATAGTTTTGCATGACATTATATATGTGTACATGGGATTTCTTTTATTCTATTATCTGAGTTGAAGTTTTTTTGTGTATGTCTTATATCTATCTTACGCATGTGTTCTCTTAGAAATTAATGCCTCCCATTTGTGTGTTTAATATACCCTCGGTGCTAGTTTCCAACTCAGTGCCTACTGGAGGAAGAAATCCGGGATCATTATCCATCTTCACAAATTTCCGTCCTAGGAGGGGTACACCTTGCGGGGACGGGGTCATGACAGAGTGGTATCAGATGGAACTAGTTGTGGGATAGGATGGAGTTTGGTGTTAGGAACAGGTGAGGTTGAATGGGTTGGTAGGAAAACAGTGTGAGTCATGATTAGAAAGAGATTTAAACACTAGAGACCGGCTGAGACATAGGTGTTTAGGGACCCCTATGATCTGATGCACGAACCATTATGTTTATAAAGGCTACTAAATGAGGTGATTCTAGTTTCAGGGTAGAGACATAGGAATGGATCATGCATCATTATTCTTTCTTCATGTGTTGGAATGCAAAGACCACGAGAGAAGATTTCCTAAAATTAATGATAGAAATTAATTAATTAATTATTCTTGATTAGTATTCCATATTCTAGGATTCAGAGCACTAAATATTTTTTATTTTACAGGTATAACGCTGGGTTGGAATCCTCGTCTGGAACACATAGAAAATGTCCAATAGTTTGGGCCCTCAGATTGTCGCTGGGTATAGGTTGGCGACGTTGACACTTGGAGGACTAAATTATGAGGGTTTAAGCGCAAGAGTATATAGAAGTATGAGGGATCCATTTCTGATGTAGTCATAAAATGCTAGTTGGATGAGGTCGATAGAGGATTCAGTTCAATCCGTGCTCAGAAGGACCACTGGGTGTCTTTCGTTGTGAAGATGTTTCATGGAGTAGTGATCCAGTGGTGGTTCATGTCTAACAGGGATAGCGAGGAGTCATTGATCACATTGGAGGTATTATGATACATGTTTAGAGTTGAGTTTCATTCTTTTACTATGAAGGCGCCCAATCGCCAAAAGCTTCTTACCCTTCGATAAGGGAGCTACATTGTACAAAAGTTTGGAATCCGTTTTCGAAACATTTTACGATATACTTCGGACTTGTTTCTAGATGTGGAGACCAGGGAGAGTCATTTTGAGGAGGTTTTTCATCCAGAGATCCATCTCAAGGTCACCCCATTATTGCTAAAGAAATATCTTGAGGTACTGGAGAGGGAATATGTCGATGAAAGGATATTGGCCCGAACCGTATCATCTCAACAGGGGAGTAATCATGATTCCTCACAAAGAATATCTATGGTTTGGGGTTCCATATTTTTAAGGCAGAAGAGATTTTGATTAGCTGGGGGTAGGACCCAACCCTCAACATCTCGTTTCTCTGGGGTCAATGGCTCTCAGGCCTATGCCAATGGATCAGGTGCTGTTTTTCTTATGGTGGTAGAGGTCATCAGTAGTGAGAGAGGCCAACCTTTCTGAGGTATCATTGTGCACCAGGTGTTCCACTATAGGATCCTCCATTGAGGCAGTTCCAGTCGAGGCCACACCTCTCTTGGGTAGATTTCTATTTTTTTTGAATATAACCATATGATGTTATCCAATTCATGTATTTGATTTATTTAGTGACCGATATCATGTATTGCTTCAAGAATAAGGTTGTGTTCTTCGATGAGGATGGAGAGCCTAATGGTATTTGTTGGCAAGTGAGACCCTTTGATGTGTCAAAGTTGTATTTTATCTTCATCATCCATGATGGATGAGCTGATGTTGAGTTATTCCAAGGTCAATAAGTTGGTATTTCATAGGGTCATAGAAGGTCTATGGATATAGCTTGTTTATAGACACGGTTTAATAGGATAAATGTGGCTATTTGTTGGAAACCCTTCATTATAACCGATCCTCAAACCCTCCCGTTATCTGACGAACCCCTTCTGCCCTCCCGATTCCTCCTCCCCTGCGATCTCCTCCTCGCTGAGACATCCTCCTCGAAAGGACCTCTTCCTCGCCGCTCCCTCATCCTCCCCGATGCATCCTCGTCACGCCCTCCTCCTCATCGTGACCCTCCTTCTCGACGCCTCCTCATCACGCCCTCCTCATCATTGCGACCCTCCTCCCCGATGCATCCTCACCGCGACCCTCCTCCTTGACGGCGCTCTTCTAACGCATCCTCTCCGGGACCCTCCTCCTCACCGTGACCCTCCTCCCCGACGCCTCCTCCATGACACCTCTCTTCCGACGCTGAGGTTGACACCCACATCACCCTCCCCGACACCTTTTCACCAGCAACCCTCAAAACACTCGACCCATCCTCGCCATGACCGTCCTCACCCCGACCCTCCTCCAGTAAAGCTGCTCTGAGCTACCACACTAATATGAACTGCTATAACCCCTCAATTTACCAAACAGTAACCGCTAATTTAGGACTTGACCACATCAACCTCCTATAATCTGACCAGTGCATAGTTTTAAAAATGACCTTTTCCTTAGAGTCTCCAACTTCAGTGGGATGTGTGTGAGGTTCTATAAAAAAATAACACAAAACCGACATGAATTTTCATGCTTAATTTATAAAATCGATAACTATGACTTTGTATATTTTTATACAGCAGGATTGAAGAATCAAAATTGCAGGAGGATGAAGACAAAGAACAGGGTAAGAAGAGAGTGAGAAGAACGTTCCAGCAGTCTCTCTTTTCTCATTTCTATATGTTTTACCTCTTTTAAATTATACATTTGATATTAGTTTTCAATTAGATCATTATATGTATTGTATTATTTTGGCTTCTTGTTATCTTTTACTCAGTGTCTGCTAATTTTCACTTTGAACACATATATTTGGACATATGAATATACATGCCATGTTACCACTATTAACATCTTCAAATTTACTATATTTTTTATCCTTATTTATTCATCACATGAATCAACTAAATTTGTAAATTTTATACCTTATAATTAACTCGTTATATTCTTGAGAGAATATAATTGTAGTTATATAGTGGAAACATCAATAATAACTCATGTAATGTGATAATAGACCATTATAATTTTTTTCAAAGCATGAAGGACATTCTTAATGTAGTTGATAAATCCTATGGTTCTTTCTATTTTATTTCCATGGATTATGAGTGTTCTATATCATCATCCCCACATAATTCTTTCCTTCATAAAAAAAGGTTCATTCCCACCCCACCATTACTTTTAGAGAGGGATCTACAATATCATGATTAGGGACCCTAACATATGATACTTTTATGGAATTTTTAGGTGTTAAATTGATGTGTGAATTAAATTACACGATTTCATCCTTTGTATATTAAATTGGAATCATTCCATAATTTTCATTATTTTCCACTTTATTATTCATAAATACAATGACTATCTAGAGTTTTGAATATTTATATCAAAGAAAATATCATCAGTTCACCCATTTTAAAATGTATTCTTTCAATTATTTTAATTTTTTTATAGCACACAAATTATTCCCTGTTTCAACCTCCAACTTTTCCAAAATCTCCATGATGTTTTATTGAGAAATATAACTCACTATTTTACTAGAGCTTGTATTATTTATTAATTTCTTTATGGGACATACATGTTGTTTTCACCATCGATATATGGAATCAATAGAATTATTTAGATAATAATAATTTTAACAATCAATTTATTGCTTTTAATTTGATAAATTTTATTCATCTTAAATTCATTATTCCATTGGACAGTGAGTAAAATGTTAATGAGTTAATAAATTATTTTATTAGAGAAAATACCATGGAGAGATCACAAATAGTCACATATATTTTTTTGAGTCAGCTAGTTTAAAGGAAGTTGTACTATTTTTTCATTAGTTGGGAAAAATAGGGAATGGAAAAAGAAGGTGAGACAAAATTTTAATAACTTATAAAATAACTCACTACTAGAAAAATGATCTATAGCCATGGACCTATAGCCACAGTTTAATTGGTCTGCGGTTACATATTAAAATATAACTACGATTATTTGAAAACAATGGAATTAGAATAGTTTAACCTATATCTAAATTGAGTTCATGGTAATTGTTATTCAATTATTTTAACACTATCGTGTCTCATATACCACCCACATCTCTCCAGTGTCGGGACTCATCTCCCACCCGCATCTCTCTCTCATCGAGACTCATCTCCTACCCGCAAAACCATTCTCCGTTGACGCCAACTGGTGAATTATACCTTGGCCAATCCTCTCCGGATTCTCCACTCGGTTCACCCCTCCCTCGTGTGATCCCTCTCATCCCCTTCTTCGCGTGATCGTCTCCTCCTCCACCCCCTTCGTTGTGCGTTCATCCTCCAATCAGTGAATCAGTCGAACTGAGACCTTCCATTAGTGGGATCCACGCGAGCCAGCACCTACCCTTTCTGCAAAGATTGATGTGGTAACTCATTCACAAAATCTACTCAGGTGAGAGGTAAATAATTCCATGAACTCCCTTTTCATGCCAGGAATGAAGCTGAATTTTATTTTTTACATGGGGGTAGTCCCGTTTATTTGAAATCAGGGTGATTTGGGTTTAAAGGCTTTTGGATATTAGGAGAAGGCCATTTCTTGATGGTTCTACCTCACTATCCCTCCATTTATCCACCTTGAGAGGGGACCCATTTCTGGAATTATTCGACGATGATTTTGAGTGAGATATTCCATCCATTTTCTTTTGTTTTGGTTTCCATCTATAGTATATAATTTTAAAAGATTTATGTTGTGGTTTATTCGAAATATCCACCAAAGGATGGTGGAAATTGTCCCACATGATGGGGATTTTTACTGGTGTAGATAGAGGATGTCCTGAGATAAAGTATGTATATTATTTCATGCTGTGTCATCAAAGGTACGTCACCTATTGATTTTATTTATGGGTTTCACCTAAATTTACTAAAATCACCTATAAAATAGATACCATTTTTTTGGATTTTACCATGATAGTATGAGGTGTATTCCATGGAACCTCCATGTGTGTTTGTTCATGGTTTCAGTGCATTGAGGCATCCTAGTGATTGATTAAGCATTTATGTATTTTTGTTTTATATTATGAAATTAATTATAATCAATATAATTAATTTAATTGGAAAAGAATATTAATTATAAAATGTTATAATTGATTATTTGTAATTTCGGGGCCATTTTAGGAGCCTCAGTTGATTCTAGATCTTATACAAGATTAGAAGGTGGTCATGCTTCTTTAAAGAAAATTACTTAAATTATGAACAGTGGTTTCATGGTCATAACCCTTTGGTTTATACACGATTTATGTTAAATGTGATATTTGCAGTTTCACCACCTGAAGAGATTATCCTTTATAAATTAATTAATTAGTTTAATTTTAATGGAATTGATTCTAATTAAATGTGGAAAGTGCCAAGGTCCATGATGGACCATTGCGAACTGACTATATATCTCAACCGAAGATGTGTAAGAGTATAAGTATAATTTTATCCCTTGAGAAACATGAATCCCATATAGGGTGTATATAAAACAATGTGAATTATATAAGTGCAGTGGACCTTAGTCTAGGTTCCTTGGTGACCTTCAAGTAGAGGGATGTGATGAGATATATTTATTATACCTACTAGGCCATGAAATATCCTTAATATGCCTTAAATCCTTTATTCTAGTATATATGAGTGCGGGAAGGTGTTCCTCCCCAAATGAGGTTTATATACCATGATGGGTATAATTTAACCAAATTGATGATAGGTTTGGTGAGATGACCGACATAGTGTGATTTGGAAAGTGATATAAGAAGGTTTCCATCTCTTTAGATCTTTGCAAGTGTGGATTTTTTTATGATTATAGTGAGGTCGTGAGATGTTTATGACTATTTCAAGGGACGTTATTCCCAGTGGTGGGTGTTGACATGATAGATGTGAATTTGATAAAGCAATCCATATAGGGTGTTCGTTCTATAATGTAACCTAGGGACCCCATGAGGGTGCCTTAGTGATTTTGAAACTTGTGAGGGTGCATGAAATAAGGATTATATATGATTGTAGGTGTCACTTTCGAACCCAAATCAATTGTGTGTGATCCAGATATGGCATTAGCAATGATGATATAACATTAGCGATGATGATATGTCACGTGATTGATAGGGAAACCCTTCTTTTTTTAGATGAGTTTGAGAAGCTTGAATACTTGTACATAATGTGTTATATGAGATATTATGGGAGGGACACACTACCCTCAATGATTTAAGTGGAATACCCAAGAGTTTACCTAGGATTCACCTGTATGGTCAAAATAGGATGCTTGGGATGTGCTCCTAGGCTCTGGATGTTGATCCTGATACAATATGATTGGGTTGGGAAATCCCCTTATATTCACTATTTTGGTTAATATAGAATTCTCAGGATATTGGGATTCCATCTTTGGGTCAATATGATTACCTAGGGTCATCCCCCAAGAAATCGATTCTATTGATGATACTACTGGATTTTCTATGCCTATCCACCTAGGAATATGTTATATGCTCGATACTATAAGATTTCCTAGAACACACTCCTTGGAATTAGGCATGGGCTTGATACAATTAGATTTACTATAATTACCTCCATGAAATCATTGCTTTCACCTTATAATACATTTCTATTGGGCTCCATACTAGTGGGAATGATCATGTGACATGCTAAAAAAACTCTGATACTAACCATAGTAGGTACAACCAATACTGAGTGTCACGTTATAGCCCAAGGATCAATGATTGTTATTTATTTTTTCTTCCACAGTTTATTTATTTATTCAACTGAGCATATCATCTACCCATACACCATATTTGCTGGTTATGGATAGTACCCCATTTGTGTTTCTCTAATTTCTTGAACTCAAACTCCTCTTGGGAGGCCATGATGCTTGGGAACCTGAGAATAATTCACTAATCGTAGGATCGGGTTGGGAAGAAGCCTATAGTTTCAAGATTGATTGAGATATCATGGATGATATAGAAAATTTGTATGAGGTGAGGATTCGGGATGACAGTATAACCTTAGTTTAGGATCAGTTCCCTAGTAGGATGGTGATTTGCATGTAATGCCTGATATACGTATATTTGATAAATTTAGAGTGGGTGTTATCACATTAGTTGTATTAAGATATTTCGAACGGGAAAAAATAGATGTTCCCATATGTGCATTGACCTACGTGAGATGTGGTTATTGAGATAGGTGGGAGGGCCTAATTCCCTTGAGATATGACTCAAGATATTGGTTATTCAGGTACTATGCTTGAGATGAGATATGGTATTTGATAGTAATCTAATAGAGGCGTTAGCCTGGGATTGTTAGTTCATTTAGAGACAAAATCATGGGTAGATGATTTAAATTATGATATTGGTGCATTATAGGTACTATCGATCATGTGGTATAGTCATGGGGATTCTATAGGCTCACATGATGAAAAGCACTTTAGGCGTTTCTGTAATGAGGTTTGGTTTTCAAATGGAAGGATTGGTAGGATACATGGCCTGACTGTTTTTGGGTATGAATCTCTATGACGTAGATGATTATGATCCTAAATAGTCTGATCATGGATTGATGGAGTACAATTATACACTCAGGTTTTGAGAAGATGCTATTTGATGGGTGGTTGTGTGATTAGACTTGGAACGGTTGAGATATTAGGCTTATTGAGGAGCAAACACTAATATGAGTTTTTTATGAAATTATATTGACTGAACTCTTATGTTTGTCTACTTCTAAGGCTATACCTATTTTGATCATGTGGCTTCCTTCGATAATGTTGTAGGCTGCATGGATTCCCCTCTGGTCCCCACTCTCTTGCTGTGGGGGAGTATTCATCCTGACTACTCCGGATTCATAGTTATGACCATTATCCCACTTCATTAACCCTATCCATTTGCCCAGCTTCCCAAAATTGAAATTAGCCCAAAAATTCTGTCATGAAATGATGAAATTATTAAGACTGTACTTTCCCCCTAGAATTTTTAAATTCATAGTTTCTATTGATTCTCACATTAATGGATCACTTCAGAAAGTGTCTCCCCTCGATGGAATCCTTTGATCGGTTTATTTTTGATTCATGTGGTTTTCTTAAATGATGGATTATAGGGATTATGAATATGTGGAAATTTTTAATTCATTTTTCAACTGAAGATGCACTTATCTCATCCTGATTGAATGCTCTACATGCTTTAACTAGCTTAAATTTCTATATTTTCTATCGTTTTTTCAAGTTCCACATAAAATAGTATCTTCCCTCCATGGTGATTTGGATTTTCGTCCCTATCCTACATCCCCCATTTCATAATTTGGTGTTATTAAATTGTTTGGTAATATGTTGGCCACATTTTATGTACTAATAATCACACCATAACTTTCTTCCACCTTGTTTCTCCTAAAATATGTGTTGAGCTCGATGTATGAAAGGTACTGATGGATTTTATCTACATTGATATTGAAGGGGAGCTTTGTTGGAAGCAGCACGTCTGCTATGAATCTTGGGATGACTCTTGTTCACCATGTAGACACATGAGTCATGATCTATCCAACTGCCAGCATAGGGAGAATGTTTAACATCATACATGACTCTCAATAGGTAACTCATAATTCAAAGGAAGGATAATAAATGATTCTCACTAGAAGGAGGTGATGTCACTACAACTAGAACTAAGGGTCAACTATATCATAGTTAGTTTGAGGAAAGTCTTGGAAATATACAAGTGGGATATGCAAGTCATGGGAGAGGCATCACCAAGCACTTCCACTTCTATATTCACCTATTCTAAATCTTCGACTTCTATAAATGGGTGAAAAGGGAAGGATCTTGATGACGGTGTTGTTCAAATCACTACATTCGGAATTTTGATTTACTGTAGTCTGATTCCATTAGATAATGTTCATATTTCAACATTCTTGGTTGGTGTTTCTAATATTATTATAGCTAATTTTTTGGGAAAAAATGTGGCAGAACTGAATTCTCGGAACATGGATGGAGTGGGGGGTCTGTCCGGAAGAGAATTCTCGGAACATGGATCTTCTAACCGAACATCTTGGGCTTCTTATTTATGGAAGTTCCAATGTCTATCCATGTGCTTCAATGAAGCTGGTATGGGTCTCCTTCTACACAAATATATTTAGACTCATATATATAAGAAATTTAAATAGAAACTGGTAGTCTCCCAGTTGGCAACTGAGTGTTCACCAAAGCCTCATTGAATTTCAAGGTAATTTGGTTATCTTTTTTATGGTTATAGTTATAGTAATTAGAAACCATTCCCTCCTCTTTTTGGCTCAACACAATGTAGTATTGTGGCACAAGTTTTGCAAAATATGTGCATGAAGATGGGGGGAGATCTTAAATCGAAGTTTCCTTGTATGATTGAATTATAATATTGGGAATATATGTTTCAAGAATGATTACTCCATTAGTTTCAGGTCTTTTATCTATATTAATAGTTGTAGCATATGATGACTGAGCTGTTGGATTATTGGTTGGATATGGTTCTCTAATGATTAGTGGGTTCATGTTTTTGGAAATGTAAATTCTAGGTGGTGTAGTTTTGTTTTGTTTTCATGTTTTTTTGGGTCTAGTAAATATCATGGGGCCTGGACACATGTCCATGGGTGTAGGGTGGGGGCGGTATGTCCAGTAGGGGTGGTCTGCAGTGGGGGGCCTGGACACATGTCCAGGGGGTGCAGGGTGGCGGGGGAGGGGGGTATGTGCAGTAGGGATTGCCTATAGTGGGGGGCATGAACTCATGTCCAGGGGGTGCAGGGGGGGGTATGTCCAGTCGTGGTGGTCTGCAGTGGGGGGGGGGTCTGTCCAGGGTGGGAGGGGGGTCTGTCCGGATGGATTGGGGGGGAGTCTGTCCAAAGTGGAAGGTGGGCTATAGGGCGATAAAGATTCCGAAAATGCGATAATAAGGCCGATAAATGTTACATCACCATGGAATCCTCTCATTTCTGAAATGCAGAGGAAAATATTGATGATTTTGGGAATGACCCATTAAAATAGCAGTTACATCCCCATGACACAAGCTACCGAGCTATCATCCTAGTTTTTCATCCCCATAGATTTCTTATATAACCTATTTTAGAGGCAGTGGGAAACATGGAGGAATTATCTACCTATTGATGGGATCTTAAGTTTCCTTCCAGAGAAAGAAATCATTCTTAACGGGTATTGAGAAATTTCCATGCCTTAGATCATTTCTTACATGAAGCATCCTGATATTGTGTAAGCTTACATGCTAGACTTGAAAAAACCAACATTTATAGTTTTAAATTTATTAACGCCCTCACATGGCTAAGCTCCATCACCACTCTTCTTCCACCACAGAACATTGTCAACATGTATAAATCAAACTCACTTTAGGGGTGTCCATTAATCTTCCCATATTTTCAACAAATCATCTTGGGAAAAGTCCACACATTTTGTCAAAAAAAATACAACACAACCCAAGGGGTGTCAAACTGCATCACTATCCCCTCATATCATTCATGTTTCCCATCGATAGTGGTGAAACCTAATCCATTATGTAATACTCAACAGATATAGCACAATATTACTCCATCGCTTCTGCTGTGTATTTATTGAATGAAATTGGATTACATTTGAACAAAAATCCTTTATTAATGATCATGTTATTCAGTATTGGGATTTTCATATCAATCTGAATATTCATTGTTAATTTTTGATTATGGAGTTATGTATAATTTATCATGTACAATTGACACATTGATCACATATATAAGATATGTTGTTTTATCTCATTCTTTTATCCTATTATTTACTTACAGGTGGTTACTTATGATGAGGTCTATTATACCCACCACCAAAGAAGGCAATGAGTCCAACATCAGATTTAGGTAAGGATTCTTCCATTTTTATTCTTTGGCACAATTTTAATTAGGGTTTTTGTGATTTTTGGGTTCTCTAACTTTTTTGCAGTGCATATTGGATATTTTTTAGGACAGTGAAGCACCACATGACTGGGATATCCTCTCACCCTGTAGGCATAAGGCCTTCTAAAAGTTTATCACAAGGCCCGGATCCTTGGTTCAGTTTGGTCCAGGTTAGGTTTCCTAAGTTATTTTTTATTGGGTTCATTTTTTTTTGTTTATGTCAATTTTAACTAGTTCATTTTTTTCGATTTGTGGCTATTCGGTTCAATTAAAATAATTTGAGATCCAATCAGGTATGTTACATTAGTTACATTTTTTTCATTCTCAATTATGCTTTATGAAAGTCATTTTTGATTGGTTTGAGTCAGTTTGGTTACATTATTTTCAATTTGGTTCAGTTTTATCTTTTTCAAAACCATTTGGTTTGGTTCCATTTTACTGAAATTGGCTTGATGATGTTTGATTTAGTTCTAGTCATATTAATATGTTTTTGATTAGTGTAGTAAATTTGACTTGAATTTTTTGTATAATACCATATATTAGCTTGTTTTTGGTTTGCTCAATTCAATTGCCCCGCCTCCTCCCAATGCCTTCGCTCCTGGCCGAAAGATGCTGCCCTGCAGATGTCGCTGGACCGGGCCAACACGTCGCGGTCATGCCGCGGTCACTCCGCGGTCATGCCGCAGTCACTCCTCGGTAATGCCATGATTTGGCCTTGCTCCAGTCACATCCAACCCAGACCACCCCATTACAACATCATTTAAGCCCACTGCCACCAACATTCCAGCCTGCAACAGCCCCCTGCCACATTTGAATCAGCCTGCACCACCCCCCCATCACCTGCAACCAGCCCCCTTCCACCAGAATTCCAGCCTCCTCCCACTTCCTTCGCTCCTGGCTGGAAGATGCTGCCCCGTGGATGTCACTGGACCGGGCCAACATGCCACGGTCATGCCGCGGTCACGCCGCAGTCACGCCGTGGTCACTCCACGGTAATGTCGTGATTTTTCCCTGCTCCATCAACATCCATCCCACACCATCCCCCTTCCACCTTCATTTGTATTCTCCATGGACAAATCTTCCATTATGTTATTTCTTGCCTCTATTTTCACATACAAAAAAGTCTTGTTGGCATGAATCTAGGTTTTTCTCCTTCTTCCATGATAGAAGAACTAATCCTTTTAAATTTAGCTCTTGGCTTATATTTCTTAGGTTTATTACCCAAGGATGTATGATCTTTCTTCTTTAAAAACATCTTGGTAATAGTGTTTCCAACTTCATTTTTTTAAAATTTTCTAAAGGATGTTTTCTTCCATTTTTCATCATCAATGGTCTTCATTACCCATTTTTTGTAACACATTCTTAGATGAGCATGCTCCATTCTAGTGACCACACTCAATTAAAATACTATAGCGATATTAAATCAATAAGTCACCCAAGTTGAATCATTACATGTTTTTAGGAAAATAAGAGTAAATACCACACAAACAAATGATGATAATATCACTAACAAAAATAATCATAATTCTGTCAAAATAACTTTAATTGATCCACTAATTTTTTCACTGTTTGCTCATGGAGGAATGTGACAGACTATCTTGGTAAATTTGTTGTTACTCATGTATATTTATATATTTCCCATGGTTTAAAAACCAATTCTGTAAAAATATGGGTGTGATTAAATAATGAGAATCCATCCATATCATCCAATTTCTCTATGAGCATGAATAAAATACTTGGATCTCTAAATAAAGCTCAAGATCATATTGTTGTTATCCAAAAATAGAAAGCAAGAAAAAATAGATATACTACCTACAATAGAAAGATAAGGTTATTTATTTTCCAATAATAGTGATTCTAGAAATTTGGACAGAAGTATAGTAAATGTTTCCATAATAATTTATGACTAATGGAAGTGAAGAGGATGTTGAAATAGAGATGAACCGCCTACACTATGGAAGAATAGTCTAGATCATGGAAAATTTAGAATTGGACATTAATGTCATGACCGATGGAAGTGAGATAAAGTAACAAATGGAATCAATTCAGGAAATGAATCGAATAATTCATTTAATTAATGATATCCTAGAAGAAGAAGTGTAATACTGACTTCTAAATAATGGTATTCTAAATAATACCAAAGATATCCTAGAAGATGAAGAGTAATACTAGTGCTGGAGGGGGTGGGGTTGGGGGGGGAGCGGTGAAGTGGGTTCTAGGGGAGTGCAGGTGGGGGGGGGGAGGGGGGGCTGGGGGCTACAGATGGGGGGAGTTGGGGGATTTCTGTTGGGGGGGGGGATGTGGGGGTGTAGGTGGGGGGGAGGGGGGGTTCCGTGGCGTAGTGGGGGTGCAGGTGGGTGGGGGATGGGCCTGAGGGCTGGGGAGGGGTTGGGGGAGTGGTGCAGTGGGTGGGGATGTTTTGGGGTGGGTGTGGGGAGTGGTGGGGTGGGGTGGGGGTGTGTAGGGGGGGAGTGGGGGGTGAGTGGTGCAGGGGGGAAGTGGGGGTGTGGGGGGGTGCTGGGGGCTGGGGGAGTGGTGATGGGGGACTGGTGCTGGCTGGGGGGTAGTGGGGTGGGGGTGTTTTGGGGTGGGGAGGTGGGGGGGGGGGGGACTGGTGTAGGGGGACTGGGGCTGGCTGGGGGGCAATGGGGGTGAAGGTGGGGGGTGGGGTATGCTTTATTGATGTGTTATTTCTATAGTTTATGCATAAACTGATGCAATGATTATTGATATTATTATTAACAATGTGTGTTTTTGTAGCTGTTTTGTGTTGACATGACCACCATAAATAGATATGAAAAACGCATGCATGTGTATGTGAAAATGGGTATATTCAAGTATAAACATATATCTAAGGACCCCCTTGTGCATATTTGGACATGAAAATATGTACATAGGGGATAGATATCCTTATATATGTAATAACCCGAGATTTTTTAAGATATATTACTTTTAATTTCTTTCATATCTTCTGTTGTACGATACACCAAGATTATCTTGTTCTATACACAACACCGTATTAGCTTTCAGTATACGCAACAATACTATTATATTGTGTTACACACAATTTCAAGTTCGTTTGATAATAGTCATTCTACGCAACATTGAGTATATATATATATTCAATGCATAAATGAAAAAATGGATGGACTCTGTTATAACAAAACAAAAAAGGAGTCTTGCACTATACGCAACCCTGACTTGGCTTGAATTACACGCAATCACGACCTTCTTCAATAGCGTGTGTTGTACGCAATACCGGGTTTTACTAAACAACGATATGCTATTATAATATTATTATGAACTAGCTGTTATGAATAGTATTAACTATATATATTGAATTTTATAACATTATTATTCATCTTACACATTTTCTATAACATGGTATAAGAACAAAATTAATTTTTCGGGTAAAATAAGTATTTTTCAAAAAATGAAGTTTTGTCGCCTTTTCATTGCGCACCAACTTTAAATCTTGTTTTTGATATTTTTATAAGTTCATTTTTTAAAAATAAAATTATTCTTTGGAATCAGGATATAAAATATTACCTTGGATATATTTTTCATATTATTCTGATAACTTTCATATTTTAATGAATAGTAAAAATACGCTATATTTTAATTAAAAACAACTTGTTTCATCGTAATAAATCATGTTGTTAAATTATAATATTGAATGGTTTTAAAGTATATATAGAATATATTTTTACCATTTAATATAATCTATGTCATTATCATTGATTTGACCTTGAATTCATAGGTTAAATCAATTCAATCTTTTGCAATGTTTTAAAGAAAACCCCGTTTTCTTTCGACAAGGAGATTAATTTTAATTTAATTTCTGAAACTTTTGTGTAATGAATTTGGAAAAATGGATTCCATATTTGGAATAAGTGGGTCCAAATTATGTTAATAATCTACTTTTTATTTTTGGGACTTATGAATAGAAACTACGGTAAATTTTATATACCATTGTTAAAGGTAAATCGGGTAATTAAGGGTAAATATAATATTATAAAAATACCATAACACATTCCAAAATTCTATTGGATGGCTAGAAGTATACCCATATCACCTAAGGGTCGGATTATATTCATTTTATGGATTTTTGACTATGAATGTAATTTAATTATTATTAAAACTAAAGAAAGTGACAACATGTCACACTCTTAAATCTTATAAGTATAATAATTTTAATTTAGTTATAAAAATCCTAAAACTTAGAACATGAATAATATCCAGAAAGATAATAAATGTATCTATATCCTGATAATTTATTTCGAATTTTTAGGGATTAAATAACTGTCATTAATGGTGATACATTAATGATGAAGAATTTATTTATTAAGTGAAAAAGCAGTAATATAGTTTTCATTGAAATAATAATACTCATTAAAAGGCCCAAAAACCAGAGAAAAACTTATTTTTAGTGTATATAGATACCATAATCATCCAATGAACTAATATATAACCTTTTTGAGTCTTATAAAAGTGATTATGACACTTATATGATTTTATTTGAAATGATGCCAAAGTTGTCACCTTCATAATTTAATAAATGTAACAATTTAAATATTGTTATTCTAAGATGATAAATTATAGTAAAAGTATTATTTTGAAAGGTAATAGATTTATCTTCATCATAGGATTTTTGGTTAAATTTTTATGCAACAAATAAGTATATTAAATAATTATAGATAAAAGTTGTAGTAATTATTTTATTAAGAAATAAACCAAATAAATGGTTTGAAAAATAAAAAAAATATTATATGAACTATTTAATATGCTCCACTAATTTTCTAAATACATATGTCCTTTTATGAATCTATTAAAGTATTTATTTCGAACATATCTTCTGTATATATTTTATTTAAATTCATATAAATGAATAGTGTCAAAATTGACACTATTGTTATTTTATAAAAATAACATACTATAAAATTGTTTAAAAATCACGAAAATATTTAAAAATTATAAATTAAAATTTATATGGTCTAGAAGTTATGAAGTATCCAATTATGGACTATTAACTACAAATAAGTAATTGTTTGTTATAATTTACAATTTAGAATGTTATTACCCCAAATAAAATTAAATAGATTAAGTAAGGATAAATCAAGTTGATAATGTTTAAAATAATTTCCTAACAAGTCTAAATTTTATTGGTTGGAGATATTAAAACCCTATCTCAAATAATATCTTTATATGAGTTATTATTTGAGGTTTTTAAGTGGGGTTAGATTTATTATAAATTAATATTTTTAAGATTCCCAAAGGTTCCCCTCTCCTCCCTTATAAAAGGGAACCACCTCCCTCTCTTCCTCACACCACTTTGAGCCTTCAATCTTGAAAAAACCCTAATAAATTATCTTCTACAATTCCATAAAAACATATTATAGGTCCTGGTCTTCTTCAAAGTCCAAATTTAGTTCCCTACGAAGAGGTCTCAAAGAGGCACTTCAAATAAGATGTAATGTCCGTTACAGATTCTTTTAACTTTATTTCTTCTTATACTTCTTCTTAGTTAGTTTTTTCATGATGAAT
Source organism: Viscum album (assembly GCA_963277665.1). Classification (NCBI taxonomy): domain Eukaryota; kingdom Viridiplantae; phylum Streptophyta; class Magnoliopsida; order Santalales; family Viscaceae; genus Viscum; species Viscum album. The sequence goes on from OY728163.1 coordinate 741,451,406, forward strand.
TAATAACATCAGTATCACTAATATACTGATATGTTATTATGAGTATGAAACAACCATATTTCACCATCTATCCATCCTACTGAAAACGAAATCACTGCGTGTGTGTACGTACGGAATACCATCTCCATGCCGTGGTGTAATCTATTTTTCCAATACCACCTTAATTTGATGGATATAATGGTGTAATGAATAACTATTCATAGTTATTATAACATCATAATTATTGTGATATATTGTGTCATCCCCTACAATTCAATTCAATAATTATGTGAACGATATCATCGCTCGTCAGTACGTACGGACTACCGTCTCCACGACGCGATGAGATTCATTCTCCATGATAACCATTTAAGAATGATTATAAAGTATATATAAGAAATAATAATGAAATATATGACATTATAAAGATACTGGATTTATGTTTATATATATATATGTATGTCGTCTACTTAATTACATTCAACTCAATAAGGAAACGAAAACAGCATTCATGCGTACGTACGACCTACCGTCTCCATGAATGGTGTATTTCTTTCCATTTATTGATCTATTATATATATGTATATTATGAATATAAATTATATATAAATCATTTTTTATATTCTGGAATTAAGTGATCACAGTCTAATTAATCAAATGAATAATTAAAAGTCAAAACACGAATGACAAATGAAATGATTTTACCCAAAATGAAACTTTAACATTGAATTTACAAAATAACGGGTAATATAATGTCATAAGTGAAACATATATGATATCATAACAATGAATATGATTATATAATAAGTCAATGACTTTATTTAAATCATTATACAGGAGGTTCAGATCCATTAGAAGAAAATCAGACCTAAGGTAAGTGATAAATTTTCAATCATATTTTTTATCCAAGATTGCTTATACGTAAGTATTTACAGGGGTTACATTTATCATCCATGACCATGTTTTCTAAAAATGTTTTCATAAATGTTTACTATTATTTGATGAATTTTTAAAGACATTTTTACCCTTTATTGACTTTTTACCACATTGTATGGATTGAATCTTTCCTTTGGTTACCATATAAGGTACTTTTTTAATTTTCCGGCAAAAGTACAAGGAGAATGTTTTTTTTAACTTATACGGCATGAACGGATTTTTACGATTTTATAAATCCTTGTTTCCATGATGCTTCCTCCATAAGATTTCATGACTATATTCAACAAAATCCTTTTCATTTAAAATTAAATGACATTTTATGAATAGAAAATTATTTTGAAGAAGAAAGGATATTTTCCTCAAGAGTTTATTTCAAATGTTCATTTCTAGGAATTGAAATATGAGGGCACTGTTGATCTCGCAGCGCCAGTATTCACTTAAGAACACTTTCACCTCGATTGCAGTTGGTGGACAATGAAAGTTAGTTTTTGGGTTTTTGTGAATAAATTTAATTAAAATGATGTTGTGAATTTACTTTTATTCATGTTGGTTAAAACCTCAAAGAGAAGGTTGGAGGTGGGGACCACCACACCTTATCCTCCCTTGAGAGGTTATAGAGGTGGGACCTACCTGAGGTCTAAAAACCTCTTCTTGATAAATATAGTGGGGACCACCCGGGATTGTAACCCCTTGGAAATCCCCATTTAAGGTGGAGAAACTTTTAAACTCCCTTTATTTAATTTTATGCCAACCCACCTCATTTAGTTAATTATGCTTCACCAATTAATTAAATTCATCTTTTAGAATTTATCCGAATGAACATAATAGACCACATTATCTATAATTTCAGGGGATTTAATTTGGTGGGAAATGATGATTGAGGAAGGGGGAGTACTTGGGAGAAATATTGGAAGATGGATTCAAATGAAGAACACTTCCAACGAAGGAGGAAGAACGCCAACATCCTTCTTAAACATCCTCCCTCAGATCATACTGACATAGTGTGTCTTCGACGGCTGACGCAACTCGGGATTGGGGTTATGTGACGAACGTGATGAACGAAAATCTTCATCGTCTTCTTTCCACAATTGCATCAATGAACAATGAACCCAAGGTAGGGGTTTTGAGTTTGAATTTGTTTCTATTCTACAACTTTCAATCTTGGGTTTTGTTTATCCGATCGATATCACCATAACGTGGTGGGTGCGGGCCGCACGAACATGGCCAAACCCCAGTCCATTTTTCATCATTTGTTTACGACAACGGCGGCACAAAGGTGCCACCAGAGGAGAGGTATACGGACAACGGGCTACGGTGGAGCAACAACAGCCGATGACCGGCCTTTCGCAATGGAAAATGGTGACGCAGGGCCACCGGGTCTCAGGAAGAGCGCAGTGCCATTGCACTATGCGGAAGGACATGTCGGGGCCCTTGTGTGCGGCAGTGCACAGGGGCGGCCGCTATGCCGCTGGAGGAGCGCGACATCGTCACTCCGTGTAGATGAAGAAGCTACAGCCAGGGTGGGCCGTAACGATGGAGAAAAGGAGGCAGGTTGGCCCGGCCACCGGTGGATTGAGAGCGGTTGGAAGCTCGACCAACCAGGAGAAGCAGGACACCACTGGGTCCCACATGACATGCACCGGCACCACCTGGTGTGAGTTTAGCTGCCACCCGAATGGATATTCCGTTCGGGAATTCCAGGGGGCGCTGGGCTTTCCCCTTAGACGCGGTTTAGGCAGACCCCCACGGGCCGCCAGGCCGCCATGCTGCCGGGCTGAAGGGCCGGACCCAGCGCGGGCCACCAGGCCAGACGCACTGCGGGCCAGGCCGCCCCCATGAGCCAGGCCACCCCTTGGCCCAAGTTTCCCCCTCGGGCCCGGTCGGACCCCTCAGGTCGGTTCAGACCCGCGGAATGGGTCGGACCCGTAGACCTGGTCGAACCCCAGCCGGGAATCGTTTGACCAAAATTCATCTTTTCGCCCATAATTTGGGCTACGCGTGTCTGATCGACGAAACATCTATGGTGATAGAAATTTTGGAGCAAGAATGTTCTTTTGTAATACCCTACTTGAGGTTTGGACATAGTTGGGGAATAGTTGGGTTGGATTGAACGTAAATCCAACCGGGCCCTCAAAACGGTAATGCCAATAACATTCAGACCGGGCGTCCGATTGACTCTATGTCTATCATGTTGTGTTCCTTTTGATGAGATGTAAATTTGGGATACATAAACTTGGGAATTAATAGAATTTGAGGTATCAAAACATTGATTGAGGAGAGAACCCTCCTGGAATCAAGTGTACTTTGTGAAAACACTTTGGCTGGCTGCGCTCTGATGACTGTTCCTGGATCCTGTGTGGATCTGACAGTTCTGACGATTGTTCTTGAATCCTGGTGGGTCTGACAGTTCTGACATCTATTCCTGGATCCTGTGTGGGTCCAACAGAAAAGCTGGTCCTGGATCCTGTGTGGGTCCAATAGCTTAGTTGATCCTGGTTTCTTTGTGGGTTCGATAGCTCCGACTACTGTTCGTGGATCCTATGTGGGTCTGATAGTTCTAACTAATGGTCCTAGATCCTGTGTGGGTCAGACTGCTTAGATGAATTAGTGACTACATCTGATCATATTTATCACTCTACAAAGGTTGTATACCTTTGTGAGATGGGTCAGTAACTATTGTATTTTCCCAATGATTGAGACGGGTAACATGATAACATAGGTATATGTATGGTCATACTCCTATGTAATGGATATCCATTTATTTCATACTATTTGGTTTGTTCTTATTGTATTTAGTGAGACTTGGAGGGTCTAGGTGTCCCTACTGAGTATCGTTATACTCACCCCTACATGTGATATGCCTGCACGTCATTGTGTTGGATGCAGGTGATGGACAACGCTGACCGAGGCTGAGTAGAAAGACTGGACTGTACCCGGAGGTGGACCTTACAACGAGTCGGGACACAGAGGAGACTGACAGATGTGGATAGAGGAGGAGGACATTTGTACCTATGATTCAGTTAGGAGCCCCGGAGGACAACCCAATAAATGGTTTTCTTTTTCAATTGTACTTGTTTTTAAGTTGTACTTGCACATCCCTGTTAGGATTGTATTTCTGGACCCTTTTTCCATCCCGCACTTCATTTGTATATACCTTTAGAGAGTGTTTACTTACATCTTGTACTCTATTATGTGTGTTTTCAAATTTTAAAGGCAATTCCTTCCCTATTTTTTAGGTAATTTCACATTTGGTGCCAGTCGCCAGCCCCTGGCCTATGGAAGGCAGGCATGGTGTGGTCACGACATGGGTCCCAGGGAACAGGTTGGGACATAGAATCAGTCAGTTCTTTGACCCATCTATTGATGATGATCTGAATAAGAGGCTTCTTGAAATCCCTAGTGAAAAAGAGATACAAAATCCTCTCTTTTCATTGAACATTAATAGTGTTGGAGGTCCGAAAGTTTCACTAATAAATTAATTATGTTTTACTAGAATATTTGCTACACTGATCATTGAAATGTAGTGCATGACTTATTTAATTCATCACATATTCCCTTTGGGATGAATTGAAAATATGTTTCCATGATCCCTAAAATAGAGAATGCCTTAGACATAAATGATTTTAGACTTTTTGCTATTGGTAATATGATACAAAATTTCATTAGAAAAATTATTTATCAACGGTTGGGTGAAATTGCAATGGGGCTTATCTCCGGGAATCAGTTTTGGTGTGTACCAGGAAGAAACATACAAAATTTTCTGTTTACTACCTCTTAGTGTGTGAATACTATGAAGAGATAGGTAAAATATGGAAACATGGATCTTAAAATTGATATTTATAAGGCTTTTGATGCCATTAAATGGGTATTTCTATTTACTATTCTCAAAATGAATGGTTTCTCACCGAGTCTCATTGATTTAAATGAATATATTCTCTCTTGTTCATGTTAGTCAATTCTGGTCAATGGATCTCCTAGAGGTTTTTTCAATGCTCTAAAGGGGTTAGGCAGGGTGACCCTCTTTCTAGTATTTTTTCTATTACAGTATATTTTTTTAAGTTGGTGTGTCACTGTCCTTGTTAATTTTGGATGGTATCAGTAAATGATTTCATGAAACTAATTCTTCCCCCTTCTCGGACTCTACCCATTTGGAAAATCTAGAAAAACTGACTCCTATTGCAAGATTTTCTTTAGTTCACTGGGCTGTTTCTCGTCCCGGTCTACTAATTATGTTTGGATGTAGAAAAAACCATCTCCCACATATTTGTTTTTTGAAAATTTTTCTAGAAAGATCTGGTCTTATAGGAAGGATATCTTTCACTATGACCTTCCCTTCTGATCTATTGAAGGATTTCTACAGGCCATATGCAATGCTGATCTCATGATCATGTTCATGCTCTTATGTTGGATGCATCTGTGGTTGTTATTGACTTCATTTGGAATTCAAGAAATGTAATGCTGTTTAAAAACATCAAGCTACTTTTTCATAGTAGTGTCTTAATTGTCCATCGTTCTATCCGCAAGGCATCTATTATCCAAACAGGTTACATGAGAAATGATGTTTCTGATCTTATGTTGTTGATATTACTTGGTATTTATGATAGGGAAATGAATCCATTGATGGTGAAATATATCCAATGGATACCTCCTATTCCACGGTGGATAATGGTTAATGTATATTGTGATGCCTCTGGTGCTCCAGGACCCTCTCAATGTGGTGGTGTATTTCGTACCTCTCGGGGGTACGTGAAAGGATGCTTCTTTCATTTTATTAGTAGTGGTTTCACTATTGAATCATAGATATAGTCTATGATAAATGTGATTAGGTATACTTTCTATTTTGGTTGGCATAATTTATGGATAGAATCAGATTCGTCTATTGTAGTTAATATTATAAAAGATCGGTCAAGGAATGTGACATTGATGATTCTACCAGTTTGGACCGAATGCCTCATTTTTTTGGACTCACTCTCCCTTAAAGTCACACATGTTTACTGAGAAGCTAATAAAGTGGATGATGTTCTTGCGAAAAGGGATATTTTTTAAGTTGCCTCCAATTGGTCCTTTGTGTCACCTAATTATTGTGATAGTCTTTTTCAAGAAGATTATTGTGGTGAGGTTTACACTCATCTTTTTAGATCATTTCTATGATGTATTGTCACGTACTTTATAATATTATTTTATTTACATAGGAGCAGTCTTGCTTGATACCTAACATTCTTGGTATGTAATGATTTTTACATGATGTTATGGGTGGGTCTCAGTTATAGATTTCCCCTAGATGCATTAGTAGTGTGATGAGATGTATCAAATAGATAGCCTAAGTTAAATTGATTTCTGTTTTATACCTACACATTAGTTATAAAGATTCACATGAATGTTCTTGATAGTATGGTATCATGTTTTTATATATCATGATCTGTAATAATAAACCATTTCTATCAATAGTAATTCAGTTTTCATTATCTACTATATTATCACAGTTATATTATCATTGAATGCATTTCACTCTAATTTTATGTATAAGAAGGAATATGGAATTAGTCAATTAACTGTCAACACTAATTCTTACCTATATAATCCTAGTTGTCTTTTTAATGGCTAAATGATATGTCTTATTAGATATTTACCTTTCAATGTTTTTTATTTATTAATGATGACTATTCATTTATTCCTCATAATATCCTCTTTACGTAAAACTTACATAGATTCTATGGTCACAAATAATTTTTTATTTTATAAGGAAGGACGGAATTATACAATGTATGATATTCAGGGATATTTTAGAATTAATAATTATAATCTAAAATATATATGTAGTACTCTTTCTATTAAAATGAAATATAGAAACCATGTGTCTTTCTAGTTTTCCAAAATAGCTAAACTATTTGATACTTTTTTATGTGATTCCATTTATATTATGAACATGTAAAAAAATAGATTCAGTGTCTATGTTACCAGAGTACCTCACGTAAAAATATACACCAAATAAATTTAATTAGGTTCATAATATTAAATAAGTCCTGAGGGGATAAAAAATTTGATGAAATCTATTATCTTTCATTTTCACTAAGCTGGTCAAGACTAAACATCCTCTATAATAGATTTAATAATGTTAATTAATTTTTATAGAATTTAATTAAAATTATTAATGTCATATATTATATTCTTATAACATATTATTACTCATTATTCAATAATCTTATGTTATTATCGTAATTTTATGTGTTAAATGTTTTTTTAATACATTTTTTCATAGAGGTTTTGGTCATTATAAAATGATTACAGATCCATATTCTATAGAATATTCACAATGATTTAAATTGAAGATATATCCATTAAATCTAACATTATTAATTAAAAACAAATCAAAAATGAAATAAAAATCTCACATCCATTCATTGAGGTTGTAGTCAACCGTAATCAAGAACAACCTTATAATTTTCTAATGGATTTCAAGGTAAGATGATATATAAGCTATTTATATTTAATATGAATAATCATTTAATAAAAATAAAAAAAATTCATTACATTTTCCGATATACCCATCCAAATAACGTGGAGATGAAAAACAAGTTATAAAGCTACGTGGAGTTGATGAGCCATATGTATGGTCACTCAATGTTATAGATTTCATAGGACATTATAATTTTGAAATGGTTTTATAATAATACGGATAAAATAAATTTACTCTGATGATAATGTCGATAAAGGTTTAGGATGGCTACCAAAAATATAGACTATGTTTATAAAGAATGAATTTGAAAAGTGAGTGAAAAGATAATTAATTTAATTTTTAAATTGATCATTTGAATCATATATTAGGGGACTAGGGATGTTACATTAAAAAGAAAATTTCCACCAGAAAAAATCTAATGTTACTTATTATAGAATAATGATTGGTTTAGTTGAATTATATGAATAAATTTGTTCTAAATAATTGAGATAAGGGGTGAAATATTTTAAGTGAGAGGGGAAGTATTAGAATTCCTTAAAATAATAAATTAATTTTAATTATATTTTTCTACCCAAATGAATCCAATATTATATATTTATTAGAAAATATGATAATGAAAAAAAACTAATAATTGAATGAAATTTTGAATGTATTTTTTTCACGTTTTCCAGAAATATATTTTACTACTAATAGCATGTTATAATTTATAAAAATTAAAATAGTATTAATAATTTTTGTCACAAAAATTAGAAGAATTTCATCACAAAATAAAGAACCCAAATAAATTTACCATGGATTTTGTATAAAAAAATATCCCAGATATTCATCAAAATATAACCATTTTATTCATATTAAATATTTTGAAAAATTATATTTTAAAAAAATCATTAATGTCATTTATGTCACGATTCTATTAATGTGATATTAAATACCTAAATTTAATCCAGGAATTTGAATGTTATAATTTCCCAAATATATAATATTTTATTGTTAACTATAAAATTCATAAAAAAAACATTTTCCATTATATTACTTTAAAAATTTTAAAATAATTTATTTTATATTTATATTAATTAAATTCCTGTTGTGTCAATAATATATAATAAATAATTACAAATACAGTATCACTGCCAATTAGAAAAAACATACCATTATAAAAAATAAATTATCATTTAGATGTATTTTAAGAATCACAATTATTTTTAATTTATCTACATCATAAAATATTATTTATAATAAAAATATAAAAATTACATTTTTTCACTATCTATCAAAACAAATTTTATTAACAAATTGGAAAATCATTAACCAATAAAATCAAATTTATTTTAACGATTCAATTTCAATAATTGCTAAAAATTAATTTTTATAAATAAATTGAATGAATTTCAATTTTTTTATAAAAACTACTATTTTTTATATAATTCTCTTTATACCAAATTCATCTATAAAATTAATCCAAATCAAATAATTTGAATATTACGTATATAATAATATTATTTTTTCTTTGAAACTACTATAATATGAAATATATCATTTTAAATTCATGATAAAAAAAATAACACTTTCATTAAAAGTTTTATATTCACTATACATAGAATAATAATTTTTTTAAATTAAAATCATAATTTATCAACATTTTATAATTCCATGTTATTTTTTTACAAAATAAACATCATAATATTAAATACATTTAAAAAAAATTAGAAAATAAGTTATAAGATTTTATAAATAAAAATAATAAAATACATTTTTGAATATTTTTTTTTTAAGAATACATAAAATTCAATAATTCAAGTAATTGTTACCAAATATAAAATTACATTTTTTTGATTTTAATATGATGTAAAAAAATATTTAAAAATATGGTCATTCATATTCAACCCAAAAATTTATTGTCTATGATAAAATAGTTATATAAAAATAATTATATTTTTGGATTTGTTCTGGATCAATGTTGTAGGTTATAAACACAATCAAACACATTGTTCTGTTAAAATTATGGATATTATAAAATTTTTACCATAATTATTTTAACATATAATTATCTATCAACATTCCTTCCTATCATTAATTGTAGTTTAATTAATTGAACCATCCATTCATAATTCATGTTTTCCTCCTCCAATACTATTAAAACAACTTTATTATTATTTGTGTGAGCTGAATAAATCATTAATTTCTCTATTTCATTCCACATAAATTAATAAATATCGAACTTTAGATTCTATTTTTCATTAAATCTATCTATGTCTTCCATTTTTTGTGTAACATGTTCTGTTCCTGATACATGCCTATTTATCTATATATTTTTACACAATGAGGATAAATTTCTTTTCCAAGAAAATTTATTTCCACTCAATGAAAACAAGCTCCATGAATTTCATATGAATTAGTTACTTACTTATTAATATTATTACACACACCTACTATAATCCCTTATCATATATCCCGGGTAAGATTAAATAATTAATATCCACTGAAATTCATACCTCTTTTTATCACTTCACATTTGAGATGTTATCAACAAATTATTTATTATTAAAACATTGAACAAAAGATCTCCTATATACCTTCGTATAGTGTTCCAATTTTTTCAAAAAAAATATATTGAATTTTATCTAATATCCATTGGGATATAAAATTTTGTATTTTTCATAAATATAAAATTTGATTCATTATTCTAGATATCAATACATATTTTTTTATTGAGGCTACTAAATGAGGGATGAAATTATTATCATAATAGGTTTCCAACTTCTCATCAATCACGTTGATTCTCCCCACCTTCAATTATTATGAATAATTAAACGCCATAAACCATGAATGATCTTCTATTCGATATTTTCAATCTATATTATTTTTGTGTCATTATATAGGAATTTTTTCAATTATTTATATATAACCATGTATATAAAAATATCTTTTGAATTTTATTTAGGTATGTCACTTTGAAACATCCCCTTTCCATATTTATTATTGATTTCATAAAAAAGACTCTGTCATTTTCATTTTTCAAATATTGGCATTACAGAGTTCTTATATGATTTTTGGATCCCAATCATGCATGGTACCTTGTTTATCCACTATCCCAAATAGGTATTGAATATCGAATTAGTCACTGCATGAGTATCCATTGAACTACAAAATATATTTAATTTTCAATTCTATCATGGAAGTAATCTTTGAACCATTCATGGGGTAATATGAATTTTGTAAGGTGTTGGAATGTTTGAAAAAAATATAAATAGATTTACCATAATAGATGGAATTTCATAAATTAAAATGAGTAATGACCTTTATTAGAGTCTTTTAGTCAATAGTTTTCTACAAATTTTAATTCATTGTTTTAAATTTTTTACCAACCACTGCATTGGATTCATATCATCATCAATATACAAAACAACCTCTTTGTATCTATTGATATTCCATAATCAATATATATGTATCTTTATTTCTTAATGGTAATATAAAATATGATAATTTTAGTGAATTTAATTGGATAATGAAATTACAAAAATAATTTATCAATGCATATATTTATCCTTCTCATAATGATACACTATGATATAACATCAATGAATATATTCAAGAATCTCAATTCCAAATTCCTTTTTAAAAAATAACATTAAACTCTACAATATATCAAATATGATTCCCCTAAAAATGGAATATGACATAATAAACCAATTTCTATATTAAGTCCAAAATCAGATATAGAAATTGAAAATATATTTCTTAACCATTATTCTCATATACCACTTGTTGAGAAAAATTTGACCTATAATACATATGGGGTAATCAAGGAATCTATGGAATAAAAATATTATTTTATGTGGTCTTTAAAAAATACATCATTTTATCAATTGTATGACATTAAAATTTTAATATATAATTTTAAATATCCCATTACATAAATAATAAAGAACATATGGAATTTAATGCATTCAAACACATAATATTTTACATGGATAAACAATAAAGGAAAATCAAAGGAGAAAATAATGACAGTGTTTCCACATACCAAATAATAAGACTACATATATTATGTATCACTAATAGACTCATATAGTATCAATTAAATTATAGGGGAACACTAGTGCACAACTATAAGATGATTCTATGAAGTATATATACACACATGTCTTATTTAATAATTTATAGACTTGAGGATATATCTTATTTCAATATATGTCGACATGGTACCTTGAAACATCATAAATGTATATATTTTCAATTAAATATTCATTATCGAGATATTACATCATAAAAAATAAAATAAATATTTACCGAAATGTGACGGTCTATTCATCGTCTTCTATAAATTTCATTATCTACACTTTCATAAAATTGAGATAATCTCAAAACTGGAATTTATTTGTTATATTCATCTTTTAGTAAAATTTAGTATTGTTATTTTTTATTCACACTTAACCATCCTTCATTTATGAATAAAAATCATATACAAGAAAAATATTGTCAATTATCCATCCTACATTTTTTATTATATTCAAATATTCAATAATAACTTTTCTCTTCAATATTTGGAATAATCACTACATATGTTTTATAAAATTAAATATTTTAAATCACTTAATTAAAGTGAAAAAAAAATTATATAAAATTATAATTTATTATATTCATTCCATTTTTCAAACATTTTTTGTAGTAATATAATCTATATTTTATACAAATATTATAAATAAATCAAAATCCCTTATTCCTATTTTTATATTTATTTAAATTGACATCGTATACAATGAAATCACCTTATCATAATAAAATCTAGCTTATAGTGGAAGAGAGTTAGTAAAAAACATATATTTTATGTTTCATGTACAAAACTCTGTATTAGGCTCCTCTATTTAGGAATATCAAATTTTCTCATTAAAAATAACACATTTTATCTTTCATGTTCATGAATGTCAGAAAACATTAATCATCTTGATTGGAATGCTATTATTGTATTAGTGTTTCTATAAATGTAGAAATGGACATCAGTACCATACAAAATCATGTTCATTAAATCTTCAAAATACACATTCTCTATGCTGAGAACCCATAATTTGGTGCTAATATATCAATTTCATGCATTTATGTGTTGTGTAATCCTCTCCATGGAACATTCGACATCCGATATATCAAATTAAGAAAATTAAATATGATTTATATTTTTTAGTCTCCCTAATTGATGAATGTAAAACAATTATATAATTTTAATATGTAAAAATAAATTATTTATTTCCACTAATATATATTTAAAATAATTTATAAAAATTGTTTTATCATTTATTGAAAAATGGCTTCAGAAGAAATTGATCTATCAAAATAAATAGTTCATTATTTTGTAATACTCTCATGTATTCAGTAATACATCCAAAAAACCTCCAAATATGGAAAATTAATTAACATTATATAAATTTACATTAACCATTTGATATTTTTTGGAAATTACCATTTTTTGTATAAAGTGCAGTTACAATGTAGTACGTGACAAATTTATATTATTTTTTAAAGAGAATCCAACATTCAATAATGTTTTCCCTTTTTAAGTTATCATTTATAATTAAATTTAAATGTAATTCTAAATCCATTAACATGATATTAAGAGACTTTAGTGGTTTTATTTATATTCTATAAATTACTAATTTGTGTTATTTTATGTGATCCAAAAATATAATTTTTTTAAGTAATATCAATATTCTACACACAACAAACAAAACCAATTATTCAATATGTTTACTACATCCAAGATATGAATTAAACCCAATAATACCATTTTGATACAGTAACATTTATAAATATTGTAATCAAATCCAACTCCAAATATTCATTGGTTCCACAAATTAATGAATAAATCATTTAATAGATATTTCTTGGGATGATAATTTTATATATATACATAATTTCATGTATTATAATACATGATATTATATGTTTTTTTGGAAAAAAATGATCATCATATAAAGGATAATTTTTAACATGAAGTTGTTGATAATTTCATGATGATAATGGTTATGTTAATTTTACCATGATCTATGAATTGTGATGAAATGAAAATAACTAGTCTCAAACCGAAATTTCACTCGAGAAAAAGAAAATTTTAATAATTAACGTGTCACCTTTTTATAACATAAAATGGTACTCTGTGATACATTTCATCACGACATGATTAGTATTATGTAGTTTTTTTCCCAATACTCATAATCTCCAAATCCAATTAGAATAAACAAATTATTTTACATATCACAATTCAAATTAACCTATGAAACACAGAATGAAATATTTATACCTATAATCTAACTAAAAAATATTTTTTCTCTTATGAACCCAATACCATTGAGAATTATTTATTTTGAGAATTTTTGAAAAACACTAAAAAAATAAATATTTTCCTAATAAATTGTGTTTTTTTTTATAATAAAAAATTCAATATTTTAATATATATGTCCACCATCTCCAATTTTATTAATTTTACATTAATCTCATATATGAAATTCAATTGAAATTCTATTCTTTATAAACCATGTTAAATAGAAACATATGACGAGGGTGTTAAAACATTTAGTATTGGATTATATATATTAGAAGATGCATTTTAATTAAAAAGTAATGTATAAGTTGAAAGGAATAATAAATAGAATAATTCCATATAAATGATCATATTAGATTTAAATAAAGAATCAGATTACATATTTATAATGATAATCACATATAAAACATTAACTGAATTCATTTAAATGGAGAGAAAAATGTGGTGCATATAATTAAATTACAAATACCATTATATCATGATCATACTATCAGAGAAATTTTCTATGATTTCATCATAATTATAGTATCCATCTAATCCTCATGAAAATGATTCAACGAAATAATACTTATTTTTAAGGAATACAATGTGATATCTAATTTATTTTTTCTCACGGGACCTAACAATTCAAAGATGGTCTATAATACTCTAGGATAAACTATTAAAATAATTGATTATAATTAATTCAATAAATTTAATTATTTACTATCAACATGATGAATAAAAGACATTATTTACTAATAATTAAACATTTTTATTGGAATAATAATCATCTAGTATGAGAATACATTTCATAGAAAATAAATGGATTAACATGTTCATGGGACATCTAAAGACCACAATTATATGGTATTATTAAGTAATATAACTATTTTATCATATAAAATATGAATTATGTTGACTTATATAAATAAAACCATCTTATAAATATCACTTTTTATTGTTTTAAAATAAAAGGTGACATAAAATATACTATTTGATATCACACATTTAGTTCCCAATAATAAAAAATGTACAGTGGTTTTATTATGGAAATCATGGAATGTAGTTTAAATTTTAAAATATATATTGTTTATCAGTAATCAAAAATAATATAAACTATAATTATATCATATATAAATCATTTTTTAACATATTCATGAAAATGTATCATTATAGGGACAATTCGAACAATAATTTTTAAGATGTTAACCTGAATATATTTATCAAACCCATTTTGGGAAGAATACCAATTATTTACAATTGAATGAGATATTAATTTCTCTCCTAGAACATGTTGAGATTAATATAAAACATACGATAGTGAAATTAAAATACATATTTATTGTATTAAATTACCTATATAAATTCTCATATTAGTTAAAAGAGATAAAACAATTCTTTTTGAAAGTACATAATATGAAATATAATGATCATAAGAGTTATATGAATTTGGAGTTAATGAAATAAAGGCTATATTTTTATAATTCATGAATATTAAAAAATATGAAACCCAAATTTAAAATATCTTCTGGACTATTCTCAATATCCTTATATTTATATGTAGAATAATAAATAAATATGGAAATGAATTGATGAAAAATTTATATTTAAAGGACATAAAAATGATAAAATTGAAATCCATTTAAATGAATTTTGATTATATATATATATATCAATCACAATCCATATTTTACCAAACATAGAAGAATTTTTTAAGGATAATAATTATAACACATTTAAAAAAAATTATTTCCAAAATACTACTAAAGATATTGTATAACATGAATAAAATAAGTCGGAATCAATAATTAATGAAATTAATTGTATATATCATGTAATAAAAATTCATACTATTATCATAATTAAATTATTATTTAGGTATTTTATATAAAAAACTTTGTTCACAATATGATACATGTCTTAAGGAATTGAAATTTACGATAATGAACCATTAGCATGAATTTTCTATTAATCAATAATTCTATAAAATCTGATATGGAAAAAACCTAATAAAACATTATTTGAACTTATTCATAATTATTTACTTGTAAATTTTTAAATTTTAATAAGTTATTATAAATTAATTTAAAATATTATTCTTTATTTCTATCATCAGTTGTTAGTATCGATAATTTTTTTGTAAGTTTTCAATGATAGTGACCATATAAATTCCATAAAAAATGTTAATAATTCAATGATCATTAAAGGTACAATAATAAAATTTTCATTAATAATTATAATTTCAACATTATTTTAATGATATATTTCTTTAGAATTCAGGAATTTGATATCGGTGATAATGTTTTCCTGAAAATTTTCAACAAACGGAAGGTTTTATCTTAACCATTGATATAAAAAAAATATTTAAATCAATAACATATTTTAAATAATTTAAATTTTAAATAATATTAGAAATGTAATTCTTTTTCCCACATAATAAATGATATTTATTTATTGTCTCTCACTTGTGTGTGCTAAAATCCACCCAAACAATACATATCTATAATTGATGTATGAGTTTGGTTATGATGATATAATCATATAATTATTCCGAAGTATATTTTATTATTTATATGCTATTATTGATTAAACTAATAAATTATATGATTTTTATGAATTTTATATAATAAATATCAAATAGTTAAAATGGGTATTAGTTTTTCTACGGAGTGTGGTAGTTTTAAGAAATTAAATTTATAATAATCAATTTATCATAATATTTTTAACAATGTCACCAAATTATTATTCTAGATAATTAAAAATTTATTGTATAGAATTTATTAATATTAATTTTTTATAATTGTTCGTTAAAATATTTTACGAAATACTAAAAAACAAAATACATGGAGTTTTTAGTCCACATGAACACAGATGTTTTGTTTTCTATTTATATAATGATAAGTTGTGGATTGAAAATAATTTTTATATCAATATAATATTATCTAAAAACAATATTGACAATGATTTAATTATAACTAAAAATTTATAAAATATTGGAATGATTTTTGGCTGAGGGTTCTCTAGTTAAATTGATAATTCAGTAGAAAATTTTCACATTGAGGATTTGAGTTATCGAATTAAATATATCATTAAAATAGAAGACTTAGTCTCACTAGATGTTGTTAATGGAATATTAATTTGGAAAATGACTCTAATATAGGTATAATATTTAAATTTCCAACATATTTATGATGTATATTTCCAGGTTGATGTTAGTGGGAGTGGCCTCTATTTATATGTAAAAAGGGGGAATCATCCTTTGAAATTAATTTTAAGGATGTAGTAAGAATTGAATTTCATTAATTTTTGGGGATTTAAATATTTATATGTTTGTGAGAACTGTTTTTATTACATTATATCCATTATTTTTTCTTATATGAAGTGTTTTTCATGTTAATATAGTAATACATTAGAATCTAATATTACTATGTTTAACATTTATTAACCGTGGTTAAAAATTATCCATGGTTTCTTTTTAATGAATTTTACATATTTTTATTGACAATATAAATATGTATTTTTTCAATATTTAATAAAATGTAATTTATATTGATTATGAAGTTATGATTTAAATTAATATATATAATATATATTAAATATATTCATATTAAAAATGAAATCTATTAAATTATGTGTTTTTTATACATATTTCTATTAAATTAATTAATAGTTGATTTTAAACATTGTTTTTAAAATGTATTTATGTGATGTTCTTGTTTTTAAAAAATAAATGATAATATTCCATAACATATATGACGCACAACAACTTGTTAAAAAAATTAAATATTTTTATACAAATGTTATCATTATAACATAGTTGTTATAAGGGAGGAAATAATAATATTTATTGAATTATAAAATTATCAATAAAAAAAATATATATAAATATTTTTAGACCATTTAATTATAAAATAAAGTAAAACCCATTTGTAGGGAAAAAGAAAATATTTTTCTAAAAAACAAGTTAACTGTGCATAACTGTAATTTTATACCAATAAATAATAAAATCACACTTTTTTTAATATATAAATTAAATTCATACATAATATAATCAATAAAATCATTAACATGCATTTTATATGTTTTATATACAATATATATAAAGGAATCAAATCTTACATATAGATCATCTATTTACTAAAGAAGGATGGTTTCCCACCTTTTGATGGAACACCGGTTTTAAATATACATTTAAAAAATTTATAAATATTATATTTCAAAATGACAATCTTATTTTCAATAGGTTTATCAAAATTTAATTTTTTTATTTTTCTGAGGGCATTCATATTTTTATATTAGTGAAATATCAAAAAAAATTAGTTTCAAAATGCTTCTTTTTCAAATTTATTCATATAATTAAACCATGTTCTTAATTAGTTTTAAATATTAAATAAATATTTTTTATAATTTAATCAAATTTAGTTAATTTTAATGATTTTCACAATTAAATTTGATATACAAACATTGTGATCTTTTGAATCATTTTAAATAAAAAATTGTTTTCGCGGTTCGTCAATTGGATAAATTTTAATGTTTTAGCCACATTTTTTGTTTTTAATTTTTAAAAACATATATACATAGTTGTAATTATTATTTAACTTGTGATCCGATAAGAGCAACAACTTTGTTTTGAAAATATGAACTATAACATTATTTATTATTTGTATTAACTTGTTTAAGGGTAAATCAAAAAAATAAGGGTAAATATATTATTATAATTTTTATAAAATTTCTCTAAATATAATAAAAATTTTTACATGGTGAGTTATTATCGACCCAATTATTCATTGGGGAGGTTTTATGTCTACTTGGAGCCACATTTATGACATTGTTACCTTTATAGAATTTTATTTTAATGAAAATACAACGATGAAATACTCATGTTTTCATAACTATAACATTTTTAATATATAATCATTAAGAAGATATCATTTACTATATGTGGTTTTTATAATAAATTATTTCATAAATTTTGTTAATTTATTTTAAAAATATATGAATCAAATTATTAAATTTCATGGTGAGAAAATGGTGATTTTGTTATTAATTCATTTTTTAAAGAATAAAATAAATGGTATAATAAAATTAGATAAAAAGAGATATAAATTAATTCATACATTAATTTTATGGAGTATTTTACATGTTGGTGATGATTTAATGTATATTATTCTATTATATGAAGTTATTATGATATTAATGAAATGTTAAGTAATGAATAAGGTCCAAATTTACCTAATTGATATATTGGAATGAATAATATTCTAATAAAGGATTAAAAAATAATAAGATCTAAAAAATTTAAAAACAATTTGGATATGTACTAAAATATCATAAATTACTCATTTTTTTGGCATTTTTTAATTTTATGTTAATTATGTTGTCCTCGATGTGTACATTACATGATAACACGGTGAGCGTAAAAACGATAAAATATGGGTTAAAACAATATTAAATGGATAAAAAAATAATAAAAATTATATAATTTTTGTTGGATGAATTGATTTAGAATAATTATCATCAAATATTAAAAATAAATCACTTTTAACTAATTTTATATATAAAATTAAATTTGATTAATTAAATACATTTAGGAATTCTATGAGTGACTATGCACTCTCTTATAAAAGGGAACTCATTCTTTTCTATTCTTAACACCAAAAAAAACAATTTTCAGACCATAATATAGGAAAATAAATTCATATAATCTCCACCAACATTATATTGTCCTTGTTTTTTGTAGAACACCCTCCATAATGTTGATTAATTTGACAGTTTAATGACACCATCAATTGATGAGGTATCATTTTTAAATAATTTTTTCTAATTTATTTCATCTTTCTCTTATTTTAAATATTTTTACAGAATGATTGAATTATAAAAAATGTATCATATATATTTTTATATATTATTATATTGATATAATCACCTAAATCCATCACCATTTCCATCAAATGGGAAATAAATGAGTCGTTTGTTTGTATGTGTGATCTATCACCTACATAAACCGATAGTAGTTGTTTTCTCTTTCAATAACTCAAGACTTGTTCAAATTATGGAATTAATGATTATATTATATATACATTACATTTTTATCATTATAGTTTTATAATATATCAATTAAATTTTTATTTGTCATTCCTATAAAATTGAACATTTCCTTCGTGCGTACGTGTAAACTGTCACCTACACAAGGTGGTGTGGTTCATTTTTAATTACCCCATCCCATTGAATAATATATATAAGTATATTAAAATGATTAATATGATATTAATTATATTATTATCATTTTTAATGGAAAAATAATACAAACATTCTTTATATAATGATCATTGAAAAATTAAAATGTTACTCAAGTATAAGTACAACTTATCATCTCCATGATTGTAAAATTGTTCATTATTCAAACATGTAATTAAATAAATCATTTAAAAGTATAATTTATGTAATTTTTTTTCATTAATATTATTCTATATATTATGTAATAATAACTAATTTATTTATTGACATCATAACCAATTAATTTTAGGCTTAAGCAACGAATATTTTCAAAACGTCTAACATGAACATAAATAATTATGATATTTTTATAACATGAAATGTTCTAATTTTAAATTATTAACAAAAATTAATTGGTTTCTTAAAAATGTAAATAAATAAACATCATTTTTTATTTTGGAAGATTGTTTTTTATATAACGATTCATACTCTGTTTAAGGTACTGTTTATCTAAAACATAATTATAAATGCTTTAATCATTTATTATTTTAAATAAATATCATTAAAATCCATGATTTCGAAAAATATTTATTAATATTTTTATATTGGCTTAAATCTTCAAAATATTATTCTCTTTTAAATTTTTCAAATTTATATTGTAAACATTGAATAAAAAATCATTAATTTTTATTTTTCAAATTTTTTTTAAAAATGGATTGATTATCTAATAGAATTAAATATTTTCTTCAAGTATATTTCATAAATCAAATTTTATATTTTCATGACACGTTATTTATTTAATGATTCATTTATTTGATTCCAAATTTATTTCCAACAAATTTATATTGTTTATTTTGACATTGTTTTTTTAGATTCTAAATGATTTTTTCATGAATTGATTATTTTGATATGTAGAAGAATTTTACACATGGGTTTAAAAGATTATTTTCTTCATGAATCGGTCTATTTAAATTAAATATGGTTCTATTATCCCCATTACAACTCATTGGTGATCCGGATAAAACATACATGAATGTTTGACCACTATTATATCTCATGAAATACGATTTATTCGGATATAGATTATATGAAGGATGAGCCCCATTGTAGATCTTTAATGACTTGGGTACTGTTTAAATGGAATTATACAATATTATTCTTCCAATTTTAATGGTGATTATAAGAGTGATATGTTAATTATGTCCCAAGCCACCTACTCTATTTTTACATTCTTGTTATTGAGTATTTATGAAATGTTTTTCGATAGGGATTCAAGTTTTCACCTGAAAAAATAACAGATTCTTTATCACCCATATAGTGTGTTGTTTTTCATTCCATGATTTACATTTTCTTCATAGGTGATATGATCTGTAACATAAAATAATATTACATGATAAAATAATTGAAGATGTTCCGTAAAATGATGTCATTTTTTATAAAAGTGTATACATTATTGGAAAGAAGGGATACTGAGAATAACTATCCCAATATAATGTATTCTTCTATGTTGTATGTGATATAACTAAATATATAAATATATAAGTTGAAAATTTCATCAAATGTGAATTATTAAAAAAAATCAGAATATGACATTTTTGACGTTGCCTCCTTATAAATAGTATTAATGGACGGTTTAGACAGCATGCTAGATTTATTTGTTTTCATAAGGGTTATTGATGTCAAAATAAATAAATATTTTTCATGTTGATCATATGTATAATTTCATTGAAACCATTTTTATGTATTATGATATGAAATTTTAAGATGATTACATATATTTTTTAAAGACACTTATTTTTGAGGTAATTAGGGGTTTTTAGTTGTTCGGATGAAAAATGAATGGTATAATATTTAAATTGATGTTAAAACATTTATTTTTAATTTTGATAATATTATCATATTTTTTAATGTTATAAAAATTTCATATTTTTTTAATTTGGATTACTCACAAGATAGGGGAAAACATGTTATATCTAATAAGGACATGATAATCAGCCCCACAACCAAATGGAGATAAGGGTTCATTACTTACCCTTGAACTATGTGAAGTCCTACTATAGTTTTAATTTTTTATTTTTAGTTAAAATCCTAGATTGAATAAGAATAAGTAGATTTTGGGAACAAAATTCTAAGCACATTATAAAAATGATTTTCAGAATATTAATAGACATTATTTCAGATGACATTGAGTAATTTTTTTATAATATATGATTAAGATAAATAGAATATTTTTGTATTATATTTGATGAATAAAAGTATATTTAATTTTTTAAAACAAAATGTTTTAATTGTGGACATATATTGATTATAGTTATTTATGGAAATGTTTGGGGGGTATCTTGAAGATTACATTAGAAATTACTTTTTGGTATATTTTTCTAGAGTAATTGATATTATTTGGAGATAATTTATAAAATTAACCATGGATGAAAATGTGATAAAATCCTTTTGATTTATGGGTTTTAATATTAGGTATAATATTTGTGTTTAATTTTATGGACTATTATTTGTTTAATGGTCCATGTCGAACATCATCTGTTATTATTGAATTATGGAGATTAATTTAGATTTTAATCATAGTGAGGATTATTTTTGGGAATTATCATAACTTATTCAAACCATATTGGTATTGTAAAATTATTCACAATAATATAAATATAGATTTAATTTTTTGTGTATTATGTGATTCCTTATAAGTTGATGCTGTTTCTTTATCCTTGATAAATTCTACTTAATTACTCATCACATAGAGATAAATATAATTTTTTTGTGAAAATTGATTAATGAATTAAACAATAATATATAATTTTTTATGATTCCATATGTTATCATTCAATGTTGAAAAATTATTCGTAACATGTGAATAGTATCTTAAAAAATGTTTTATTTTTACTTATCATACTATGAAATAAATAACCTCTTAACCAATAATAGATGTCTATATTTCTAATAATAAACATTCTCTTGATCATTATTCCTATCACTCTCCATCAAATCGTGTTTTTTATTTTTATATTCAATATCCATGTATTTCTACATTTAGCCATAGTATGTGTTATATTAAATGACCCTTATAGTTCCCTTTCTTTTGAAGTGGTTGTTTTCTTAATCCTTTTCTGGGTGTGGGATCTCAATGATGTTATTCATAAAGGACAAACCAATAGTTATCAATCTGAAATCAAATTTTGATGAATCATTATATTAATTGAGGAAAAAATTTAATCCTGAGTTTTTGAAATAGAATGACTACGATTGCTAGTGTACATGATAGTTCACATCGAGATTAAATGAAAAATTAAATATGATTATTTATAGGTTTCTATTATAACATAGTTTCTAAAATTTTTATTGATTAGTATTAATTAAATTTTGAAAATATTATTTACCCATGTATATATAATTCTTTGGTGAAAATTTAATTATAAATGAATTCAAGACCAATTTTAAAATAAAAGGAATTTTTTTTTTAAAAAAAATTGTTTGATTGTGAAAAGTATGTAATTATTAAAATAAAAAATCAACTCTTGTTTGCTTATTTTAATTATATATATATATATTATTTAATATAATTTTTATTATTAATTTTAAATCTTTTCTATAAATGATATATGGTCAAATAAAATTTTACACATAAAACAGTGTTTTTTTAAAAAAAAGTCAGTTTTTCTGTATTTTGATTCTGCTCCAATTTTAAATTTATTTTATAAATGTTTTTTCATGAACCATACCCCGGGACCTATATCATGAGTACCCCAATCCCACATTCCAAAGGATAAGGGCTGAGGACAAGCACTAAATGCGTTAATCCCTAAACTGGGAAGGAATTGCCTTTATAACTACTATCAATCACAACAAAGTACAGAACTGGAAGAAAAATACTAATTAAAACAATATACAAAAGAAGTGATGGAATGTAAATGGGGCTGGAAATACAAGCCCAATATGAAAGTACAGGTACAACTGAAATCAGGTACACCTGAATAAAGGTAATGTAGCTACTGGGCCATCCTCTGGGGTTCTTACCTGAAGGGTAGGTACAGATGGCCTCCTCAGTACTCCACGTTCGTCTGTCTATTCCATCTACCATCACACCTAGTGGTACACCTCCAGGTATTATCCAGTCCTGCTACTCTCTACCAAAATCAGTGATGTCTGTCATCTGGAACCAACACAAAGAGTTGTGGGCATAGCCCGTGCAGGGGTGAGTATAACGATACTCAGTAGGGATCCTGAGACCCTCAAGGTCTCACAAAATCCAACAAGGATAAACCACAAAGTATGAAATCAAGGAATAAACATTACAAAGTAATATAACCATACATATAACAATGGTATCTAGTAACCCGTCTCAATGTTGAGGAAAAAACAAAAGACAATGACTCAGCTCAAACCAGGATTTTTATTAATCTGAACTCTTTGCTGCAGGAGAACTCCTCCTCTATCGAGTATAGTGGGCATGTCGCGTCACATAGAGGAACATCCTACTAACATGGACTACAGAGGTACTCCTACTGTCGAGTACCATGGATCTTCTGTGCTCACACAGAGGCGCTTTCCACCATGGTTCTACTACGCTCACACAGAGGCGCTCGCCTGGTAGACTGCTAAGGTACTCTATGTGTCGACTTCCGTGGGTCTGCTGCACTCACACAGAGGTGATCCCCACCGTGGTTCTGCCACGCTCACAAAGAGGCTCTCCCCACTATGCTAGTTGAATCACTATGAGTCGAATCAGTCAGTAGATGTCAAGTCTCTGCCAGCTACTAGGTACCTGCAAAAATGCATACTCATCTATGGAAGATCCTCTCTACATGATACTAGTCGATACTTCAACTGTCAAGAAGACCCACGTAGAAGTATCTCAAAGTTCTGTCGCGTCATAGGGGTCTCAACGAAACATATGACACATCAATCCAATGCCCAGTATATTAGTTATTAGACTTTTAGTCCCAAGGGACCGGTTGGATTCATGTACGATCCATCCTGATTGTATCTCAAGTATACCCTGATCTACAATGGGGTATTCTCAAAGGGATGTCTTCACTCCAAGAAAATCGGCGCCACTGACCGTTCATGAAACGGATGTCTGGTTCCAAGGATATGGCCCTAGAAGGTAATGGGTCATTAATGGGACCATGTTCGGTCCGACCTCGTCAGACAGACTCAGCCCAACCTAGTCTGGGCCAACCCAATCTGGGTCAACCCAGTTAGTCTCGATGTGTCTTACTCGGTTGATTGAGCAGGTCCGCCCACTATGATTTGTCACGGTCCACTCAACCCGGCCCAGAGGACTGTGAGGTCGATTCGTCCTAGAGGACACCACATAGGTGACTCAGCCCGAAGGCCAGGGACGGTTCGGCTAGCACCGCAAGGGGTGGGGCTCATGGTACTCCTCCCAGGTGGTTGGGACGGTCTAGAGAACATATAGAAATCTACGTGGAGCGCAGGCTGGCTGTGGGTGCACCGGGAAAGGCGTGGCAGGGGCCGAGCAGGCCGCGGGGGCGCCACGAGGCGTCGGGCCAGCCGCGGTGTGCCAAGAAGGACAGGACAGGCCACAGGGGTGCCGGCAGGGCACCGGGAGGGGTATGAGGGCACCGTGGGCAGTGTGCGGGGGTGTTGTGGGTAGGCGGGCCGCACGCCAGGCTAAGCGTTGTGAGGCCGTGGGCAGGCGGGCCACGCGCCTCTCTAGAAGGGGGTGGTTGGCCGAATGCTTCAATGTGCCACAGGGGAAGCATGATTCGCGGATGTTGTGGGTATCACGAAATTCTTCAGTGCCACATTTTTCCTTGTCGCCTCATCGCCATGTCATATAACACCATAAGAAATAATAATCGACGGAGGATTTCGGTCCATGTTAGGTTGGCCCGCATCCTCAGTGTTTAAAGTTATATCAATTGGTTCCTCAAAATAGGAAATATAAACATCAATTATTTACAACCACAACATGATTTCTTTTCAAACAATGACGAGAAATGAAAATGGATGAAACACAAGGTAAACCACTACATCTTGTTCGCCGATCGGTGTTCGTTGTTCATTGATGGTATTGCAGAAAGAAGATGATGAAGTTCGTTTTGCTCTGCGTTCGTCATGCACTCCCAATCCTGAGCTCTGCCAGCCATGGAAGACACTCCACGTTAGTAGGATCCAATGGAGGAAGTTGAAGAAAAATGTTGGTGGCATTCTTCACGTTCTTCATTCTTGGTTAGAAGAACTTTATTTCACTCAATCCCTCCTCCCAAGATCCCACCAAAAGATAATTTCTATGAACAAAATAATATATATTATCTATTATTTTATTGGCACAACAATTTTAAAATGGAGGAATGAATTATGAGGCTCCCCTTAATAAATTATGCCAGTTGGAACAATTGATTAATGGGGAGGTCAAGAGGATCCCCTTAATAAAATTACATGCATTGGCACAATTAATTAAAAGGTAATGATGTCATCAATTAATGGTAGAGAAGGTCAAGGGACTCCCTCTAAATAATGAAGGGAGTTGGGAGATTTCACACCCTCCCATTAATTGGTGGGTTTCAGTGTTGTGTGGTCCACATGATGTAACCTCTCATGGGAGGTTATGGTCCGGTGGGCCCCACCACCATTACTGTTCATGGGAGGTTAGTCTGTGGTGGTCCCACCTCCATCTTTCAAGTGAAGGTTATATCCATCAAACACTCATGCTCAAGGTGGCTAAAAAATAAAATAAAGTGTAGTATACTTTATTTTATTATTATTTTAAATCTAAAAACTAACTTTTATTCTTGATAGTCTGCCAACGAGGTGAATGTTTTCTTAAGAAAAAACTGGAACTATGAGTTCAACGGTGCCATCACATTTTAGTTTCGAGCATCTTTTCAAAAGTTATAAAAAGTCGCTCTTTTGTTTACTGAACGTACACAAACAAAACATCAAGAAATTGATTCTGGGCACACCAGGCCTCAGAATCAAGCACCATAAAAATTCGCGAACACGTATAAATCCTATGAATTCAAGAAAAAAAATTCCACAGAATTTAATGGACTTTACAGTCTCTCCACCTCAGGGATTTTAGTCCCTATATTCTAGAACTCGAACTATGGGAACAAATGTGGGTACTGAGCATGCATCTGAGCCTCCCTCTCCCATGTGCCCTCTTGGAGGTTTTGGTGCTTCCAGTGAACGCGCACCAGAGCTATCAACCATCCACATAGGACCTGCTCCTTTCGATCTTTAGTTTCCAGTAGAACCTCTTGAAATGTATCCCCATCGTAGATGACCAACTCTACATTGTTAATTATGTGGGAAGGTTCGTGTATGTATCTCATTAGAAAAGATACATGGAAGACGCCGCGTACCTGGTGCAACTAAGGTGGAAGAACTAAGTGGTATGACACACCACCTACTCTGATGAGGACCTAGAAAGATCCTATTAATCTCAGAGATATCATTCCACCTCATCCAAATCTCTATAGACCTCATCGAGGTGAGACCCGTAGAAAGATGAGGTCGACATCCTTAAACTCCAGAGGTCTCCGTCTCCAGTCAGCATACTCATTCTGTCTGCTCTGTGCAGTCTTCATCCAATCATGGATAATAATCTCCTTATCTGTAGTAGCTTGTACCATATCTGGTGCCACTAGTGCTGATTACCCAGGGTTAGTCAAGCACAATGGTGATCTGCAAGGTCACCCGTACAATGCCTGAAAAGGTGTCGTCCCTATGGTGTTGGGATAGTTGTTGTTGTATGAAATCTATACCAAAGGAAAGTGATCCTCCCATCTACAACGTAAGTCTATTACACATGCCCATATTATGTCTTCGAGGGTCTGAATGGTCTACTCGGTCTAAAAATCCATCTGAGGATGGAAGGCGGTG
Organism: Viscum album; assembly: GCA_963277665.1. Lineage (NCBI taxonomy): Eukaryota > Viridiplantae > Streptophyta > Magnoliopsida > Santalales > Viscaceae > Viscum > Viscum album. Next base: position 741,479,149 of record OY728163.1, read on the forward strand.
CTCAAGAGAAGCTATGTAATGAATTTTTCATGATACCCCTTCTATATCCAGGATGTAAATCGTGTGTCACGATCAGTGACAATTGAGGATGGTACTCCATGTAAATGCACAATCTTATGCACATAAAGGCATTCCATTCTATCTACTAAATCCTTCTCTCTGATCGTTAGGATGTGGGCTGACATGGTGAGTCATTCGACGATCACCCAAATCGATTCGTTACCCCTGGATGTACGTGGAAGACCTATCACGAAGTCCATGGATATCCCATTCCACTTCCATTATGGGACCTATAAGGGTTTAACCAATCCTTCTAGCACCTAGTTCTCTTCCTTCACTTACTGACAAGCGAGGCACCATGAGACAAACTCTGCTACTACCCTTTTCATAACTGGTTACCGTTGTTATCATCGAAGGTCCTGGTACATATTCGCAACACCTTGATTACCGCTAGAGGGTATGTGTGGAACTCCCTAAAGTCTTCTTCCTAAAGTGAAACTGGTTCCATGGTACATCCTCTGAAAAGGATGGCGTGCTCCCCACCTTCAGAAAATCCATAACGTTCATGTCCTGTGGATATCTGAGCACATCGTGTCTCGCAGTCAGCATCCCCATGTTGTGTATCCCTGACTCGCAGAATAAAATGGGGAGTTAGTGTAAGAGATTGTAGGAAGGATGGTCCATCTCTAACAAAAAAGGATATCTATAAAGCAGCCATCTACTCTGTCTCCTCTCCTATTAGTTATATCCATGTCCTCATGCTAAGAGCATCTTCATCAACATTCCCCTTCCCAATGAGTATAGACTATTTTGAAGTCATAGTCTTTGAGGAACTCAGGCCAATGTTGTTGTCTCATGTTCATGTACATATGAGAGAAGATATACATGAGACTATTTTGATCAGAGTACATGGTAAAACACTCACCCATCAGATAATTCCTCGACATATTCAAGGTAAAGACCACTGCTGCTAACTCCAGATCATGGGTAGCATAGTTCTGCTCGTGCTATCTCACCTACCGAGAACCATAAGCAATCAATTCTCTATCTTGCATCAGGACACAACCATGTCCGGTCCCTGATGCATCTTAGTAAACTATGTACCCTACTCCCTCCTCTGGAAGCCTCAAGATTGGAGCACTAGTCAGCCTCTGCCTCAGCTCCTAAAAGCTCTGGTGGAATCTCTCCGACCACACGAAGGGTTTCCCCTTCTTCTTCAATGCTGATAGTGGTGCTGCAACTATGGAAACGTCTGGTACGAAACTCCAATAGTACCCAACCAAATCAAGGGATATTCAAACCTCTATCACACTTATGGATGTCTTCCAGGAAAGTACCTCCTCGATCATGGCTAGATCAACTACAACTCCAGCCTCTGAGATGATGTGTCCCAAGAAGTGAATCTCTCGAATCAAAAACTCACACTTCGAGAGCTTAATATAAATCTGGTGCTATATAAGTGTGTCTAGTACTACCCTAAAATGGGAGGAATGTTACTATTCAGTTGTTGAGTAGATTAGAATGTCCACAATGAAGACTACAAGAATCTGATTGAGGTATGGCTGTAAGATCCTATTAATGAGTCATGTGAACACTACTGGAGCGTTAGTTACACTGAAAGGCATAAACCAAAATGTGTAGTGGTCTTAATGACATCTGAATTCTGAATTTCTCACATCCTCATTTCAATCTCTTTGCTGATGATAGCCTGATCTGAGGTCTAACTTAGAGAAACTGCGTGCCCCCTTCGGTTAATCGAAGAGATCATGAATCCTCATGAGTGGGTACGTTTTCTTCACGGTCACCAGGATCATGTGACGGTATTCAACACAAAGCCTCACACTTCCTTCCACCTTCTTGGAGAACAGAATTGGGGATGACCATGGAGAAACACTAGGCCAGATGAATCCCTTACACGAAAAGTTCTCTAGTTGTACCCACAGATCGCGAAGATCAGCGAGAGCCATTCAATATGATGGACTATATATTGGTACCATCTTGGGGTACTGGTCAATATAAAATTCTTCCTCTCTACGAGGAGGTAGTCCAGGAACATCATGAGGGAAAACATCCAGGTACTAATTCACCACTACAAGATAAGTAGGAATGTCCACATCAACTGATCCAAGGGTAAGGCATGCCAACAGGGTAGTGATCAGCTATACCCTCCTCCGAGTAAGTTTGCCCTATGTTGCAAGGGCTCCCTTCTCATTGTTGATGGTAAACCTGGTTCCATCCATGCAGAAACAACACTATTTTGCCTAACATAGTCAATCTGAGCAAGGACTATTGATTACCAGTCCACACCCAAGAGGACGTCGTAAGGCCTCGACACCGCTATAATGAGATTCCTTCTGAAGCTCTTTCCTCCTAGAGTAATCTCACTCTACTGGAACAAGTGCGTTATTGTTGATTCTGCTATAGTAGGAGTCTCAATCCATAAGGATCGAGCCAATAGATCCATCAGAATCTCCAAGATCTGAACGAGGGTGGTGGAAAGGAAAGAGTTAATGGCACCAGTGTCTATAAGAACTGTAGATAAGGTGGAGTAGACAAAGATTGTACCTCAAATTGTATCTGGATTACTACGACCGTATGGCTCAGCTTCTAGAAGCCGATCTCTCCCCTGTCCACCCACTCCCTACAGTCGGGGTGGACCTCGTGGTGGTGGTGGCGATAACACCTCTAAACATCTCCCATCTCTAGTTGCATGTCTAGCTCCTCTTCCACATCCACCTCCTCCCTACGGACTACCTCGTTCGAACCGCTTCCTCTACCTTGGAGGCCCCTCAACTATCTACTGATCATCTATATGGTGGCTCAGACTGTCACGAGCCATGTGACCCTACCTGCCGCATGAGTAACACTTTCTGCTCCTCACATGTCTGGCTCTGTATCCACTATGGGTGACCCGCACAAACAATTATGAGTCATGCGGCCGTCTAACTATTGGTCTGGTCCTCTTGGACCAATACGACATCTGTCCACTACCAACTGCAGAATACTCTAGTACATGTTGGATAGTAGTTGGTGTCGCTAGTGGTGACTGTACAGCAAGGAAACTCTCCACCAAGAGGGATCTCTCTATCACCCTAGTAGGCATCGGGATGCTGAGGGAGGTTTCCAAAGCTTTGATATCTCACCTAAACCCCTGCTAGATGGTCTGGGCCTTGAAGAATGGGTCTCGTACTATATCTGTGATATAGCGCAAGAGGCTTGTGAACATCGCTGAGTACTGTGCTACTATCATTCCAACCTTCTTCATATGAAGTAGATCCTGTATCCGAACTAAAATAAGGGTGTCTAGTACAAACTCATCCCATAATAGGCTCACAATGTCTACCCAGAGTAGGGTCGCCTCGTCACGAACCCGGAGCATTAGGCTCAACCATCTTCCTACTACTTCTTGAAGGAGACATGCTGTATGTATCAACATGAAGTCTGTTAGTGTCCCTACTACCCTGAAGACTATCACCACAGCCTCCAGCCAATCCTCATCCACCTGTGGATCCATCTCTCCCCTGAACCTGGGTGTCATCTGGTGCTGGAAATCATGCAACACAATCAAGCGGCATTCATCGTCTATTGTTGAGGATGGTGGCATCAGTGGCCCAACGGGTAGTTGTACTACTGGTACCTCCACTAGTAATGGTCCCTTCTCTGAGGCCACATCACCCAGTGGGATGTCAGTATGTATGACTCTCAGGGCTCTAACTAGTCGTCTGTGGGGAAGCATCATGAAAGAACCAAATGTGACAGATTCAAAAGATTATACCTAGTGAGATGACCTAGTTATGCTGAATTATGGAAAAACTTTTGAAAACACACACACAATCAGTGTATTCATGAACTCAGTCAGAAATCAGAAGTCACGGTCCTGGTGTATGGATATATCGACCACCCACACAAACACTGGACTCCCTGAACTAAAAACCACTCTTTGTACACATAACCCTATCGCTTCATAGAAAAGTAAGATCAGAGTTATATGTTCTTTGGTAGAACCAACCCCTCTTATACCAATTTTTTACGACCCGTCCCATGGGGCCCATATCATGACTACCCCAAGCCCGCCTTCAATAGGTCGGGGGCTAAAGACTATCACCAATAGAGATAAACCCTAAAATAGGATGGAATAGAATATATAATGGTAAAAAATCACAACACATTACAAAACTTGTAGCAAAACACTCTGTAAAACTGTATACAAAAGAAGTGATGGAAAGTAAAAGGGACCAGAAATACAAGCCCAACAAGAATGTACAAGTACAACTAAAATAAAGTACAACTGAATAAAATTAAAGTAGCTATTGGGTCGTCCTTGGGGTTTCCTACCTGCTGGGTAGGTACAGATGGCCTCCTCAGCACTCCATGTCCATCTGTCTCCTACATGTATCATCACACCGAGTGGTCCACCTTTGGGTACCATCCAATCCGGCTACTCTTTGCCTCAATCTGTGATGTTCGTCATCTACAACCAACACAATGAGGTGTGGGAATAGCCCGTGCAGGGGTGAGTATAACGATACTCAGTAGGGACCCCGAGACCCTCAAGGTCTCACAAAATCCAACAAGGATAAACCACCAAGTATGAAATCAACGGATAACCATTACATAAGAATATTCACATACATAAACCAAAGTTATCTAGTAACCCATATCAATCCTGAGGAAAACACAAAAGTCGTTTAATCATCTGAAACCATGATTTTTATTAATCTGAACCATCTGCTACTGTGGAACTCCTCCTCTATCGAGTACAATGGTTATGCTGCATCACACCGAGGCACTTCCTACTAACATAGACTATTGAGGAACTCCCCCTATCGATTACCATGGATCTGTTGTACTCACACAGAGGAGCTCTCCACCATGGGTCTACTGCACTCACACAGAGGCTCTCCCTTGGTAGCATGCTGAGGTATGCCACATGTCGAGTACCGTGGGTCATCCATGCTCACAATGAGGTGCTCCCCACTGGGATAGTCGATTCACTTTGAGTCGAATTGGCCATCAGCCATCAAGTCTCAGCCAACTACTAGGTTCCCACACAAATCCATGCTCATCTCTGGATGATCTACTCCACAAGATACTATTCAATACTCCAACTATCATGAAGTCCCACGTAGAAGTATCTCAAAGGTCCGCCACATCATAGGGTTCTCAACGCAACAGACGACACATCAATCTTACACCCATTCAATTAGTTATTTGGATTTTAGTCTCAGGGGCCCAGTTGGATTCGTGTATGATCCAACCTGATTGCATCTCAAGTATACCCCGAACTCTAGTGGGGTATTTTCAAAGGGATGGATTCGCTCCATGAATACAGGCACTGCTGATGGTTCATCAAATGAACATCTGATGCCAATGATATAGCACTAGAAGATAATGTGTTGGTAATGGGCCTGGGTCCGGTCCGACCCAGTCCGATTGACTCGGCCCAACCCGGTCTGGGTTGGCCTGGTCTAGGTGGACCTTTTCAGTCTCGCTGGATCTGACCTGGCCTATTGTGTGGGTCAGCTCGCTATGTTTTGTCCCGGTCCACTAGGCCTGACCCAGCAGACTACGAGGGCGGTTTGGCCCAGAGGTCACCATGCTGGCAACTCGGCCCGAAGGTCAGGGCCGGTTTGGCAAGTGCTGCGAGGGGGACATCTCGGGTGACTCGTCCTAGGAAGTCAGGCTGGTCGGGATACCATCGAGAAGACCGCACAGAGCATAGGTTGGCCGAAGGTGCACTGGGTAGGGCGCGACAGGGGCCGGGCAGGCCCCTGGGGCACAGGCATGGCACCGGGTAGGCCGCGGGGGTGCCAAGCTAGCCTCGGAAGTGGCTAGGTAGGCCGCGGGGGTGCTAGGCAGGGTGTGGGGGGTGCCACGGGCAGGCGGGTCGTGCACGGGGTAGGGCGTCGGGAGGTCGCACGTTGCTTGGGCTGGTGGTGTTTGGCCAAAAGCATCGGTGCTCCTTGGGGGGCGTGGTTCATGGAGGCCACTGGTAGCACAACCTTCATCATTTCCTCCTTTTTCAGCGTCACCTAATCGCCACGCTGTAGAACTCCACAAGAAATAAGAATTGGTAGAGGATGTCGGGCCATGTTTAGATAGCCCACGTCCTCCATGTTTAAAGTGATATCAATTGGTTCTACAAAATAGGAAATATGAACATAAATTATTTACAACCATGAAAATATTTATTTTCAAATAATGACGAGAAAAGAAAAGTGATAAAACACAAGGTAAACCCCCTACATCTTGTTCTCCAATTGTCGTTTATCGTTTGTTGACAGTATTGAAGAATGAAGACGATAAAGTTCGTCGTTCACTGCATTCTTCATGCACTCCCAACCACAGGCATCATTGTCCGTGGAAGACACTCCACATCGGTAGTATCCAAGGGAGGATGTTGAAGATGGTTATTGGTGGCGTTCTTCACGTTCTTCATTCTTCATTGGGAGAACTTTTTTTTTCTACCAGGATCTCCTCTCAAGCTCCCACCAAAATAGAATTACCAAGTGATGAATAATATAAGTTATCTATTATTTTATTGGAACAACAATTTGAAAATGGAGGAATGAATTAATAGACTCCCCTTAATAAATTTCAATCATTTGTGCAATTGATTAAAGGGACTCCCCCTCATTAATGAGGTGAGTGGGGTGATTTTCCACCCTCCCATTAATTGGGTGGATTTATACTTATGTGATCCCCACGACATAACTTCTCATGGGAGGTTATGTTCGGGTGGGCCCCACCACTATAACCTCTCATGGGGGGTTAGGGTGTGGCTGTCCCACCTCAAACTCCCAAGTTGAGGTTTTAACTAACAACCACTCACACTCAAGGAAGATCAACAATAAAATAATGTGTTGTACACATTATTTTTTTTTTATAAAAATCCAAAAACTAACTTTTATTCTCGACCATCCACTATCAAGGTGAATGTTTTCATAATCAAAAACTGGTGCTGCAAGTTCAATTGTGCCCTCTAATTTTAGTTTCGAGCACCAGTTCAAAAGATAAAAAACGCATTTATGTTTACTGACCATAACCAAACAAAACTTCAAAAATTAATTTTGAGCACACTGGACCTCATAATCAAGCATCTTAAAAATTCACGGACTCGTAAAAATCCCATGAATTTATGAAAAAAATGTCCAAATAATTTCTGGTTCATTATAAGTTTTATAAATAAAATTTTAAAAAATAAACTCCTAATTTAAAAGAAGAGTATTAAAATTTACTTGGGCTTATTTTTATGTATTTTTCTTAGAACATTAATATTTTTTTGAATAGTGAATAATACAATATATTAGTTCTAATATTCTTTTTCCCATCAAGTTTGTTTATATGGAAATGTTATTTCATTAATTTTTTTTATTGTATAATTATACATTTTTTAATCAGTAAATCCAATTTTGGTGATTGGAATCATTTTGAAATTGAAATTGGATGTGAAAAAATTATAATACTTTGAACATTTTATCATTAAAATCTTTTTTTCTCGATCGACCAAAGGGGTAAATGTAAAATTAATATTTTCTAATTCTGTGTCGTGAATTTTTAAAAATGGAAAAATAAAATATTTATTTTCATTGTATATATTTTCTAATATGATCAACTTATTTTCTTCAAAATATGAATAGTAACATTAGATATTATTTTTATTTCCATAGTTAAGGTTAAATCAGGTAATTAATTTAAATAATTCTATTATAGATATTTTAATGTTACCCTATCAATGGTACTAACATAACTATAACAGTTATTTTCGACCAATAGATTCCTTTCTACGATTTTATGTCCACTTGGAGACACTTCGATGGATTTATGCCTTTGTAATATTTTATTTTGGTTAAAAGTCAAAGATGCAACAATCATGTATTAATAAATATAATTTTTTTAATATATATTTTTTAAAAATTTATATTAGAGTATAAGTATTCATAAGATACAAAAAATTTGAACATAAACTATTGTAATATATTTACTATTTTCAGTAACGATATAATAAAACTAAATTGTTACATAGTGAAGATGCTAAAATGGTTTCATTAGTGGACTAATAAAATAAATAAAAATCAAAAATAATAAAATAAATAAAATATTATATAAATTATGCGATCAATGATTTTTATGGATTATTTTTACATTTTATGTATGATTTAATATATATTCTTTTATGATATAATGTTTTTATGATATTTTTTAAATGTCATGTCATTAATAGTTTAAATATTTATATTATTGATGTAATAAAATATTGTTATTTAATAAATTTTATAGATGTTATTAGAAATATCATGTTAGGAAAAATAATTATTTTATATAATTGTTTTTAAAATGACATATTTTTTATAGTATAGAATTTTATGGGAAATATATTTACCCTCAAATTGTAAATTTCTTGATAACATGGTGAGAGTCAAAATATATAAGCATTAAAAAATTAATCCAAAAATACTTAATTATCATAAGTTGAATGGTTTTATTACAATTATCATATATTCAGTATTAGTCACATTGTAAAAAAATATAATAGAAAATTAATTCATATTAATTTAATAATTTGAGGAGTTCTACAAGTTCCCTCACCCTTTTATATAAAGGTAAACTATTCATCTATATTTTAAACACCACATAGACTAATTGGATTATATATGATTGTAAAGGCCCATAACTTTCGAGGAAATTTATTTTCTTCATTTCATTGGAATTTAATGAGTCTATGGTTTCTGACGGCACCTAATTCCGAGGCCCGGTGTGCCCAGAATCAATTTTGGAATTTTTTTTTGGGTACGTTCAGTAAACGTACATGCATGTTTTTCTATCTTTAGAACCGGTGCTCAGAATTGAAATCTGAGGATCCCGATGAACTCGCAGTGTCTGTATTCTCTTAAGGGGACGTTTACCACAGTTGTGTTTTATGCGGGTTGAGAGTTAATTATTGGGGATTTATAATAAAATAAAGAAAATTTTAGTACACAATTTTATTTAAAGGTGATATTTATATCCTAGAAGGGGAAGTTATCGGTGGGGCCCAAAACCACATAACCTCCCATGAGAGGATAAAGGGATGCGGGGCCCACACAAACCCTTACCCTTTCAACTCCTATAAATTCCCCATTAATTCCACCTTAATTAATTTGACCACCCTCCAATTAATTAATGTGATCTATTCACTTCCCTCTCTCCCCATTAATTTTTGTCAAAAATTTTGATTAATGAATTGAACCCTACAATTATTTAATTAAAGTGATTGAATTTTAAAATTCATGTGTGAATAAAAAAATATATTTAGCTATTTCTTCTTAGCACTCATTGTGTTGAGAGAATTTCGAGAGAGCACTAGAGAAATAGAAGAACACTGCTCTTCTCTCGACGAAAAATATCTCGGACGAAGAACGTGAACTCACCAATGACGCTTCTTCTTCCGGAGCACACTGATGTCAATGGAATTGGCGTCCTTCTTCCGCAACTCCTAAACTCTGTGACGCTTTTCTTCTGTGACTTGTTGACGTGCTCCGCTCTTAAAATCAACGTAGGGGGTTTGATTCAATCTTAATTGAATAAAAATTATTCTTCATCTCTCGTTGAAACCGTGTTTAATCTTTGGAAATATGAAACCCCCTAATGTGGAGGGCGCGAGGCGGATGAACATGGCCCGACGAACCTCTGTTGATCCTGTTTTTTTAATGGAAATGGTGGCGGAAGGAGTAGAGGGGACCGAAGACAGCGGTGACCGTATACTGGCTGCGTGAAGAGGAACAACGACTCACATCCGTGGGATGCTTTGGAGGGTGAACTGGCAGGATCGTCAGCTAGCTTGTTTGGAGGAGGCTGCAGTGCCTCCTAACGCAGCAGGTGGTGTACAGCAGCCCGCCCAAGCGGCCGCTCGCGCTGGCGAAGCCAGCCGGGCACGAGAGCGGTGCCGCCGGTTCGGGAAGTCGGGGGGTCAATACCCCCACATCGCTCAGCCACCCAGGCTGAGCCGTGGCCGTCTGGGCCACGCCACACCACGTTTGGCGGCCGTACGCTTCTCTGGGCCAGTCCGACACTAGCTGAGTCGGACCCGCCAAAACTGGGTCGACCCGTGCCTCTTGGATTAACGAGCCGGGCCCGTTACGCTTATGTGCGAATAACTTCACGAACGTCTGTCTGATCGACGCACCATCTGTGGCACTGGGATTCTCACGAAGAGGAAATACATTTGCGATAGATTATGTGAGTTTTGGACGACATTGAAAAAATGGCTGGGTTGTTTCGAAACTGAAACCAATCGGGCCCTCGGAGCGGAAACACTTATAACTTAAGGAACGAATGTCTGTTTGATGTACCGTCAACTAAGTTGGTTTTCTATTGATGAGGAAGTTCTTTTGACACAAACCACATTAGTTTCAGAAATTTTGGGGGTATTGTCGGGTTGGATTGGGCCTAAAAACCAATTGGGCCCCTATAACGGAAATGCCAATAACTATCAGACCGGGCATCTGATTGACACGCCGTCTGTTTCGTTGAGACCCTTATGACGTGGAGGTTCTTTGAGATACATCCACAAGAGTTTATGTGACACATGGAAGTGACTACAAGTAGCTTGTGGAGTGGACCCTCTCAGTGATGAGCAAGCAGATTGCAGAGATCTAGTAGTTGGATGAAACTTGAAGACTGCTGATCGATCGACTTGGAGTGATTCAGATGGACTAGTTGTGATTTCTTGGTTTTAGTAGCAGACCCATGACATTGGAGCGCTTGGTTGTAGTGAAAGACCCATGGTACTCGACAAAAGGAGTACCTCTATAGGCTTTTAGGGGGAGTGCATAGTTGTAACGGCAGACCCATGGTGGGAAGCACATGGTTGTAGAAGCAGGCCCACAGTAATACACATGTGGAGTACTTCAGCAGTCCAAGATTAGTGGGAGTCGGTTGGTTGTAGTAGAAATACCACTGTACTCGATAGAGGAAGAGTTCTCTAGTCGCCGGGGTTTCGACTTCGTGAATAAAAATCTTGGTTTGAGCTGAGTCAGGGACCTTTGTGTTTTCCTCATGATTGAGTAGGGTTACATGATAACTTAGGTATATATATGGACATATACCTAAGTAATGGTTATTGGTTGAAATCATACTATGCAGATTTTCCTTGTTGGGTTTAGTGAGACCCTAAGGGTCTCGGGGTCCCTACTGAGTATCGTTATACTCACCCATTCACGGGCTATGGCTGCACCTCTTTGTGTTGGATGCAGAAGAATGATAGTGCGGACCGAGGTAGAGTTTACGAGGACTGGACGGTACCCGATGCTGGACCTCATGAAGAGATGGTACCCATAGGAGACAGATGTACGTGGATCACTGAGGAGGCTATTTGTACCTATCCTTCAGGTAGAAACCCCAGAGGACGATCCAGGAGCTTCTTTCACCTTCCAGCTGTTTGTCCCTTTTTAGATGTAGTTGTTTTTAGTTGTTTTTTATACCATGCAATTGGGATTATATTCTAGCCTCTTTACATTCAGTACTCTTGTTATACAATTTTCACTTAGTGTTTTCTTAACCTTGTACTCTGGTTGTGTTTGTTTTCAGTTATAAAGGCAATGCCATCCCGGTACTAGAGATTTATGCCTTTGGTGCTAGTATCCAACCCCTAACCTATGGAAGGCGGTATTGGGGTAGTCACGAAATAGGCCCCGGGGGACGGGTCATGATAAATTGGTACTAGAGGACTTTAGTTCTACCGCAGAACATAGGACTCTGATATTTTCTTTCTATGAAGAAATAGTGTTAAGGGTACTAAGTGTGGTTTTCAGTTCAAGGAGTCTATTTTTGGTGTGGGCGGCCGACATATCAATACACTAGGACCCTGACTTCTGATTTGCGACTCAGTGCATGAAAACCCTGATTGCATGTGTGTTTTCAAAAGTTTTCTATATGTCAGCTCAAACCAGGTCATCCCACCAGGTATAGTCATTTGACCATGTCGCATATGTTTCATTAAGGATGCCTCACTACGGACTACTAGTTAGAGTCCTGAGAGTTGTACGTACTAACATCCCGCTGAGCGATGATCCCTCAGTAAAATTACCTCTTCAAGTTGAGGCACCATTGGAGGTACTAGTGGTCCTACCACCGTTGGTCCACCGATGCCACCAGCCCCAGAAATAGAGAGTGTACGCCGCTTGAGTGTGCTGCATGAGTTCATGCCCTAGAGGCCACCTAGGATCCGAGGAGAGAAAGACCCACAGACAGTTGAGGATTGGTTGGAGGATGTGGTTAGAGTCTTCAGGATAGTAGGGACGCCAGTAGATATTATGGTGACCCTTTCTTCCTTCCTCCTTCAGGAATCAGTAGGAAGATTGTGGAGCATGATGCTCCAAATGCACAACGAGGCAACACTTCTCTGGGCAGACTATGAGAGCCTGTTCCGGGCGGAGTTTGTACCAGCCACCCTTCGAGCAGTGTGTATATAGGAGCTACTGAATCTATAGAAGGGTAGCATGATAGTAGATTAGTATTCAACAATTTTAACATACCTCTTGCGCTACTCTACAGATATTGTACTAGACCCATTCTTTAGGGATCAGACCATCGAATAGGGGATCAGGCGAGATATTTCAGAATCGGTTGTTTCTCAAAGCATCCCGACGTAGACAGTGCTGTTGGAGCAAGACCCCCTAGGGGATAGTTTCCATTCTGAGAAATCTCCTCTAGCGGGACCCAATACTAGTCGACAAGCAGTGGATTCTTCTGCAGCTGGCAGTAGATCGATGACGTAGAGGTCCAAGAGGACCAGACCCAAATATGGTCGACTACATGACTCGGGATCGTGTGTGTGAGGCACCCGGGGTGGAGAACTTCTAACCAGGAGTGGACAGTATTACTCATGCGGTGTGCTTGGTCACATGGCACGTGACTGTCCGACCCTCCATTCAGACGATACGTAGATAGATGAAGGACCTCCCAGGATGATGCAAAGGTTCGATCGAGGCGGACCACAAGGAGTAGGAGACCGAGGCAGAGGATCTGGTCGTGCAGATGGTGGTGGACGACGTTTCTAGGTGTTGCCACCACCCCCACTAGGAGGTCCACCCTGACCATAGGGAATAGGTGGATAGGGGAGAGAGAACTTCAGGCAGTTGAAGCATACGTCTATGGAGCTCCGAAAGCAGGTGGATAGGAGCTGGACATGTTTTAGGCTTGGAGGCCCTTTTTCTTGGTGCTTCTAGTTTTGTAAATGTCATTGTTTTGGTTGTGTTGTTTCTTTGTACTATGAGATACAGAAATAAAATACACTTTTCCTTGTGATGTTTTCATTCCTTCCTTTTGTGTGGTTAATTCTAAGAGGTTCCGGTTAAAACTGTTGACTTGACGCTCACATTCGAGATTCCTACGGGAGGAGACCTAGTGACCACACACTGATACCGACAGTGTGACTCAACCCTTGGAGGTGAGAGTAATGGTTGGATCTCTTGGTATTAGCATTGAGGCCTTAATATGTCGTCCATGACATGCATTTGTACTGTTCATGTCAAGATTGACTGTATTAGGCAACAGACGTAGTTCATCCAGGGGATGAGACCGGATTTCTCTTTTTGGTAGAGAAGAAATCATAGCAGCTCTTGTAAATCATAGGAAATGAAGGGTGAGGTCGAGTTCTTACAATTGGAAAGTATCTCCCATAGTTCGTTGAGCGAACAGTTTGTGGTTTACACTAATCTCTTTAGTCTCAGGAGTATCTTCTCTTATATGGACCAGAACCTGAGACAGCTAAAATGGCATGAGTTCCTTCGGGAATATGACGTTGAGATAGTCTATACTCTCGGGAAGGGGAACATTGTTGCAGATGCACTCAACAAGAGGTCTGGTTTTCAGCTCCAACGAGAGAACATGGGAGCGGGAGGCTCAAAATGCATGCACAGAACCCACCTTTGTTTCCCTAGTGTGTTTTGTAGCTTTATCAGAATGTAAATCCATGAGGTGGGTGTAATCTAAAGACCCAGAAATTTCAAGGATATTTTTTATTAATTGCTTTGGAATTTTATGAAACTACGGTTTCTGATGGCACCTGATTCTGAGGCCCGGGGTGCCTGGATAAATTTTTGATGTTGTGTTCGGATACGTTCAATAATCGTACGTGATAGTTTTTCAATATTTTGAACACATTCTCGGAATTGAAATATAAGGACACTGATAAACTCACAGCACCGGTATTTTCTTAAGGGGACCTTTACCACATTTGTGTTTTATGCGGGTTGAGAGTTAATTTTTGTGGATTTAGAATAAAATAAATAAAATTGTAGTACAGATGTTTATTTAAAGATGTTAGTTATATCCTAAAAGGGGATGGTATAGGTGGGGACCACACCCACATAACCTCCCATGAGAGGATAATATGAGGTGGGGACCACATGAACCCCTAACCATTCAACTCCCTTATACTCCCCATTAATTCCCCCTTAATTAATTTGACAACACTCCCCTTAATTAATGTGATCACTTCACTTCCCTCTATCCCATTAATTTTTTCCAACACATTTGATTAATGAATTGAACCCTGCAGATAATTAATTATAATATTTGAATTTTGAAAATTCATGTGTGAATAAAATAATATCCTTAGATATTATTTTATTTTGGGCACTCGTTGTGTTGAGTGAATTTTGGGAGAGCTCTTGAGAAATAGAAGAACATTGTTCTTCTCTCAATGAATAATATCTCCAACAAAGAACGCGAAGTCACCAACGACACTTCTTCTTCTGCCACACTCTAACATCAATGGAATCAACTAACTTCTTCAACGATGCCCGACATCCATGACGCTTGTCTTCCTTGAATCATTAGCGTCCTCCTCTCTTGAAATCAAGGTTAAGGGTTTGTTTCAATTTTAATTGAATAAAGTTGTTCTTTGTCTCTTGTCGAAACCATGTTTAATCTTCGGCCATATGATACCGCATAACGCGGAGGGCGCGGGCCGAACGAACATGGCCCAACGGCCCTCTGTTGAACCCTGTTATTTTATTGTGGAAATGGTGGGGAAAGGGGTGGTGGAGACCGGAAAAAGGGTAGCCATATGCCTCCCGCGTGAAGAGGAACTGAAACTCACATCTACGGGCCGCTCGACCGAAGAAGAAGCAGCGGGTAGTAGCATGCCGGGTTGGTGGAACTACGGCACTCCAAGGTGCCGCGCGGCGGAGGTCTGTGTCCCGCACTCTCTGGTCCGCTTCGATGGGTGAATCAGTTGGCTTGTAGGCCGGCCGAGTTGGAGGAGGCCGCAGTGCCTCCTGGTGCCATCTGCGGTGGACAACGACGTGCCCAATTGGGCCGCTCATGCTGGAGAAGCCAGCCGGCTTCGGCCGGCCGGGCAGTAGGGCGGCGCTGCCGGTTCGGGATGTCGGGGGGGGGGGGGGGGCTGCGCTCCCCTTCATCCCACGTCTAGCCAGGACGGGCCGCACGCTTCGCCAGGCTAGTCCGACACTATCCGGGTCGGACCTCCCAAAACTGGGTCGACCTGAGCCACTGGGCTTAAAAAGTCGGGCCCGTTACACTTAAGTGCGAATAACATCACGTCCATGGATCTGATCAATGCACCATCTGTCGCACTAGAATTTTCATGATTAGGCGGTCCATTTTCAACATTCTAATTGATTTTTGGATGACTTTGGAAAAATGTCCGTGTTGGTTCGAAACCGAAACCAATGGGGCCCTCAGAGCGGAAATTCTTATAACTTAAGGACCAGACATTCGTTTGACGTACCATGAACTACATTGGTTTTCGTTTTATGAGATGGTTCATTTGAAAAACTCCACTTGAGTGTCGGACATTGTTGGGGTACGATCAAGTTGGTTTGAGACTAAAAACCAACAGGTCCCCTGGAACAAAAATGCCAATAACTATCAGACCGGGCGTCTGATTGACGCCCCATCGGTTGCATTGAGACCCCAATGACGTGGCGGTTCTTTGAGACACTTCCACATGAGTTTATGTGAGATGTGGATGTGAAGAACAATATCTCATGGAGCAGACTCTCCCGATGACGAGCGAGCAGATAGGAGAGGCCAAGTAGCTGGGTGAGACTTGACGACTTCAGATCGATCGACTGGGAGTGATTCGGATGGCCCAATGGGGAGTGCTTGGTTGTAGTATCCGACCCACGATGGAGGAGCACAAGGTTGTTGTGGCAGACATGTGTTTCGAATTTCTTGGTTGTGGAAGCAGGCCCACAGTACACGACAGGTGGAGTCCTTCAGCAGTCCAAAGTTAGTGGGAAGCACATGGATGTAGCAGAAATCCCCCTGTACTCGACAGAGGAAGAGTTATCCAGTAGTCATGGTTTTGACTTCATTACTAAAAATCCTGGTTTGAGTTGAGTCACTGACCTTCATTTTTTCCACATGATTGAGATGTGATACTTGAAAACTTATGTTTATTTATGGGAAAGTGCCAAAGTAATGGTTATCTATTGAAATCATACTTTGTGGATTATACTTGTTGGGTTTAATGAGACCTTGAGGGTCTCGGGGTCCCTATTGAGTATTGTTATACTCACTCCTTCACAGGATACGCCTTCATCTCATTGTGTTGGATGCAGACGACAGATAGCATTGACCGAGGCATAGTGTACAAGAACTAGACGGTACCCAGAGGTGGACCTCACGATGAGACGGTACATGGAGGAGACAAATGGACATGGAGAATTGACGAGGATATTTGAACCTACCCTTCAGGTATGAAACTCGGATGACAATATAGGAGATGCTTTCACCTTCCATATGTTTGTCCCATTTTAGTTGTACTTGTTTTCAGTTTTTCTTTTGTAATTTACAGTTGGGCTTGTGTTCTGGCCCCTTTACTTTTAGTAATATTGTTATATAGTTTTCACTTAGTGTTTTCTTTTGTTTTACTCTAGTTGTGTTTGTTTTCAGTTATATAGGAAATTCCTTCCCAGTACTAGGGATTTACGCCTTTTGTGCTAGTCGCCAGCCCCTGGCCTATAGAAGGCAGGCTTGGGGTATTCACAAAACAGGCCCCAGGGGATAGGTCATGACAATGTTCTACCAAAATAATTTTCTACAATCCCTCCCCATATTCCCAAGGTACGATTTTAGGCAGAACACCTACTTTAGAGGTGTTAAAGAGAGAATCAAAGGATGTCATCTGATGATGATGTGGAATATTTAAATATATCTTTCTATTTTATTTATTCTTCCAATTCCATAAGATAAAATTACAATATAATGAAATAATAAATCATTTATCATTAGTATAATTATATTACCTTATTTAATTATAATCTCATTAGCATTTCTACACTTTTTTCACATGGGAATTGAATTAATCCTTACTGTGTACATGTGATCTATCACCTCAACGAAACAATATATTACATTTTTATGTTACTATATTTCATTACTAGTTTTGATGCTGATATTAAAATTTTTATATGATATTAATGACATATTTACCATTACAAAAAAATAATTTATCATTTATTTCCTTAATGTGTATTCACATAAAAATTATTAAAATAATTGTACATACGTGCGAACTATCACCTCCACGAAGTGATGTGATTACTTTTTAGTCAATAGAAAATATTAATAATAATAATATATATAAATATATGTAGATTAAAATTATTTATATGATATTTACTATATTATAATAATTATTTCCATATAAAATAATTCTTACCTTCTATTTATTATGATCTTAGAAAAATGAGCACATTACTCAAACATACGTAAGACTCACCATCTCCAAGATTGTAAATTTTTTTATTTTTCATACCTATATATAATTGAATAATTTAAAAGTATAATTGATTTATGAATGTTATTAATATTTAATTATTATTATTATATAAATGATATACTGATGTAAAATTTAACTATTGTAATCAAACCCATGTCATTTTTACTCAATCACCGAATATCATAAAAATGTCAAACAAAAATATAAATAATTGTGTTATTTTTATAACATGATAATAAGTCATTTAAAAGAAATAATAATTAATAAAAAGGTTATTATTATAGTATTTAATTATATTATGTTTATTATTTAGGAATATAAGAATTTTACATGATGAGTCAGACTACTGGTATGGGGATCATTAAGTAAAACATCATTTTAATCGTATTAATGAATTATTATTGAAAATTGTTCAAGTTCATTTCCATGTTTCCATAATGGTTTTATGGATTTATTTTTAATCACACGAATTTTTTAAAAGTTTAATTTCTTTCAAATGATTAAAATTTTTATGGGAACCATTGATTAATAAATCTTTTTGAAAAATGTGTTATAATGGGTTTTAAAAAATGAATAGATTATTTAAATAACATGGAATGATTGTTTAACATATATGAAATTGAACAAATATGATATTTTAATGATTAATTTATTATAAAACGTATCCTTTATAAATTTTTATATATATTTTCAAAAAAATTAGTTTATTTTTTTGGGCATGATTTTTTATTGAAATATATTTTTATTTGAAAATGGAATTTTAGTATATAGAAGTGTTTTACACATAGGATTAAAAGTTTTTTTAATAGTTTTATTCATGATTCAGACCTTGGAAATTATATACAAAGGGTGGTTCCTTCTAATTTCTCACAATTAAAAATGATTTTTATTATACAAAGGCTTGTGCATCATTATTGATCACAATATATGGGTATGCCTCATATAGTGTATACAAATAGTGTTTCCCATTATATCTCTCTATTGTATTGAGTATAATGTAGATGGAATTAGTATATATGGGTATTCCAATTATAAGGGTGATTGTAATGGTGAAATGGTAATGTTTTCCCAATTCAACTATATGATTTTTCAATGCATCTATCCATTTTTTCAGAAATGGTTTTCAATTATTTATTTTGTTTTATCTGAGAAAAAAATATCATTATTTGTATACCTTAATATGAAATTTGTACTAATCCCATGAATAATTTTTTTTCATAGGTATTATTATTTATTAGGGAAATAAAGATGTCCTAATGAATGAATTAATTATATGTTACGAAACGAAGCCATGTATTTTTTTTTCATAAATGGCTACCATTGGTGGAAAAAATGATACTGAGTATTAGTGTCTATATATAAGGTATGTGTTTACATTTAATTTCTTTTCATAAATTCACTAAAGATCTAAATTAAAAAGATCCTCAAATGTGATTTTTAGTTCAAAAAGACAACAATATTTTTCCCCAGGTTGTGGCCTTAAATTAAAAGCTATAATATAGTATTTATTATATAAATGATAAAATAATTTTGAAGAGATATAATTTCCCCATGTTTATAAAATAATTTATTAGAATAATAATGGTTTTTACCTTGGTAACTAATAAATATATGTGAAAAAAATATATAAAAAATAAAATAGAATATTTTCCAAATTTGGAAAAATTTGTTAAAAATATTAAAACCTATTTTATGAACAATTTATATATTTAATAAAACTAAATCCTAATATAAGTATTCATAACCCATAAAATGTAAATATTTAGAAAAATAAATTTTAAGCTGAAAAAAATATTTTGAAATATTTTGACACACTAACAAGATAATATCAAAAATGTTTTGTTAATTTTTTTTTTTATTTGTATAATGATTACATAATATTTTTAAATATTTTTAAAGACACCAATACAATGTATATATTTTAATGGTAAATCCCGATAGATAAAATATTATGCAAAAATTTTTTATTATGGTTATTTTTCTTGATTATGAGTTTAATAAATTTTTCATTACATTATATTATTTTAATTTATGATGTGTTCTATTATGCCAATTTTAAAAATTTTACATCACTACAATTTCATTTTCTTCATTTTAATGATATAAATGTTCATGTGTAACAAATTAAAAAATTTAATTCTCACTATCATGGGAAAGACTGTAAAAATCATCTCAATATATGAAATCGGATCATAAATAGATTGAAAACAAATTACCATTATTAATAAAATATTATCTGTAAGTATTATTTTTTTCTAGAGAAATGGCTTCTAAAATTATGATTCATTATATTTCTGCTGAAAATTTACTTAAACCAAAATAAATATGATAATATATATTAAATAAATATCTAATGACCAAATTAATATAAATAATCA
The DNA here is from genome assembly GCA_963277665.1 of Viscum album. Taxonomy (NCBI): domain Eukaryota; kingdom Viridiplantae; phylum Streptophyta; class Magnoliopsida; order Santalales; family Viscaceae; genus Viscum; species Viscum album. Next base: position 741,499,261 of record OY728163.1, read on the forward strand.
ATACTAACTATTATTCTCTTATGAATCCATCAAAACATCATATAATACATTAACATCATCTATGATATAGTTGGATCAACCTATAACTACTAAAATTTAACAGATGATAGTAATTAAAATTTTTATATTATATTCACTAAATATACTATAAAAAATGATGAAATAGTTCATTATAATGGGTATAGAGTGTGTGAGTCTCTGAAAAATGTCTATCAGTAATGAAAATTAAATACTATAGTTTGGAATATTTTCTATCAAAATGTTAATAAACTTTCGAAACCCCATAGCCTTTTCATGGATATTAATCCTTATAGAAACTAATCATCAACATGAATCCAATTTGTTTTATTGAGATATGGAGGTAATTTATGTGAACTCATTAACTCAATTCATTACCAAAATGTTCTGATATTTTATTATATTAAAAATTATCCGTATTGAACTCAGTATTCATATCCATTGTTACTATCTACTGATAATAATGGTCATTTATATGATATCATAAAACAAAAATTCATAGAAATCCTTTCATTATACATTTATTTTTAAAATAATCTTTATTTCTATTATTAGTTGTTAGTAACCTTGATTTATTTGTACCTTTTTAATGTAAGTTTCCATATAAAATCATTGAAAAAAATAATTATTAGGTTATTATTAAATGTACTATAATACATATTTAATTAATAATTATATTTTCAAACCACTTTTAATTATAGATTTATTTATAATTCATGAAGTGGAAATGAGTGATAATGTAGTTTTTTAAATATTCAACAAACAATAGGTTGTATCATAACTGTTGACATAAAAATTTATAATTAAATTATTAAAATATATGAAAAAATAAATAATTAAAAAATATTATATATTCAATTATCTTTCCCATTGAATAAATGTCAATTATGTATAGTATTTCACTTGTATGTACTAAACTTGACCCAAAAAAAGAAAATTACATAATTAATGTACAAGAGTAGAAATGATGAAATTATTATATCATTATTCTAAATTAAATGTTATTACTTATATCTAGAAAATAATTAAAATATTAATTTTATGATTTTTAAGACAAATATACAATAAATTTCAAACTGTTAAAATGGGTATGTAGTTCTTCCTTTTTATGTGGTCATTTTAAAAAATTCAAATTACAATGATCATTTTATATTAATATTTTTAAACATATCAAAAAATCATTATTCCATATTATTAATTATTTATTGAATAAAATTTCTTTTATTTTATTTTTTTATAATATTTCATTAAAATTTTTAATGAATAAACAAAAATATAGTGCATGGAATTTTTAGCCCACATGTATATAGATGTTATGTATCCATGTTTCATAAGGATAAGATATGGATTAGAAATTATTTCTACATCAACATAATTATAGGTAAATGATATTGATAATGATATATTTTTAACTATATGTTTAAAATATATTTGTAGGATTTCAGAAGAGGATACTCATGTTGAACATAAAATTTATTTGATAATTTTCAAAATTAGGATATTAGATCTCTCTTTAAAGATATCATTGAAATAGATGACTTTGACTCACTAGATGTTATTAAAGCAGTATTAATTATGAGAATTACTATAATATAGATATAATATATAAATTTCCAATGTATTTACGAATTATATTTGCAGGCTGATGTTGGTGGATGTGGCCTCCATTTATATATAAAAAGAGGTAATTTTCAATTATTTTTCATGTTTTAACTGAACAATCATTTTCTTTATTTATGACCCTTACTATGAATTTTGTACTAATCCCATGTATTATTTTATTCAGTGGTATTACAATTGTTAAGGGAATTGAATATGTCCTAATGAATTAATTGAAGGTGTGTTTCAAAAATAAATGATGTATTTATTTCTCATATGGTAAGATTTGGAAGAATGATTTTGTACTGATAATTATTGTCCACATATAATTTATGGGTTTACATTTTACGATTTTTCCCAAATTCACTAATTCTATAAGTTGAAAAGATCATAAATTAAAAATTTTAGTTCAAAAACACAATAAAATGTTTTTCCTATGGATGGGGCCTTAAATTATGAACTATAATATAGTATTTATTATATATATTTATAAAAAAATTAATAAAAAATTCCCAATGTTCATAAAAATAGTTCTTTGAAGAATAATTTTTTTACCGTGGCAACTAATATATATTTCAAAAAAGCTGGTTAAAATGAAATAGATTATTTTCCATTTTTAAATAAATTTATTACTAATATTAAATCTTATTTTAGACTCAATTTCTATATTTAATTAAAATAAATTCTAATATACGCATTCATAACCCAAATAAATTAAATATTTATAAAAATAAATTTTAATATAAATATAATATTTTTAGCTATTCAGATACACTAACAATTTTTTATCAACAATTTTTTGTTAAAAATATAATTTTTCTTTTTTTAGGAAGTTTTCATAATGTGGTTACATAAATTTTATGGCACCAAAAAAATCCCTATATTTAAATGTTAACAAATTATTGTTAAAATTTATTAGCGTTTATTTTTTATTATGAGTTTGATAAATGTGTTAATAAAATTATTTTATTTTAATTTATGAGGTGTTACATTATCCATCTATTAAAAAATTTACGTCCCTACAATTTTAGTTACAACCAAATATTGATAAGCATTTTTGTATAAAAAAATGATAAAATTTGATACTCACTATCATGGGTAAGACGGTAAAATTCATCCCCTCATATAAAATGGGATCATAACTAGAATTCCATAAAAATTAAAATTATGGAGACACAGTTATATATATGTATTATATGTTTCCAGATACATAGCATTTAGAAATTCATTTAGTTATCATGCTTTTCAAAAATTATTAAAACCAACATGGGTATCATAATATATATCAAAAATAAATAAAATGAAAAAATAAATATAAATAATCAATATAACTTTTTACCCTCTTAAAAAAAACATTAGTTCAATATATGATACATAAACATCATCTATGATATAGTTGGATCAGCCTAAAACTCCACTAATTTAATATCAGTTATTTATTCCTAATTTCATGTTATGATCCCTAAATATTATATAAAAATTATTAAATAGTTCATTATAATGGGTATAGAGTGTGTGAGTGTCTGAAAAATAACAATTAGTAATGAAAATTAAATAGTGTACTTATTAATCTATTCTATCAAAATGTGACGAAACATTCAACACCATAATAACTATTTATTGGCTATTACAACTCTGATAATTTATTCATCAACATTCATCCATGTGTGTTTATCGAGATAAGGATGTCATTTCCATAAACTCACTAACTCTATTCGTTTACAAAATTATTGGATAATTTCATATATTTAACATTATCCGTATTTTACTCACTATTCATATATTGTGTTAATATGTACTGATAACAGTTTTCATTCATATGATATAATAAACTATAAATTCATGGAAATGTATTATCTCATAAATGAACATAAAAGTTTTCCCAAAATGGTGAACCATCCAATACACCCCATAATGATGTTTAATGTTGAATATATTAATATTTTTTATGATATAAAAAACAAATACCCTAATGTCAAAACCAACCATGGGTGATACATATACCATTATCATGTTATATAATGAATACATAATGTTACCTCAATTATTATTTTATACCAACCTCAATGCCTTGGTCATATATTCCATAAATCTAGTGTGAATAAACATCTTATTCTTTATTTTTTATTTAAAATGAACAAGTGAAAAAATTAAACATTAACTATAAAAATTTAATCATTAACATATATTGTGTAACTAATAATTTAAATTGCATTATGGATTAGTGTTTTAGGAAAATACGGAAAATACATTAATTAAAAAAACCAATATATACCCAATAAAATATAATTTACCCTATCATCGTATTTTATACATAATATTTTTCTATACCATCATGGGGGGATATAAACAAAATAAGCGGTAGTTTATGATATAATTTAGCATGTAATAAATAATCATTAAATATTATTAAATGATTACAAAAATTTTAGAATTACACATAACTTATCAGATGATATTGACAGAAATCCATGAATCACATAATAATATATAAAATGACCAGTATAACAATAATTATTTTCATGGAGGTAGATATCATAATTTGGGACATATAATTAAAATCCCAAAATCAACACATCATGTACAAAAACATCATGATATAACCATCAAGTAATTTTTCAATGAAACCATTATCATAGACATCATGACATTATCACCACGTTACCAATTCATGTTTTTCTCATGAAACATACTAATAATTTGTGGTGATATATTACTATAGGGAGAACCTATTAGATAATTTTTTTCATTGAAACTTGTTAGCGAATGAAATTATTATCAATACAATATATAACCAACTCTAGATTTTAATTAATAAATATTATTAATAAAGAAATAAACATAATGGATATTAATATGTTAAATTTATAATAATTTGAATTATATGACCCTAAACCATTTAGAGGATAAAGAGGACTAGTACTATTATGTCATACCAAAAGTGTAATGTTTTAGTATTTACGGGCCAATGATCATGTAACCAAGCAGTAATGGATACTTCTTGGCATCCAAAAGTGAAAATATTGAATCACTGAAATCTCAAAGTGATGATTTAGGATGTTATGGTGACAATGGGATGAAATAGGAAAGATGTGATTTAGGAATGATGTGGGTGGGGGTTATTCCATGGACATTCTAATGTAGTAGTTCCTTTAGGTCATCATTGTCATTCAAGACATGTTGTCTCTGGGATATAGTAATTAGATTTTCCCACATGGTAGAAGGAAAAATATTATAAATAATAGTATTAGATTCTACCGTTAGAGCTATCCTGATTGGAATTATAAGGTTTAATGGCAACTTCCACTAGTACTCGACTCTATGTAGCTCTATACGGGACAATGTTAAAATATCATACATGCAAGGCGGGATCTAAGAAATATCAGGGAAGAACATACTATGTGGAATATTTCAAGTTTTTTGGTTTTTTGGACATCATGAAATGTATATTACATTTTTTCGTTGGAACTATGGTCTATGTAATGGTTCCCTCAAATCCTAGTTAGAAAAGGGATAATCTAGAATATAAATAAAAACATACAGTCCTTTAAGATGTTCCCATTAATAATTGTTACATTGGTTTATATAGAAGAAATAAAAATCCTAATAAGAACACTTTATATTTTATTACAAAATAATTTATCATGAATTAGATTATTTGATAATGGTAGTTTAATTATGACAACCCTTCTTTTTATTACACAATTAAATAAAATTTATTACATAAACATCACTTGATACAACATAGAATATCGATAGGTCTATTGTCTTTGGGGCTTATAATCATTTCATAACAACTTAAAACTTGAAATAAAACATTATTATTGAAAACATCCTTTACATGACCACTACATTCCCTCATACTTAGCATTGCATGTGATAACCTGAGGACATGCATTAGAAAAAGGCGAGCTATAAAGCCCAGTATGGTAATAAAAATAGAGTAACATGAGTAATAAAATATATGTTATAAAATATTCATATCAATAGAGAACAAGAGCAGTATAAACATAAATTCATGATAAATCATGATAATCATAACAGGTAAATGTGGCAATAACACTTAACATTGAATTAGCTTGAGCCAAGGCTCGTTTCACATAGCATGAGTAAACCTTCATAGCACATAAAGCATGAATAAAACATCATTGACCATGAATTATCATGATTAAACACCTATTTCACATGAATTATCATGATACTATACTTTAACCACAATATTGGAGTGCTATCAGGGAACACCCTTCTTAAACATTTCACTTCATGCATAAGTCTTCCACATGGATCCTAAAACATGGATTTATTAAACATCAATATTTATTCTACTATAAGAAATGATAAATTCATAAATGAAACTCTAAATTCAATAACTAAGTTTGCATAATGTTGAATACCCTTGATAGAGAAATTGTCATGGTATTCATTACACAATGACATTGGCATGGAAAAACGTGGTGTAATTTCGACAGCATAACAACGTGATATAAGAATAGATAAAAATGTTTGATGAGAGGGAAATTGGTGTCTAATAATATGTAAATTAAATGGATATTAAGGGTTAATGTATATACATATCCAAACAATTCTAATTGAATTTAGATTCATGATACAAAAATTTTTATTGAATGAAAATGAGAAAAGAGAAATTCCATATGGAATTTCGACATTGTAACAGGTGTACTTGGGAGGCATTTTATGAGAGATAAAGGGATAAAAAATAATTAAACAATAATTATGGCAGTATATTGGAGGTGAAAAACCATAACCCAAAATTTTTAATTCGATGTAAAAGGGCATTACAACGTAAAAAATTGGACAAAAATGGGAATGGACGAAAACTCTTACTTGGAAGTGTGAATCCAAAGTCTTGAGAATGTATTGAGAGAGGCTACTTGGGATCTTGGGGATCCATGGGAGGATTTTAGAGATAGTATTTCAGAGGTTTGAAGAACTCCAAAGGAATTTATTAATATTGATGTGGGATCTTGGGTGGGATTATATAATAATGGAGAGAGAATTCGTTATTATTTTGGTTTGGGACACATTACGTTAAACTAATCAATACCACAAACCATATCATGGGTATTGCTGCTTGTTTATTCCAATGATGAGTGGAAAAAAATATTTTATAGGTCCAAAGTTTGAAAATCTTATAATAATTGGTTTTCTTATGTGGAGGTGAGTCACACTCCCAAGGAAAACAATTTAGAATGACAAATTGTTTAATATGTCATGGAGGGTCAACTAAGGCATCATAAAATTAATAAAAAAAACTAAAATCACATTATTTTAAAGATAAAACATACATTGGCCTAAAATATAATATACATTATTTTATTACATCTTTATTGGTTCTTTATGATGTCATAAAACATAATATATATTTAAACGATATTTAATTTTTACCCAAAAATTTGACTATCCAAGAAAATTATGAACAACTCACCGTTGGGTAATATCAACATACTGATTCAATAAATAATATTCCTTTAATCAAAATAATTTTCTAAATATGTTATGTTTCACTTTTAAAATAAAAAGCGACATTTATAAAAAATTATTGGGTTATGATAAAAATGTCTTTCAAAACTAAATAAAAATTACAATTTCATTCATAAAATTATAAAATAATTTATATTTAATAAAAACTAATTTAATAATATTAATATTTTATTAAAATATTATTTAATTAAAAAAATCCATTAATTCATCAAAATATATTTCTTAGTATAACATTAACTAAAAATACAATTTGTGCTTTAAAACATATTTACAAGGTAACAATAATAAAATAAAGTAAAATTAATTATTATATACAAAAATACTGTACATAACCATATTAATAGGGTCCTATTAAATAAACCCTAAAATAACCTACATAAGATTGAAGGGTGAGGTGTGTGATAGTGACAGACTCTTGTGGTGGCTTAGACAACATCACTCAGGTGGTAGTCTTTATCAACATCCACATCTCCCATGGGTGGTTCTGCTCAGGCATAAAATGTTCATGCCCAGCATGAGCATGGTCAAGTGTGAATCCCAATGATTCCACCACCTTTTCATGCATCTAAAAATGGGCTTCATTTAGGGAAAGTCTACTTGATGTGGTCTTCACGTCCTTTGACCTAGAAAATTGGATTTCTTCAAATCTTATATATATACTAATCATTTGATCATTGTTCAAAGACTATATTAGAAACGGTCACCATTCATAATAATATTTTAATATCAAAAAACATATAACCAAAGATGTTGAAATATTATATAAAAATTTTACATAAAGAGACATTAAATTAGATCAAGAGGGATTTCAATTAATGAATGTTTTGGTAGTTACAATTTTTCCCCTTTAAGAAATTTCTCCCTCAAAATTTCCATTTCCCACATTAAAATATATGTGGGTAACTCTGCTTTATCATTTCTACCAATTCACATGTCACCAATTCAAGCTTTTTGTTTCACCATAACACCTTGATGAGGGGCATTGTTGTATTTGGTAGGACTTTTTCTTTGAGATCTAAGATCTTCCCTAGTTTCTCCTCATAAGAAATATAATCCGATACCTATACCACCTATGAAGAATGTACATTTTAAGGGTCTGGTATGTACATTCTTAAGAGGGATACATGAAAGACATCATGTAATTTTTCCATGGTAGGTGGATGTGAATGTCGATAGGCCACATCCCCAACACGATCATGAATCATGATGGGGCCAATATACCTTTTACTTAACATCAATTTCTTTCCAAACATAAATAACTTCTTCATTGAAGATATGAATAGAAATACCATGTCTCCAACATCAATCTCAAGGTCTCATCGACGATTATATACCTTACTCTTCTGTCGACTCTGGGCATCCTTGATATGCTGCTGAATGGTTTTCACCTTCTCCACAATTTCTTCATCCTTTTTTGGTCGAAGTTTCTTACTATCACCAACCACATCACAACATGATAGTGTTCTGCACAATTTCCCATAAAGGGCATCATATGGTGACATTTTGGATTCTCAAGTAGAAACTATTGTTATAAGAGAAGTCAACCATAGAAATTTATTGATCCCATCCTCCTTTAAAGTCCATTGAGCACGATCTCAACATGTCCTCAAGTGTTTGGATAGTTTAATTGGATTGGCCTTCATTTTGAGGATGATAGGCAATACTAATGTTCAGCTCTGTATTTAGAGAATGTTGAAGACTCTTCCAAAACATCGAGATGAATCTTGGATCTCGATCGGACACATTATATAGTGGTACTCTATGCAGACTTAACACTTCTCTGATATATATCCATTCCAGTTGAATCAATGGGATATCCTATAGAATAGAAATGAAGTATACATAATTTATAAGACGATCCACAACAACCCATATTGCATAGTTGCCTTTGGATTTCTACAGAAGTCCAGGGACAAAGTCCATGGTGATATCTCCCATTTCCATTTTGTTATAGGCATTGGTTGCATCATCCCCTTAGACTTTTTCCTCTCTGAATTAACTTGCTGACACACCATGAACATTGATGTATATTCAGTGATCTCATTCTTCATACTATCCCACCAATAATGCTCTCGTAGATCTTGATACATCTTTGTGTTACCTGGGTGAATATTTAAATTCGAACTATGTGCATCAACCAAAAGTTCCTTTCACATCTCCATACGTGAGGGAACACATATTATCTTCGGAAATCTCACAATTCCTTCTTCATTAACATTAAAATCCGGGGATTTCCCTTTTTCGATAGCTTACACTTTTTCCTAAATTCCTACATTATCCTTTTGAGCATCCTTTATCCTTTCCAAAAGTGATGGTTGAGCAATAATTTTTGAAAGGATTGATTATGTTCCCTTCTATATTATTCCCATTTCCATCATCATCCAATCTAATAAGATTGGATCCTTTTCAATTCTAATCAATGATGTAATCATTGGGTCCTTCTACATATGGAATCCACTACCTTGTTCTCTTTCACAGGGTTGTAATGGATTGAGCAGTCATAGTCTTTGATTATCTCTAACCATCTTCGTTGGTGTGTGGTCAACTCCTTCTGTGTAAATATATACTTGAGTCTTTTGTGGTCCGTATATATTTCCCACATCTCCCCAAAGAGATAATGCTGCCAAATTTTTAAAATGATGATCCCTGCATCAACTAGAGGTAATGTGTTGGGTAGTTCTGTTCATGATCATTCATTTTCCTTGCATCATAGGAAACGACATTGTAATTTTCATCAACACACATCCCAGACCCTTCATCAAAGCATCACTGAATATCACAAAAAACTATCCACTTGTGTGTCAAGTGAACACAGGGATAGTGATAAGTCACTTTTTCAACTCCCTGAAGAATTATTCACATCCATCACTCCAAGAAAAAATTAATCCCTTCTTATTTATCTTGGTAAGAGGTTTAGAAAATCATGAGAATTTTCTCACAAATCGTTGATAATATCCAGCTAACCCTAAGAAGCAATGGATAACCATTACTGATGTTGGCCTCAAAAATCCATCAAATGCTTCTATCTTAGAGGGTTCCATTGATATCCCATTACTATGAATTCCTAGTGTCTGTATCTTGTACGAAAAGCAGTCTTGGGATATCTTCCTTCATCACCCTTACTTGATAAAATCATGACCACAAATCTATCTTGGAGAAGTATTGTGCTTCAAGCAGCCGATTGAACAATTCATCAATTTGTGGGATAGGATAATTTTTCTTTTTAATGATTTGTTTATGATCATGAGAATAGATGCAAAGGCGCATTGACCCATCCTTCTTCTCGACGAATTGAACTGGTACACATCATAGTGAATCACATGGGCATATAAAACCTTTATCCATATTCTCCTGTAGTTGTTTCATCCACTGCTCATGCTCCACAACAGCCATTCTATATGTAGTCTTCGATATTGTCAATGCCCCAGGTATATGATCAATTGAGAATTCAGAATCTCTTCTGGGAGGAAGTCCAGGAAATTCCTCCGGAAACACTTCAGCAAATTCCATCACAATGGTCATGTCTTAAAGGATGGTTTCTTCCATGGAGTCATTCATCTGAGGTATATGTGTGTGCTCATAGGGCATTAATATCCACTCATGAGATGATGTAGAAAAAGAAGATTCATCCTCCTTTTTTTACATGTACAAAATCGGGGGTCGATTCTCCACATGGAGACTGATTTCCCTCTCATGGTAATTTATGTTAGATTTATATAAAGAAAGCCAATACATGCAATTAATTTCATAAAATTACACCATAGGGGGTATGATGACGTTCTCCGGATAGTTCAATAAACAGATAATGATAGGTGATGAGTTATATTCATGGGATGGAATGATTTTACCATTTGATGTACTCACCAAAATCTTTACTTCCATGAATTTTTGTGGTTCTATGATTATTCTACTAAATATTCAAAATATAAAATAATGCATTGAACAAGAATAAAAAATTATGATTTCTATTCATGAATGAATATCTATCATAATCATGACCACTTTGTTTTTGAGGTTCTCTTCGGTAGTAGTGATAGAAAATGCTCTCCCTTGTTGCCTTGAAGGATGTTGGTTGCCTCTGAAAACACTTTGCTTAGGGAACTGATTGGAATGTTGCCCAAGTTTTTTGTAGTTCTAGTAATGAAAAAATCATTGAGATTCGAACGGAGCATTCCTCTCCTATGTCACTGCCACATGTTTTTCATACTGAAAGTCAAAATCTAGGTGCAATTCTCTTCCACACCTAATTCATTTCCCCGACCCCTTCAGGCAATTTCTTGGGTGCTTTTTTCCTCACCTTTGGCAAGTGGGGTGCTGGATTGTCTTAGCACCGTTGGATTTATACATCAGACCACCAACATTGATGTAAACCTTACACTTCTTATCCCAATGATACCCCTGGTATTTTCTGATCTACATTTCAACTTTGAAGGCACATCAGGCAATTTCCACATCGCTGTCAACGTCACGGATCACCAACTCTTTCCACAGACTAGGTTTCAGACCACCAAAGAAGCGGTCAACCTTGCATTTGGGGTAACGACTAAGCCAGAAGCATATCAGTAATGCCTTGTGATGGTTTCTTCATATGATCCAACATATTCATCGTCTTTTTCCATGAGGGAATGTAAGTCATATTATATCTTAATCCGGAGGGTGCATGGAAAATATTTATCGAAAAACATCTTATGGAAATCCTTCCTTTCCAACTTCTCTATCTCTTTCTCAGGCCTCATATTTTTGAACAACGTCCACCATTGACCAGTTCCACCCTCCATATGATAAGTAGCCAAGAGTACATTCAATTTTTCAGATCATTGAATGATGGAGGAGATCGTTTCAATGGAGTCGATCCATTGATCAGCGATTGATGGATCAGATGATCCATTAATAGTAGGTGGCCTTTGTCTCATGAAGCTCTCGATAGTGACTTATTCTTTATTTGGGGGGTGGGGTTTGAACATTCCTCTTTAACAATGTTTCTATTCAAATGTTGAGTTAGCTGAAAGAGAAGCATGTTAAATTTCGCAATTCATACTCCCATAGGATTGGGCATTTCATTAGTATAATCATCACATTGATCTTCAAATCAGTTGTTAGCCCGAGTCCTCCTATTACCAACCAATGGCTTGAATAAAAGGAATGTTTGGGGTAACACATAATAGGTAATAAAATGGAAAAATTATGACTTATAAATAACTATTATTCCATTAACATATGAATCTATTGGCATCTTTCTATGTTATCCATGATCTACTTTCTTACATATATTCTTAAGTAATTTTTTAGTTCCTTAATAATGGTTCATACTACGCTTGTGAATTTAACAGAGTATATCCCCTGGGTGTGTCATAACCAAGAGTGTAGCATGTCCCATTGTTATGAACTAGTTCCCATTAGAGTCTATCTAAAAGTGGTGTTTTTGGGTTTTGTCCCTAGGATACATCTGTTCCAGATCTGCCTCTACCTGCTCGTATCCAGGAAGGGTTGTATTTTCATGATAAACGTCTTAATCAATACTCACCAAAACATAAGGATTTTTTCATTATACATAGTCTTGTCTCTATGAATTTACTATGGGTTTTATAATCTTAATCCCATAGATAACTAAACCTTTCCTTTGATACAAACTCTGACAACACAGATTTTTATTACACAATTAAACATATATTATTACATAAACGTCACATCATAAAACATAGAAGATTGACTGTTCTAGTGTATTTGGGGCTTAGTATCATTACATAACAACATAAAAAATATAATACAACATATTTTTTGAAATATTACTTTACATTACCACTACATTCCCTCATATTTAGACTTTCATCAGATAACCCGAGAACATGCATATTAAAAAGGTGAGGTATAACGCACAATAAGGGATAAACATGGAATAACATGGGGAAAAAAATACATGTTAGGTAGTAGGCATATCAATAGAGCATAATAGATGAATAAACAAGAAGTCCTGATAAATAATGATATTCATAACATGTAAATTTCGCAACAACACCTAACATGTAATTAGCTTGAGCCATGGAGCATGAGTAAACCCTCATTTTACATGAAGCACGAGTAAACACTTGTTGAACTAGAATTAGTATGAGTAAACACCCATTTCACATGAATTATCATGAATATATAAATTACTCAATTCATTGGAGGGCTATTAGGACACACCCTTCTTAAACATTTCATTTCATGCATAAGTTTTCCAATGGATCTTAATACCTGAATTCATTAAACATCATTATTTATTCAACAATAATGGAATGTGGAATTAATACATGAATCTCTAAAATCAATATGTAAATTTCCATAATGTTCAATACCCTTGATAGAGATATGGGCATGGTAATCACTACATAATGACTTTGGCTTGGAAAAACATGGTGCAATTTTGGCAGCATACTAGTGTGATATAAGAATTCCAAAAAATGGTAGATGAGAGAGAAAGGGGAGTCTCATCATCTGTACATGAAATGGAAAATAACAGGATCATATATATACATGTCTCAAAATTTTTATTGGAATTTAGTTTCATGATATAAATGAAATTCTTCAATGCAATTGAGAAGAGAGAAATTCATTACGGAATTTCGGCATTGAAATGGGTGTACATGGGAGGCATTTTATGAGAGAGAAAGGGTTATCCCATCATTAAAAAGTAAAGAGGGAAGTATGAGTGAGGTGAGAAACCATACCCCAACATTTATATTTGAAAATAAAAGGGCATAACAACTTAATGAAAATTGGACAAAAATGAGAAAGGAGGAAAACCCAAACATCGAAGATTGCTTCCAAAGTCTTGATAGAGGATTGAGAGAAGATTCATGGGAGAATCAGGTGCCTTTGGAGGATTATAGGGATATGAGGTCAGAGTTTGGATGAACTCCAAAGGCTTTGAGTGAAGAGGAAGTAGGATCTTGGGTGGGTTTATATAGGAATGGATATGGAATTCTTTATTATTTGGGTTTAGGAAACCTTACATTAAACTAATCAAAACCACAAACCATTACATGGGTTTTTCCCATGTTTTTTGCCAAAGGGGAATGGAAAAAAATATTTTAGAAGTCCAAATTTCGAGCTTATTAAAATAATAGTGTTGCTTATGTGGAGGTGAGTCACACTCCCAAGAAAAAAAATTTAATAAGACAAAATGTTTAATAAGTCATGGAGGGTGTAGTAAGGCATCATAAAATAAATCATACAAATATAAAATCACATTATTTTAAAGTTAAAACATATATTGTACTATCATATCATTTATAGTATTATTTTACCTCACTATTGGGTCATTATGATGTTATAAAACACATTATATATTTAAATGGTATTTAATTTTATCCAAAAATTTGACTGTCCCATAGAATTATGAAAAATTAACTATTGGATAATTTTGACATCCTGATTCTAGAAATTAAATTCATTTTTTCTAAATGATTTTCTAAAAATGTTGATTTTAATTTTTAAAATAAAATCCGGCATTTATCGAAAATTCATGGGTTTTGAAAAAAATGGATTTCAAAACTAAATAAAAATTACAATAGAATTTGTAAAATTATATGATCATTTATATTGAATAATAATTAATTTATTAATATTAATATTTTATTAAAATATTATTTAATTAAAAAATCTATTATTTCATCAAAATAGATTTCTTAGTATGACATTAACTAAAAATAATCTTTGTTCTCTATAAACTATTTATAAGGTAACAATAATAAAATGAATGTATATTCGTTATTATATAAAACAATAATGTACATGACCATAATACTAGGGTCTTGTTAAATAACCCCTTTAAAACTGCATTAGACCAAAGGGTGAGGTGTGCGATGGTGACATACTTTTGGGGTGGCTCACACTACATCACTCGGGTGGTAATCTCTATCCACTTCTGTTTCTCCTGTAGGTGGTTTTTCTCAAGCTTAACGTCTTCATGATCGGCATGAGGATTGTCCAAATTGATTCCCAATGACACCACCTCCTTTATAAGCTCCAACAAATGGGATTCATACAGGGAAAGTCTACTATATGAGGCCATCACATCCTTTGTGTGAGTAAATTTGATTTGTTAAATTCATATACTTATACTAATCATGTGATTAGTGGTCAACGTATATATTAGAAACAGTCAAAATTCATAATAGTATTTTAAAATCCAAAAACATAAATCCAAATAATTTGGCATTTTATATAATCATTTTACATAATTGTTGGTCAGAGTGGACACTCAAGAGGGGGTGAATTGAGTTCCAATTAAAAGTTCTGCTAAAAAAAATTTCTATTAAAATCCCCCAATTAGAAAAACAGATTAAACTGTAGTGAATTTATACAGATTATAAAGGTTCAATTAGTTTCTCAAAGATTGATTTGTTCTCAGTTAACTTAATCTTATGATTATGTTAACTTTTGAAACTATCTTACTGGTTTACAATAAATATAAACACTTGTGAGTTTAACTATCAAAGTAGCCTTGAAAATAAATTATATTTCAAAGTAATAGCAGCGGAATATGAAATAGATATGTATTGTATGGATATAAACTTTAACTAAAAACACAGAGGAGTTAACCAAGTGGTTCAGTATCAAGTCGAGACTTAGTCCCCTCAAAAGTTTATATAAAGATAATCCACACCCTTGATCGGTGTTCAGCAGTTTACAACTGTCCAGGTCCAAGACCTCTACCACTATTAACCGTCGGAAACAAAACAAAAGCAACCAGCTGTCCAGGTCACACACAACCTCTACCACTATCCACAGTGGGAAAACGAATGAAAAGATAGTGAGTGAGGATTTAAAAATCCTCCAGTTAAGGTTCAGGAGACAGTGTGTGTGTGAAATACAACAGATAACACACACTATTCGTAATGTAAAAAGTAAATCATAGAGATAAAGATTTAGAGATTAGAAATGGCTCTAGTGATCTTCGTGCAGCTCTTGACTCCTTTTGTTGATTAGAATTCGTTCTGAGTCTTCTTCTGGTTTTTTTTCTGGAAAACAGAGTACCATCTGCTTCCTTGACTTCCAGGTTCAGCTTTCTTATCGTCTTAAAGAATGATGAGTTTTGTGTGGTTCTTCTTTAGCATAGATTGCTCGATGTATGATCTATGTTCTGGAGGATGGTAGTAGTAGTCTCGTGAGTGCAAGTTCTCCAGTTGATCTTGGCACGTTTTTGGATTGATCGCAAGTGTGTTCTGTGTGCTTGATCTCTTAGAGTCTATTTTCTCTCAAAATTGTTTGATTCATACATGATGTCCTCTTTATACCCTTTTTGTTTTTCTGAGAAGAAGGAATGATTATACTTTATTATCATACTTGGTACGGTTTCTTGAAATGGAAACATAAATCATTTAATAACATTAAATGCATCAAAAGTAACAAATCTAACAGTTAGTATAATAAACAAATAGTGTCGAGGATATAGGATTTGACTCTGAAGTTCATTATAGGTATCTGTTTGTTTGTAGACGTGTACGGTTGACTCGTTGTAGGGATCTTCCATCGGTATCTCTTCAAACTCTTATCGGTGGCTCTTATCGGTAGCTCTTATTGGTAGCTCTATGTGCATCGATATCTCTTTGTGTGAATCGGTAGCTCTGGCTATCCGTAGCTCTGGCTATCCGTAGCAATGGCTATCGGTAGCTCTGGCTATCGGTAGCTCTGGCTATCGGTAGCTCTGGATATCGGTAGCTCTTATCGGTATCTCTCTGTGCATCGGTAGCTCTCTGTGTGCATCAGTAGCTCTGGCTATCGGTAGCTCTGGCTATCGGTAGCTCTGGCTATCGATAGATCTGGCTATCGGTAGCTCTGGCTATCGGTAGCTCTGGCTATCGGTAGCTCTGGCTATCGGTAGCTCTGGCTATCTGTAGCTCTGTCTATCGGTAGCTCTGGCTATCGGTAGCTCTGGCTATCGGTAGCTCTGGCTATCAGTAGCTCTAGCTATCGGTAGCTCTGGCTATCGGTAGCTCTTGCTATTCTGCAAACCACATCTAATTGACTTAGAATTGTTTCAAATCTTGTATAAACAAGGATAATTGAGATTAACATAAATCAGAGATTATATAAACATTATTATTAACTTGATCACTGATTTAAAAGAATTAAAATATAGATCATCAGTAATTGAGAATAGCATAATATATGAACACATAATTGGGATTATCAAAACAGGTGAGGTCAACAATCTCCCCCTTTTTGATAATCACAACTTATGATATAACCACGAATAGTGAGAATATAGTATAAGAGAATATAACATTTATATTGGAATTTCTCAAAGAAAGCAGTATCAGAGGAAATAGAGAAAATAGTAATAGAATGAGATAGAAAAAAAATTATCATAGTTAGTATTAAATACAATAGGATCAGAGATAAGTTTTGAAAGAATTGGTACCAAAGAAGGAAATGTAAGAATGGTATCAAAGGCTCAAATTTCTCCCCTTTGATATTTCTCCTCCTCTTTATAGCATATGTCTCCCCCTTTCTTTCTCTTTCTTTATATTTTTCTCCCCCTTTGTGATAATCAAAAAGTGGGAAAAAAAGACATAGAAAAATGATAAACAGAGAGAGTGTAAAGAGAAACATGTGTATTAGACCAGACAAAACTTTCATAAATAGAATAGAAAAGAAAAAAAAATTCCTATCAAACAGCCTGGCCACTTTACCAATCCTGATATTCAACATGAGATTTTCCTTTTGGATCAGAAGAGGAGGCAGGTGGTGAGGATGTGAGTGAGGGCTTTGGAATTCCCGAAATGATCATAGGAGGTTGAGCCACTGATATAGTGCCTGGCCTGTATGGGGAAGTTTGTTGAGTGATCATAGGTGTGAGGATTCTAATGGCCTGAGCAGGAGTCATCTGGACAGGAGACTTAGTAGAGGCATAGGTAGGCAAGGAAGGAGGGACAATAACTGGTCTGGCATCAACATGCAAAAAGGGCAGCAACAGATTTCTGAAATCCATAATGATTCCTCCTCCTCTTTCCATAGCAGATATAAAATCATCTTTGTTCTCCATGAATTTTTCTAAGGCAGGAGTCAGCTACCTGAGCTTTCTCACTTGTTCTCGGAAGGCTTGAGTTACAGGGGGTAACTTCATGTTTTCCAACATCATCTTGAAATGATGGTTGAGTTGTTGCTAGGTAAAAATCCTTTAGAAATAATAATCCACCTTGTTCTTTATTTCCTCCTGAGAGGCAGAGGCCTCTTTAATATGGTTGTGGACGATTGTCACTATTTCCCTGACTGAATCTCTTGTATAGAGCACTACTCGGCTTAGATCTGATGAGTCCACAGAGCCACTGGTTGAAATAGAACCAAGCTCGTCCTTCATCATAGCTCGTAATATATTCAAATCAAATGCAGGTTTTGAAGCTAGAGGACCAACTGAGAAAGATACATTTTCTTTGAAACTTTTGGTCAACCCAGTAATCAGAGTTTGCAGTTGAGAGTCCTGATTTTTAACATGATCCTTTATAGAAAATTTGAAATATTCAAATACTGAGACCATTTGGCTTACAACATTTTTCACATAGGCTAAATCCTTATCAGCTTGAGGCTTTGAGCTCATGTAAGAATCTAAAGAAGTAACAGACTTCTTTAAGGCTAAAAGATCTTCTTCTATTCTAGAAGATTGGGTCTGGCACTCATTGACTGCTTCCATTCACTCACCCACAAAATTTGACAGATTGAAACCAAGAGAAAGCTCAAGAGATTGTTCTAACAACTTCATTTCATCACGAAAACAGTGCTTCATCTCAGCAACTGAGGCACTGAAGGATTCTTTCATCTCATGCTTCAGGGATTCGAGATCAGACTTTGTAACAAAATCAGTAGGATCAACTGTAGTAGATATTCTTGCAGAATCTAAACTGACTACTGAATCATTCATGACTGATTGAATCGAGGAAACTAAAAAAGATTCCATTTTCTTTACTTCTTCTACAAAACTAACTTTGAGATTTTCTTTCAGCATATCTAAATCATGTACTCGGACCACATCATCAGGTAATAATTCAGAATTGATGTCATAGATGATCTTTGGTCTATTCAAGAATACTTCATTATCTGAATCAGGATAATCCAAACCACAGACTATAAAACCTGGGTCTTCTACCCAGTCTTCAATCTCAATAGCCATTGTAACATTTCCAAGATTGGAATGATGCTCCCCCTAAATGGGTGCATTCTTATGTACAACAACTACATTCTCTACTGGTCTTTCTTCATCAGAATCTTCCACAACAACTTCCATCTCAGCAGCAGTAAGGAGATTTTCTGGAAAAGGTACAGCTTCTTCTCTTTCTTTTTCTACTTCAGTAGTAGGCACAACTGCGTTTCCAATCAATGGACTCAGACTCAACCTAGCAGAATCAGACGATTCAGATACATTCTCTTTTTCTCCTTCTTGCTGAGGAACTGGCTGGTCTTCCTCATGAATAGACAACACTTCCTCTACTTTTCCTTTTCTTGAGTATACAAACTCAGTAACAGGACTTGGGGGTAGGTCTAGATCTCCTCCAATATCCATAGGAGTTTCTTCCTCTTCTTCTTCTTCTGACTCATCACTGTACTCGGGTTCCTCTTCATCAGGTCATAAACCTGGATATCTTTTATCCTTTGGCCTTGAAGGATAATCCACAGGATTAAATTTATCATACACCTTCTGGTCATCACTGACCCATTCTCCTTTCCACGAGTTCCAATTGATTTTCATGTACTTACAAACTGTAGTAGTGATACAGAAGTTATTCTTAACTACAACTGTCTCATCCTGAGACTCAGCTATCCCTTTCACTTTTATCATTACAGAGATCATTTTGGCAAAGAATAAAGCATTAGTCTTTGATTTTGGCCTAATCATGTCTTCCATTTGACTCAACAACAGTCTGCACAGATTAACTTTCACACCATGTCTTAACAGGTGTAAAAGATAAATATCTTGATATCTCAGATTAGAAAAATCTCCTCTCCTCGGTATCAAAACATGTTGAAAAAATTTGAAAAGCAATCTGTTCTCTCCATCAAATTCAGTAGCAACCACTTTCCTTTGACTTCCATTACCCGTTAGTTCTTTTAAAGCGGTCTCATAGTCAAAGATATTACTGGTAGGTGGAATTTCTCTTGAGACATACCCGGATACACCTTCATGCGGGACTTTTAAACATTCTTTCCACTCTACTGAAGAAAACAACATTTCTTTTCCATTTAAAAAAGAACATACCTGATTCTCATTCTCAGACTTCTCGAAGCTTAAGAATTCGTAGAACTGTTTCACTACCATCGGGTAGTAGGGACCATTTTTATTTGAAAAACAATCTACCCATCTTCGATCTTCCAGAATTTCGAGAACCAATGACTTGCTTGGTAGCAGGCAATCTACGCATAGCTCCTTTTCAATCACAATATATCTATTCTGCAAATGAGGGTTTACTAGTTGCTTTCCCGAACTAGTTCTGACATTACTTCCACTAGCTTCTTGCTGAACTTTCTGCTTCTTTGTGTTAGGCTCTACACTATCATCTCGGTTGGCAGGAATCTTGGTTTTTGCCATCGCGGATTTAGGGTTCTCAGTCGATTAGGGAGCTAAGATTCAAAGGTGAATGGTTTTGAGTCTGGTGGAGTGAGAAGCATCTTAGGCTTAGTTTTATCACGTAGGAATCATGAATAAATGAATAAAGTAAAATAACATAAAAATAAAACGATTCATATTCATGGCGGCAGATAGAAGTTTTAAAACATTGCATCGGTGAGAATTGATCATCGGTGAGAATTTCAGCATCGGTGAGAATTTAACATCGGTGAGAATTTCAGCATCGGTGAGAATTTCACCATCGGTGAGGATTTCAACATCGGTGAGAATTTATCATCGGTGAGAATTTCAACATCGGTGAGAATTTCAACATCGGTGAGAATTTCAACATCGGTGAGAATTTCAACATCGGTGAGAATTTCAACATCGGTGAGAATTTAACATCCCCAGCTCATGCCTAATGTAACTTAACCTATCATAACATAAAGTTTTAGTGAAAATATCGGCCAATTGATGTTCAGTGCCAATAAATTCAAGAGTAATATCACCTTTTTGATAAGGATCACTCAGAAAATGATGTCTTACATCTATGTGTTTGGTTCTAGAGTGAGATACATGGTTCTTAGATATGTTTATTGCACTAGGGTTGTCACAGTTAATTGAAACATGTTTAAACTCAAATCCATAGTCCAATAAAGTGTGTTTCATCCACAGAATTTGTGCACAACAACTACCAGCAGCTATATACTCTACTTCGGCAGTAGACAATGAAACTGAGTTCTGTTTCTTACTACACCATGACACTAGGGATTTCCCAAGTAAATGACATGTTCCAGATGTGATCTTCCTTTCTAACTTACATCCAGAAAAGTTAGAATCTGAATAGCTAGTTAGATCAAATGATTGTCCTATTGGATAAAACAAACCTAAATTTACAGTATGCTTAAGATATTTAAAAATCCTTTTAACAGCCAGTAAGTGTGATTCTTTAAGATTATCTTGAAATATAGCGCACATACATACACTGAACATAATGTCTGGTCGACTAGCAGTAAGATAAAGTAAGCTCCCAATCATACCTCTGTAATTGGTTTGATCCACTGATTTCCCAGCTTCATCTGTATCCAACTTACAGGTAGTACTCATAGGTGTATCATTTTCCTTAATGATATCCAATCCAAAACATTTTAAAAGTTCTTTTTTATATTTACTTTGATTTAGAATAATTTCATCTCTAGTTTGAAAAATTTGAAAACCATGAAAATACTTAAGCTCTCCCATTAAGCTCATTTCAAATTCTTTTTGCATACATTTTGAAAAATCAGTACATAAAGAGTGTTTATGAGATCCAAATATAATATCATCAACATAAATTGGTACAACTAAAACATCTTTAGAAATTATTTTAATAAAAAGAGTTGGATCAGCAATTCCTTTAGTAAAACCTTTTGAAATAAGAAAATTACTGAGTCTATCATACCAAGCTCTTGGAGCTTGTTTTAAACCATATAAAGCTTTAGAAAGTTTAAAAACTTGATTTGGAAAATGAGGGTTTGTAAATCCAGGTGGTTGTTCCACAAAAACATCTTCAATTATAAAACCATTTAGAAATGCACTTTTGACATCCATTTGATATAACTTGAAATTCAGATGTGATGCATATGCATGTAAGATCCTAATAGATTCCAGTCGAGCTACAGGTGAAAAAGTTTCTCCATAGTCTATACCCTCTTCTTGACTATATCCATGTGCAACTAGTCTAGCTTTGTTTCTAACTATGTTTCCGGATTCATCGACTTTATTTCTAAAAACCCATTTTGTGCCTATTGTCAAGGTGTCCTTGGGTCTGTCAACTAATTCCCAGACTTTGTTTCTTTCAAATTGATTTAACTCTTCTTGCATGGATATTATCCAGAATTCATCATTGATAGCATCATTGATATTTTTGGGTTCTAGTTATGATAGAAAAGCTTGATGTTCAACCTGCTTCCTTATAGAAGCTATAGTTTGTGTTCTACTATGAAGATTACCAACAACAGCGTCTAAAGGATGATTCTTCAGAATCATAGTCGATTTGGTAAAGGTTAGACTAGAGACTTCAGGTTCATCTATAGGTTCGGGTTCAACAGAAGCAGATTCTGGAGAACGTCCAGAACTGGATGTTTTTATAACAGGTTCTTTAGATTTATCATTAAGGTCCAGAATAGACAAATCTTCTTCAAGATTCTCAAGAGAGGTTTTAGGCTCATGTGGATCAGTTTCATCGAATTTGATGTGAACAGATTCTTCCACACATTTGGTTCTCTTATTGAAAACTCTATAAGCTATACTTGAAACAGAGTAGCCCAGAAAAATTCCTTCATCACTCTTGGATGCAAATTTGTCAAGATTTTCTTTGATATTGAGAATAAAGACTTTGCAGCCAAAAACTCTGAAGTTGTTAACCTTAGGTTTCCTATGGTTCCACAACTCATAGGGGGTCCTCTTAAGAACAGGTCTGATCAAGACTCTATTGATAACATAACAAGCTGTATTAACAGCTTCAACCCAAAAGTAAATAGGCAGTTCATATTCATTGAGCATGGTTCTAGCTATTTCTTGAAGGGTTCGGTTTCTCCTATCTACTACACCATTTTGTTGGGGTGTCCTAGGGGCAGAGAAATTGTGACTATAGCCATTGTGTGATCAGTAAGATTCAAACTCACGACCATGATCACTTCTTAGGGTTTTAATCTTAAGTCCACTAAGGTTCTCTACAGACTTGGAATATTTAACAAAGTAAGGGCAAGCTTCACTTTTGTGAGCTAGAAAGTATACCCATGTATATCTAGAAAATTAATCTACAAGGACATAGACATAATGCTTCCCATTTAAACTAGAAACTCTTGATGGTCCAAACAAATCCATGTGAACCAACTCAAGTGGTTGAGAAGTTGACACTTCTTTCTTTGATTTAAATGAAACTTTGTTTTGTTTTCCCTTTTGACATGGATTACACACTTTGTCATTTGGGAATTCTAACTTAGGTAAGTCTCTAACTAGGTTTTTCCTAGCCAGTTTTCTAAGTGAGTGAATGTTGCAGTGTCCTAATCTTCTGTACCATAGCCAAGATTCTTTATGAAAAACATTCAAATAAGAAATATTTTGTTTGGCTAAAGAATTTAAATCAACAGCATAAACATTTTCATTCCTTAGAGCAGAAAATACTAAAGAATTTTTGGAGTTAAAAACATCACACGAATCATTTTAAAACTTGACATTGAAACCATCATCACATAATTGAGATATACTAAGCAAGTTATATTTAAGTCCATCAACGAATAAAACATTAGAAATTAATACTGAGTCAGTGTTACCAATCTGGCCTAGGCTGATGATTTTTCCTTTAGAGTTGTCACCAAAGGTGACATGACCTCCATCAACCTTTATTAAGCTCTTGAAGCAAGAATAATCTCCAGTCATGTGTCTTGAGCACCCACTATCTAAATACCATATCTTCTTGTGACAACTCTTCAAGAAGGTCTCCTATAAGACAGATTTAAACAGGAAATGACTTTGGTACCCAGATTTTCTTGGGTCCAGATAGGTTAGCAATCAGGGCCTTAGGTACCCAGATTTGTTTTATTGGTTTTGTACAATTAACAGAAGTAGAAGATTTTGAAAGATAGACTTTATTTGGTCTATAACCATATGAATATCCTGTTAAAGCATATGAATTTCCAAAACTGGAACTAGCAATATTTTTTTCAGACTTAGGAATAAATCGGGTTCTGTTGAACTGTCTCTTTCCTAGTTGGTATCCTAAACCAATAGCATATCTAGGTGCAACTTTCTTTCCTAGAATTTGAGTTAAAGCATACTTTCCATTTGTGAATTTTTCTAAATCCTTTCTAAGTCGCTCATTGGACAGTTTTAGTTCTATATTTTCCTTTAGTAGTTGAGCATTATTTTCCTTTTCTATATCAAGATCAGATTTATGCTTAACACTTAAAGAATACTGTTTCTTTAAACCTTTGTATTTTTCTTTAAGCTCATCACAGGTTTCTTACAACGTATCATAGTACTCAAATAGTTCAGATTTTGACATGTTTTCTGAATCAGAACCATCTTCAGAATAATATGAATTTAAAACAGGAGTGTTAGATGTTACCTCAGAAGTATTTGTCATGAAACACATGTTGGATCGATTCCTTTCAGTGTCTGAAGATTCGGCTTCACTAGTGCTATCTTCTGAAGCACTCTAGGTTGCCTTCATGGCTTTCTTGTACTTCGTGTCTTTGTAATCATATTTCTTTTTGAATTTTAACTTTGGATAGTCTGCTTTGATATGTCCTTTTCGCTTGCATTCATAGTAGACAACTTCATCAGTTCTGTCAGCCTTCTTCCAATCCTTTTTCCATTTTCCTTGTTGGTCATACATTCCTTTGTAATTTGGTTTCCTAAAGAATTTCATTTTCCTACAAAACTTTTTAAATCTCATGGCTATTTGAGCCATCTCAGAATCACTGTCAGATTCTGAATTTTCATTCATTGAACTCTCAGTCTCCATTTGTAGTTTATCATTGTCTTTACCCTTAAAGGCAGTAGTTTTAAATTCTACAGATTTTCTTTTGGGTTCCTCATCTTATTCTTTATTTACATTAATCTCTTCTTCATACATCATCATCTTACCAATTAACTCCATGACAGGAAGTGTTCCAATGTCACAGGATTCTCTAATTGAAACAGATGTACCTCTCTATCTATCTGGAAAACATCTCAGTATTCTCATAATTTGTTCTTTTGCAGGACCAATCTTTCCGAGTGAGCTCATTGTGTTTACTATCTCATTGAACCAGAGATACATTTCAGAAATAGGTTCATAATGCATCATTTTAAAATTATCATATTTAATAGTGTAAGTGTTTAATCTCATTTCTTTAAAATTGGTTGTTCCTTCGTGAGAAACAGCCAATGTATCCCAAATTTCAAAAGCAGTTTTGCATGCAGAAATTCTATTGAATTCTTCAACTCCTAGAGCACAGTACAGAGCATTCATAGCTTTACAATTACTATTGTAAGCAGTCTTTGTAGGTTCAACCCAAGTAGATCTATCCGTAGTGGGAATTTTGTATTCAGATTCAATAGCAGTCCAAATATCAAAACTCATGCTTTCTAGATGAATTTTCATTTTAAGTTTCCACTGAGCATAGTTATTTCCATTAAAGAAAGGTGGCTGGTTAGTAGCAGCACCCTCAAGTCTATTATCCATTATAAACAAAATTTAAAGAGATAAAAATTTATAAATAACATAAATTTTAAGAACTTTAAAATACAACTAAAATCATAGTTGACAACAGAGTAATTTAGAGGATATTAACATCCTCTAATACCAAATGTTGGTCGGAGTGGACACTCAAGTGGGGGGTGAATTGCGTCCCAATTAAAATTTCTGCTAAAAACAATTTCTATTAAAATCCCCCAATTTCAAAAACAGATTAAACTGTAGTGAATTTATACAGATTATAAAGGTTAAATTAGTTTCTCAAAGATTTATTAGTTCTCAGTTAACATAATCTTATGATTAATTTAACTTTTGAAACTAACTTACTGGTTTACAATAAATATAAACTCTTGCGAGTTTAACTATCAAAGTAGCCTTGAAAATAAATTATATTTCAAAGTAATAGAAGCGGAATATGAAATAGATATGTATTGTATGGATATAAACTTTAACTAAAAACACAGAGGAGTTAACCAAGAGGTTTAGTCTCAAGTCGAGACTTAGTCCTCTCAAATGTTTATATAAGGATGATCCACACCCTGGATCGGGGTTCAACAGTTTACAACTGTCCAGGTCCAAGACCTCTACCACTCTTATCTGTGGGGAAAAAAACAACAGCAACCAGCTGTCCAGGTCACACACAACCTCTACCACTATCCACAGTGGGAAAAAGAATGAAAAGATAGTGAGTGAGGATTTATAAATCCTCTAGTTAAGGTTCAGGAGACAGTGTGTGTGTGAAATACAACAAATAACACAAACTGTTCGTAATGTAAAAAGTAAATCATAGAGATAATGATTTAGAGATTAGAAATGGCTCTAGTGATCTTCGTGCAGATCTTGACTCCTTTTGTTGATTAGAATTCGTTCTGAGTCTTCTTCTAGTTTTTGTCTGGAAAACAGAGTACCATCTGCTTCCTTGACGTCCAAGTTCAGCTTGCTTATTGGCTCAAAGAATGATGAGTTTTGTGTGGCTCTTGTTTAACATATATTTCTCAATGTATGCTATATGTTCTGGAGGCTGGTAGTAGTAGTCTCGTGAGTGCAAGTTCTCTAGTTGATCTTGGCACGTTTTTGGCTTGATCGCAAGTGTGTTCTGTGTGCTTGATCTCTTAGAGTCTATTTTCTCTCACAATTTTTTGATACATACACGATGTCCTCTTTATACCCTTTTTGTTTTTCTGAGATGAGGGAATGATTATACTTTATGACCGTACTTGGTACGGTTTCCTGAAATGGAAACATAAATCATTTAATAACATTAAATGCATCAAAAGTAACAAATGTAACCGTTAGTATAATAAACAAATAGTGTCGAAGATATAGGATTTGACTCCGCAGTTCATTATAGGTAGCCGTTTGTTTGTAGACGTGTACGTTTGACTCGGTGTATGGTTCTTCCATCGGTAGCTCTTCAAACTCTTATCAGTGGCTCTTATCAGTAGCTCTTATCGGTAGCTCTTTGTGCATCAGTAGCTCTCTGTGTGGATCGGTAGCTCTGGCTATCGGTAGCTCTGGCTATCGGTAGCTTTGGCTATCGGTATCTCTGGCTATTGGTAGCTCTGGCTATCGGTAGCTCTGGCTATCGGTAGCTCTGGCTATCAGTAGCTCTGGCTATCGGTAGCTCTGGCTATCGGTAGCTCTGGCTATCAGTAGCTCTTATCTGTAGCTCTCTGTGCATCGGTAGCTCTCTGTGTGCATCGGTAGCTCTGGCTATCGGTAGCTCTGGCTATCAGTTTCTCTGGATATCGGTAGATCTGGCTATCGGTAGCTCTGGCTATCGGTAGCTCTGGCTATCGGTAGCTCTGGCTATCGGTAGATCTGGCTATCGGTAGCTCTGGCTATCAGTAGCTCTGGCTATCGGTAGCTCTGGCTATCGGTAGCTCTGGCTATCGGTAGCTCTGGATATTATGCAAACCACATCTAATTGACCTAGAATTGTTTCAAAGCTTGTATAAACAAGGATAATCGAGATTAACATAAATCAGAGATTATTTAAACATTATTATTAACTTGATCACTGATTTGAAAGAATTAAAATATAGATCATCAGTAATTGAGAATAGCATAATATATGAACACATAATTGGGATTATCAAAACAGGTGAGGTCAACAATAATAGTTTATTTAATTATATCAAGAGGGAATTCCATTATTGAATGTTTGGTTCGCTAAATTAATCATATTAAAGACAAAGAGTATAAAAAACCTAATTGGGTAATTCATGGAATATATATCCGATGTTGATAGATCATTTAGACATTTAGATAAATATTAATCAAGTATAAAATTATCTTTTTTTGAAAACATATTGTAACATTTTCGTATAATTAAGAAGATTTTGGAAACATTGAAAAATTCAACATGAATAATATATAATTAAGGACATTTGTAAAATAAATAATCAATTTACTCAAAATAATGAATCCATGAGGGATACATAATGGTTTACTGGAGGAAATTTGTATTTGAAGATTAAATAACTGATAATGAAAGGAAATTACTTTTTAAATTTCTGGATATTCATTTATTAAGACCTACATAATTTAAAAGAGTAAATGCATTCCAATTTTATATTCGATATAGTGAATATAGAAATCATATGAGATATTAAATATTTCAATTTAAAATTATGATAGTAAATTTTTGTATATATTAAATATATTTATGGAGTAAAATAAGTAAAATAAGGTGATGCATGTTATTGAAGAAGCATTGTACAATTATTATGACATAAATCCATCAATATAAATCGTTTTATATAACAATTCATAAATATTTATCGGAAGAGGAATAATATATATTAAATAATATTTGGAATAAGAGTATAAATAAATAATATTTTATAATGAAAAAATATTATAAGAATGATTTTTCATAATAATTTTAACAACATTCTAAATGTAAAATTAATTAATAAACCCCCTTATACCTTTAGTAACCGATGAAGAAAAATGGTTTTATGGGGATATTCAAGATATGAATTTTAAAAATCATGAAATAACATTAATATAATGAATATAATATATTGGTATAATAGTTTTATAGTATTGATGAAAACCTGATGTCACATATGATACATGTCTTAATGAATTGGAAATGTATACAAAGAACCATTACATTGGATTCCATCATAGTCTGACATAATATTTAAACCTATATAGAAAATATAATGATATTAATAATTTATTCATTAAACATAATTAAATAAATTTCCATTTTTAATATTTTGTAACAAAAAAATTAATACACATTCCTTAAAAATTTATTTTACATTTTTTCATCATGTTCTTGTATAGAAGATTAATTCAAAAACCTTTCATACTGTCGATATTAATCCAAAATATTTGATAAAATGTAATCACTCAAATATTCTTTATGGAAGCACAATTATTTTTTCAGTAAAGAATCATACTATTATAATTTCATTTAACAATTTTATTAAATGAAATTATTGATGATTAAATCGGTGGTAAGATGACAATGATAATTTTTAATGAATAAAAGGATACAACCTTAATGATTTTTAAAATTTTAAATTAAATTTTAAAAATATAACAAGTAATTATTTTCAGTTTAATATCATATTATAATAAAATTATCTTCCATATCCATTAATGATAATCATTTATAGGAATACTATTTTATATTAAAAAAATGACCCAAACAAAAACATTCTAAAATCCCAAGATATTTATGGTTATTAATTTATTATATTATCATAATAATAGAAATAAAATTATATTATTTAATTTTTATTAAATATAAATACAATTAACAAGTGTATTTTTAATAATAATATTTTATATGAAATCTTTATTTACAGTGATGAAGTCGTTTTTCCGCTTGGAATTATCATTTTAGGGGGATAATTATAAAATCAGTTTATATTATTATTATTTTTAATAGAATTAATAATATATGATTATGTAATCACAATTTCATTTTTAGCAATCATGTCCCTCAAATAAATTTTTATAAACATACATTAATGGTGGTTGTTAGAAGATACTCACATGAACCATGTATGCATTATGGTTGAACAAACACAAAGGTGGCATATTAATTTTTCATATGGATTTGAGGTGGATATAACATTTTTGTTAAGTAAATACAGTAATATATTCGTTAAAATTGATACTAATGATATTAATTTATTATAGTTGAAATATATGTGGATGGGTTTTTTTATAATGATAAACTTTAAAAGGCTTTTGTGATGATAATAATAATGTTAAGGATTTCTTTCTTATCTTGAATGATTTTTTAGAAATGGATGATGCAAGAATACAACAAATGAAATGGATTATATTAATATATAATTATATTCTATTATATATAATATTGATATATTTAAATTGATACATTGAATTTTTTTTGTGGGATAAAATTGGTGTAATTTTCCTCTCATTATAGGTGGAAAGATGGATTTTCATTGGAAATTAATGCGAGTTGGTTATGAATAAAATGTCATGAAAACATATTGATTCATGTGTACAATAATTATTTACACATGTTTGAATGTTTATAAACCCAGATATATTCCTTATGCATTGTTTTTTATGTAAATTACTAAAATTTGGGGATCTTAATGGTTTTTAGTATGGACTATATTTAACTTGATTAGAAAATATTCATAAAAAATAACTTTCTACTAAAAATAAAATTGGTCATTTGAAACAATTTTTTTAATTGATGAATCATTTTTCTTCATTAAATTTATTTCAAACATTTATTTTGATAAAACATAACCTTAATGTAAATAATATAATATAATGGAATATTGTATTTTTTGAAAATATTAATTCTTATAAATTAACAATATTTATTTTTAAATCCTATAATTTTATTATAAAATTACTAATATTATAATTTAAAATATGTTTAAAATTTATATTCAATAAATTTCTTCAAATATATGAATTTAATTTACTTATATAAGAATTACATAATTAATATAGAATAAATTCCAAAAAAAAGTCACATTACTATAGTAACTAATATAAAAATTGATTACTTATTTTAATTATCAGAATGAATATAAATTTACAATAAATTGTATTATCTTGGTTAAAAATATGAAAATATATTTTTAGAACCAATTTCTAGAGTCAATAAAAAATTATTTTTAACTTAAAATCCTATGACCAATAAAATATAATTTTCATGAAAAATACTTTTTA
Source organism: Viscum album (assembly GCA_963277665.1). Taxonomy (NCBI): domain Eukaryota; kingdom Viridiplantae; phylum Streptophyta; class Magnoliopsida; order Santalales; family Viscaceae; genus Viscum; species Viscum album. Next base: position 741,530,370 of record OY728163.1, read on the forward strand.
AACTCAATATTATTTAATTTTTATTGAGATATAGTAATTAAATATTTTTTAAGAGATATTATTATATATTTAATGTATTTTTGTTTCTATAAATATTTTATAATGTGGTTAGTTATTTGTGTAGGATCAAATTAAATATCTATATTATTAAGGTATGATATAATACACAAAACATTATATTTCGATGTGTATCATGGTTATTTTTTGTTTGTTGTTGATTTTGAAAAAATATATCATATATTTAATTTTTTTTGGATTAATATTTTATTTCATTAAAATAAATTTCATCCTAAATATTTTAATTACTACCCTATAAAGAAAATTTAATTTTGTTATAAATTATAACAAAAATATTCTACTCATTATCATGTGTAAGACTATGAAATAAATGTCATCCTCTATAGTGAGAACATATTGAGATCCTCAGTCAATTTTTATAAATATAAATCATTTTAAATCAATATTTATTAGTAGTTTATATATGCATAAATTTCATATCATTATAGTAATGAAAACTAACCCAATAACCCAAAGTCAGTATATACATTATTACATTAGCATGAAGGGATCATCATTATACCATATTATGATAACTATCTGCTTTCATTAAATATATTTAACATATGAAATTAAATTAAAATAATTTTAATGTAAATCATTGTTAATCATTGATCTCATTTGAGAATTATTCTTTATATCATGAGAAAAGGAAACAAAATAAGGGTGATCTCAAAAAATTAGTAAGGGATATATATAGAATAATCAGTCATGAATCAATAAAGAATAATCAATATGAAAATGTAAAAAACATAAAAAAACATAATATAATAAATAAAATTATGACTATAAATTTATAAGAAATAATAAATATAATGAGGTAAATAATTAAAAAAACATTCCATTGAATCAATAAACTATGAATTAAACAAACCAAATGATAATATCTAGGAAAAAATTCCTCTTTAATAAACTTTAATTCCAGATTTATTAAGTAAATTTACACAGAATAATACCCTAATGATCAATATGTCTCATTACATTAGTAATTAGGTACAATAAATAACAAATTAAAACATATAATACATCCTATTTCTTAAAAATATTCATTATAATTCTCATATTATTACTTCCCCCATAGAACTACATGAGGACATACATAAGAAATAGGTGATATATAAATTCTACTAATGAAATAAACATGGAAAACCATTATAATTAAATAAATTTTAGGTAAAACGAATATATATGTGTCATAAGTAGTGTGAAAATAAAAAACATAAACAATGAAAAATGAAATAGAATGATAATCATAAAGGCAACCCGTGAAATGTGAAATCAACATAAAACACAACACAAAAAACTATGTAAATGGTAAATTCCACGAAATGAAGATGGAAAAAGAATAAAAATGGATGTTGTTAACTATATAGCCCATCTAATTAAATAGCATGAGACAAAAACATTACACAATGAATTATATTTCTATATAATTCCATGAAAATCCATAATTTTCATTTCATTATCATAATTAGTGTGTGACAAAGTTGATAAACCATGGAATCATTATTCATCACTTATTATTTCAAGATCATGGATTACTAGATAAATACATGAATTTCCCCAGAATATATGTATATGATCACAAACGTGAACACCAATAATAGGAAAGTAGAATGGGTATTCACTACAAAATTGTTTTTCAGGTTAATATTATTTTGAAATTTTTTCAACATGACGACATTAAATAAAGTTTCATAAAATGGGTTGATGATAGTTAAAGGGTTATCTTATAATTTTTAAATAAAATGGATTCTAATATGTACCTGGAAACTCACATTCAAACATTAGTAATAATATATAAGAGGCATAATATAATAAAGATACATGAATAAAGTTAATATGGAAATGATCTGTTACAATGAGAGTGTGATTTCAACTACCTGATAGGAGCTTCATGCGTGATTTAGGGAACCGTTGGTGGAATATATAGAGGACATGTAATAGTAAAGACTTGTTACCTGCATTTTTAGTGATGTTAAATTTGATATTTGGGGTTTTATATAGTAAAATTGTTTGAAATTATTTTTCATTTCCAAAACATAAGTTTTGGACTATATATTTTAAAATAACCAATACTATAAACCATCCCATGGTTCCTAACCCGGGTTTCTGCCAAAAGAGAATAATTTTCATTATTCTATAATTAAAGTGGAATAATGATGTTCAATATATCCCTTTTTTATGTAAATGTGGTTCATTCTTTTAAATAATTGACATTAAAAACTAATAGTATATTATAGTTTTTAGGGGATTTAGAAATGTATTATACAAATAATAAACTATAAATAAAAAATTACAGTAAAAATATGAAATTAATTTTTTTTATGGATACCTTATATATTACTTATTACATCACTTTTGAGTTATATTGATGTCAAAATACACCCCATATAATTATACATATTTTAATCATTACCCAGAAATTTTATTATCTCTGATAATTATGAAACATTCTCCATTGAAAATTATCATTATAATGATTATAAAATAATAATAAATTTCTTATTCAGTTTCAAAAAAAATTCACCATAACATATAATTTTTTAACATTTCTTGAGAAATGATGGGGTTTTTTACAATCAATGTTTTCGTAAACTTATAAAAACAATATTTTATTTCGTTAAAATTATTTGAAAGTTTTTATTTATTAAATATTAATTTGTATTAATTCTTTTTTTGAAATTTTACTTTTTTTTCAAAAATGAATTAATTAACCAAAATTAATTGGTTAATTGAATTTGAATATTACACAAAAATACAATTGTGGTTCTGTTGACTCAAAAGTAAAAAAAATTATATGGGGTAAATATTATATAAATGTAACAGTTATTATCTTTGAAAAATAATATATATATATATATATATTCATATTATGAGTGTATAGATACAAATCACATTAATTAACATGAAAACACCATAAATCTATGGTGCAGAACTGTGAGATTTTCATTTGGGGGTTCAATATACATGGTTTGTTTCATCATCTATATGAGCTTGGACATCTCCCCTTAATGGAATATTTTATTGTTATGTTGTAGGATCATAGCTTGGGTTTGATGAAGATAAAATCATACTGTTCCTATCTATGTTTTATTCTTCATCAAATGGGATTCATAGGGAACCATCCTACTCATTGAATCCATCACTTCATTTTTTCTTGTTAACTGGATTTGATAAAATTCTAAATTTACACTAACCATAATATCACTATTCCATAGATATACTATCAATTTAAATGGTTAAAAAATGTCTTTTAAATAGATATGATATAATAAGAACATATAATTTAATGTATTTTCCATATAAAAAATATATATAATAAGTTATTTAATTAAATTACAAATAAAGTTTAATTTATAACTTTTTAGGATGATACTATACTCACCCCTTTAAAAATATCACCCAAGAGATATATATTTCCCAAACTAAAAGTGATGAGGTTAATTATTATTAATCACCTCCCACATTTCCCATGTCACCTCATTAAACATTTATTTATCCATATTACTTTGACCTTGTGAATTGTATTATTTCATTAAACTGTATCACAAAAATCTAGGATGTTATCTGCAAACTCCTCATATAAAAGATCATTTTCTAATGGTACCACCTCTAGATTGTGTGCATGTGTGTTGGTTGGTATGTAATATCTCAAGTGGGATTTATCAAATAAATCATTGACATGATATTTGTTAGGATGGAGTGATAGGTTATAGGCCACCGTCTATTGTGATCAAAAATCTCAAAGCGACCAATGTATCATGATAGACGAATTCCCTTATTAAAAAATATATTGAATTTATTTTGTTGAGATATATTGAGTAATTCCATTTCTATAACATCAAACTCAGATTATTATCTATGATTATCATCATATATCTCTTTTCAACACTGAGCATCATTGATGTGGTATAGAATGGTCTAGGACTTTTCAACCATTCCATCGACTATTTCATGAAATGGAAGTATACATACTCCAAATAAATATCATCATGATGGTGTTATACTACTATTTCATAAATGGGATCCATTGGGTTCCATTTAGATGATTGAGAGGAAACTATAATTTTACGATAGCTCAACCAAATGAAACATTTTGTCCCTTTCTTCATTAAAGTCAATTTAGCTTGTTTTTAACATGTCCAAGAGTATCTAGATATTACACTCATGTTGGATATTAGTTTTAGGGTGCTAAGTCGTGATAGAGATCAAATCAGTTTTATGATCATTTTAGAGACTCTTACAAAAAAGATAAAAAATCATGGATCTAAATATGATTCAATCTATATGTTTATTACATGAAGCCTCACCACATCTATGATATTTATCCCTTCTATTTTATCAACTGATAAGTCCTCCAAAATCATGATGAATTTTGTTGTATTTGTTAGATGATCCACCATAACCCATATAGAAATAATTACTCATAATTTTTTAGGATGACCAATGAAAAAGACCATGTTGTTGTTTTCCCATTTACGTGGTGGTAAGGTTGACGGTATCGTCATCCAAGTGGATTTATTTAATTACCCAATCAAATGTAATCATTCAAGGCATCTTGAGGTCTATTGTTTATATTGTTTCTCCATATTGTCCCAAAAAAGTTATCTCCTTGATTTTGATACATCTTTATACCTATGGGATCAATGAAGAATGTTGAACTATGTTAATCATCTAGTAGCTCTTTCTTTAACTCCAGATTTACTAGTAAACATTATGGAGTTTAGTTCATACAAAAACATCTTCATTAACCATTAAATATGATGATTTATATTTTCTTATAGCATCTTCTTTCTTATGAGTTCCCACATTATCTCATTGAGAGTAATTTATCATTTTCAATATAGTTATTCTAGATGACATTTTAGAATATATTGATGTTGTTCCATCCTTTATTATTCCCATATCTATCCTTTTTTTGTCTAAGAAGATCAGATACTTCTCAATTAACTTTGATGATAGAATCTCTCATTCTATTTTACATAGAGCATCAACAATATTATTTTCCTTCTAATGATGGTAGTGTATTGAGAATTCATAGTACTTGACTATCTATAAAAATCATCATTGGAATAAATTCTATACATTCAATGTGAATATATTCTTTATGGTCTTTTAATACATGTATACTTAACACTTCACCCCAGTGAGATAATGCCACCATATTTTCAATATGAATGTCACTCAATCCATCTCCATATCATGTGTTGTGTAGTTAACATCATGATCAATCTATTTTCGTGGGTAATATTATGAAACATTATCATTATTCATTAAAATATTTCCCAGCATCCTATTTAATGAATCATTAAATACCAAAAAAAGTTCAAAACATTTATTTATTGTGAATATAAATGTATTGATAAGAATATTTGTAACTCCGGGATGCTTTATTCTCATTCATTAGGATAGAAAATATAAAATCCCTAAAATTTATACTTGGTTAGAATGTTTTATAATCTTGGTAATTTTCTCACAAATGGATGATAATACCCATCTAATCCATTGAAACTATTGATATTCATCACAAATGATGGAATTATCCATCCTTTAGTTTTATTTAACAATAATGGTTCAACATATATCCTATTTATTATCAAAATAATCTTATGTAATGAGACTCTATTCAACTATAACTCAATTTTCCAATACATGGCATAATTATTCTTCTATCGTAAGGTCTTTAGAATAGTGCTAAGATTCTTACAATGATCCATACTTATTTTGTAGTATATTATATTATAATATAATATATATATTAAATCTAATATATATATATATATACTAAAATAATGTTGTCTATGGAATCTATAAAGAATATATTCATCATATCATTGAATATTATATGAGAATTAGTGAATTTGGAATGACAATACTCTGACTTTATAGTGATCATACATTATTTGAAATGAATTCAGGGGGATATCCACCTTCCTCACCCTAAAATGGCAATACCCTAAATATAGATCCACCTTCGACAAGTATGTGTCTCCTAGTAGAAAATTGAATAATTCCTCAATAATTATTAGATGATACCTTTTCATTATCATTATTATGTTGAGATCACAATAATCAATGAAATAGATCATTGACCCATCCTTTTTCTTGATGATGAAGACTAGTGAACCCCATTGTGAAGCCCTGGGCATATGAACCATTTATACTTATACTATTGTAATTGTTTCATCAAGTCCTTTGGTTCAAAAAAACCATTGTATATATAGTATTGGATAATGGTATCTCCTAATGTATAATATTGATTTAAAAGTAATCATCATGGTTAGGAGGAAGAAAATAAAATTATTTAGAAATCATCATACCATATTCCACCATAGTGGTCATGTCTTTAAATATGATTCATTCTTCAGAATCAATATTTTGAGATAGACATAATTGATCATATGGAGTAAATATCTATCAATGAGATGTAAGTGGTAAATAAGATTCACACATCTCACATAATGTTTTCAAAATCAGGTGATAGTTTGTAACCTAAATTGTGATTTTCAATCCATAGAAATCAATGTTCTATCAATACCGGGAAATACATAGCATGCCCCTGATTATATAAATTTCAAATAGAGGGGCTGTTAATATGTTTTATTGAATGTTCTACACCCAAATTTGTATAGTGGAGAATTTATATACATGGGCTAAAAAAATGTCCACAATTATAGTTTTCATTGAAAACTCTCCTTCCATGATATTTGGTGGTATTTCAAATGTTTTACTAAACAATTATGTTATAAATAAATGAATTTAAGAAGAATAAAAATGTAAATTCACTATTCATGAAATAATAACTATTATACCTTTCACCAAATTTTGGTCAGGATCTATCTATATATCCCTGATAGTATAAGATCACCCTAGCTACCATGATGGTTGCTGGATGTCTCTAAAACCTATTAGATTATTTCATTGGTATGGAATATGTCTTGATTCCATGTTGACGAAATAATGAATAATAATCCAAGGGTTGGATATAAAATTACATTCCACTAATTTTTTTTGTATACTTCTTCCCCCAAAACATATCTAGGTTTCCTTCCTTCTCATACATAAATCATTTCTTCAGGAATAGTGCAGAATATTATGTGTGCTTATTTTAAATCATTTCAAAAATTTGATGTCAAAATTCATTTTCCAGATTTTATTTCTACATCAACTAGATATAATTAAAATAAATATAACTATTCTAATCTATTTGACTCCATTTTTTTATCACCCTATAAACATTAAAGGAATGAAGGAAAAAATCCACATAGCTATCAAAGTCTCTGATATTTATGGGTCTTGGAATACTACGATTATCCCAACAAAGTAGAGCTATATTTATCATTTGGGGTTGACAAATGTGATAGGAATATAATAAATTCCATTTTAATCTTTTCTTACACCCCCTTATATATTTCTATCTATATTCAAGAGGGTAAAAAAATAAATTTCATTTTATGTTTTATAGTGTGAGGGAAATAGTTATTGGAAATCATTTTATAGAATTCATACTTCTATATCACTTCGATATTTTCCCTATGGATCGTATTATTTATAAATTTCCACCAATGAACTCATTCCCAATCCATATCAAAAATTTACAATAAAATAATCTCTTTCTCAAAACATTGAATGATGTATATAATCTTCTCAGATGATTTGACATATTGATCTATGAATAATTGATCTGATGATCGGTTGGTATTTGTATAATTTATAAAAAAAAGACATAATTGATGTTTGTTATTTCTTAAGGGTATTTTTACTTCCTTTTTATTAGGGTTTGTATTTTGAAACAGACTAATATGACAGAGTATCATCATAATATTTGATATTCCTAGTCCCATTGAATCTTGTTTAGGAAGTCATCATGTTTCCTTTCAAATTTGTTTTTAAACTAATTACTCTTATATCCATAAATTGTGTAGAACATAAATTAATGTATGTATGTATTATTATTTATTTATTCCACACATAACCAGAAATCCAAGTATACTAAATGAATAAATTATAAATGATATTTATTACTTATATTAATATATTATAGGATTCAATCTAGGTTATCCATGATCTAAAACCTAAAATTTATTATTACTGGATTTTTTTGTCCCTTTAAAAATGGTTCATAGTGATCATGTGACTTTAAAAAATCATATCCTCTGATATCATAAATCCATGTGTGCAGTGTGGCACTTTTCCATGAACCAATTCACTATTCGGTATATCTCAGTGTTGTGTTATTGGGTTTTACTGTTATGTAACTAAGTGCCAGTGCCACATCAAATTTTAAATTTGTAGGGATGTAATTTTGTGATAAACCAATTACTCTATACAAAACAAAAAAATTGATGTTTTATTATGCTTAGTATTATCCCCAATACCTTTCCTAATGTTTTTTAATCCAAAAACAAAAAATAAAAAAATATTTCCATCGAAACAAATTATATCAAACATGATGATTATTATAGATTCATTCATGGTATCTTACATAAAATTACACATATTAAAAGCCAAAATGTAAATAAATTTAGATAAATTATGAATTAGGTACATTATAAAAGAACATAAAATATGTAATACAACATCTTAATTGAATAATTCATTAACATTCCATATTATTACTTCATACATAAAACTAAATGAGAAAACCTATGAACATACATAATAATGGGATGAACAATAAAACATATTAATTTAATAAATATGGAATAAAATGACGAATAAAATACATTTTAAAAAATAGGCATATTAATGGGTCATAAAATTTTTTAGTGTATTAAACATGGTCAATGTGGCATGATCTAAAATCGTAATGATAAAGACAACATTGGAAATGTGATAACAACATAAAAAAATGAATCATAAACATAAATCAATGATAATTGGTAAAACACCATGATGGAAAATTTTCATGGTTGATTAGGTTCAATCCCTAATCTATTTAAGGACATCTCATGAGGCTAAACTGTTACAAAATAAAGTGGAGTGCCATAAAATTTCAGGTACACATATAAATTGTATTTTATTCTCAGGCATATATGTTCCACAAGGATATTAAATCATGTTATAATTTTTTTTAAAAATTTATTCTTTCATCATGGAATATGGAATACAAAAAATTAATTCCATAATGATTATGTATATTTCTAGAGTATAGATTCCGTTGAGATGTCATTAGTATGATTATTCGATATATTATTGATTTCAAATGAAATATCAAGGTGAAATTTTGATAACATAATCACATTATGTTATGATTTATAAAATTTGTTGATGAGAGTGAACAGGGTATGCAATCATATAGAAATAGAATGAAAATTAGCAGTTACATGAAACCTCATATCCCAATATTAGTAACATGAATTAGGTTGCATGAGAAAAATAAGAATCATGGATAAGAAGGGGTAGGAACAGATCCCATGCATTAAGAGTGTGATTAAAAATTATTGGGAAGAACTTCTTGAGGGATTGGGGAAAAAATGGAGGAATCTAGTGGTGGGAGGGATGAGAATGGATGTGATAAATGAATTTTCAGTTAATATAAATGGTATATTTGGAGATTTATATAGATATAAGTGGGGATATTTTTATTATTTACCAAACAAAGGAATAAGACTCTATATAATATAATAAACAATAACAAAAACTATATCATGGATTTTCCCATGGTTTCATATAAAGGGGATTAGTTTTAATTATAGTATACATCCATGTTCTAAACATATTATATTATTTCCCTTGTTGATGGGGAGGATAGACACGTTCTTAAATTAATGATTTTGAAACCTTGAAAAATAATATTTTTTTGACGGATTAATTCTTTTCGAAAATATTCATTTTTCATTGAAAACATTATTTTAAATAGATAACATAGATTTTTTCATCGATAAATTTTATAGTATTTATTAGACCACTTTTTAGTCTGTGTGATGACACAAAACCCAACATATATTTATACCAAATGAAATTTTTATCTGAAAAAACTATTATCTCATTAAATTAAGATAAATTTTCTGTTGTATAATTTCAGAGTTATAATTCCAAAAATAATATTCAATTTATTAAAATAGATATATATATTTTAATTTAAACATTTATAAAAATATTCAGAATTTATTGAGAAATATTTATTTGTTTTTAGAATAATAATTTTCATCCACTTATAAAAATTAAATTTCAATTATTTTATATTTTATTCGAATATATATTTTTTAATCATGTTTATTTAATAATAACAATTTATTGTTATTTAATTTATTTAAAAAATTCATTAAATCATTAACATATATTATTTAATAGATTTAGAATATTACCTAAAATACTATTTTTGTTTTATTGTAATAAAAATAAAAAACATGTATAGATTTACCAAAAAAAATTAAAAATAAAAATTATTATATTGAAAAAAGAATATATTAATTCATATAATTTTTTCTTTAATGAAATCCATTCAATATACCATATAACTCTATGAGGGTAAGGTTTAAATATGTGATACTTTCATGGGCTAGTTTGATGTACATGGTTTTGGCCGGGATCTCGATGAGCTTTAACTTCTCCTATAAACGGTTTAGCTTATTATTAAGTTGTTATACCTGAATATAGGAATGGTTAAGGTAAAATAATTGTTACTATATATCCAATGGATTAAATAATTACCAGAAATTAATGGGTATGATCCTACTAGTTTAGGTCATCACTTTCATAGTCACTGTCAATTGGGTTTGTTAAAAACTATATTTATTATAATCATAAGATCACTATTAAGTGGATATATTTTCAACGATAATGATTTTTTATGATCATTCAAATCATATAGTATATAATAAATTTAATTACTATCGTATCTATTATATATCCATACGATATATGATTAAACAATAAACTAAATTGCTTGTGTAATATTATATATAGGACAGAGGGTAATTAAAATATCATTGGGAAAATCCAATTAATACAAATAAAAATTGAATTATAAATTAAATAATTTATATATTACTAAAAATCATTTTCATAGTCAGCATGATACCTCTATTATCAGGACCATTCAAAATATATATTAATACTGTAGATAAAACCCCATCATATTTGGCCCATAGATTTTTCTCATGAGACCTCTCAATCCATAGAGGTGTTATCTCTAACTACACCGATCCAATAATGGAATTTAAAAGTTATTCCTTGCATATTTAAATATCATAGAAATCTGTGAGTCATTATAAATTATCCTCAAATATACATATTGATTAATGTATTAATATTTATCTCTATCTCAATAATTAATCAAATAAATTAAAATGTAAACAAAATATTTAATTATGGTGTAGTTTTTAAGAAGCAAAATCCAATATTTAATAATATGTATAATTAAATTAAATGTATTATCCAATAAAAAATGGTCAAAAAAAATAGAATGTTTTATTATAATATGAACACCCACTCTAGAGAGTTAGATTGTACAATAATATTTACCAATGGGTTGCAATAAAATTTTTACCACAAGAAAAAAAACATTTAATTAATATTTATCATCATTAATAAATTATTATTCATGTTAAAAACATTAATTAAGAAGTATATAAATCATATAAGATATTATAAGCCCATATTAACAAATATTTCTTAATGAAATGGTAATTGAACCAAAATCCACAACCTTGAACTTTCCATTATTCTCACATGCATTAACTACATGTATAATTGTTTTAATAAGATAATTAATTTATAACATTATAAAAATCATATTTATAACATGAAATATTCTATTATTCTAATATTTCTTCACTTATTTATATAATATTTCATTATTATCATTGTTTTGTCTGTCAATTAACATGTTTTTAATGAATGGTTTCTCATAAATGTTATGGTTCTTATAAATTGGATATAAACTACCCATCATAGGAATAATAATATTTTTATATATATAATATTTATTTATTAAACACATTATTTTAACTATTGCTAAGTATTTGGAATGGAAAATTGTAATAACCAAGATTTTCACATTCCCATTCATTGTGGAAAACAATGTTTAAGGTGTTCTGTGGTGGCCCAATTCAATAGTTTTCCAAATTTCCAGTTTCCCCTTGGTATACCAGTTTGTCGACATGTCAGTATGTTAGTATTTCAGTGCTCTAGATGAAGTGAGTTGGCATTTTAGTGCATCAATGAGTCCGATGTGTCAGTATCAGTGTGTTTGGGGCATCAATATTTGTGAGTCAGGTGGATAATTATCAAAAGGATGTAGCATCAGTTGGTTGAGGAGTCATTGTTTCCAAACAATAGTATGTTAGGGCATAAGTATGTAAGTGTTTCAATAGGTCAGGGAATAGGTAGGTCATTGCATTATTAAGTAATTGAGTCGGTGGTCCAGCGTCAGGGGCTCAGCGTCGGTAGTTCATGTGGGTAGATCCCCCATCATTGGCTCTACACCAGTGACTCACCCATCGGTGACTCATGTATTGTTTTCCAAATTTTTCTTAGTTTTATATTTTCTCCCCAAATAATTCTAATTAGTGGTAAAGAAAATTAAAAAATTTATTAGGTTTTTTAAAGGCGTTTCCAAGGGTATTGGTTATATCATTAAATATCATACTGTCCCTGATGTTTTGATATAGCCAAACTACATGATCCTGAACACGGTCCACGATGATGTACTATAAAACCATTATTATAATAAAATAGGTTTAGACTCATTAATGTTTTGATATTACCTTTATGTGTGTTTTCTATTTCCACATGATTCACCTAGAGCCTTCTTCTCGTGATGAGACGTGTGCCGGTGCGAGAGCCCCTCCTACTTTATTTTCTTGGATTTCTTCCCTACTTCTCACATGACACTTGACCTTTGGTCAAGAGGATATTTTATCCTTTCATTATCCAAAATGTATTTCTTATTTTTATAATTAATTATGCATCATGTGGGGTAGTTGTACTAGTTATTTATTATAATGAATGACTAAATAAATTTTATAAAATGAGAAATAAACAAGAAGTAAATATGACCAAAGGGTAATAGGTTTAAATAAAATAATAGATAAAGATTGGATTGATTATTAATAACTATTTTATTTATTATTATTGATTATTTTATGGATTTTTGTGGATGTAATTACTTCTTAATGTCCTGGCTATTTGTGGTCCTTTCTTTTTCACTATTTCCATTCTATTTTGATGACATAAAAAATGTTTAAAATATATATTCATGGTTAAATTAATGAATTACATAGGATAAATCCTATTATTTGATCACCCCAATTATAATTATAAGGAATTAAAGAACATATAGTGGTTAAATTTGAATATATACACATCCTATTGATAGGTGTGGATGAGTGATGTGTTATGTAGTGTTTTTAACCATGATTGAGTTTAGCGGTGCTATAGTTGGGAGCATGATTGGTGGTACAACATTGGAAGAGGAGTGGGATCTATGAGAAGGTTGTGGTATGAGTGTGAAGTGGGGTGTGGGTTGATGGATGTTATTGTGGGATTTGTGCATTGGGTGATACATTTATTGAGTTGGCTATAATGTAAGAAAGATTAATTTATTGTGGAATGGATGAACTTATAAGAAGCTGAACTGACTTTTCTGTGTTGATGTCGCGGAGCAACATTGGGATGGGAGACTAAAGTGTTGGTATGGACATGATGTGTAGTGGAACTATATTGGGAATGCTTTTGGCTACCAGGGATGTTGGAATGGGTTATGAGAGATGAATTGTTCGGTATATTTTTAAAGAATGATAGATGGTAGTAGTTCAGTTACTTCATGTTCAGTCAATCAGACCCATCAACTTATAAGGTGGTTTAAGATTTATTGTTTTGTAGTGTCTTGATTGTTCTATAATAATTAATGGGAATCCATTAATAAATAAGTGTAAATTGGATGAACGAAATACATATAGGGGTATGCATTGGTAGCAGATATTTTGTGGTTGTGCATATAGGTGTAGAAGCAATGTCAATCCATAGGTTGGGGATGACTGTTTATTTACATATAAAAAAATAAATTGTAGTTTCTTGTGATTTTTATATAATCCACACCCTTGTGGGGAAGTATCTTCTGAACACCATCATTTTGTTGGGGAGGGTTTTTTTCCTAACATCCTCGTAGGAGGGTGGATATCTGAATACTGACTTTCTTCCTTGAACCCTCTTCTTGCTTCATACTATTGGAATCTATATAGGTAGACTATAATGGATTGAGTCATTCCATATCCCAAGATCCTTTGGGGAAGGGTTTTTTTGGATGATGGTCCTAGGAGTTTTCAGGACCAGTTTTGTTTCTCAATTATCTATGGGATGATGCCCATGTGTCTTCTGGTGAGAGATATGGTTGTCGTGGCCTCGGTGTGTGTGGGTGTAATTATATGTCATTTGGGGACCAGGTGTGTGTGGGTGGTTTATGTCACTAGAAATTGGAATCAAAATTTTAGTAGTGTGAAGACATTAGTCATTAGTGATGAGCAGTTAACCAGTGGAATGGTGGTTCAGGGTACCTAAATATCTATGTGCTTAAACTATTAATTTAATTGACTTACATTATTTGGTGATTTTTTCTTCATGGGGATGGGGTGGTTAGTATTCCTTATAATTTCCATTAATGTTATACTATTTTATCACAGGGACATTAGTTTGATCCCTTTCTAGTGCATGAGTGGCTTTATATTCCTTATTTGGTAAACTTGTATACTCACTGTTTTTTTATAAATTTGTTTTCAGGTTTCTAGGAGAAAATTAAGGGACGTTCTATACATTAATAGCCTTGGAATTTAAATTTTTTCCATTTCAACCCAGTTAATTTCTTTTAGAACATTTCCCTAGGAGTTTAATTTTTCTTTGTACAATTATTACATTTTAAGATATATGTGGTAATGGATTTTGACGTCACTTTTTCTTTTACAATTTTGTGTTGTTTGGGATTTACCATCCAATCTCCTGACCATGATCTATAAAAAAGGTATATCCATCCATTTAAGTCTATGATTCTATACACATTGTGTTATTCACCACTCTAGGGATTATCAAAGGAGGTACATATGAGTCATTTTATTTCATTTGACTGGATGAAGGAAAGGAGTGGATCATTTTTTCCCTTTCCATCATCATGAAGAATTCAGGTCATGACAAAAGTGTAATAGTGGGAGGTTTTATGTGTAGATTGGATGGATTTCAGATTTATGAATAGTAATGATTTTGTGGTATTGTATGGAAAACATGTTAGGAAATCTAGGTACATTAATCAATTCAGGGAATATTGGCCAGGAGAATGGATTTTAATGCACATGTGATTCAATGCAAAGACTATGAACCTACTAAGTGACCAAGTGAGGCTATAATAATTATAGAGTATAGACCCATAGAATGGAAGATGCATAATAATCACTATTTTTCTTGTGTGTCTTAGGTTTTTTGGTAATTTAAAATAAATAATGTTAAAACAATATTTAATGAAATTTTCCATACTACACGGTCTTTGGAGTTCCTTGTTTATGGATTCATATATGGAAACGAGACATCTCCCCCATTTTATATAAGTAGTTGAGTCCATACATGTTAACCTGGTGGATTAGAAGAGATTCAATCGAGAGGAGAAAGATAAAATGTGGAAAAAGGAACTTCATTCTATTTAGTTGAAGACTCTAGCGAAGTATGAGGGAAGTGTCTCAATCATGGATAAATAATGTTGGATCGATGAGTTGGTGATCACATTAATCATGATCCCGACTATGATATATTACTGGATTCTTTTATAAGTGAGGAAAATATGAGGGTCAAAATATTAGTGGTGGATTATTTACCTTAGGGAGAAGAAAAACATAGGTCTCATTCGATGAGATTAAGAATGAGTTCTAGGATGAATTACATTCTTCCAGAGCGAAGTCCTAGTAGTGGTAGGAGATACTCTCCCTCTAGTAGGGGGAGTATGTTAGTGAGGGAAATGGGGATCAAGTTCAAGGATCACCTACTCTCCGCATCATATCTCTTACAAGACAAGGATTCACAAGTGAGATGATTAGGGGAGGAACCACGACATTCCCTTTAGTTTGGTGTTATTCCTTTCACTATAAACACATACATAGTGGTTCAGAATAAGGATGAGGTATTGGAAAGGGTTCAATAACTGGGAGGTGTGTAGAAAAGGGGTATCTAAAAAAGTTTGTTCAAGGGGAAATCCATCAACAACATGTCTCCAGTTTTTTTTCCTTCTAGGTTTCGGCTTGCGGGGAGCCGACCTCAACAGTTTTAGTACTGATCAGATGGTCCTTCCCATTTTCTTATGATCCATAATGCAAGGGGATTTTTATATTGAGGCCACTGTCAACATTGGAGAAATTTCCGAGTATGTGTGATGTATATTGGGGGTGTGAATATTCAGATATAACCTCTTCAACAGTAGTTTACAGTGAGGCCCATCCAGAATCAGGGATAATGAACTCCTGCTCCAATGAGGGTAGATAGTACAGAAGGTGGCCGAACATAGGGTGATCCTCAGGGACCTCTAACGTGGTGTGGTGGGTGAGGAGGTCAACAACAAATAGGTAGAGGATCTAGGTGTGGGAAGTTTCAAACTGTAGAGGTAGCAATTCCAGTAGGGTTAGAGGATGATCGAGGTACAATCAGTCTGTTTTGAAATAGTGCATATGCCTTGTGTGATTTATGGGATTTTCACTCCATTGTTGCTCCCAGTCTAGAACACTCCCTGGGTCTAGACGTATGAAGAATTATAATTCCCTTCATGTGGAGTACACTTGTTTTTGTTTAGAATACTATGTTTGATGTTTGTCGTGGAGGTATACTGGTGTTTGGGCCACATCAGTTCAGTGGGGATATTCTTCTACAACAGATTCACCAATTCAATTACATACAAATAACTGATTTGTTGTTTTCTATACATTTTGTTATTGATATATTATTTATAATATTTTAATTCAAAGATTTGGGTGGCCAACATGTATTATTTGTTGGTGAGTAGATTTATCAGGAGGGAAACTGACATGTGGATCCACTTTTTTAATTGTATGCGGGTCATTCAGTGGGATCAGTAGATATAGAGATTAAAGATGTTCTATTGGTTGTTAGTGAGTTCCTACATGTCTTCCCCAAATAGGTTGTAACTCTAACCCCTAGTGTGGTTTTCATTTCAGAATACACATTCAACCTTGTGCCCATACAATTTTGAGGGAACCCTATCAAACATCGACATATATGTTTTGGGAGTTGCGGATTCAGGTTGATGACCTCATGAAGAAGGGTTTTATCTGGCCATGTGTATCACCTTGGGATGCTCCAGTCTTGTTTGAAATGGAGTACAATTTTCTGAGACTATGCATAGACTACCGAAGACTAAATCATGTGATGGCGAAGAGATGTTAACCCATTCCATTGATCAATGATCTTTTTGGACAATGAAAGGGGGCATGTTGGTTCACGATGATCAAAATATGGTCTAGATATCACCAATTGAGGATAAAGAATATTCACATCCTAAAGTCTTATTTTAGTTGTAGGTATTGGTGCTTGGAGTTCATTGTAATGATCATTGGTGTCATGAATTTTCCAATCATCCTCATGCGGCTCATGAACTCTACTTTTCTTGAGTACATGGACCAGTTCATCATCGTGTTCGTTGACAAAATCCTGGTCTACTCAAGGGTATAGGTGGATCATGACAGACAAATGATGAATGTCTGGGAGGTCGTCTGACACCACTATCTCTATGGAATGTGGTCATTGAGTTTGTTTTTGATTTGATAGGTGAACATTATTGGACAGGTAGTGTCTCGACAAGGTATAGTGGTGGACCCGTCAAATGTAGAATGAGTTTTATCATGGGTTGCAATGAAGAATGTGTATGGCCCGGACCCTAAGAGCTCAGAGCCGAGGTATTATTTCAATACAACAAAATGATTACAAGAAACCAAGTCCCAAAAGACCGATCAATTTAGCAGTCTTTTAATATAGATTACATACATGAAAATTACATTTCCCTTTCTAACATAAAACATAGAATAAATAATCATTGAAAAACTACATTATTACCTCAACATAACCATGCATGTCAATCATAATAACCTTCTTGGATTCCTGGGAAAATAAAACATAGGAAATGGGTGAGCTCTGATGCTCAATAAGGTAAATTAATTTAACAGAAGCTATAAAATTTTAAGGAACAATTTATAATAAAATACAACAGCCTTTTAAATATTAACATGAACATAATATGGAAAAAATAAATTCTCACATTACCATATAAACATGCAAATTGGTATTATTCTAGTCGAATAATCACATGTCCTACCAGATTTAATAATGATGGAAGGAATAATGTCAGACATCATAACCACAAAGTCAAGGCCTCGTGCCAAGACTAAATATAATTTTTTTTCAAGGACTTTTGTCAATACACTAATTTGTCTCGTTAGACCTACTGATACATCGAGGGGATATAGCAGGCCCCACCCTTCACTTACAATGTCCAATTAATTACTAATATAATTTTTTTGATACAAAACATAAACATTCATATTAAAAAAATCTCATGAAAGGTCAATACATTAACCATAAACCATGAATGGTATGAATAATAGAACATCCACAGTAATAAAATATCACAACTCAGTCAATACAATATTGAAAATTGTATTATAATAAATCAACTGTAATCAATAATAATACCTAGTTCATATGTTGACATAGTCGAAAATGACTAGTAAATCCATTTAAGGGATGTATCCCTTTTACTGAAATCATTTAAAAGTCACACATTTATAAAGGAAGTCATTTAAAATATATTTTTGAATAAAAGTGTCCCATACAACTTTGAATCTTTTAAAATGAATTTACTTTTTAAAACAATCATTTCCATATAAATAAATCCTTGAAATCATTTTGAAAACATGTAAATTAATTAAAAATATTGAGATAAATAATTAAATAAATATTTAATATGTATTTCATGAAAAAGTGTCCCGTCAAAATAACCATAAAATATTTCTTTTGAAAACATTTTTATTAAACATTGACACGGTTGATAAATATGTCCCAGTAAATACTTAAACATATAAATTCTCAGATAATAATTAGATTGAGGAATTAAGACTTACCTTGTACATCCTTTGGTCGAGAGTACGTTTAGCCTCTTATATAATGACCATAGTATGTTATTAAATTATTCTATAACCATATTAATATTTATGATATTATAATTTATAAATTTATGTCTTTATACAACCCATTTGATAATAATTTCAATGTTAAAATCACATTTAGGGTAATAATCGGTTTCCTTATCATTTTTCTTTTAACTTGTTATTGTTGATTGTAACACTTATATCATAATTAAATTGATTCTAGAATATAAAAAATATATATATGTGTCACATCTATTTAGAATATAAATATTTATAATATATAGATATATGAAATGGAAAACCCCATTTTTGTAGATGGTAGTCAATACGTACACATAAATGTTGTTTCCGTTTTCATATCTTATCGAACGAAAGTAAGTTAATGAGATATATGTAAATATATATATATATATATATTCAAAATATAATTGTTAAAAAAATATATTACATATATAGTAAAAATATATATTTTAATAATCATCGTTGAATGGTGAAAATAGAAATGAATATTATCATGTCGTGGAGACGGTAAACCATACGTACGCCCGAGTGACGATATCATTCTATTGAATATTAAATGTTATGTAATTGGATAATATATTAAATTTAATGAATAAATAAAATGTTATATTTATTATTTAAATAAATTATACTGATTGTTATACCAATCTAAATAATGATGTTTTGAATAACGAACTACATCTGGATGTGGAGACGGTAAGCCGTACGTACGAATGTATACTGACTTCGTCATTCATAGGATGGATATAATAGTGAATTTTCTTCTCCCATATTTATAATTACATCTATGTATGTATAAGGTAATGTATTTATTATTTTGGTATGGAAACAAAAAGTAAATAGGAAGTGGAAGAAACAAATATCTTTGAAAGAGGCGATGTAATTATTACCTCTTCCTCCGGTTATTCCAATTTTTTAAATCAAAAGCGCCCTAGAGGTTGGCTTTAAGATCATCACCTCTAGGATGAATTTAGGGTAGTTGGGATGAGATTTGAGTAGGGTATGGCCAATCCAAATGGCTTTGGAGGTATGAATTTAAGATAAGTGGAAGTATTCTTTTATAAGAGAGGTGAGGGGCACTTTAGGATAAGCATTAAATATTAATTGATTCTAAATTATTCTTTGGTTTATAATAGCTAAAAATGTATTTATTTCGAGGATAAGGTTGGTATATCTCTGAATCCTCTCTACAAAGAGGTTTTAGACAAGTTTTGGTCACCATATTAACCATATCTTTTTGATTTAACCCGTAGTTAAATAGTTAATATTTTACCATGTCGTATTGTATTCCTACACTCTATAGTTAATAATCATACAATAAAATTATAATATAATATAACATGGTTCATCAATAACATATCTATCATTATTTAATTCTTTTTTAAGAATCATATATTTTTATGAATATTATATAATTTAACAATATGTTATTTCTTTTAAAAACTCATTGATGTCAATATTGACACAATTTAGTATTTAGTTTTTGTAAAAGTCATAACATCTTGATTAGTTTGAAAAAAAACTTTTTGTAAACCCTATCATGTCATATTCTACTTTAAATTTTGTATATGTCATCAAAACTTGAAAATTATATTTATTTTAATATGTATAATATCATTTATTTGATTGTTTAATTAATAAGGTTTTTATTGCATCGTCATTGTTCCATAAATAAATATAATTAATAAATTTTTAAAGATTATAAAAAAATACCATCATGTATAAATTTCTTTAGCTTTAAAATGAATATTTTTAGTCAAATTTATCTTATTTATAACTCTATATTAAATATATTTTAGTTAATAAAATTTGAATTTAAATCATTTAACACTTCTTTAAATAAAATATTACAAATCTCATAATCTAATCAAATTGGAACCCAAAAGATCAATATTTTTTCCTCCAGTTGATTATGGTCGAAAAACACCTTTCCAATAAAATTAGGACATGTGTTTTGGTAATTTGATAATATTATAATATTATATTTACCTTTAATTACCCCATTTACATGTAAACGTGTTAAATAAAATTCAAATGTTACTATTCATAAATAAATTTTTTCATTATATTGAAAAAAATTTACATACTAATATGAACCATGTTTATCATATTTTTTAAATTCAATTCAACAAAGCGTTAAAATGTTGTTTCATGCAAAATTTTAAACGTGCTAACAAGGTGGTTAAAATATGTTAAAATGTTCAATATAATTTTATATATGTAATATTATTATATAATGACTCCGATGAATTAAATTATACTATTATATGTATTATGTTTCTATTTTTACTTTGAAATAAATTAAACTAAAAATATTAATTACTTAAATAAAATGTCGATTTTAAACAATAACGTAGTGTTTTTCATTATTCATCAAAACATTAATGTTTCTAGGAATAGAAAAATAAATTAAAACTAATCTAATTATGTATTCCAAATTAACAAATGATTTCTATTTTACCAAATTCAAAACAAATAAGTTTTATTAATTAATTTAAAAATAATTCCAACGTTCAAAACTAGAACGTGTGTTTTTGAGAAATAAAAACTATTAAAAGATTGATAGGTTTTTAGGACCAATTAAAATGTAAAATTACTTCCAATGACAAAAATTGGATTAAATGATAAAAATATAATCTACGTACACTTCAAAACCATTCCAATTTATAATTTAACACTATAAATTATTTTGATTAGAAAATTGCTTTAAATTAAAATTTCTTATTTTCCATTATTCATCAAAATATGAATGTTCTCCAGAAAGTTCCAAAAATTTATCCACACAAAATTTTTATGTACCTATTCTAAAAAATAATTTTATTTCATTAAAATTAATATATTAAAATTTCAATTTTTATATTTATAAAGGGTTCTCCATTAAAAAGCGGAAAAACTGCATTTTTTTAGAATGAATCTTTAATATGAAATATATAATTTGTCCATATAATCTATCAATGAAACAATAAATATGAATGTTAAAATTATATAGAATATATAAAAAAGTCAAAATGTTGTTAATACTATTCATAACTACATTTTAAATGGTTAGATTGATAGGCCGTGATGCGCTTGAACTCGGTGTTGCCTGTAGCTCAAGCTATTAAATTACATTATAAAAATAATGTACCATGAAATATTGGGGTATTAAATTATCTCATCCATCAATAAATTTCATCCTAAAAATTGCTAATTGGTATTTTAAAATAAAAGGTTAAAAATATAAAATACCTTTTTTGAAACCCACTTCAAAAATAGGGTTACTAAAATTTATTCTTAATAAAAGGTAAATGGAAAAGAAAAATTCACCAGAAAATTATAATTTTGAATCGAAGAAAATTGGTGGAAATTAGCAACACATAATTGGTGGGAAATTTTAAATATTTATAGAGAGTGACTGTGGTCATCAGTCACAAAAAAAGTAAACAATAAATGGAAAATTGAGGGCCTCCAAGACATAAATATGTCCTTATTTAAAAATTATTGGTTCAATAAAAGGTATTAAGAAGAAAAATTTTTCTTTTTAAGAACCTTTCACTAATGTTTATGAATTAATTTATTCATAAAATAAGAAAATAATACATAAATATAAGAGTTCCTTCCATTAACTTATTTGTACTATAAACTCCTCTTTCTCTCCAAAAGATAATTGGACTAAACACATTCTATTAAAATTAACCGTATAGGTTTATAAAAAATTATAATTCATATATCATACCATTTTAAAAAACTACATTATATAAACCAGGACATCACATAGGCTAGTGGTAGGTGAAATACCCTTGTCGCCCTTCGGTTGGAGGTTCAAGCCCCATGGCCTTGCGAGATATGATGGGTTGCCGCCCGACCATTAGGTTGTCCTTTTTATAACAATCCAAAAAATAATATTATTATATAATTTAACAATATTAAATAGTATAAAATTTCTAACCTAATCTATTCCAAACCATTATACTTATTCAATATACATATGTCCTAACTCATAGTAAAAAATTTATAAGGAAGGTAAACATAATGAAGATCAATTTTTTCCACGTAATAACATTAGAATATCTTTATTATATATTATATTAAAAAATTCCATCACCATTAATTACCATAAAATTTATTGATTATATTCATTCTCCCTTGTTTCTTATTGAATACTTTATATCCTCCTTATATAGAAAAATATTTTAAACTCCAACAATGATGGAAGAAACAAAAAATTATCTTGTTTCATGGTAGTCAAGAATATCCAATATAATTTAGGAAAATCAAACATCTCTTATTCAAAAATATCTACCTCAATATCATGACCATATTAAGGATTATATTTTTCTCATCTATATATCTTCTAAAAAATATTAACTTTGTATTGAGCCACATATCTTAGTACCATAAGATATCAAATTCTCAAGGAAATATTACTGATGTACAATCCTTATTTATTTCCATAATTCGTTTGACCAGTACATCCTTAGTATGACAGTCAAATGAGATAATTCATCATTCTAGAAATGAAAAAACATTAATTAAACAATGTCTATGTAGTTACAGTTTATACTAGACCTTGATCCCATTGATTCTTCTGAGCTATATTTATTTGATGCTTAGTAAATTTATTTTCATAATTCTGCATTTCACTATAGTTGAAACAATGAATATTCATATTTTATTTGTTCCCAATGTATTCTTTTGTTTCCTGATGACCATGTATTATACACTTATAAGAAACACCCAATCCTTTCAAGATCTTCTTAGATTGATTCTTTCCACATTTATCACATATGGGAAAATCCATCTTTCCCTTCTTCCCTTTATCTATCATTATCTATGACATCCTATTCATTTCTTGATTCCCTTTAAAGTCATATGAATCATAGAATTATTTACTCATCTTATAATTACCTGATACTATTTTTTTCAATGAAGAGAATACATGGGATACTAATTCCCATATAAATTATGGCTTCAAAAAATGAAATATATGGTCCTTCTTAATATTTGGATAATGTGTATTGCAGGAGTTATCATTCCTTCTAATGTGTTACATTTCTAAATGATGGCATACAATAATTTAGATCATATCATAATGTATAATTTAAAAACTAGAAAAATAATCACCATAAATTGAAATTTTTCACAAATTGATTCTCATAATCATAAAAATGGTTTCTTTGCTGACATATTTACTCACAAATTCTTCATAATGGTTTGTAATTAAAATGTGAATTATCCTATGAATATTTCCCAAGAGTGTCAAACCAGGTGTACAGTAAGGCCCATTGTTGTGTCCTAGGGTACCTGGAGTCAAGACGAAGACTCATTGTTATAGTTTTCACTCCTAGGAACATTCGTGCTAGAACCATGTCCACTTGTAGTATCCAGATAGAGATATATCTCTTGGATATCCAACATAATATCTATATTACCCAAAAAAATTAGTCTTCTTATATAATAATTCTCAATGTATTACTTTGGAAGATGTTTCTAAATAAGATTTTATCTAAATCTATCTCCAAGATTTTTTTTGCTAAACATCATCTGATATAAACTGTAATTCCCTGACCCTAAAAGCTCGGAGCCAATGCATTATTTTAATACATTGGTATTATTAAAACGAATCATGTATGGAAAGCCCTATTTTTTTAGTAGTCTTGTAAAATAGATTATATACATGAACATTACATTACACATTATTACATACAACACATCATAAATAATCCTTATAGAACTCCATTATTATCTTAGCTTAACCCCTCATATCAATCATAATAACAATCTTGGAATCCTGGGAAAATAAAATAAAAGAATGGTGTGAGCTCCAATGCTCAGTATGGGTAAATAATTTAGCAGAAGCTATAAAATCTTAAGGAATGATGTGAAATAAAAACAACATCCTTTTAAATATAAACATGAACATAATATAGAAAAAAATAATCAAATATTATTTTACAAACACGCACCTAGATATTATACTAGTAAAATTATCACATGTATTATCGAATTTCATAATGAGAGAATGAAAAATTTTGGACATGACAAACACATAGTCAAGGTCTTGTTCCAAGAATACGAATAATTTTTTGGCAAGGACTTGTTCTAAGACACTAATTTTCCACATGATTCCTATTGATGAATCAAGGGGCTATAGTGGGACTCACCCGTAACATACTTATTCCAATGTATTCCTCATATGAAAATGTTGAATCATAACATAAACATTCATATTAATACTCGCTTATGAAATTTCAATACCTTAACCATAATCAATGTATGGTATAAAAATATCACATCCACAATAAAACATATCATAACTCATTAAAAACAATATTAAATATTTTACTATAATAATTCAACAACAATCAAGAATATTATCTAGTAAACATTTTTACATATTTTAAAAAGATAAATTATTCTTTTTGAGGGAAATTAACATTTTTTAAATCATTTAAAAGTAACAAATTTATAAAGAAATTCAATTAAAAGAGTTTTTAATCAATATTTCCAATACCTCTTAGAATCTATTGAAATGAATTAACATTTTAAATAATCACAACCATAAAGATAAATCCTTAAAATTATTTTGACAACAGGGACATTAATTAAAAATATTTAGGAGAGTAAATAATAAAAAAATTTAAAATGAAGATCTTGTTGAAGAGAACCTTAACCAAAACCACAAAATATTACTTTTGAATACATTTTTATGATACGTGGACATGGATTATAGATATGTCCCAAAAAATACTTACACATAAACAATCGCTGATGATAATGAGATTGAATAATTAAATCTTACCATGTACATTCATTTGGTCAAGGGTACTTTTAACCTCTTTTATAATGACCATATTATGTTATTAAATAATACCATAACCAGAAAAATATCCAAATTTATGATATATTACATGATTAATATTTAATTTTATACTACCCATTTAATAGTAATTTTTATGTTAAAAGAATATTTTGCGTAATAATCTCTTTTTTTATTGTATGTGTTTTGAAATGTTATTATTGATCGTTTGACTTATATCGTCATTTAGTTGTTTCCATATAATAAAAAATTATTTATGTATCATTTATATTAAAAATATAAATCTTTTTAATTGATAGATATATGAAATGGAAAACACTCTTTATAGAGATGGTAGGTCGTACGTATGCATAAATTTTTTTCCGTTTTTCTATCATCTTGAAAAGGAGTATGTGAATAAGAAATATGTAAATACACACCCAAATATATATATATATATATATATATATATGTATAGTTTAATTTTTATTTCATATATTACATACTTATTAATAATTTATATTTTTATAACCTTCATTAAATGGTGAACGTGGAAATGAATCTCATCACGTCGTGCAGATGGTAAGTCGTATTTCCATGAATCTCATCACATCGTGCAGACGGTAAGTCGTACATACCCATGAGCGATTATATAATTCTATTTATGGTGAAAGAGAATTTAATTTTATGGTATAATATATATAAAAATAAATTATTAATTTAATATTATTATTTTCATCAATTATACTCATTATTATTCTCATCCACTTATTGAAGTGTTTAATAACAAACTACACCTTGACGTGGAGGCAATTAGCCGTACCTACGCAGGTACGCTGACATTTTCATTCATAGGATGGATATAATAAATAACATGGTTTTACCACATTTATAATAACATATCAGTATATATAATATAATGGAGTTATTATTTTTGTATGGAAACAACAAAGAATAATTAAGTGTAAGAATAAAAGAACATTGACAGAGGTGATGAAACAATTACCTCTTCTTCGGGTTCATTTTATTTAAACAAAAGTGATCATTAGGGTGGATTTCTGATCAAATTATGGCCAATAGGTTCAAGTGATTCTAGTTGGGAGGATATTTTTGTAGTTTTAGTCCGATTCAAATGGATTTTCATGTTTGAATTTAAGATAAGGGGAAGTACCATTTTATAAGATAGGTGAGGGGAACTTCAAAAAAAGTCTGAAATATTAATTTATTCTGAATTTATCTTGCATTTTCAATGGCTCCACATAAGTTTATATTGAGGATATGGTTTTTTTAGGTCAAATGATCTCAAGAAATAGGTTTTAGACCAGTCAGGTCACCATATTAACCTTATCTTTTAGATTTAACCCTTAGTTAAATAGTCTAACTTTAACCATTTCTTCTTGAATTTAGATACTATATGAATAATAAACATACAATAAAATGCCAATATAATCTAATTTTGATAATTAATAATATATCTAAAATTATAGAAGTAATTTAGTACAATATATAATTATTAGGAATATCATATCATATAATTATATTGTATTTGATTCAAAAACTCATTTATGTACATTTTGTCAATTTTTATTATTTGGTATTTGTAAAAGTCATAACAATTGGATTACATCGAAAAAATACCTTGAATCTACCCTATAATGTCTTTTTCGACTTGAAAATTTATTTTATTCATCATAACAGCCAAATTATCTATATTTGCATATTTATAATATCATTTATTTGATAATTTAATTAATAAGATTATTATTGCATTATCATTGTGTAATAAATAAATTTATTTATATAATGTTTAGAAAGTATAAATAAAATACCATAATTTATGAAATATTATTATATTCCTATTTAATATTTTTATTCCAAATTATCCTATATATAACTCTATATTAAAAATAGTTTTGTTAATAAGATTTGAACTTAAATTTTTTTAACTCCTCTTTAATTAATATATAATAAATATCCTAATATAATCCAAGTGGATAAAAAAGAATCATATTTTTGTTATATGGTTTATTTCGGTCTAAAAACACTTATCCAATATAATTAAGACCTATGTTGGGGTAATTTGATATTATTATAATTTTATTTTCACCGTCAATTATCCTATTTAATTTTATCTGTGGTAAATAAAATTTAATTGTTACTATTCAGAAAAAATTATTTTCATCATATTGAAAGTCATTTTATTTACAAAATTGAATTATGTCTCTCAAATTTTTGAAATTCAATTCAAATAAGCTGTAAAATTACGTTTTCTAATAATTTTTAAATGCACCTAGAAGGTTGGTAAAAGATGTTAAAAAGTTCAATAAAATTGTATATATATAATCATAGTATAAAATAACCCCAATGAATTTAATTGAACTAATATAGGTATTTTTTATATATTTTTAATTTAAAATAAAGTTGAATAAAAATAATTATTATTAAAATAAAAAGTCAGTTTTAAACAATAACGTAGCGTTTTTCAGTAATCATCAAAAATTGAAAGTATATAGAAAAATAAAAAATATTCACCGTAGGCTAATATTGATATTCCAAATTAAAAAATGATTTCTATTTTTTGAAGTTATAAAAAATTACGTTTTATTCATTATCTTGAAATAAATTCCCATTTTCAAAACAAGATAGCAGTGTTTTTGGAAGTAAAGACATTCAAAATAATGATATGTGTTTATATCGAATATAAATGTAAAATTACTTACAATGAACACAATTGTATTAAATAATAAAAAAATAAAATATTTATAATTAAAAAATGTTCTAATTTCTAAATTAATTGTACATATTTATTTGAATAAAAAGGTTTTTTTAATTAAAATTTAGTATTTTCCACTATTAATCAAAACAAAAAAATTATCAGAAAAGTACCAATACATTATCCATTGGAATTTTTATGTCCCTCTTATAATAAAGAATTTAATTTCACTAAATATAATATATAAAACATTAATATATTGGATTTAAAAATGGTTTTCCACTGAAAGGTGGAAAAACATAAATTTTTAAAAATATTTATTTTATCTGAAAAATTGAATTTGTCCTTATATTATGTCTAATAAACACAAAATATTATTGTTAAAATTATATAGGATATATATAAATTAAAAATTTATTTAATAGTACACATAATCAATTCTTAAAAGGCATGTTTGATAGGGAATATATATAATTGTCAAAAATTGGATTTAAAAAGGGTCCTCTATTTTAAGGCGGAAAAAATGCATTTTTTAAAAAAACTATTATTTTATTTGGAAAATTGAATTTTTCTATATATTATCTCTATGAAACCAAAAATATTAATGTTAAAATTATATAGGATATATATAAAATTCACAATGTTGTTAATATTATTCATAACCCCATTTTAAACAGCACGATATATAGTTCGTCATGTGCTTGAACTCATTGTTGTATGTAGTGAAAACTATTTAATTATTTTAAAGAGATAACATACTAAAAAATCATGGGTTGTTACATAATGCGGCATAGGTTCGTAGCTTATTTGGTCTGGGAGGATATTACGAGAGGTTCGTACTAGAATTCTCACGAGTTGCAGCTCCATTGAAAACATTGACATGAAATGACCATGAATTTGTATGGAGTGATCAACTGTAAGAAGATTTCAGCTTTCAAAAGTGGATGATGGTCAGTTATACTATTCTTATGTTTCCATATGAAGGAGTGACGTTCAAAGTGTTCTATGACACAAAATGTCTAGGAATGGGATGTGTGGCGATGTAGTAGTAAGATTTAATCTCTTTTGGGTATACCAAATTATGTCCTCTTAAATATAAGTATTCCACCCATGATTTAGATCAATCATAGTTAGTGTTTTCACTTATGTTTTGGTGGAATTAACTCACGCGGAGTTCAATTTTATCTTCATAGATCAAAAGATATTGAGGTATATCATTTCCCAATGAGACCTAAACATGCAACAATGAAGGTGAATTGAGTTCCTTAAGGATTACAATTTCAAGATATCATACCCCCTAGGAAAGGGGAACATGGTGGCCAATGCCTTGACAATGAATCCACAGAAGGAGGTATTTCGAAAATCCATGAATGCTTGGAAGGAAATAGAGGAGTTCTCTACATTGATTCTCGATGTTGGGAAGGACAGTGGAAGAGGATACCTATTTCATATGACAGTGAAGTCATCCTTAATGTGATGGTTATATGAGTCTCATAGAAGAGATACATAGACTGAGGTGATGCACGATGACGTTGTCTTGGGGGATGCTTAGGAAGGATGATCAGAGGGTGATCAGAATCAGATGTTGTTTTATGGATAACTGGTTGTCCTAATAGCAATGAATAAGGTATTTCCCAATGATTTACATGGCTCGCCCTAGGCAGTGAATCAAGGATTCTATGATGTACTAAGGCCAGAGAGAAATATATTGGTGGTTGAGGGAGAAGTGAGGAGTTTCAGTGTTTATGGTAAGATTCCAATAGTGTAAATAGAAGAAGGTCGAGCACCACGTTATCGGCGATTTGTCACAGGCCTTGGATGCTCCCAAGTGGATGTGGAAGAAAATATCTATGAATTTCATCACAAAATTACCCAAGAATCATGGATGATGTGATTCTATTTGGGTTATAGAGGAACACTAGATGAATTCGTCTTACTTCTTGGCAATCAAAGATTCGATCACATAAAATTCCATGGCACAAATGTATGTGGATGAGGTGGTGAGGCTACATGGAGTTCCATGTTTTATTATCTCAGATCGGGAAACATGTTTTATGTCATATGTATAGAGGGGATTATAGCAGTACGTTAGCACCCAGTTACACCTTTTCCTTGCATTCCACCCTTATAATGATTGTTAAATAGAGAGGACCATGCAGTTGTTGAAGGATATGTTGTGGGTGACTTTTTGGGAATTAAAAGGATTGCAGGTACAGATATATCCCCTTGTAGAGTTGGACAACAATAATATCTTTCACTCTTCCATTGACATGGAACCGTTCGAATCCTTGTACATAAACCATGTCTATCACCTATTTTTTAGACAGATTTAAAGGAAGTATCCCTTATTGGACCAGAGATAGTCTAGAGACCAAATGATAAGGTTCATGTTTTTCATGAGAGGATGAATTTAAATCAGTAATGACATAAATCGTACCCCGGTCAAAGGAAGAGGATCATGGAGTTTGAGGTTCGAAAACATGATTTCATGAATGATTCCACACAATGAAGACAATGGATATTCATTATGAGAAGAAATAATTATCTCAGGTTCATCGGACATTTTTAGTTATTGGAATGAGTTGGAGAGATTCAATATCAGCTGGTGTTGACACCACATTTAGATACAATCCACTAAATTATTCTGGTCTCTCATTTCCATCACTATCTATACCATGAATCCAATATCCTAGACTTGGGATAGTTGGATATCGAGGATCACATGATGTTCAAGAGTTACTGGTAAGAATATATTATTGAATGTATAATGTTCTTCAGGGGATGACTATTCCTTCGGTTCATGTGTTATGTAGATATGATGGCTTGGAAGAAGACTACATATGGGATAGAAGCATTAATGTGTGCCTAGTACCCAGAGATGTTGTGTGTTTTCTATTGTGTTTTCCTATATACCTTGATTAGGACATAATGTTTGACCATGCTTATGGTACGATAAATGTTTTCTATGTACTTTTATTTTTGGTGAATATTCCTATCTATGGGGATGTAAGAACATGATCCATAATCAAGAAAAATTATTTTTGATGCGATTAATCCCAAGTGGGAATGTCAGTACCACCCAAAGTGGATAGTATCTTGGCATATACGAAGTAGATATATAATCAATATGTCTCGGCAGTATGAGATTTGGTTGATGTATGGTTGTTTGGGGGAGTGTGGAACCATTTTATTTTCATAGTTCTTTAGGAGATATATGTCAAAGAGTTGTTATGTAATGTTGACGTTTTCACTCAATCTTCTGAATACAAGAAGGTGGTTTCCTCGTGAGAGGTATATTTAGGGGTGATTGTACATACCAACTTTCTTCTTTTTTATTATTAATTTCTCATGGAGTATTGTAGTATGAGATATACCTAATGTAAGAACCGGTGTTTTTGAAATCCCTTCCATTGCAAAAATCTAGTGTTTGTTGTGTTCTTGGAGTCGTTGGTGGCTTAGTTTTACATTCTTCCAAATTTCTAGTTTTCCATCCACATGACAGTGCATCAGAGTATAAATGAATTAGTGAATTAGTGGTGTCATTATCCTTGAGTCAAGGGTGTCAGTATCGGTGACTCAGTGTCATCAGTATTTGTCGGTCGTGGCGTTGGTAGGTCGAGGCATCCGTGAGTTAGGTCATCGGTAGGTTAGGGTGTCTCTATGTTAGGGAAGCAGTGTCATTGGATCAGTGGGGAAGTTATTGTGGATTTGGGTCGAAAAGTTCTATTTGTATCTAACTAGTCAGCGGCTCTGTATTGGTGAATAGCCCATTGCTGACTCATTTAATGTTTTCCCAGTTTTTCCCAGTTTTTTAGATTCTCCCCCCTTATGTCTTATAAGATGTAATCCAAGTCTAACTCCTTCTATCTACATTTATAAGTGTGTTTAAAATGGTATTTATTATACAATTAAATAACCTAACATCCCTGGTGATATATGGTGCAAAATCAACTTGATCTTGGCCACGATCTCACGACGATGTCTTTTAAAACTGTTATTCCTATAAAAAATCATCCGACTCTTCAAAGCTATGATCTTTATTTACATGTGTGTTTTCTGTATCCCCTTAGTTTTCCTAGGTACATCCTCCCTAGATTAATCATTCACCTATGCCAAAGCCCATCCTACATAGTTTTCATGGAGTTCTTCCCTACTGCTCGCATGACCCCTATCTATGGGTCAAGGTGGAACTTCGATCATTTGATCACCTAATAGGGGTTTCATCTATCTCTATTTAATTGTGCAGCATGTGTGGTGTGTGTAATAGTTATTTTATATTAGTAACAGCTGAATACGTTTTTGAACAAGATAAATAAACATGAATTAAATATGACGATCAGATAACATAGTTAAATAAAATAATGTTCAGAGAGTGGTTTGATATTGATCACATGTTTTATTTATTATCCTTGATTAGTTTATAGACTGTTGTGGCTATAAATCCTTTTTATAATAATGGTCATTCATGGTATTTTCTTGTGAACTATTGATGTTATGTTTTCTTGTGTTTCAATGATAAAAGGTTTTAACCAAAAAAATTTTAATTCAAAAATACATGGTTAAATAAATTAATGACCAACGATCAATCCTATTATATTATCACCCTATTTATAATTAAGTTGAATTATAGTACCTCTACTTGTTATGTATGAATATATACACATTATATTGATTGGTGAGTCTGAGTTCTATGATCTGTGGATTTTTTTAACCCTTATAAGTTATGTGTTGGTGATTTTGGTTGTACGGTTGTAGGTACAAGGTTGGGTAGTGTAGTGGGATCCATGAAAAGGGAGTTTTTTGAATGTGTAGAGGCGTTGGGTTTAATAGTAATTATTTTGGTATTTTATCTGTGTGTGTTAGTACAGGTGGTTAGTTTGTATCATATTCAGAGAGTCTAACAGATTGTGGAATGGATGAAGTCATAGGTAGCTGAAATAGATTTGTTGTGGTGTGGTTGTGGTGCGACGTTGTGTAGTGGGACTAATATGTGAATATATAATTATTATGTAGTGGGACTACATTAGAATTTTTTTGGGGCAGTAGGGCTACAATACTAGGTTGTGATAGAAGTAATGTGAAGTAATGTTTTGAATAATGATAGTATAAAGTAGGCTGGTCATTTTATGTTTAGTTAACAAAATCCTAACATTCTGAGTTGTATTCATTTGCTTGACTTGGTTGTTTCCCAGAAGTTCTCGAATAATTAATGTGAATCCCACAATAAATAATTTGAAATTGGTTGAATAAGAAAGGGTTTAGGTTATTCCTTTGTAGTGGCTATTGTGTAGTTGGGCGTATAAGGGTAGGGGCAATGTGAATCTGAATGTTTTGGCTTCGTGTTTACTTATATATATATATATATCGAAATTTTAATTTTATGTGATTTCATTATGCATTGAACCCTTATAGAGAACTATGTGATGAACATCTCCATTTCATGGGGGATGGTGTCATTCCCAAAACCATGGTTTTTGGATTGATGACTTTTTACTAACATTCTTCTTTGCACCCTCTTTTAGGATATACTTGTTCGAGTGTATCTGGGAAGGCTTTAATGTCTTGAGGCTAACTGTGGGCCAAGATCCATTAGCCATGGGATTATTTTGCAGATGATTGGCCTAGGGGATTTCGGGCCAGGTTTGTTTTCCCATGTATCATCAGGATAAGGACCATGTTTCTTTGGTCATGTTACATGGTTGTTTTGTCACAGGTTTCAATGGGTGGGATTGACTATGGTTTGAGGCCTATGTGTGTGTAGGTGGGTTGTGGAAGTGGATATGTGTATGGGAGTAGTGGTATTTTAAAAAAATTAGCCATTATTGGTGAGAATATAACTAGTTAGTAAGTGGTAAGGGTTACCCAAATGTGGATGTTCATATACTATTACATTACATGAATTGTTTTATTTGGTGAGTGTGCCTTGGGGTGGCTAGGCTGGTAATTATTCCTTGGTAGGATCATTGAGGTTCTATTGTTTTCTCAGAGGGACATTAGTATGCTTCCAAACTTTTACATAGGTGGATATAGTTTTTCAACTACGTATACTTGTATACTCGCCCTACGATTATAAAATAGTTCTCACGTTTCCAGGAATACTTCGACTACCATGCTGAACTTTACTATGGTGGGCATCAGGATTAGTTTCCCTTGCAGCCTATTAATTTTATTTTTGTAAATTTCCATTGGATTTTTATTATACATTATATAATATTTACATTTGAACGTTCATGTGGGAATAGATTTTGAAAAAACTTTTTACTTTTCGTATTTTTAATTTTTTGGGATATAATATATTATCTCTAAATATTGTTCAACAAAAGGTTAATGCCTTCCATTTCTGTGTGAGATACTATAACATTAGGTGCTTTCCGCCACTCTAGGGAAAATAGAAGCAATGAATCAGGGGTAATTATATATCCTATAACATGATTAAGGAAGGTAATGTAAATTTAATGTCCCTTTCATCATCATGAAAAATGGGGGTCAGGAAAATATTTAATCACATCACTTTGTAGAGACACTAGTTCCAATGTATCAAGGAGATAATATATCATTCCATATATTAGTGAAAGGATAAAGAATTTTATAATAAAATAATTACCCATAATTGGTATTATGTCATATATACCAAATATATTAATTAAATTTATTCATATTAAATTCCATGTATTGTGTATGTGATAAATACATTACACCTCTTATCAACGTGATAGATAGTTGTTCACCCGAGAAACTTTATCAAATATTTAACTGAATGCAATTTATGAATATCTATGTGATATTATTATTTACTATGTGTAATAATATAATAAATATTATATTAAAACATTAAAAACTTAATTATTTATTTCCATTAGAGGTGTTTCTAAAAAATATGTTACATCAGTTTGTAAGGCTGTAGTTAACCTTACACATGATTGAATTTTTTTTCACATATAATGAATGTGGAGATGTATTTATTATATCAAATTAAAATAATAAAATCATAGTATATGATATGTAATGATGTAATTATAATAAAAAAATTTAATATGAATTTTTTAAGTAGATTTTGAAATAAAAAAATTATTCATTTATAAATTTTGCATCTTCTTACAATGACCAGGTTTGGTTCTCCCAAAATTCCATCTGATGATGGATTATTAATCAACAATAGTTCTAAATTTTTATAAAGTAGTATAAATTTATATACATAGGAAATGGAAAATATGAAATTATTTAAAAGTGTGATGATGGGAGGATCTGGGTGGAATTTTATAAGTCTAGGAGAGGAAACACATGAAATTCTTGAAAGAAATCAATTACACCAACATTTTTATAACTAAAAATAATCTAAAATGGAACATTATATATATATATATGTTATAAAATATAATTATTTCCATAAAATTAGTGTTGAATATTTTTTAGTTCATTTTTAACCCTTATCTACATTGTTTAACCCCTATTAAATGCATTATAATTATAACCATTGTAATTAATTTTGAATCATTTCACAAGTCATTTAGTTCAAAGGTTATTTTTAATTTTATAGATAATATTAATTATTATTTTTTCAAATATTTAATCCAATTTTTCCTATTCAACTAATTTAATTTTCTGAAATGAGTTTCAAGATATATCAGTATGGTCAATGAAATGGCTTGTTTCCAAAGACAAAATTTACATAAATATAAAAGGATTTAATATCAAAATAAATTATGAAGATGATTCCACATACATAAATTTTATTTATTATGTATGTTAGAATTATTCTTATATTAATAACTATTAAAAATATAATTTTAATTTTAAATAATTTAAATTAAACGAAATTTGAAATAAAAAACAAGATATTTTCCCTTATTCAATGATAAACTAAAAATTTCAGAAAAAACAAAAATATTCACATTAAGAATAATTTGAAATTATGATTTGTAAATTAATTATATTTTCTAAAATTAATATTATTGAACTCTGCAAATTTTTGTTTTTTCTTCAGTCTGCATGGATTGAAAAAATATTTTCATTAAAAAATATACATTTTTTCAAAAAATTATCATATACATTTATATGATTTTTAAGTTAATTATCAATAAATTGATAGAAAATAATTATTTTTAATATATATATTTTAAAAAAAAATTTATTTATTATTTATACTTACAAATATAGCATATATTTTATAGTGATCATTTTTATATATTGTTTTAATAGATTATCATATTTCATTTAACCTACTGTTCCCTTCATTAAAATCTATAAAATTCATTATATTTATTTTTTAGGAGATAAATAATAATGTCCTTTAGTGATACATTATTCCTCAATATGAATATTACAACTTCATAATTTCATGGATATTTGTTTAAATAGATGAGTGTATTTCAACAACATAGAATCCCATAATTTACAGGTTTCATCCCCCATTATATGATTTGTTTTAAGTATCCTAACAAATTTATTTATAAAATTAGAAAATATATTTTCTATAGAATACATAATCATTATGGTGTCATAATATTATGATCTATTATGATCCCATTATATTTCATCAGAGTTGTTATCATGTGTTATGTATGTAATATTCTTCCTTAACAATGATATACAAAAAACATCATGAGTGTTTTGCGAGACATGGTGGAATTTCCAACCAGTATTCCATAGATCGAATCCATTTATAAATTTAAAAGCATAAAATGTACATGGGGATCATTTCTCCTTTCATACTAGACCAAATGAAACCCTTCCCAGGACATGTTATAAATAAAACCAAATCCCCCAATTGAAATACCAAATCCATTTTCTGATTTTCAACATATATAATATTACGAAATTAAAATGATTTAATATCATCTAGAAAAAATTATACCTTTTTTATATTCACTTTTTAATTTCTAGGACTAAATTATTCCCCTAACTAACTTCATTCAAACATGATTTAAAATGATATCTCTAATGATATAATTCATCAGACCTCACCATTTGAACACTCGAATAGAATCTATTTTTATAGGAACCATCATCCATATGTATATAAATTACCCAAATATGTATATTTTTAATTTATCAGGTCTTAAAAATGTTTTCAAATTTTTTAATAATCCATTTAGACT
This sequence comes from Viscum album, assembly GCA_963277665.1. NCBI lineage: Eukaryota > Viridiplantae > Streptophyta > Magnoliopsida > Santalales > Viscaceae > Viscum > Viscum album. The sequence goes on from OY728163.1 coordinate 741,568,176, forward strand.
TTCCAACAAATTTTAGGTGGTAGGAAATTTTCAAATGGAGTGGAGAATCAAGATCCTTCTAAAGACAAAAATAGATTTCATAATTAATACATGGATCATTAATGATAAATAATCAAAATAGGTGAACCATTAAGTCATATAATTTAATTTATATAGTTCCATTTGAGGTTACAATGAAGAAAATACTATATTATTTCATGGAAATTAAGATATTTTGGTTAGGTGATCAGGAATAACCCATATTGCATCATTTATTATAGGTTTAATCAGTTGTTATGTGAAAAATTCCATAATATTTTAATAATATTTTTCTATAAAAAGAGGTATTGGTTTCAATAATCCTATAAGAATATGTATCATTGAATTCTCACGTTAAATAACCACACATCTGGACACATAATCTGTAATTTAACAGATCATATTTTCCTAAAAAAATTTTCCCCTCAAATAATTATATATTATTATGATACGATTAAGTATAAATATGCTCATGGTGTGAGAGTCAACGAATAATTCCAATTTCATCTTAGGTTCTAATGGATCATATAATGTGATTCGGAATTTTAGAACATCGTCATAAAAAAGGATTTCTTCAAATTTCCCATCATTCAAAATTTTATTTTTCTTCTACGTGTTTTCATCATGATAGCAATAATATTTTAACATGTATATTAAATATGGTTTCCTAATAATTTTTAAATTATTCAATGTATCTCCATAAATAAAAAATCACACACACACATATATATATTTACTAGATTCATTATAATATGATCCTTATTAATCATCATTAATGTTAGAACTACTAGACCATTCCTAATCAGTGGTTCTTATAACATATTTAAATCCTCTTTGTGTTAATGTATTGATAAATAATAATCCATGAGTACACCAATCAAGTAAGTTTGTCCTATATTGAGGAATTTTTATGTAACGATTTATCGTAGGTTCTTATAATCTGTTTATATCACAAATCAATTACAATAGAGAGAATTTATTAATTTCCTCAATAAAAATACACTAGCTACTAACTAAAGGCAATGTTTTAGGTAGTTATGTTCATGAGGTATCAAATTAAATAATGTAAATTAAATAAATGTTTAAATTTTCAATACGATAGAACCAATTTCCTTCTTCAATGCATCACTATATGTAAAAAATACATTATTTTTATAAGTTAGATTATATAGATGTGAAATAGTCGACCACTAATTTTTCTCATCAAAATATTATTCCCATTATATTTTATGAATGAATATAACCATTTTATATGTATATTTTGTTATCATCTTATCAAAATAGGTGAATTTCTAAATGAATCACTAATAGTAACCATACTTTTAAAGAAACTAAATACCTTAGTTATATTCATCAGTGTAGGCCATTATATGGCTATATTTTTCATCACAGGATCAACATATATTAAATAATTGGAGACATTATATGTGACATCATGTTACTGATCTTTCAATTACATCCCTAACCTCATCTTTTATATTTTGTTTTCTTTTTTGATCTAATGCTGAAAACTAATTGGGATGATTTCAATAAATGTGAAGTGAGATAGTTGAGGGACTATTATCTTTAACTGGTGTTTCTATTGGCTAGTGAAGAGTTTCACACTGTGTATCTAGGTCACAAAAAAAGTAATAGTGTTTGGATATAAGTTGTGAAAGGCTTCATGTTTTGAATGACTACATGACATGAATATATGTTTCACAGCTCAAATGTTTTAAATATTGTCTTTTTAATATAATGTTATGTTTATTCATCATACCCGAAGAATATTGAATTATTGATCTTTATAATAATTACACTTCGTTTAATTCACCATGAAAGAAGGATTTAGGGTGTTGATTTGGTTTAGGGTGATAATTAGGCTTCCTAGTATATCATTCTCTTGAACTAAATCTCATCTTTTGTGATTTTTTGATAGTATATTCCATCATATTTGATATTTTCAACATTCAAAATTTTTTGAGGTCGTATTGTGTCTCTCTTGGTGAGTAATCCTTCCACATCTTCATTGATGTAGATCGTTTTTGCACAATTGGATTTCATTTTCAGATCTGTTGATCTTTGTTGGTGTTTCTTATTCTATGATCTGTTTTGTGATTTCATTTTCGAAAGATATTCCATTGATGGATGTTGTTTTTGGTACATTAGTTTATGAGTAATGTTTATTCCTCCCCTAAAATTCAACTTTTTCAAAATTGGATAAATCCTAATATGTGTGTAATTTATTCTCGGTTCACTTTTTTCATTGTTGGGGTTTTTTGTGTATTCCATTGCATGTGTGTGAAACTAAATTTTTGTGGTATGTTGTTCTTTCCCAAACCAATATTGATGAAAAATGTTATCAATTATTATTAAATAATTTATAATTGTAATTTTTATGTGTTTCAATGTATCAAAAAAATTTGCGTAAGTCAAAATTGTTTGTTGACTAGTTTTTTATAAATAGAAAGAAAATTATTATTTTCTAGGAATTTAAATAGGTTTGTGAAATGGTTTTGAAATGGTTTCAATTAATTGAAATGGATTTATGAAAATTTATACCTAGGATATCCCATGTATATATGTGGAAGGATTATATTGAGGTAATAATCCATCTTTTGTGCTTATCAAGAGGTTTTCCCTTAGAGATTTCCTCAATTTCCTACACCTGTTGTTCTAGTTGACTGATATTGACATTGTCGCGGGGGGATACTCACAGTGAATTCCTCTTCTTTCTAGGTATTTTTTATTAGAAACCAATTTTTTACATGATTTATTTTTGTAAAATCAGTCTACAAGTCATGTCACGGCCCGTCCTAGTGGGGCCCGTGCCACAACCCCCCAAGCCCGCCTCCAATAGGCCAGGGGCTGGTGACTAGCACTGATTAGGAATGTCACTAACATGGGAGACATTTCCTATAAATGTATACACACATAAACAAACATCTCCATGCCCACAATGCTGAAAAGTAAAAACTACTAAAAATCGAAATGCCTGCATACACTAAAACTCCAAACATCAGAGTATGATAGGAAGGTAATGTACAGTAATGTAAAACCCCAGGCCAAAAGTACAATCCCACCAAAAGATATTTTGTAACAAACTCCAACTTGTAATGAAAGGTACTGGGAATGCATTCTATGGTCGTAAGAACACAACTCAGTCTGTCTGATCTTAATGAGCACCGTTTGGTCCTGGTCCCCCTATAATTTTTTCAAAAGCTTTCTCGTCTTCATAAGACACGACACGTGCGGGAAAATCCATTACATGTGTGAGTATAAAAATACCCAGTAGGACACCCAGAAACCACAAAGGAAACACAACAAGGGAAAATTCCACAATGTAAAGATACAGTCTGCTCTACATAGTATATGTCTATTGAACATATAACCAGAATATCCAGATATACTCTTACACGATCGACTATCGTGAATACCACCACTAGGATTCTGCTTGAATATTCCACTAAGCACGTAACAAGAAGAACACACTCCTAGGTCTGAAGATAGTGAGTTGAATTACTCATTCTGTGAGAACACACTCCACAAGAACTTGAGAATACGATGATCAGATGAGGATCACAACCAATAGCTATGGGGTGATTCTAACAACTCAGTGTGAACTAATCCGCTAAGCAGAGGATCAGCGCCTGGGTAAAGATGGTCACGTCGATACCAAGAACTCTACCTAGGGTTCCAGAAATTAATAGAGGATCCATATCTAAGTCTAACATAGGGGATTCCAACAACTCGATTGTGGATGTCTTACTAAAGGGATCATACTTTTGTACATAGGAAATGATACCGGAGACCTTCTAGAGAAAGGCCAAGGGTATGAACCCTAAGTAAACTAGTCCAAATCAAAGAAGGAAACTTGATCAAGCCATGTAATATAGGTTACACGGCGCGTAGTATGGTTACACACTGTGTTACTTGACACTGGTTACTTCCCATGTAACGGCCTGTGTCATCCGTCCAAGTTTTATAAAACTCAACTACACAGTGTGTATAAGTATCGCACACTGTGTTCCCGGACTCTAGGTATGGCCCGTGTAAATGGATCGTGTCTGGAATCGATGTCGTGTAGGAAATCATATACACGCCGTGAAAGTAATAGAACATGCCATGTTCGTTCAACTGGAAAAAAATCATGTACCCTGGACATATGCATGTACATGGTGTCTATCTGTGTCGGTTCCCGTGTACCAGTACATGGGGTATCCCATGTATCTGGCCGGGTTTGGCTGGGGAGGGGTACACACGTCGTGTCCTTGTCCGTGTACCCAACTCCTGTCATAATACTATAGGAGTACACGCCCGGTGATCCGCTGAAGAACACTCACCATGTAGCCAATACTACACGTCGTGTAGTCGAGATTTTCCCAGAATGTCGTCTTCTTCCTCACGCTTCTGACGAACTACCGGATCCGTGATCTCTTGTCTACTCATCCCAATGCTACAGGGCTTGGTTCGCCCCATCATACGAACAATGAATCAGGTGTTTTAGGTTCTTCGATCGGGTCATAAATCACCAACGATCCATCTGAATAAAAACACCCAAAAACGTACTATCTCCCGATCTGCTCCGAATCATCAGTAGAAATCATCATCGAACCTCAGTGAGAACTAAGTGGTGTCGATTCTTAATTTGGGATCATTGCGTCGCAGAACGGATGCACAACGATCCGTTGTTCATTGCCCCGAGAAGAATGTGAAGAATACAAAGAAGAGAAAGGGGAGAAATCCAATGAAAAAATATTGAGGAACGAACCTCCACCATCGTTTTTCACAGAGTTGATCTGCTCCCGTTAGTAGGATTAAACAATGCAGAAAAATCAATGACAATAGATCAACATGGACTGAATCCACCAAAATCCCCACAAAAGCACATCTAGTAGGAACAATCGATCTGTGGACTAATATGTTCGTGGATTAGCTCTCTTTCATCGTAGAAATCAAGAACGGGGAAGATATCACAAATTAATCATCCTACATTGATTTTTGGCATTCAATGGAGAAGATCTGGTTGTCGGGTTATCGTTGTCGGTGAAGATCGTCAAGAACGTCGATGATGCATCATGGGCTTTTCTCTAGATCTCTCTAGAGAAATTTAGAGTTATGGGAATTGTATCTCTGACCCCATGTGAAATCTCTATTTAAATGAATAAAAATATTTCTCTACAGTAAGGATTTAATAAAATATTTTAATTAAATATTTTATTATAGTTACGTCCAAAAACCAGATTTTGCCACCGACCTACGCCAGCCGATGTTAGGTCTCTTATAGGGTAAACTCTGTACTCTGAATGTAATGGTGCCCTAGGATTTCTGATCCGAGCACCCGTTTAGGAGTTATTGAACATTTTTAGGAAAACCACACATGCATATTATTTAATTTAATTCAAACATTTGTTTCGGGCTCACCCGGCCTCAGAACTGCCCGGTGTCTTGAATCCTAGTCTTGAAATAATTACCACATAATATTAAAATAAATCATGGTAAGTTTTGAGACATTACCTCACAACCACCTTAGGGATTTTACATCCCTGAAAAGCTGAAACAAAGGCTACTCAAAAAGATGTGGGTACTGCACATGAAACTGAGCCTCCTTATCCCACGTGCTCTCCTGGAGATTCTCGTGCTACCATCAGACACACACAAAGGGATTAGCTCTCCCAAGATGGATATTCTACTGTCGATCCTCGATCTCCATTGGGTAATCAGCAAAGGTCACTCCATCATTAATGTCCAGCTCTCTCCAGTTGATAACATGCGATGGATCATACACGTACCACCGCAGTTGCAACACATGGAAGACGTAGTGTACCCTGTCTATCTGAGGAGTTAAAACCAAGCGGTATGCCACATATCCAACTCTACTTAGAATCTGAAAATGGCTGATGAACCTCAGAGATATCATGCTGCCATGGCCAAATCTCCATAATCCCCGTCGAGGTGAGACCTAAATGAACACATGGTCTCCCTCCTCAAACACCATGGGCCTCCATCTCCAGTCAGCATAAGACTTATGCCGACTCTGTGAAGTCTTCATCCACTCCTGTATGACCTGCACCTTTTCTGTAGTAGCTCGCACCATTTTTGGTCCCATGAGTGCCGACTCTCATGGGTCAATCTAGCAAGGTGGTGACCTGCAAGGTCGCCCGTACAATGCCTCGAATGGTGTCATACCAATAGTGGAATGATAACTATTGTTATAAAAAAATTTCACCTATGATAGGTGTTCCTCCCATCTATGACCAAAGTCAAGTATGCAAGCTTGTAGCATATCCTACAGAACATGGATGGTCTACTCCGTCTGACCCTCTGTCTGAGGACAGAACGCTATGCCCATGCGTACGTGAGTCCCAAAAGTATTATGCAATACCTTCCACAACCGAGATCTGAAACGACCATCACGATATGAGACGATTGTCGATGGCACTCCATGAAGTCAAACTATCTCCTGCACGTAGTGGTGTCATGAGATCTCTACTGAACTCTGATGTTGTATGGCTAGGATGTGGGCCAACATGGTGAGTCGGTCAAGGATCACCCAAATGGCATCGGTTCCCCTAGACATATTTCATAAACCCGCCATGATTTCCATGGATATCCCATCCCACTACCACTCAGGCGCCTCAAGGGGATGAGCCAATCCTACTGAAACTTGGTGCTCATCCTTTACTTGCTGACAATTAAGGCACCGAGAAACAAACTCTACCAAACTCCTCTTCATTCCTGGCCACCAGAACTGACGTCGGAGGTCCTGGTACATCTTTTCCACACCTGTATGCACCACCAAAGGAGATGTATGGAACTCCCTCAGTACCTCCTCCTGGAACATCACTTGTACTACAGTACTCCCTCTGAAAAGGACAATGTTCTCCCCACCATTTGAATATCCATCAGCAGCATCACCTACAGATATTTGAGAAGATAAAGTCTCACATCTAGCATCCCCGATTTGCACTTCCCTGACTCGCTGTAAGAGTGGAGGGGTAAAAACCATCGACTAAAGGTAAGCTCCCTCATCTCTATCCATGAAGGATAATTGAAAATTTGCCAACTACCTCATCACCTAATCCAGTAACTGGGAACTGGATTTCCTACTGAGAGCATCTGTGACAATGTTTCCCTTCCCATGATTATAAACGATCTCAAAGTCGTTATCCTAGAGGAACCCAATCTATTGCCTCTGTCTCAAATTCAGATCCTTTTATGAAAAGATTTATCTGGGACTCTTATGATATGAGTTGATGATAAACTGCTCACCCATCAGGTAGTGTCACCACATCTTCAACGAGAAGACTACCGCCACCAACTCAAGATGATGGGTCGCGTAGGTTTCCTCTTATGGACTCAAATGACTTGAGCCAAAGGAAATCACCACTTTCCTTTGCATCAGGACACAACCAAGCCCAGTTCATGATGTGTCGCGTAACACTACGTACTCAAAACCCTCCTTTGGTAATCTCATGATCGGGGCGCTCGTAAGACTCTGTCTCAACTACTTAAAAGCCTGCTGGCATCTCTCGGTCAACACGAAAGGATACCCCTTTCAGTTCAAAGCTGTCATGGGTGCTGACATCCTAGAAAAATTAGGAATGAATTTATGATATTAGCCTGTCAACCCAAGGAAACTCCGTACCTCCATCACGCTCCAGGGTGGCTCCCATGACAACACTGCCTCTACCTTGGCTGGGTCCATTATTACACCATCTTATGAGATAATGTGTCCCAGAAAGTGTACCTCTTGTATCCAGAATTGACACTTCGATAGTTTCTCATAGAATTGGTGCTCTTGGAGTGTATCTATAACCATCCTCAAGTGCCCCGCATGCTCCTCTTCAAGTGCAGAGTACACCAGGATTTCATCGATGAACACTGCTACGATCTGATCAGGATTGGGCTGAAAGATCCAGCTCATGAGTCTTATAAACACTGCCGGGGCGTTCATCATGCCGAAGGGCATCACCAAGTACTCATAGTTGTCGTAGAAACATCTGAAATCTGTCTTCTGTATATCCTCATCTCGTACTCGCAACTGGTGATATCCAGATCATAGATCAACCTTCGAGAACCATCGTTCACCTCTTAAGTAGTCGAAGAGGTCATAGATTCTTAGTAGTGGATACCATTTCTTCACGATCACCTTATTCAAGCACCATTAATCCACACACAGCCTCAAGCTCCCATCTTTTTTCTTCGAAAACAACACTAGGGCCACCCAGGGTGAGACACTGGGTCTCACAAAGCCCTTCTTCTACAAGTCTTATAGCTGCACACTCAGCTCACGAAGCTATGCAGGAGCCATATGATATGCTTATTTTGATATCGGGGTCGTCCCTGGTTGCAACTTAATGCAGAAATCTATCTCCCGATGGGGAGGTAGCCTGGGGATATTTTCTAGAAAGACATCCTCGTACTCAACCACTACTGATAGAAACTGGAAACTCATAACTTCTGCAGTGCTAAGGGCTAGGGTATCCAACTGATATGAAATTGGCTATACCTTCCTACACATGAGTCCATCCTGCACTTCCTGGGTCTACTTTTCACCGACTAAGGAGAACCTCATTCCATCACTGCAGACCCACCAAAAACATCTCCTAAAACAATATATCTATGCATGAACTGTGGATAACCAATCCATACCATGAATGGCATTGTAATGCCTTGAAGCTACCACCAAGAGGTTCCAACTGAAACTATAGCCTCCAAGGGTTAGGTCACACTGTCTATAAAGGTGTGTGATCTCTGAAACTTCTCTAGTCGGTGTTTCTATGTGTAAGGGTCGATTCAATGGATCAACATGAATCTCAAGGCCCCGAACAAGATTAGCAGCCATAAAAGAATGACTAGCACCAGTGTCTTTAAATACGACATCCAAAGTAGAAAAGACACAGATTGTACCTCTAATCATTCCGGGAGTACCTGGGTCATAATCCTATACCACCTATAGCCGCCCCTTCCTCTGTACACTAGATCCCTGATCCAAGGGTGGACCTCCCGGGGGTGGTGGTGGTAAAAGCTCCAAATGCTGAAGACCTCCAGCTGCTCTCCCAGCTCCTCTACCACATCTGCTGCCCCGCAGATCTGTTCGCTCCAAAAAATGCCTCTACATTGGTTGTCTATCCACTGATCGCGTGTTGGTAGTACATCGGGTGGGAAAATCTCAAGTGTGATGTCCCCAACCATCACAAGAGTAGCATCACATCTTTCAAGGATGGCTGGATTCCCCCTGAAAACCCTGTACGGCAGATCCCCTATCCTGGGATCTCCTCTAAAAATGTCTCCCATGTTTGGGTCCCTGATGTCGGCCCCCTGCTGCCAATGTCCCTTCTCTAGATAGCTCAGTACTGGCAACTGCCGGCTGTCTCTATTCTGCCAATTTTCTCTCGACCACCAATGCATGCTCGAGAACCCCCACATAATTAAGAATTCTCAGAGGGATCATTCTAGCTCGGATATCTCTGTGCAAGCCCTACTCAAAATTCCGAGCTCTGAAGTACTGATCCCTGACCATATCAATTGAGTACCGGGAGAGGTCGGTAAACCTTGATAAATAGTCAACCACCATCATGGTTCCCTGCTGAAGCTGAAGTAGCTCATTTATACGTACTGATCTTAGGGTAATCGGTGAAAACTCCTCTCTAAAGAGCTGCAAAAACTCTGAACAAGCAAGAGTCACCTCATCGTGAGTCTGGATACCCAAACTCCAACATCGCCCTACTAAGCCCTGCAGAAGGCTCACTGCCAGGATCAACATCTGGTCTACTGGTGTCCTGACCAAACAGAAGACACTGGTCACTGCCTCAATCCAGTCCTCTGATGCCTGAGGGTCAGGCTCAACTCTAAACTTGAGGGGTATCTGTCTCTGAAACTCATGTAGTGTGCTCAGCCTTCGCTCCTCCTCCACTGCTATAGAAGGCACTAAACACTTCTCCACAGGTGGTGGAACAACTGGAACTCCAATTGATGGTAAAGCTGGGGGATCTGGTCCCTGTATCGAAGCTTCATCACTGAGGGGGTCATCCTCGTGATCGAGCTGCTGGATCATAGCGGGTGAGCATCACAGAGGCATCCTGTAATGAAACAAGATTTATCCCAGTCAGTGATTATATCTGGAGAGCGGACTCAAGGAGGACATGGAAACCAAAACCCATTCCTATATGATGCATGTACCATTATATTTTCCTTCAACTAGTTTACTTGTGTTCCGAGTTGAGACGCAAGATATCATAGTCTTAGTGTATGGATAATCGGCCGCCCGCACCAACACTATGTCCTTGGCCTAAAAGCCAAACTCAAAACACTTGAAACTGTTCCCCCAAACCAACTCACAGACTCTCGGTCCTAAGGTAGAACTGACCACCTCTGATACCACTCTGTCACTGTCCATCCCAGTGGGTACCGAGACACAACTCCCCAAGCCCGCCTCCAATAGCCCAGGGGCTGGTGACTAGCACCGAGTATGCATGTCACTAACATGGGAGGCATTACCTATATACCTACACACACACACACACACATCTCCAATCCCACAAACCTGAAAAGTAAAAACTACTAAAAATGAAAATGCATGCATACACTAAAACCCCAACCAATAGAGTACGACGGGAAGGTAATGTATCATAATGTTAACCCCTAAGCCAAAATTACAGGCCCACCAAAAGATAGTCTGTAACAAAGTCCAACCTGTAACGAAAGGTATTGGAACTGCAATATGTGGCCCTATGAACTCACCTTAGTCAGTCTGATCTCACTGAGCACCATCTAGTCTAGGTCCCCGTAGAATCATGTCAAAAGATATCTTGTCTGCAAAAGAGACGACACATGCAGGAAAAGCCCATGGAGGGGTGAGTAAACCAGTACCCAGTAGGACTCTTCGAAACCAAAAAGGAAACACATCAAGGGAAAACACTACAAAGGAAATATACAGTCAGATCTACACATTATATGTTTACAGAACATATAAAAAGAATATCCAGATATACTCTTGCATGATCAACTATCGTGAATACCACCACTAGAATCCATCTCGAAGATTCCACTAATCACGTAACAAGGAGAACACACTCTTTGGTCCGAATAGAGAGAGACGAAATACTCATTTCTGGAGAACACACTCCACAAGAACATGAGAATACGATGTTCAGATGAGGATCACAACCAATATCTATGGGGTGATTCCAACAACTCAGACTGAACTGATCCGCTAACCAGAGGATTGGCGCCCGGGAAATGTTGGTCAAGTCGATACCGAGAACTCTACCTAGGGTTACAGTAATGAATAGAGGATCTGGTTCTATGTAACACAGAGGGGATTTCAAAAACACTAATAATGAAGTCCGGATGAAGGGATCATGCTCTAGTACGTAGGAAATGTTATCGGATACCTTCAAGATAAAGGCCAATGGGACGAACCCTACGGAAACTAGTTCAAGTCATAGAATGAAACTGGATCAAGCCATGTAAAATAGGCTATACGACGTGTAGTATCGTTACACACCACCTTCCTTAACACTGGGTACTGTCCGTGTAACGGCCCGTGTCATCCATCCATGTTGTGAAATACTCCACTACACGGCGTGTAGAAGTATCCCACAACGTGTTCCCTAACTCTGGGTACTTCCCATGTAAACGACCAGTGTCTGGAATCGATGTCATGTAGGAAATCATATACACGACATGTAAGTCAAATAACACATTGTGTCCGGTCAATTAGAAATCACCAGTGTACCCTGGCCATATGCCCGTACACGGTGTTTGTCCGTGTCGCCTGCCTGTGTACCAGTACACGAGGTATATCGTGTATCTGGATGGGTTTGGCTGAGGATGGGTACACACGCTGTGTCCTTGGCCATGTACCCAACATGTGTCCATGTACACCCAGATTACATGCCAGGTGATCCGCCGATGAACACACGTCGTGTAGCCCATACTACATGCTATGTAGTCGAGATTTTTTCAGAACACCGTCTTCTTCCTCGTGCTTTGGCCGATCTTCCAGATCCGCGATCTCTCGTCTGTTCGTCCTGATGCGTCAGGTCTTGGTTTGTCCCATCATACAAACACTGAATCAGGTGTTTTTGGTCCTTTGATCAGGTCATAAACCTCCAACGATCCATTTGAAGAAAAATACCCAAAAATGAACTATCTCCTGATCCGATACGAATTGTCCACCAAAATCGTCGTCGCACATCTGCGAGATCATTGTGGTTTCGATTATTCAATTTGGGATCGTTTCATAGTAGAATGGATGCTCAACGATCTGTTTTTTGTTGCCCCGTGATGAACACGAAGAACGAAAAAAAAGAGAAAGGAGGATAAATCCAATGAAAAAATCTCAAGGAATAAACATCTGCCATTATTCATCACAGAGTTTATCCGCTCCCATTAGTAGGATTAAACGAAGCAGAAAAAACAACGAAAATAGATCAACATGGATTCAATCCCCCAAAATCCCATTAAAAGCCAATCCCGCAAGAACAATCGATCCGCGGACTAATATATTCATGGATTAGACCACGTTCAATGTAGAAATCAATAACGGGGAACAAATCACAAATTAAACATCCTACATGGATTTTCGGCGTTCGATGGCGAAGATATGGTTGTCGCATCGTCATTGCTGGTGAAATTCGTCATGAACGTCGTTGATGCACTTGGAGGTCTATCCAGAGCTCTCCAGAGAAATTTAGAGTTATGGGAATTGCAACCTGGACCCCCTACGAAATTTGTATTTAAAATAATAAAAATATTTCACTATATCAAGGATTTAATAAAATATTTTAATTAAAAATTTTATTACGGTAACATCCAAAAACCATATTTTTTTACCAACCTACGCCAGCCGATGTTAGATCTCTTCCAGGGTAAAATTGCTACATTGGATGCAACATCGCCCTCAGATTTCTAATATGAGCACCTATTTTGGATTTATTCAAATATTTCAGTAAAACCACACTCACACACTATTTAATTATTTAATTTAATAAAACATTTGTTCCCGGCCCACCGGGCCTCAGAACTGCACGCCGTCTTGAAGCCCAGTCTTGAATTAATTCCCACATAATATTAAAATTAAAATTGTAAAATGTGAGACATTACATTTCAATCCTATAGTCATATGTAATGGTGACACATGTTTTTATTTTCTTTTTTACTTTTCATGTATTTGTTGTTTATCTTTGTCATGCATGAGATATGGAAAATGTGATTTGAAATTGATATACAAAATTTTCTTAATAAAAAATGTGATAAAATGGAAATTTTAAAAAAAATTCTATATAACACTATTATTTCTCATCATGCATTGTTGTTTTGTTTAAAATGAGGAAATATAATAATTATATATATATTTTTCATTGATCACCTGGGTGGTACCCAAAAAACTATGTTCACAAAAACCTTTTTCACCTATTAGATGGTGCATAGAACATTGTTTATCTTCCATTAAAAGGAAGGGAAAAGTTCCATAGTGAGGTGGTGAGGATTCATAGGAATGGTTGGGTAGTTGAATGTGAAATGGTGGGTGTTTTCCCATACTATCCATTAGATTATCTAATCATTTTTTAGCAATACATTTGGACTTTTCTTTTGGAGTTTTGGATACTATTATAGTTATTGTGTATCTATTTTCTTATTTCTATCATGGAATATATATTTCATTAGGCTTCATATATTTAATTCCATTTCATGTATATATATACATATATATTATACATTATTGTACATTATTCGATATATCGTTCCCTCTGGTTCATTGATTAATACTTGAGTAATTGTCGCAAGCCATAGGGAATCAGGAAAGATATTTATTTATGTGGTGGATCGGGTTAGGAACAATGTTTGAGGGTTCTCTAGGATGTTTCATAACAAATTTGTATAATGGATCAGGTAGTCCCCTATATTTCAAGTCTTAGGACTTCTATGAGAGGGGATAAAGGAATGTCATGACATTAGAGTCCTATTTCAATAAGTGCTGGTCCAGCTCTTTTCATGAAAAGGTAGAAGTCACCAATTCATATTGGGGAATGTTTATTTAGTGTTGATTTCTTATATCCTTTTTTTCTTATGATTAATATATAATAAACAACGATTTATAGTATTTTTGAATCATTTGTTCATTATTAGTGGGAAATAGTATGTCTCCAAGATGTGTTCTAAGAGATCCTCAGGGAGGTGCAGTTGATGCCTAACAAAGGAATCAACCAGTGCATTAGAATATAATCGAGACTATCATAAAGGTAGCTCAATCTATTGATGTAGAAATATGAAAATTATATAATTAATTTGTTTAGTTACATCCAGGAGAAAGGGAAAAGTGATATCGATGTCTAGATTTCATGCATAAGTACCCACCATCCTTTAAAGGAGTGAATTAACTTCAATAGGTAGATGAATGGATGGATAGGATAGATAAAATCCTCACCTTCTAGGATACACCTATGAATGTAATTTATAATTTTTTAGTGTTTGGGTATGGGGGTTCTATGAAGTGAAGGTTGGATTCCATGGTCCATGCAGATATATATATTGACATGAGTTGGAATGATTTCAAGACTCTGTTATTCTATTATATTTTTCTAGAGTATCTGATTTTGGAAGATTATACGGAGTTCCGTTCTTTTAAAAAAGTAGGGAGCTCAGTGTTGGGGTACAAAATAATTTTTATGAGCTTCTATATTTTCTATGGACGTGGTAAAGAATGACCAGATGAAGGATCAAAACTATTTGCAGGGTTTGGGACTGGACATCAGATTGTATGTGTTTACATTGAATATTTATACTTATGGGGGTATGGGATATAGATCTATGATAAAAGATATAGATAATGAATTAATTTTTGTATTCTCCACCTCTTCTTTTCCATACACTAGTGGAATTAGTGGATTTTATGTGAAGAAAGTGAAGGGGAAGGATCAGCACTGGTGTGGTGGAGGTGGGCCTCAACAACATTCTTCCTCCACACTATCTTCTATAGATAGGAGTGTGCCTCTGAATATATACTAGTGTGGAATAGCCCGACACACCAAAAAGTATTGTCTTATTCTTGCAATGTCATGACACAACTATGGACGCGCTGGACATTTAAAGATATCCTATCTTAACATTACTATGCCTGATTATGGATAGGGTTTTCTTGCTCCAATGTCTATGACAGTGAAGTCATATCAATTAATGAATAATTATTTTTAGCCATTTTCTTGATGAATTATTCACATACACACAGTAGATGAGTGTCCAACAGATGTAGACGTAGGTATGGTTAAAGTTAGAGGTACTATTCCTGTTCCATATTCAGTAACAATTGGTTTATTTGATAATGGTGCCTCCAACTTATTAATATCTATAGGTTTTTTTGATTTGAAAAAACTACCAATGGAAATTATACCATTTCTAATGGTTTTTGCGATGCTACTTTGCTAGATGTTAGAAAAATGGTTTCAGTGAACTTCTTCTTCAATCATGATAAATGATATTGTGTTTTTTTGGATTTTCTCATTCTTGATTTGGATTTTATTGATATCAACATCAATATGAATGGGCTAGTAACTCTGGGAGCTAAGGTTTGTTATTATAGTTGTCATGTCTCGTCTCTTTATAATGATAGGAGATCTCACATATTTCAGAGGGATTGGGACACTAGATCATGTTTTGTAGGGCCTTCCAGTCTAGTTGTATTGTTTTATTGTTATTCTATTGTGGTTGACACCGATGAAAGTTTTCATGTTGATCATCTTCACATTGTAGTTTTGGAAATTCAATTTTTTTTTCAAATGACTCTTCTATTATTCCTCCATAGGGATAGGTAGAGTTTATAGTTGACTTGGGGCAAGGAACACATCATATATCAACACCATCATATCATTTAGAACCAGTAGAGCTGAAAAAGCTCAATATTTAGTTGGATGATATATTTGAAAATGTTTTTGTTCACCATAATGTTTCACCATGGGAAGCCCCTCGGCTCTTTCCCAAGAATGTGGATTGTTACCTCTGGTTGTGTGTGGACTATCAGTAGTTGAACCAGATAATACTGAAGTAAAAATTTCTTATTCCTCAAGGGTATGATTTGTTTTATCATTCAATGGTGGAAAATATGTTTTAAAAAATCACTATTTTGTATGGTTATCAATAGTTTGTATTTTGGGAGTCAGTTATACAAAAAACAACATTCCAAATTAGGTATGTCCATTATGAATATATTATGATGCCTTTTGGTATAAATGGTGCTCCTATAATTTTTATGAAATTGATGAATCATATATTCCTAAAATATCTTGAAATATTCATGGTAGTGTTCGTGGATGATATTCTATTTTATTTTTAAAATGAACATGAACATGAGCACCATCTGAGTATGGTTATATAAATTCTATGGTATCAATGTTTATATGAAATATTTTTTAATGTAGTTTATGGATTCATGTTGTTAATTTATTCAGAAACATGATTTCGGAACATGGATTTTTATTTGATCCTATGAAGTTGAATGCTGTTATCCCAAGGAAGAAACTATAGAATGTCTTCGAAATTAGGAGCTTCAATGGTTGCAGTCAACTACTAATGGGTTGTTAAATATTTATCAATGAATAAATCAACAATTAATGGACTTATCAGTCATGTGGTGAAATTAACATCGTATGAAATGTGTCTATCTTTTATTAATAAATTGCGATGACTTATGCCATCAGCTCATATTCTGATCATACTTGAGCCCGATAAGGGGTACATGGTGTTTTTTATGAATCTTGTGATAGTTTGGGATCAATGATTATTCATGATGACTAGGTGGAAGATTATGTATCTTGACAAATTAGAACACATGAGAAGAACAACCCCACTCATGATTTATATATTGTTGCAGGTATTCATGTGTTAAAATATACATTGAACTATATTTTTGGGGATATGTTCAAGCCGTTTCCTGATCATGAGAGTGTTAGTTATACCTTTTCATAGAAATACACTAATCAGATAATGATTTGATGGGTATAATACCTTAAGATGTTTGTAATCAATATCATCTACACCCTATGGAATGGGAATGTCGTTTGAGATTCTCTTAGTATGCAATTATCATTATATGCTATTTTATAATCGGAGGAGGGATGTAACATTAGGGGACATTCAATCAGTTTCACATGGTTTCTAAAGAGTTTGTTTGAGTTATTTTTTAGTGATTAGTTTTCATCATCTCTTTTGTAGTATTTCTTGAAGAACCACTAGTAGGATACTTGTTTTATGAAGGATAGAGAATGACTTTATGGGGGGATACAATCCCCTATTGGTCTGTCTATTCAGATTGCATTCTTCACTTCGGGAAGAAAATTGTCATACAATCATCTGTGATATGTTTAGCCTTGTTAAATTTTCATAGAACATTTTGGTACATCCATAAAGGCACAAAGAATATTTATTATTATATGAGATGATGATTTTTGTGCTTGTGTATGAAGCATGACATTGGAGGATATGTATCCCACTTTTACAGCTTCCAATGGGTAATGAAAGACCTCTTGAAACCCTATGGGTTGTATAAGCCTACTTTTTTACATTTCTGTAAATGGTTTGAGGTATCCATGAATATTATTCATGGATTACCATGATTTCCCAAATGTAAAATTCTTAAATAGGTTTTTTTGGTCTTTTGATGAAGTCTTCTCAGTTCAATCTGACCAAGAATACCACCATGGTTAAAGATAGTGGTATGTTTTATATATAAGATATTGTGAGGTTCAATGGGATCCATTATTCTGTTATTGTGGATAGGGATCATATGTTTAACTCAATGTTTTATTGATGTTTCCTATAGGAAAATGGAACCTAGTTCACGTTGACACAACTTACCATCCACAAAAAGAAGGTCCGATGGAGTTTGTGATGCAGATCATTGTGGATATGATTCATGAATTTTTTATTGATATTGGAGGATAATAGATATCTATATTAGACTAGATGAGTTTAATAACTACCACTACTTTCATTTTTGTGTAATAATTGCACTATTAGAGGCATTGTGTTGTCACCCATATAAATCACCAATTTATTGGGCGGAGGAGGGATAAGTATTGTTAGATGACATATTATTGGTCAAAGAGATGTCAAGAACGATTCCTGATGTGAAATGATTCATAGCTTTAAACTTTTGTCTGTAGAAACTATATGTATATTTTAGGTCATATCATATGATTTTATCCGTTGGCCACTGGGTTTTCTTGAATTCTTTTCATCAGTTAGGTCACCATCTGTTGGGAAATAGGGAATTTCATATCCATGATTTTTTAGACCATTTGGGGTCATGGAGTGGATTAGTATAGTTTTATATTAGTATCTTTTTTGGTTCATTTTATTGGTATTCATGATTTCTTTCACATATCATAGCTAAGTAAGTGCCATTCGGACCCTTCTCACAATTTTATTTGTTTTGAAAATGATTTAACACTAGATAATTCTGTTTTGGAGAAACTAGTTTATATTTATGACTCTAAAGATAATGTATTTCTTGAGAATTAGATCCCATTTGTCATATTACTTTGGAATTAGGGGTAAAATTCTCCAGAAAATTGGGAACATAAGTTGCTGATGAGGGGAGTAATGGCTATATCTCTTTCTTGAGATTACATATTCCACATGAATTCCCTAGGAAGGAATCCATTTATGTTGGGGAGTTTGTCACATCACATTACCTATCTATCATGAACATCCCTAACCTCATGAAGATAGGTTACATAACCTATATGTGTTTCTAGATTTTAGTTCTGAGATTCTTCCTATTGTGAATGGTTACACAATGTGAAGAGATGTTTAACATCAATAGTGTTTTATCTAACTTATTTTTAATTCCAGCTGATTGGTTTTCTACCATACAAATATAACAGGGAATTCATAACGTGTATAGCTATTACACTTTGTGTAATTCCTTGAGATTGGAATATTTTAGGTGCTACTCAGGCTTTCACTGCTCATTCTGTAGATTCTTCTACCTTTCTCTTGAAACAAAGATCCTCTCTCGTGATGTTAAGATAAACCATTCCTTATTACTCGATCAATTAAACATTCAATATTGATTATGGTAATGGTGCATCTCTCATAGTCATTAATAATTCCTTTTCATCAATGTCATTGGTCACGATGGAACTGTTTTTTTTATTATGAAATATGTTTATCTAAATTATTATTTCTTCTATTATTCTTGCATGAGTTTTTGTGTGATTTCATCTCGAGATTTCGTTCCTTTATCATTTATGGTGTAGTGGACATTTGTTCATGAGGTATGTGGATTCCTCTCATCTTCTAATCCATTTTAACAATTTGTTAAATCCTAATATATGTGGATTGGATTCTAGGGTCTCCATTGGTGTTTTTTAATTTTGTTTTTTGTGGATTCAATTGTGGGCATGTACAATCCATCTTTTGAGGTAGGTAGTTCCATCTATATCATATGTCATTGAACCTTGATTTTATTTCCTTTTAAACATCTTTATATATTAAATTGGCATGTATATTTGTTTGTATTGAAAAGATATATTAACAAAAAATGTTTTCTTACACATTTTTTGATAAGTGGAAAGAAAAGTACAATTATTATAGTATTGAAATTTATTTATGAAAGGGTTTTGAAATATATTCAATGCACTAAAAAGGATTTATGATAATGATCACATAGGTTACCCTAGGTACATAGTTACAAGGTATAGAATGAAACCATCATCCATGACTTGTGATTACAAGAGGTTATAGCATCAAGAACCCCAATATATAAATGTGTAATTATTATAGGGGACTGATATTGACAATGATTGGGGTTTTAATCATTGGGTATTCCTCTTCTTCCTATTCATATGTTCATTGAACCAAATTTTACACTATATTAATTGTTGTATGAGTAGTATTCTTGTCTAACATATAGTGATCCTTGGTGATGATACATGTGATTCAATTATATTTTACATTACATGGATTTTTTTGTTTATTATTGATATGCATGAGATATAGAAAATATGGTTTTAAATTGATATTGATTATTTTATTTTTCAAATTTCATAAAAAGGTAAATGTTTACCATTTTTTCTATGAAATTATTTCAATGATCATCATTCTATGTATTTATTTAAAATGACCATGAATGAGTTATTATATAGATTCTGGTCATGGAACACCATGATGGGATCCTACATATCGCTTTAGCTAACACAATTTTCACCTCATTGGTGGAAATTTTACCTTTCTATATCATCCATTATAGGGAAAGGAAAGACATAAAAATGAGGCAGTGGGGTTTTATGTCAATTGGGAAGGGTAGTTAGATGTTAGATGGTGGGAGTTTATCCACGCCAACATTTTGTGCAGATTTTTGTTTTTTTCTTTTTCCGTTGGACTTATATATTTTTTTAGCTACTATATATTTGTTTTTTTTATGTTGGATTCATTTTTTCATGGAATATATATTTTATTATCCTTCCATTGTTTCCTTATGTTCTTTGTGTGTATGCGTCTATATATATTCTATTATTTCTGGTTAGTATAAATGATTCCCAATATATTTTGTTTGATTATCATGTGATTAACACCATCCCCTGTGTATATGGAAATCCATTAGGGTTTATGGTCGATCAGGTCTAGTGATAGGTTTTAGGGTAACCATGGCCGGTTCATCATTTTATATGCATGAAAATAATATCACAAATTTCAAATAAAATTAAATTTATCATATAACTCTTTTCTAGGAGTTTATAGAATTAGTTGAAATCAATTCTGATAATTCTGCTAGATTTTATAAAAATACAATATTTCATCATTGAATACAAAAAAATATCATCATGATATTCTCTGAATACCATGTTCGTTATATCCATTCAATCAAAAGGTGAATCAGTCAATCCAAATGGAATTTCTATTAATTTGAAATGTCTATACCTCATTTTTAAATAATATTCGTTGTTTCTTCCTATGTTACCTGAAATTGATGATACCCATAATGATGTTAAATCGTTTAATATTATTAGTCTTCAGGAAGAAAATCGAATATATAATGAATATAGGGAAGTAGATACTTTTTTATAACCACCATCGTATTTATTTCCCTATAATAAATTCATAAACACATGGATTAATTATTATTCATAACAAATATAGATTGGGATACCTATTGTGAAGATCTAGGGAAAAAATCCATAATAGAACTCTTACTATAGTTTTCTGTAAACATATCTTATTCAAAAATCACTATTATATCAGTATTACATGAAATTTTTCTTCTTATAGGATTATATCAATGAGAAAAAATATTCACACTCTATGATAATTTCATTTAATTCCTTACAAATCACATCAATGCATTCTTATATAATAATATAATCCACTATTTGATGGTTACATTTTTTCATCACTAGATTTTGTCTTCTCTTCTCAATAATGAATTACATTTTATATAGAAATTGGGCATGGATCTAGACATGTCTCAGATGATGATGACACATCTTTAATGATAATAATTTATATATATTTATCAAAAATATTTATTTTTAACTTTAAATATATTTTTTCGGAATGTGAATGTAATTATCTATTTGGGTTATATAAAATTCAATCATATTTATGATAAAAAGAACATTAAAGTCATATTTATAACTCTTATTTGGGAAATACTTCCTAGTCCATACTATAGTGAGACATCATGTAGGCGTTTTATTTGAAAACACTCTTATTAATGTTCTTGAGAAATTTCTAATTATCTTAAAAAACATTGATGGTATAAATGATTGTGAGGAACCATAATCAAATAACTAATTCACTAAATTCAAATACTTAAATAATGTAACATGTACATCATATTTGGGAACCATGACATTGGATGTAAATATTATAGATGCATATCCTTTTTCCCATTCCCTGTTCTATGGTAGACAACCTTGATTCATGGGGAACTCAATTGAATATTTCCCCATTTCCCAATATTTAAAAAACTCAGTAATAGAGTTTTATTTTTTAAAATTGTGTTAATTGGAATAATTACTATATGTACCCACATATAAAAACACTTTAACTCTTAAATAATTTGAAAGATTATTAATTCCATTATTCTCACTAGATGAAAAAAGTGTAATTATTTTCTTCTCTATCGAGACATTCAATTTTTAATGGTTCTCAATTGAGGAAAAATTTCCATAGATTGCTTTAACATGTATGATCTAGATAATTCATTCTCTATTATGATGGAAAACAAAATTATTTCATCATACAGAAAAAATTATTTGGAGATCACTTAAATTCAAATAATATTCATAATCCCTTGATGAAATGATAAATCATACATTTCTTTAGGCATGTGTAATCCATATCATACTTGGAGAACCATGTTTTAGTGGAACCATACTCAAAAAAATTCTTCATCCTATTTTCATTTTTCTAGGGAATATTGTATTAATTTTATTATAATTCTCATGGGGGAAATATTTACTTGAAAATTTATTCATAATATTTTACCATTTCATGAGTTATATATTTTATTTCTCTGTATTATTTTTCAAAATAAAGTTACCATTGATCCACATCAACATTGAGATAATAATTAGAAATTTTAAATAATTCATTTTCATCTCATACCATGGAAAAAAATATATTCTCAAAAGTCATAATAGATATCTCATATTGCATTGGATTAATAGAAACATCAATTTTTTTGAATTCTGTTCAATGAAGGAATCAAACCTAGAAAAATAATTCAATATAAATAGTTCTTAATATAGGGAAGGTTAATTTTCAAAACACCATTATGATTCCCTACTATATCCCTGATCTGATGAGTTGCAATAGCAGCTGTATTGGATTTCATAGTAGGTAAATGTCTAAAATATTCATGAGAATTTATACCATTTTTTTCCATCCATGATATATTTCAAAACAATATAATATACTACATTATGTCATAAATTTATGAATATTGGATTATAAATATGGTTTTATAAATAAGATAAATTAAAAATATTATGAATTCATAAACACAAATCATAACCATGGTTTTGTTGGAGATAACATAGTTTTCAAATTCCATAAATGATTTTGAAATAAATATTTGAAATATCATATGTAAATCCCATAAGAGTGTCAAACCAGTTGTGTAGTAATGATTATTATTAGTAACTCATTATTTGTTTGGGTGTAGCGCCATAAAAATATTAGAGGGGTATTACCTGAATCTTAAATCATTTATTTGACCACATTCACTAATAGTACCAAAATATTTATACATCACAGGAAAAAACCATATAATCTCTTTCGTACCAAAACATTTTGATATTATTATATATATATCAAAAAAGTTTTTCATAGTGTTATGTTATCAAATCTATTTTTTCCTTAATTTAGAATCCATATTTTCTACTAAAAATTAATTTATATGAACTATTAGGACTTCGATCATAGTATCATGGAACCCATATCTTCTATATTAAATTTGCGTAGATATAAGTGGTTAAATCCAAATGGAATGATATGTTTTAAAAATTTTGAGAACTAGACACATATATGATAGACATGTTACACTATGAAATTAAGAATAAATCATAGTACTGGAATACATTTTTCATCTTTGATGTCATTCAGAGAATTCATGTTATAATCCTGAGGAAATAATACTAAATAAGGGTGACCTCATATTCATAGTATATGGTACATTGTTTTTATCATATCTGGATGAAATAAATTATAATAAACATATAAAGAAAAATAACTAAACAAAAAATACATTTAATCCTTAAATATACTATCATAATTGTATAAAGAAAAATCAATATTGGAATGTAAATAATATAAAACCAAAGGGATTTAATCCATAATGTTAGAACGATATGAAAATAAAAACAATATCATTGATAAAATATTATAGATAATGATAATTTATTTATAAATGATGGTAAATATTTTTTTTGATTTTATGGTCTCATGAATCATGACACCAAAATATTCAAGAACACCCACAAGAATCTGTAAAAAGTAAAGGAAAACACAATTTGATTTGGCCAATTTATTTCTATCCAGATACATGTCAATCCTTTGAGAATATTTTTATAAGTAATCCCTAAACATACATTAATGTTATAATATATCTGAATAAATTTATTAATCATAGAAATTTATTTATTAATATACCATATCATAAAAAATTCCAATGGGGGAAACGATTTTAATTTTTTGGTATTTCCCGTTATGAATCAAATTACATAAAAATTAAACATAATATATAATGATGGAATAGAATTTTATACATAATCATATATATCATAAAAGAAAATTTTTATTTAATAAAAATTAAATGTTCATCGATAACATTTCAAAACAAGTTATTGTTTTAGGGGAAAGTACCCAATCACTTAAGAACATGAGATTGCATAATAATATTTTAATCTTATTAAAAAATGATCTTTTTTACTAAAAAATCATAAAATTAAATAAACACACTAATCATACTTAATAAAATGTTATTCTGGTTTATTGAATAAATATGGTAGTATATACATCACATATAAGTTATTAAGTACATTTTAACCAATATGTCCGAATGAAATGGAAAATGAGAAAAAAGTTGTTACTTCATGATTTACATTAGATATAATATCTTTAACCTCCTATATAATGTTTTAAAGAATGTTATTGAATTATAATATAACCATATTCATATTTATTATTTAATATATAATCATATTATGACTTCTTAATTCCTATTTGTTAAAAATATTTCATTGTTTTTATTCTTCCAGATATTAATTACCTGGTTTTCACATACATTTTTTACCTTGAATGAGTTATTTCTATACATAGAACCTAAAATATCATATAAGATAGATAATAATTATTTAGATATCTTATATTATAAAATTATATTTTATTAAAACTATTTCTAAAGGTTAGGCATGATAAATAAAATGTATCAATTCATGGGGACTGTAGGTCAGACGTATACAAATGCAATGATATAAGTTCCATACAGGTGAAATGGGTTAGAATTTTAAGAAATATTGACATGAAATGTTTATATAATTATATATATATATATATATATCAAATATTTATGAAACTTATCCATTTTATATTCAATGTAATTTGTAATTAAAAATTGAATCACATCACCTTAAAATAAAATAATTAACCACAATAACAAGCTTTGTTATCAAATATTAAATGGAATATAATTTAATATGGTATATGTTATATTATAATTAAAAATTTCTAAATATATAATAACTTATATATATATATATATACGTTAAATTCATCATTATTCATGACAATAAAAAGTGTTGTTGTAAAAAGAGTTACACTGGTTTACAATATAGTTGTTTGTTATACACATGATTGATTTTTTACCATATTATAGAATAAAATTTGTATATTTTTTTAATAAATTTTCTTTAATAAAAATTATTAAATGATTGTTACTTTTTTATTGAACTATAATGATTGAATTATACTTGAATCCTGATTAAGAATACATAAAATAAAATGGGCGCTTTATAAATGTTACCTCATTTTCGGACAACCAAGTAAGGATTGACCCCAAATCCTTAATATAGTTGATTAATAATAAAATATGGATCTAGTTTGTGGGTAGGGTGTTTGGGATGTGATTTGGGTGGGTTCATTCTGGAATGAATATTTTTGGATGTGTGAAGATGGGAGGACAATATGTGGACATTTATAAGTGTGAGAGAATATACAAATAGATGATTTGAAATGGATGAATTATGATAATGTTATAATCTTGATAGAAGAATAATTTTTTTTCATTATGGACCATTATGGGTTATAAAGTAAATTATATCCGTATAATGGGTCCTGCAAATGTTAGTTGGCCATTTTAAATAATTAACTTTATTTTTTTAACCTTGGTAAATTTTTCATTACCTTAACAGTCTTAAATATTTTTGTATTTTATCTATTCATTATGATAAAATCTATTTTTTAACATATTATTAAATATTAAATATTATTAATCTAAATGGTGATCCATTTTTCAAAATTGAATTCATATATGTGATTGAATGTTGTTTAAAATTATACCTAAAAAATGAAATCAAAGAGTTGATATTCAATGACAAAATTCAAAAAATATATATAATGTTTTAATATTAATGTATCATATGAAATTGAATAAATATGAATATATTATACATATTTTAATATAATTGGGCTAATTATACATTAATTAAAAATAAAAAATATAATTTATCTTTGTAAAGAATTTAAACAAGAATGTTGTTTTCTAAACCTTCCTAGGTGTTTATAGAATAATTCATTTTCATATCAATTTATATTTATGAATAAGATATTAATTTTATGATAAAAGGGACCCTATTATTGATAGCATACTAGAAACACAATAATGTGTTTCTCTAAAATATTACATTGCACAGAAGACAGAGTTATACTGAAAACTAATAAAGTATTATTACTATTATTTTAAATGGTAGTTAACGCTGATCCTTTGTATTAGAAATAATTAATAGAAATGACTAAAATATTATTATATATTATTATTAAATTATTTTGTATTTTAATAATAAATTTTATTTTTTTAAAAGGAAAATGAATCCAATTTTAAGAATATAATAGTCGAATTTTTTTAAACAGTTCGTCTTACTAAATTTTTATATTAATCCATTTATTTAATGTAGTTTTCCTCATTTTTATAAGTTCTATTTAAAAAAACTACTCCATTTAAATCAGAACATCAATATTTACATTTCTTAAAATTTTTGTATTTTTTTGATAAAATTCATATTTTAATGAATAGTGACAAATATTGCATTTAAACATAAAACTAAATTTTCATATAATTTAATGGTATAGTTAGATTGTCCTTTTAAATTTATTTAAAGTTTAATTGGATTATTAACAATTTAATCCAATGTTTTACATTGGAACTTATTTCACTTTGAAAATTTATATAAACACTTGTCAATCATTTGATAGTTATTACTTTTAAAAAAACATTTTCCCTTATTTGTATAAGGGGAATTGATTTTATATTAATTTCTACCAATTCAAGGATATTTATTTCGGAAAATGGATTCCATATTTTCAATAAGAAGTCCCAAATTTGTAAATATATAAATTTTATTTTTGATAATAGTGAATTTTAACATCTAGAATTTTATTTATATACCATGTTTAACAAAAAAATCAGTTAAATATCGCTAAAAATCATATTATAGTAATATAAAACTACCCTAACATGTATCATTATTCTATTTTATGAGATATATCTTACTATTACCTTCCTTGGGTTTATTTTAGGACCCTATAGGCTCACTTGGGTGTGACAATGATACGTTATCATAATTATTTTAATGTAAATATAAATATAACATAAACATGAATCTTTTCAATAAAAATGGTTTATGGTGGGGTTATATAACTGATATATTTGCATATAAATTTTCATTATAAATAAAAAAATATTTCCCTTATTGTGAAATTTTATTTATAATTTTTACACACCAAATAAAAAAATTTATTTATGACACAACGATGATGCATCAATTATCTTATTAACAAATGATTCAAATAAGTGATATGGTAGTTGTTAAAAAAATAAATTCGAAAATTTTGATTCTATCAAAGAATTTTATGGATTTCTATGACATGTATTATTATTTTTAATTATATTTTCTGGAATAAATCATGTTTTTAAGAATTTAACAAAAATAAATTACTAAATAGTATCAGAACTCACATAAATGATTTCTAAAAATAAATAATATTTTATTACATGATAAAATAAATATTAAAATAAAATATCCATCCAAATTATTGAGATAATATTATAAAATTCATTAATTATCCACTTTAGGTTCACTTAGTTATTTATAGTAACCATATTAACCATATATTCTAACAATACAAGAAGACATGGTAAGCGTTAATTTATTTAACTAAGGGTTATTGCCAACAAATATGGTTCAATTTTTTAACATAACATGTTCAAAACATATTTTTTTAGATTATATAGACACATAATGGTATTATCCATTAAATATTACAATCTTGATGTTTTATAATTCTAAAATCAATTTATCATTATATAATATTTCAAGACGTTCTTAATGTTACCCTACATCATCTTATAAAATGTAGCCACCCCTACCCACTTACTCACTCCTATGAAGATCATTTTTTCATCCAAATTCTACAAGAATTCACACCTAACATCCCTACCTTCCATTTAAAATCCTTACCATTAAAGTAAGTCAAATCAACTATACCTTTTTTCTCAAATCAGTAGGAGTTACCTGATTTATAGTTAATATATTCTTTCAAGCTCATTTCAAATATTTTCTTTCTCTAACCCCCATAAATATATTTATTTAATTATTTCATTAAAAAATATCCTAAATATAGTATTATTTTTTTATTAAATTTTGTTTTACTGAAACATACACACAACTATATCTAATAGATATATAACATATTGTTTCTGTGTGTGGAAAATTACTACCCCAAAAAATATGACTGTTAAATTTTATTTTACCACTTCTTATGGTGGAAATTATTATGGAACTATATTTATAATATATATATATATATATTAAATTTATGTCGCCTCTATGATTTTTTAATTTTTATTTATAACATATCGTTATGCATTCCACATTGTGTAAATATAATAATCACCTTTTAGTAAGTTTGGACTACCGCCCAATCATAGTGATATGACTCTTTAATACCATTAATGGAATGTATTAAGGATGGAATTAATTAAATTATGTATGCTATATAACATATGTATTATAATAGAATTATAATATATCTATGAAACATTTAGTATGCATTTCATTAATATGAAAAAAACGAATATAATATTCATGCATAAGTACGACCTACTGTATCCATGAATGGTGAATTTCATTTGTAATCTTCAAATATTATTGGTATTATAATTACAAATATACTGGATATTTATGATATTAAAATCATGAATCTTATTCTGTAGATAATGGAATTATGACTACATTCACAATTTACATCAAAATAAGTTAATTATTTACTAATTTATCGAATATAGACAAATATTCTGATATGAACTAAAATAATTATGTAATTTTTATAACATAGTATTTATATATATATAAGTATTAATAAATTGAAAAATTATCTCTAGAAATGATAAATTAACTTATGTTTATTATTTATAAATATAACTATTTTACGTGAGGAATCAGACTCATGGTAAGGGAATTCATCTCAATAACTTTTCATTGAGGCATATTTGGATAATATAAAACAATTTATTTTATAAATTGTATAATAAACCTTTTAATTTTAATTTCATTCAATGGGAATATTTTTTTTAAGGAACCATTGTACTAAATGACCAAAATTAATGTTTTTATGGTATGCAATAACAACGACTCCTCTGCCACCCTAACCATTATTTGATATCTTCATTACACTAAAATACATAATATTAATAAATGGAAAATAATCCACTTATTATATTTTTGGTTATTTTGGTATTGAAAACAGTTTTCAGTTTTGATTTCCTATTTCAATATCTTGCAATGATTTATTGTGATAACAAATAAAATATTATGAGTGAAATTTTGATAATTGAAATCATTTATGTGTTATTATTGTATAATGGTACATAGAAATTTTATTAGTGGTTTCATGATGAATCAAACATGAGTACTTATGTGATAATCCTATGATGGGTGGTTACATGATAAACCAAATATGGGTGGTTCTGTAATAAAAAAAATGTATGGTTGGTTATGTTATATCATCCAATTCATTTGTTATGGAAGTAGGCCATATGGATATTAAATTTAGTGGTATGTGTGTAAGTCGATCGTAAGTTCAATGCAAATAAGTATGTTTTCTTCCCAGGTTACCTTTATATGATATAACATACATTATTTGGGATTATGTTAATCATTTGGTTATAAAAATGTTAATAAATGAACTTATATTCAGTGAAGAGTGATTACATCTTTATAAAGGAGAAATGTATTACATGATGACACATTAATCATGGTTTTTTCATGTTTCCCCAAGTAACAGTTTTGTTCTTGGAAAATCCCTTACTAATGTTTTTATGCCCATCCCAATTTTTGAAATATTTTTTAGATGACTTAAAGAGGAATATATTCAATTATGGGATCAAGGGAATGTTATTCTACTAAAACATGATATTATATCATGGTTATTTTTAAATATATCGTGTTTATAAAAAAATTCATAGAGTGTATAATTTTATACAC
The DNA here is from genome assembly GCA_963277665.1 of Viscum album. Taxonomy (NCBI): domain Eukaryota; kingdom Viridiplantae; phylum Streptophyta; class Magnoliopsida; order Santalales; family Viscaceae; genus Viscum; species Viscum album. The sequence continues at coordinate 741,598,445 of OY728163.1, forward strand.
ATAGTATTTAAGTTGTTATGTATGATTTAGGACCAAATTATCTGAATTTCTAAACATAAAAATTTCCTTGAATTTAATTAAAGTCAAATTATTAACTTATCTCGATATAAAGTAATGATTATATGTGGGGCCATATAGTATCTATTCGAGGTTAGTTTAGATATATTTATGATTTAGAATATTGTCAATATAATACCAATAAAATATTTTAACATTTTGGAAAAATTTAAATGAAATAGAATTTAATGATTACAATGTTGTTTTATCTATGATCTGTATCTTCCGAATGGTTTTCTACAGATGAAACATGGAAGTTGTGCTGGAAAGGTATACATAGGGTAATAACCTTCCAAATCATCATCATGAGATAGTCAAAATCAGAACTAAATAGTTTTTTTAGTGATGGATCATTCGACATAGGCGATAAATGTTGTTGGTATCCATTCACGAGATCAACCAGACCAATCACAGAGGAATATATCGATCATGGTTTATTTCAAAAGGTAAAATCCCCCATTATTTAGATTCTAATTTAACCATATGAAACGTGAAGGGTGGATTAAGGCATAAGAAAATATTATTTGTGTAATGAGGTGTTCAGAAAATATTATGGATAGTTTTTTTGTATATCGTTTTGAAAGAGAAGACGATCAATGGGGGACAATGATTTAAAATATCAATGGAATTGAAGAAATTAAATCCCTAGAATGGGATGAATTTAAAATATACTATTTGGGAAGTATTTTAATACATATTTTTTACTTAGGATGGAAAATAAATTTTCTAATTGAATAAAAATGAGGAAAATTATTTGGTTGTATATGATGAATATTTAACACATTTTTCATGGTATGTCCAAATTTTTTTCGAGATATTCATATAAAGATAAGTTGGATATACTAAGGATTGATGCTGAAATATCAATGTGCATTTACTACTAGTGAGATCAAAATATACGTGATTCTTGTATCATGTACTGAGAAGGTAGAAATTGAATTTTTTATGAGCATGGGTTTCATGAGATTAAGAAAGGTAGAGATAATGTTGGAAGACTATCAAAATTAATCAATCAAATAATCCTTGAGAGAAGAAAACAAAATTTCAAACTTGTGGGATGTATGGTAAAATTATTCCTAGATAATAACACTCAATGTACTGGAAGTTCTTATGATGTTTTAAGACATTTCATATTACCCATAAAGTTAAAAAATATGACCTTTGAGGAAATGGAAAACATGTTTTAATGTGTTTCAGTTTCAAAAAGATTGGAAATTATGTCGATGTGTGTCCAAAGATAATTACCCATGGTAGAATCATGAATGATGAAAATCATAAGGGAATGTAAAAATAATTTTCTACTATTGTGGTTGATGTGGGAACATAAAATGACGTTGTGATAGGTATGTTACAGGATTCATAAAAATATTACAATACTCTATTTGATTCGGGATATTCACATTCATTCTTTTCTGAGAGAATTGAAAGTAAATTTGAAGTATAACCTTAGTAATGTGATATATAAATTTTGTAAAAGACTCTATATTTAGGTATTAATGTAACCAATATCTATAGGAATCATACTTTTATCATTTGAGGGATAGTATTTCATGAAAATATTGTTTAACATACCATTGTGGAAATTGATATCATTTTTTGTATGGATTGGATTTCAGTTTATCATTCTAAAATAGATTGTAAATCCCAAAAATATTTATTCAATGATTTAATAACATTAATTTCATACCAATTAGTTTAAATATTTCATAATGATGGACATGAATGTTTTCTAGATCGTATTGTTGCTAAGAATTAAAGAGTTTTGATTTGTGACATTCATGTCGTGAAAGAATGTACATAATTTTTTCCAGATGAATGTTATGATATTATTCTTAATAAAGTGGATTAATTTACTCTTGATTTACTACCATATTCTAATGTTATTTATAAACACCACATATCAAATTGATTAAGTGGAACTAATAGAAATGAAAAAAGTGTTTCAATACACATATGATAAAGATTTTGTTTTGAGGTTTTTAATGTGATTATGTGTGTCTTGGAATTTACAGGTGAAGAAAGAGTTTCTATCTGAAGATTATAATTTTTTATTTTCAGTTAATCTTGTATATACTGTGATGTACAGAGATATAAAGTTTTATTAATGGTTTGATGTAATGAAATGGGATATTGATGAATTTACCACAATATTTTTGACGAGTTAATAGGTGAAAGATGAATGATGTTTTTCGAAGGGGACTCTTCCATTTATTGTGCCCGAGTGGAAATGTGAGGATATATCCATGGACTTATATGTGGTATTACTGATGAAATCTTGAGGTAATAATAAAATCTATGTTCCTATTGAATCATTGACTAAATCTTCTCATTTTATTCATATTTGGTGTACACTTTCTCTCTAAATCAACTTTATCGATTTTTTATTTACGAGATAGTCTAGATACAAGGATTTCTGATCTCTATAATATCTCAACGTGATATTTGGATCACATTAATCTTTGGGAAAGGCCTTCAGAATTCATTGGGTACTGAATTCAATTAATGTACTTGTTTTTATCCTCAATCAGATGGGGAGTCAAAATGATAAATATAGACATTAGATGATATCATACATATTTATTCAATAAATTACCAAGGATGTTGGGATCACCATCTTTATTTGGTTGAGTCTTCTTTTACTAAAAATGTTCATTATAGTATACAAATGGCACTATTTAAATCATTATATGTACGGTGGTGTCAATGTCCATTATTTTGGGATTAATTATGTGACAGGATGTTAATGGGTTGAGAATTGAAAGAAGAGATGGTAGAAAATGTTCAGTTGATTAAGAAGAACATGAGGATAGCTCAGAGAAGGAATTATATTTACATGGATAACCAGGTGGTGAATCTTACATTCACTGTGGGTGATAATTTCATTCTAAAAAGATTGAACTTGGGAAAGTGTTATATGTTTTGGTAAGAAATGAAGCTGAGTCCATTGTACATTGAACCCTATTTTAATCCTGTAGAAATTTTAATCATTTTCATACTGGTCAAGAATTATCTTTATTTTTATCCCATGTACACATTTTTTGCATTTTTAAATTTTGATAATGTATATATGAGAACCATCTAATGTTTTGAGTCCACTAGTAGTTTGGTTGAATGTGATTCTTTCTTACAAGGAACAATTAGTACAAACTGTTGATTATAGAGAGATAGTGTTGTAGAATAAGGTGAATCATTAGTTATTGTTTTTGTGGAAAAATCATATGTTTGAAGATTGAACATTGGAATCCAAAAATCTATTAGGGATAAATACCCCAACTTATTTTTTAGGTGAATAGAAATGTGGGGAAGCTATTTTCCAAAGTGGGAATAAAGTAACAACCCAGATATGCATAAAATAATACATATTAACAACTATTAATACTTCTGAATAAGATATTATTTTTTTTGTTAAAGGGGATGCTATCTTAAATAGTGTACCTAATATACAACAATGTGTTTATCCGAAATATTATGTTTCACATAAGACTCAGCTTCGCCTAAAAATAATACATTTCTAATATTTTTATTTTAAATGGTTATCAAAAAGTAGTAATTGTATTATAGTGATTTAATAATACTAACTAAAATATTATTATACATTTTTTTAAATGTTTTTACATTTTTCAAACTAATTTTAGATGCATAAAATGGGAATGAATCCAATTTTATTCATAAAATACTCTAATATTTTTAAAAATGATGATTTAATGCCTATTGAGGGTGAATCATATTTAAAATATAGTTTATTTCACATTTATATTTTTTTGAGAAAATGAACATGTTAATTGAATGTATAACATCAAAATTTAATTATGTAGAAATTTTGTTATTTTCATGAGAAAATTAATATTTTAATTAATAGTGACAAATACTGCATTATAACTCCAACTAACTATTAATCTGGTTTATTTATATTGGTATATTGTCTTTTTAATTATTATTAATGAGTAATTGGATTTTTTATCATTTAATCAAATATTCCATATTGGATGTACTTTCACAGTGAAATTTGATATAAACACATGTCAATCATTAGATAGTTTCTACAACTTAAATATTCATTTTTCACATTATTTCAATGTGAATTAATTTTAAATTAATTTCTTCCAATTATGTGTCTTAAATTTTCTAAAATGAAATTAATATTTGTAATCACAACGAACAAATTGTCTAAATAGATACCTTTTATTTTTTGATATTATAAAAAGTAACATTAGTAATTATTTTTTCTCAACATGGTTAAAAGGTAAATACTGTACTAAGTGTAATAAATTATATTATAATTATATATAGCCACCCTAACATGTTTCATAATCCTAATGGATGATATTTTTCCATCCACAATCATCCTTATGTCTATTTTAGGACACCATGGAGCCACATATGTGTGATAATGACATTTATAATAATTAATTTAAAGTAACAGGAAATATAACATAAACAAATATCTATGTACTTAAATTATATTAATGTGGGTTATAAAACTAAATTAGTTCACAAAGAAAATTTATTATAAATATAGAAATATTTCCAAAACCATTTTATTTTTTAAAAAAATTTATACCTTATATAATTAAATCTATTAATGAAACAAGGATGATGAAATGATTGCCTTATTAATGAATGATTCATATTAAAAATAATTAAATATTAAAATAAATTCAATTTGAACATTTTATGCCAATCAAGAAGTTTTATTATGACACATTAACTTTTTATTATTGTAATTATTTTCGGAATTAATATGGTTTTAATTACTTTAACAAAACAAAATTTCCAAATGTTGTCAAAATTTACATAAATAATTTTTTAAAACAAACTCTATTTTATTGAATGATATAATAGTTATAAAATTTGTTAAACTTCCCAAATGATATAGATAATGTAATTAATTTCATTAATTACCCACATGAGGTTCTCTTTGAATTTTATAGAAAACATGTTAACCATATAGTTTAAAAATACAATAAGTCATGGTAAGAGTTAATTTATTTATCTAAGGGATAAAGAAAAAATATAAGGATAAATATGGGAACTAAAATTTCCTATAATCTATTGGATGTGATTATTTATACCCATCCTCATATAATCCTATAAATATAACTCTTTTTAACAACTAGAATGAATAATATATTTAGAATAAAATAATATTTCAGGACATTCCAAATATTCCCATTCACCACTTATAAAAGCCACCAGCTCTTCCCACATAACAAAAAATGTCAAGCCTTTTTTATTAAACAAATTTCTGAAAAAATAATCTCCCAACATCCTTAAATTCTTCCTTGAAACCTTACCTTTGTTATAAGTCCCCTCAAGGAACGATTTTGTCTCGAATCAAAATGAATTACCCAATTTATAGGTATTGTATTCTCTTAAGATACTTTCATTTATATTCTTTCTCCAACCGTCAAAAATCTATTTATTCCACTATTTTATTAATAAACTAGTATTGAAAATATTCTATGAATTTTAATTATAATGGTTCAACCTACACATAATCAGACCTCCATATGATGGATATAGAACGTATTGTTTCTGTGTACAGTGAATTACTACACCATGAAAAGAGAATTTTTCAATTTTATCTTAACACCTATCATGATTTCCATTATTATATAACTATATTTATATATGATATATAATAATATTATATTTTCTATATTATTCATCTATTTTATTTTTGAACATACCATTATGCTTCCCATGTTTTGCAAATACAAAAATTTGGTTCGAGGAAAGGTGGACGACTACCCCCTCAAAAAGATATGACATGTTCATGCCATAGATGGAAAATATGAAGTATGGTTATAATTAACTTATGTAACATATGTAACATATATATTATACTATAATTATAACATACCTATGTATAATTTAGTTTTTATCCCTTAAATATGAAAAAAAAATCATTGTAGCGTTCATGCGTACAAATTGCCTACTATATCCATGAGTAGTGAATTTAAATTTTTTAATCAAAATGTAATGGATATTATAAATACATATATACCTTATATATATGATATTTAATTATAAAATAATATTATTCAGATGATGGACTTCTTAATATATAGAAAATTTACATCAAAACAAGTACAGTTTTTACTAAAGTACCGAATATCGACAAAACATCTAATATGAACATAATTATTTATGAAATTTTTAAAACATGGTAATAAGTTATATAAAAGGAATAATGAACTTGATAAAAGATAGAAATAAGGTATAAATTATTCTAATTTTATTATTCAGAATCATAATTATAGTAAATGGCCAGTCAGACTCATTATAATGGACTTCGTCTCAATCTCCATTCCTTATAGCATATTTTGATAATATACCACACTTTAATTTATACGGTGTGTTGTTAGACCATTTAAATTACATTTCATTAAATGGAAATATTGGTTTCTACAATGAATTGAACCAAACAAACAAAAGGAAATTTCTTAAAGAATGAGTTAACAACGACTCCTCCGATGCCATACCGATTATATGATATTTTCCTACCTCTAGAAGACATATTTTTTTTAATCAATAAGAAATACATTACTCCATTTTGGATTTTTTTTTTATTTAAAATGTTTTTAAAGTGTAATAACTATTTCAATATCATTAAATGACATATTTTTGTTTTATATGAAATATTATTAGTGAATTCTTCATAATTGTAATCTATTATGTGCTATGATTATATAATTGTACATGGAAATTTGACCGGTGGTAACCTGATAAACAAAAGAATAGTGTTTATGTGATAAACCCAAGATGGGTGGTTACATTATATAATAAATACACGAGGATCCATGATAAACCATGGATGAGTGGTCACATTATATCCTCCAATGTATTGGGTATTGAATATGGGCATTTGGAAATTCAATTTAGTGATATGTGTGGAAGTCGGCTGTATAATAATTTCATTTATGTATGCTTTCTTCCGCAGAAACCATTATATGATATAAATTTATATCTATTGGTTTATTGTAATTTATTGGTTACTAAAGGGTAATAAATGATATTATATTTAGTGATGAGTAATTACTACATCATAAAGGCGAAACATATTAGATTATACTGTCATAGTCATAGTTTTCTTGTTTTACAATGACTAAAAGTTTCCTTCTTTGTGTATCCCTTACTAATAATTTTATGATCATCCAAGGGATTGAAATTTTTTTCACATGGGTTATATAGGAATAGAGTCAAGGATGGTATTAGGGTAAAGTGATTCTCTATAAACATGAAAAATATTAGGTTTCATTTTAAAAAGTTTTTTTTAGAAAAAAAGGATAGTGAGTATAAGTTTCATCGTGTATTATTTGTGTTGTTATGTATATGTTTTGGCCTAATTCTATAAATCTCTATAACTAAAATAATCCTAGGATTGAATTAATTTCAAAATATTGAATTATCCCAAGATTAAGTACTGTTTAAGGTTGGGGAATTATATTTTTAATAGGATGTCATTACCTTTTAACTATTTTTCAAAAAATGTATATTTTCCAAAACAGTCAAAAATGTTAATTTTAGTGACTTTTTATCTAATTATTTAAATATCATATTTCATTTTATCAAATAATGTTTCAAAAGTTTCTAAAATTTATTTTTATCATAATTTCTCAAATTGTGTTTAAACTATATTCAACGAAACAAATTTCAATTTGCATTAATCATTTATTACACTTCTAAATAATTTTTATGTTAATTATAATCAATATATAACCAAATAATTATTAAAAAATATTTATTTTTCATAGTATGTTTTTTAATAGTAATACCCACAAATTTACTTGCTAGATTGTACTGGTCAAGTTTAAATAATATTTTAATAGTGAATCGTGTTTTATTTAATCTTTTTTGTTGTACGAGTAACAATTTACTGAAAATATTGAATTTATTATTTATGATTGAAATTGTAAATTATTTGGGTTGTACATTAGAATTTTTTGATACTCTTTCTTAAAAAATCCTAAAATCTTATTTTTTATTTTATAATATAATAAAACCGTAATAAATTATAATATGTGTATGAAAAAATAAATGAAAATTTATCTTTGACAATGATATTTTCATTTCAATATTTGACACTTTTGGTTCAACTGTGATAAAAAATTCAAAGACATAACTAATTCATTTTAACCGTGGTTTTCCATTTGTAATTTTTTATTATGTTATGTTAATATACCATAATGATTATCCGATATTCATTATAATGGTTCCTAAGGTTCATGTGAATAACCAAAACATATCTCTAGGGATAGTGAGATGAAAAAGTTCATTAATACTATTGTCTTTGAAAAATGTGAATTTTTTAAACACCCAACTATAATTTTCATGCTCGTCACACCTATGATGATATGAGATTTAGAATATAACCCTCTATTTGTATGCTTATATGGATGTTGTCTATTGGAATTCACATACTCTTTATATTACCAAACCTTTAGGAATATTTCTTATATTAATTCCTGTCACAATGGGTTTCATTAATGTTTTAGGTTACCAATCACAAATAATAATCAAGATCATTCTTACCATATAAAAAAATATCAAAACCCATGATCTAGGATTTCAACATACCCTTTAATAAAATACCATATAAAATCACGTAACAATTAATATATACCATAAAATTGTGTAATCATAATGGATATTATAATTTTCTAAAAAATAATATGAATTTCCTTCATTTTATACATAAAGAAACACCAAGGGCTATGTTTACCTTGATGATATACTATTTGTAACCTCTAATGTTATCTAAACACTACTTCAACACAAACTATTACACCTTGTATCCACACTCAAAAAATCTAGAGACAATAAACATATTATTTTATATATCAAATTTTATATCAATTAATGTTACCAAAGCTCAAATATAAATAAAATTTTCACTCACATGTGTTGAAAACAATACATACCCAAGAAAATTTACGTATATTGTTGGATAGATTTAGGGGGAAATATGTAACTAAAATATCCCATATTATTCACATCCAAAGATATTTTATTAATATATATTAATAATAAAATGTATTAAAATATATATTTTTATATTTTTTATAAAAAACTCACATGATTCCTTTCTAGGAATTTTATTTTCGATACATTTCATTATTACACTTGGGAAATGAAAAAATAAGTATGGTGATTTAAAATGCTCATTATGGTGTATGGTATATTATAAGTTATATAGTAGTAAAAATGTGACGAATAATATAGTAATAATTAATAAATTCTTAATTTTATATAAAATTTAGTATGGAAATAAAAAAATTAAATAGATATTATTATAAAGAAAATAACCACATGTATTAAAATTAGATATTTCATTTTGAAGTAACTCATAAAGGGATACTTTTATTTCAATTCAATAAAACATGAAATCTTAATCTTATAGATAATTATCTTAACCTCAATTCTACGCACAAGCTTATACTGATGTTAGGCATGATGATCTTATCATCAATGCCCCATTTTAATAAAATATGTTTTTTAGAAAAACAGAAAATAAAAATTCAGAATTGCCTCTTGTGACATTTTGATGCATCTATAGAATATGTAACAGTAGTCTACACCCATCACATAATTATTTCTATGTAAATCAACATATAAAGTAAATTAATCTATATAAAATACATAATATTATTTCCATAGTAATTTGTTAAAAATCGTGTTGGAATAGTTAATTAATATGTTGAAAATACTTTCCCAATAAAATAAATAGAATATTTTTATGAAAACAAGTATAGGTAAGGAAAATTAGACCGTATTATTGTTTTATATTAAATGTGTACCTTATGAAATTATAAGGATGGGAAAATTGATTAAAAAATTTACTATGATTAAAACCACAAATAATTTTACATTAGAAGTGAAAAAGAATTAGGTTTCTTAAAACCAAAAGTGTGAACTAAAAAAATCAAAATAACATATTAGAATCTAGAGGTTAATTCCTTGAATATTACTCTGAATTAAATCATAATTTAATATTCTTAGAGGAAAAATTTATCAAAAAAAATATTATAATAAATTGAATACGTTATTAATAACCGTAAGAAAAATATTTTTTATGGAAACATGAATGTATTTTCTAGACAACAATGTTAATGAATATCCAATAATTTAGCCTCGATTATTAAATATTTTTTTTGCATAAGATATTTAATGTGATATATAATGAGTATGACCTTGAAATAAAATACATTGATAATATTTTTAATTATATTTATTGGAACGTATATCAATTAAAAGAGTAGAATCAATTCCATCTTGTAATTGATAATAAGAAATAATAATATAAGAGGCCGAGTATATATTTATATATTATAATATCAAAAGAAATAATTTTTGGGTAAAATAACATCGATATTTATTATTAACACTCATAAAAGTGGATGATGAATATTCTTAATGTTGTATTATTTTTATGATGAATGAAATTTATAAAAATAAAAAAACTAATGTTAAAAACCAATAAAAATCTATTTATGATGAAAAAATATAAATACATATATTTTTATGCATAAATAAAATAAATTTATGTCACATGGTGAAATGTACATACATTATAATAATAATGATTTAGGAGAATGATCATCTCTCAATGGATAGAAATTGAGTATAAAAAAACTTTTTATTTGTATAATAATAGTATAAAATGTAATAAAAGGGGGATTGAAGAAATTAATGTTAAATACTGTGTAACAGTTAATATTAATACTAATATATTCCAATGGGGATGATGTTAGAACATATAATTAAATTCATGTTGTGAAAATAGAAAACTTGTCTTGTGGAATAGATTAATTGGAAATAAACCCTTACATGGATTCGTGGATAATCAAATATGTTATGACATCATATACATTGAAACATAAATGTAATTGTAACATTCCACTTATTCATATTTTATATTTAATTCCATTTTTATTGTGTCCTTATAATAATTAATTAGTGAGTTATTTTTTTATCACTGGGAGTTAGAATCAATTATTATTTCATAAAAGATTCATACTATAGTAGATGGTATTAATTTTATGAAAAAACATAATAATTAGTATTGTATTTAATCTAAAATAGTATATTTTTCATAATGATTTAAAAAGTATAAATTTCACTTCATTATAATTTATTATTATACATGAAGTTAAATTGGTAACAATCTATTTTGGTTATGTTTTAATGATTAAATGAATAAATATTAATTTATTATTCAAATATTTATGATCCCATAAAAAATAAGTGATTTTTTTAATATTAGTATTTTTTATAAAGGTAATTAATATTTTATGGCCATCAATGATATTTTTTACAGCTTCTTACATTCTGGTTACTAAACTAAATAATATAAGAATACACAATAATATACGATGAAGTATTATTATGAGTATATTATAACATAAATATTTTATTAGTTTAATGGATTAATTATTGGATTTTATCATGTATTTAAATCATAATTGAGATAGTATTTATGTAGATGATAATATAATAATCTATTATGTACTAATAAGAAATCATATTTCCATACAGTTTTATCACCATATGTGTTTATATTTTGAGTGATCATTTATTTTTTAAGATTATTAAAATATTTTCAAATTTAATTCCTAAATTTTAATCATGTAATTACTACCAAATTAGTGAATTATATTTATATTTAGAAATCGAAATAAATGGTGGTGATAATGAGTTGTACACATTTTCCCTTGTGGTGGTACTCTATGCATATGTAAGAATGAAAGTTTAGTTTAATAGTAGGAGGAGAAGGGAATAAATAATTATTATTAAAGTATTTTTCATTGACTTTGTTATATTTTAAACATAAATAGTTAGAGTGTTGATGATAGGGAAATGGATGTCAGAAAAGGTGAATTAGAGAGCTATCCAAAAAGGAAATCCCAAAAAACAAAAAAAAAAGAAACAATAAAATTCAAATGATATCAATAATGTTGAAAATTATTTTCAATAATAAAACATGTTAATATTATTATTATATAAATTAGATAAAATAAAAAATATATCTATAATGTTAGTTAGTATATAATTACCATGTAAAAAATTAAAGGGGGATTTATATTTTCTAGAAATATATTTTTATTTATAGGTAAAAGTATATTACAATAAATTATCAATAATATTATTTAAAAACAATTCCTTGTAGAGAAGATAGAGGTTTAGGTTATTTAAAATTTTCATGTTCAAATACATTAAATTATTATGCATTCTAATGTTTATTCAGTTTGAAAATGACAAAAGATAATAATAATGAAATGAAAATTTTCAATATATTTCTCCACCCATTATTTTACAACATATAATTATATTATATAATTGTACAAAAATTGAAAATCAGGATGAAATTAAATATATGAGTATATGTTTAGGTGTCTTCCCATGATTATATTATCTCAAACAATTTCATTATATGCATGATAATAGGTATTATATTCACCTGAGTTTTACTCTAGAGGTATTTAGAAAATAAATATAATTTTATTTGGAATGATTAATTCCTAATTCAATCTCATGGAGTACTATTTCAATTTTCCATGTGATCAATATAATGGAGAAGCCCAATGATTCTTTTACAATTTAATGAGAGAGTTAATACTCTGTTTTTTAATTCACCATTATTATATTTAAATAAATAATGATATATTGTAATATTATTTTCATGGAACATTAAATAAAAAATTTATCACTAATTACTAGTAAATTATCATCCACTAGTAGGTTTTCAATACAATATATTCTATATAAGAATTATTATTATTATCATGACATTAAAAAATGTTAATTGGCCACCCTTAGTGGACAATGACACTAAAAATAGTCTACTTTGTAGTACCCATAATACTATAATGATTTATTTTCCAACTATGATTGAGTAGATCTAAGCATCAATATCATCCAAATCATATTTAAAAATATAAGGTACCCCTTAATCATTTACAAAAACACCAAACAAATATAGACAGAAACTCTAGACAACATACACTAATCCCACATTTTTATGTAACTTGACCTCATTCATCACATCAGATTTCAACAATATTGAGTAAATTGGATAAGTTCGTCTACATCAATGAAATAATATAATTCTAAATTATCAAGGCCATATAAAATGATTGAATAAATCATATCAGTTGATAGAGACTAGGAAACAAAGTCCATTATCTTAGACTATTATTTCCTTAATTATCCCTCAATGAATCAGTTCAAATTTTCATCAGGATTAGATTTTAATTTTAAATTGGATATAATATTTTTTTTGTTTATATCAATATAAAGTTAGATAATTTAAATTTAATTTTAATATAATCATTTCTGATAAATTTTCTATGTTCTTCCTTTTTCTTAAACCCATTGAAGAAACCAAGACATTTTATGGATTCTAAATCAAAAAGGAAATATGATAATTTAGTTATATTACAATGATCTAATTATTTTACTATTTCTATATTGTCATGAATAAAATGTTATACATCATAAAAAAAATTACTTTTCAACAGTTCATATGAAATTAATATAATTTTAATTTGGATTGTCAGATCTCAGAATTATCTCAATATTCAACTGATGTACCATCCCTAGTCAACGCATCTCAGAGAACCACATTCAATTTCATTAATGTTCAAAATCATTATTCAATATCAATAAACACACACACACACACACACAGATATATATCATATGTTAAATTTTCGAACTAAAAAATTTCTCATGAATGTCTCCCTTGAAAATATATCTTGGGTATCGGTGATGAAATATTTTATTCATGGAAAATTTATATTTCCCAATGAATATATTCGCTTTCTATTATGGGATATAACAATTTATGATATAATTTCAAAAATCAGTATACTTATTTTTACGAAATTATTAAATTAGAATAGTCCAGGATAATATTCAAATAAATTATAAAATACTACATCATTTTTTTCTACATGGGTGACTTTCAAAAAATTCCATCTGATACATCACACACCATTAAATTTTTAACATGTTACAATACAATAAACTCTATAAAATATTCAACATAGAAATGTAGTTCAATATGTTTTTATTTATGTCTCAAAAATCATGATTATAAAAATTTAAACAAATAATATTTTCCATCATAACATAAAATTTTAATATCATAACTCCCAACACATTAATAATTTCTATAACAGATTCTAATTATTTTTCCATAGAAAGGAATGAATGGTTTCGTAATGATATTTTTAGAAAATGATATATATAAATTAAAAAATAAATCATGAAATACCCCACATATATTAAATAAATCACGAAAACATTGACTCATGATATTTTCTCCTAAATAATATTAATGTAAAAAAAAGATCATTTTCCATTTAAGCACTCATAAACACATGTTTTCTTGCAAATGAACCATAAATTATAATTTTATACAATAATACCAAAAATACGATATTGAACTATAATATCTAAATTTGGAATAATATATTATCAATATTTAAATGAATCTTTTGGAAAAAAAATTTAAATAACGCCCACATAAAATTCACCCCTTTTAAACCATTCATTTTCAATAGAAATAACATGGTTAAATTCAACGAATTAAAATTATTTTCATGATTAAAAAATAATTTATCAATGAATAAATTTCAATTGAATTTCGGACCATGGGTTCTCTTAATAAAAAATTATCATTTTCCTCCAAAAATAGAATTGATTTAGTGGATGTCTGTTTTCAGATTTTACATATTATTGTCAACCTTTAATGTTATGAAAACAATTTAATCAAAATTAAAATGTCTTCCAACAGAATATCCAGACATCAATTTTTCTCCTAGAGAATGGACTCAAAATATATCAAAAATAATAGTAATTTGGGACACCATTGGATGGTGTGGATAATGACTTTATTAGAGGAATGAACAACCCAACAAATTGAAAAATAAAATAAAAATAAAAAACAATTTAATGTATAGTTCTCTATGGGTTAAGATGTTCATTTTTCAGTTAAATTGGATGCATAAATACTGAATTGAATTCAAATAAAAATATCCTTGATGATATTTGTTTAAATGTTTTTCCATATTATAGAAAAATCATGTAATTCGTGGAATGAAATAAAATTACGTGCTCAATTGAATTCTATGGAATTAAAAATTAATATATATAAAGAGGAATATAAAGATTAAACCATCAAATTTTAGTTATCCCTTTTAATATAACCATATAAGATTTAAAATAACCAAATTATTTGGGATGTGTTCTTTATATTTTTTTAATGGAATATAGTGTTTATTTCAAAATAATACACATCCCTACATAAAAACCCCAACATTGTCCCCAATGTTAAATTCTAAGACCAACGGATTTTTTTTAAATAAATAAATCATAAAAACTATTTAAATTCAGTAATTATAATTTATATAAAAGATTAAAATAATCATTGAATAAAATTTATCACAATTTCTAATGAGTTAGTAAAAATAATCTAAATGGAATAGGCATGCCTTTTATTTTTCATTGACATATTTTATTCCGTACGCTTGAATTTTTTAATCCCTATTAAGAAAATACAATTCTTGTAGAAATATACCTAAAACATGATCTAGATTTTCTGTACATTTCTCAAATATGTTTCCTACTGGTTATAGTCATAGTGCAAGCATGATATGGTTGAAGATATATTAAATTTTTTTAATAGTCATTTCC
Organism: Viscum album; assembly: GCA_963277665.1. NCBI lineage: Eukaryota > Viridiplantae > Streptophyta > Magnoliopsida > Santalales > Viscaceae > Viscum > Viscum album. The sequence continues at coordinate 741,614,201 of OY728163.1, forward strand.
TGAAACATAGAATGTTTCTCTTTCACATAAAATTTATTACTAAATTATTTAATATTTGTATAAATAAAGTCTTAGGATTATAATATTATTTATTTGGTTGTTTTTAAATAACTAGAATATCACTTTATGAAAAATTTCATTGTTCTATGAGGATCCAATATAATATAACTCTAGTTTTGTTCCGCACATCATATTATGAGCTCCGAGAAACACTACACGATATCTTTTTGCAAGAATGTTGATTTTAATGTCTTGTGCTATTTTTTCTAAATCACTTTTCTTTTAGTGTTGAAGAAAAATAACTTTCACATATCGTTCATGAGAGAGTTACAAAGAAGGAGGAGGTGTTGAGTGTCAATTCATTATGAGCCATAATATAATATTTTAAAATTTTCAAATCTATATAAAATAGACATAGATATATATTTATAGAGTTATGAATTATGTGAAGATATTATTTAATTTCATACCAACCATTAATTAATTTTTTTACTTTTAATGAAACACATTACTCATAATGATAATTATATTATTAATATTTTTTGGTGCGCTGATAATATTTCAGTAATAAATGTTATGTAATAGTATTTCTGATTAATAATTTATACCAGCCAATATACTTGGGTTGTTCAGACTCGTCATGAATTTATTGAACCTTCATATAAATATTTTACTAATAAATAATATTTTTATTTACAATCATGTGATTAATTAATTATTGAAATATCTAAAAAATAAAATAAATATATTATTCGCAAGCCAAAGAATAAATAATTATTTAATTTACATAATAAATATATCATGAATAAAATTATTGATAATGCATCTGAATAATACTCAATCCACTAAATAAACTCAATAAGTTTTTAACTCATATCAATGTAAAAACATAGTTTATTATCCACTAGGATAATTTCTAGTTGGCATTAGGTGTGCTTGACTGAAGTTCAATATTACTGTCTAAATATAGATCAAGGCACCCAAATGAAAAATATAATAAAAAAAATTAACACCAAACTAAAAATGGTCAATTTGTAATATAAATCTTTTTTTCATAATATCTCATCATGATTTTTTCTCATATGTTCCACCAACCTATTTTTTCGATATGTATTTCGTTGACTATCTCAAATGAACACATCACTACACCATTAACATTAAATTAAATACAATATTTATCATCCAATCAATGTGTCGATATATCATATTCTATAAATATGGAAGGTACAAATATTCATGGACTTATTCATTGATGAAATGTCATTAATGACACACCCAATTTATCCAACATCACCAAGAACTATTTTTATCATGTTTTATGTAATAATATCAATTATGTGTGTTGTAACAATGATTAATTATGTTATTAATGTCAAATTCCATCATAGTATATCATATATAGAAGTTTCATATAGAACCTAAATAGATAAAATTCCATCTGGGGGTATGTTCTTACAAACTAACATCTTTGAGATTACCAAGTGAGAAATTAGTCAAAAGAGGCATCATATTAATACTAGTTCTCATAAATAATGGTTTGTTTACTCTATCTCCCATCATAATACATTATCCAACAACATAATTTTTTTAGTATGTAGTAATAACACATAATTTTTCCCATTATAGTTGGGAAGTCTTGTAACATTATCAATTAATCACAAACTCAATGATATTATAACATTAGCATAATGAATATAAAAAAAATATGTTGTAATTTTTTTAATATTAAATAAATAAATTATATATGTATTAAATGGATAAATAATCTTTTCTATGGACAATAAGAATAAAAAACTATCACTCGGACTAGACGTAGCTTCGTATGACCATCAGTTCAATAGACCTCAAATGATAGTCTAGTTTTTTCTGAGTAAATGATTTTTAGGAGGGGTTATCCTATCTGAATTCTATAGAAATACATATCTATTAAAATCCACATATCATTGAAAACTACCTTATGAGATGATCCTTATAAAACACATGATTGTTTTTCTAATGTCTATTTATCTATTATTCCAGATCCAACTCTATATTATTATCATAATAGATTGTGATATGATCATTACTTATAGATTTGACATCAGGTTTGTGAATTGAGTTGTGTATTCATTCTGGTTTCTTTTCATCCTCGTATGTTGAAATATACTTCGACTATGACGTAGAATATGAAACCATATCCATCATTGAGCTTTTCCAACTCATTTATCCACTATTCAAATTGAATATGTCTCTTGACTGTGACTTAATGACATCTTTATCAGTTTGGAATCATTAATATTCACATCCTCTAAAGACTAATTCCTCTTCTCTTACACGAACTATGATCATATCCTTAGTACACCTATGAAATTTAATGATATTCATGAATTTTATCAAATAGAGGTCACATTGATCACCATGACAACATCTAATATCTCGAAATGGGTAGGTGACATGTAGACTATTTCATGGAATAAAATACATGAATGACCCAATCCATGATTCATATAGAATCCTTTATAATCATTCATATTCCTCTTTTATTTTAATATAAATATTTTTGGATTAATGAATTCCATGTGATGCTAAAAAAATATAGGCTTTGATTGTTCCATATTGAATATATTTTTTTTTTCTTGTCAATGTATGAATTTTTATATAGGCTGAAGGACCTCTAAGATATATCATTATGGATCTAGATCTCATAAATTAATTATAAAAGTCTCATTTCCATAATATAGAATCATTTATCAACCATAAAATAATATGAAACCAATTTTCATTATCTCCTCATCAAAATAAATGTTTCATGACCTGGTTTCTTTCATTAATGTATAATGTCATATCTATAACATTATTACCTTATTGGCTTCCATTGTTGTACACACCTATTCAACATGTTTTATATTGACATATTATTTAAGGTTAATTTTATGGAAGGATTTTTTGACAACCATTTTGGAAGTACCATAATAATAGAATGCTGAAATGGATATTATATTTTTGAGGGATTTCAACATTTCATCTGGTGAAAATGATTCTTCATTTTTAAGCCCTTATCATTTATTAAACCCTTTAGAACCTTAATAATCCTTAAATGTACCGACTCAACCATTTATTTCCCCAATCACCATGAATAATTAATTTCATCCAACATGGTTTACATCTATTAGATGGTGTAAAAATATCGAGACTTTTTTTTCTACATGGAAGCCATTTTAGAATTCCTGGATTCTTGTAACTTTGAAAAATATATTCCACTCACTAAATTATTGTAGGTTAATAGGTCAATAATATCAACAAATAATTAGTCAATATCCTCAATGATTATCAAAAATTACTATTCTAGTTCTCTAACCTCATTATTAATCATACATAGTATCCATGTCTCAATAGAAATTTATACTTCAATGAGGATGAGTTTAATTTTTTATTATTCCAACTCTAATTTATCATGATATTGGAAATCATAAATGTTTTTCATAATGAAAATAACTCTTTCAGAGAAAAGATCCTTATCATGTAAAAATGTACGTCATTCAACCACAAGATTTTTTATAAAATCATTTTATAATTAGTATCCTTTTATTTCACTGTGATATTATATAGAGATAAACTATGATCCTTTATGTGAAATATTATTACCTGATTAGATTATAACAAATTATTTTCAACCCCAAAAATATATATAAGATTATATGCATTACCTTTCATTCCATAATTGATATGTTATACCATATATTGATATTTTTTGAACTTGGGTTAGAAATTTTGATACGTTATAGAACATGTTATCCGAATAAGAAAATGGGAAAATCACATGAGACGTCATTGATCTCACCATGTATAGAAAAATGTGTTTTATCATTTCTCTAGAACTAATAAACTAAAATTTATGATCAATTGTTAGTTTAAATACATTCCAAACTCCTATAAATAATGTATGATTTCTTGATTATGATATTATGAACCAGGTTAGGAGAAATGTTTCTTAATTTTCCTTCAATTTTTATCCTCAACATAATTATTATCATGCATGAATTTAACAAAATAATCCTACGTATATCTCATTAAGTACCCATATTTATATCCCATGAACTCAATATTAAATGTTAATAAGTATGAGTACCCACCAATTTAAAAATAAATGGTTAAAAAACATCATTATAAAAAATACAAGATTAATGTTATTTCTATTACAATTACAACTAAATCGGGATTTTTTCCATTTTTAACTTATGAACATGCACGGTAAAAACATTGTGGTTTTAGTGAAAAGATTATAAAAAATTTAATCATGCAGTTTTCAATTACATGATCTAGTGTTTGGTATAAATTTTGGGTTGGGTATGAGTCATTTGAAGTATAATTTCTATCGATTTCCTTTATTTAGTTTGTGCAGCCCAACTCATGAAGACTATCACATAAAATTTAATTAAAATAAAAAATGAGATCATTATAAAAAATAATATTTTTTCTCTTATTTGGATATAAATACATTCATATTTTGTATAAATACAGCGATAATGTTTTTTGTTACTCGACCCACATAATATAAATACATTAATCCCAACATCATTACCATTAGAACATGTGGTGTCTGTCCTAGATATCTATAATAGAATATTGACCACTATTTACTAATCAGTGATCTACCTATCCAAGATCCATATTTCGAAATCTATATTATTATTGTATTTCGAAACAAATGTGAGCATTGGATGATGTATTTAATTCAAAATTCAAAAAAATAGTTAAATTTCACTCGATAAAAAACGCATGTGATGCATCCCCTTCTTTATGTGGATGGTTGAAATCTTTTCCTATTGGACCGTCTTTCCACATGATAAATAGACAGAATCATGTTTACTTTCATTCCCACTGATCATCATCTCTAGGGAATGGAATCAAAAGTATGTAGGCATAAAAAATTTCTCTTTCCCTTTATATTTTTTAACCATAAGGACTGATGGGTTTTCAAGCATCATATACATATCTACTTGGTGAAGAATAGTGAGAGTATATTATAGAGACTTCTCAAATTTTTATATTAAAATTGAAAACAATTCTATAAAATCATTGAGGGATTGATTCCATGATGATGTAAGTGAAAATTTATTTTAGGGAGTTTAAACCCTAGATCCTCTAATCATTTGATGAAGCCAATGATATTTAATATGTGAGGCTTAATTAGAGCCCCATCACCACAATTTCAGTGAAATAATTACATGTAAATCTCAAAACATTCATGTCTAATGCTTTCCTAGAAACGAGAATAGTGTTTTTCAATCAAAATTTACAAATACATGTTTTCATGAGACATAATTAGCTAACTAGACATTATTGAATGTATAATGAATAAAATTTCAACCAAATGAAAACAAGTCATAGACAAGGATCACTTTAAAACGCTCTTACATATCAAAGGATTTGGAAATGATGATTCTATCATGTAATATTTTGATGAAAATGTATCACATGTCAGTGGGGTATAATCATAAACTAGATGTTACTACAAGTTAAGATGTTATAATTTCTCAATACTAATATTACCGATTGTTTGCATTATGAACATTGATATTTTTTTAAGACAATTTATAAGTAAAGATTATTAGTACTTTGGTTGATTATAAAATAAGTGAGATATAATATATAAAATATTTATTCATTTATTTATTATAACAATATTATATCATGTCTCAATAGACATCCCCATTAAACACAGAATGATTAGTTACATTATTATTCAAGTGTAGTGGTTATCCATTACATTTCATTGTGATCCAATATTTCAGCATTAAAACAATAATAATGTAATTTGGTAGGTGGTCTTTCCTGCTCTAGGATTATATCATATACATTTGTTGGGTGGATTCCGCTATCTTGAAATCAAGAATTATATTTCATTAACACATTCAAAAAAATTTGTATTCAATCAAATTTGGATGTTACACTCAATAAAATTTTATTTATTTCAACCAAATACACTCTTGATATCTCCCAACTAATTGTATGTTTTCAGAAATTGGACATGTATCACACTTATATCTATAGTCTCAAACCCAATATTTTAATATAATTCTTATTATAAGTAAATATTTAATTGAGGGATTTTAATTTATTATGAATATATTTTATCTTGTTTTCTTATTTACAAATATTATTAGTATTAATTTAATATTACTTAATTAATTATCCATGTTTTAAAAAACAATATTTTATTATTAATTTATTTAATTTCTATACTTATTAATTGGTTTATTTATTTTTGTGATTGTGGTATTTAATCGATAAAATAAATAATTTCAAAGATTGAAAAAAATATTCAATTAAATGACTCGTTGATTTGCACTATCTAAAAGGTGATATAATGAGAAGGGAAAAAATAAACATTTGAATTAGGGGAAATAAATTATATTGTCTCTTTTGGCATGTGTTACAATATTCAAACTCCCCACCTTTGTATCAACTTATTTGGAATCATTATGGTTCCATCCTGAACCACCATTAATCACATTTGTATTCCCCATTAATTTCACATAATTTTAAGAAATATGTATATGAGGGGAACCATGTTTTTTAAAGTGGATTAAATAACATCCTTGTACATGTAGGTCCAATTTAATAATGGAGGTATGTATGAATCACAATCCATCATTTAATTAAATACAAAATAATTGAAAATTGATGTTTCTAATTAAATTAAAACACACAATACATACACATTTCACATTCAAGACTCGGAATGGTCGTACATAAAATTAATATACAAAATTAAATTTCTATCATTCATTTTCATTATTACTTATTTTAATATGAATGCTTAACATTCATGAATAAATTAAAAAATTAATTAATTTATTAATTACCTATCACTCTAATGATCATCAGATTATATTTTGGACATACCCATTATAATGGAATTCTAGGAAAATAAATTATATAACTAATAATTCCATATTAATTGTAATAAATTAATTCTACATTTAAAAATCAATAACAACTTTATTAAATATTCAAACACAAAATGTTGTGCCAATTAATTAAATAAGGTTTTAATGCATCTATTTTAATATTTAATTTAATTTGAATTTTGTCTATTCAATTTAGACAATAAGGCAGATATATCTATTTACACACCATGTAACTTAGTTTTCATATTTCTAAGTCACATTAATGTGGATATAGAATGTTAATGCGCCAAAAAAACTATCATATATGTTCCATATAGTCCCCCATATATCTTCTTTCTCTGTGTCTTTGATGGCTTCATCAAAACACTATTCCTAATAAAAATTCCACATGTAATTAATTTCATGGAGAATCTAGATGAAACGAGAATGAGTATACAATGTGTGCTCTGAAAACATATCAGGGAACCCAGTTTAATTAGAAAACTGTTTTCCAGATCTAGATGGAATCAACGGCTCATTGTAATTTTATCTCAAAACATAAAAAAGGAAAAATTTTATAAACATTATTAATATATCGATAACATGTTAATTCGAATCGTAATACAGCATAAATAACATGAAATGAACATCTAACCACAATTCATTATATATTAACAATTAAATAAATAATAATAAATGCATATTAAACCACACTAATATCATTTTATGGTTATGTTCACAAAATAATCCTATGAAGGTTGGTGGAATATTAAAATTTATTTCAATAATTGTTTCCCAAAACCAAGATAGAGGTTCATGAATGTAAAATTTATATATAATAATTAGTACAAAATGAACATGGTGTTAGAAAATTTATTCATTGGAAAATTTTAATCATATGAAAATACCCATTTTTCTTACCCTCATTGCCCACTTATGATCCAAATATTGAATACCACTATTGGTGATTCCCATGTGCTCCTATGACCTCTAAGAAACAGCACTAATCTTAATATGAATGGATAATAACCTGAATGTCTTATATTGTTCATTTATGATCACACATTCATTGGTCCTGATGATATCTAAATTCCAATTCTTCTTCCTAAGGGGAGAGACAAGGACGTTATAGAGATGATTCATTGTAAACAACAATGACATATTCTCAATTATTAGATCTCTAAAAAACAGACATTGTAGAATATTTATATAGTTCATATTTGTTGTAAAATGGTATATAATTTCATAATGGTCATTTGAAACATTACATACCTTTAATAGAACCCATTCAAAATAAATATATTATTCTAATTATATAATGTTTTGTGTCGACAAGCACAATAAAAATTATTTTGTAATGATCATTTTATTTAATATTGTTTCCAGACACGTTTTTGGCCTCATCGAACCCCAATGTCATTTATTTGACATTTGATTGAAAATTTTATTCTAAAATGAAAACATTATTCATAATAGAGTGGAATAATATTTATTAAAATATTCATTGAATAATATAAATATTTTATTCACAATCCATTGAATAAATATTTATTACATTTTTTATTCATTATATCTTGATGAAAATTATTCCTAAAAAATTGGAATAATATTTATTCTAATAATTAATATTTAATATAATTTAATCTATATCAGTATAAACACTAATTTTGTGGACCTCTAAGATTTTTCTCATTATCATTTGCTGGGATTTCCAAAATTCCAACATTAATGTTTAGAAATATATAGATGAACCCAATAGAAATAACATAATGGCTCAATTTCAACAACCACATAAAATTTCTCACTATGTAGTCTCATACATTTTTAACAATAACTCATCAATAATTTTTCATATCCATGTCACCAATCAATTTTCATGCCATGCATTTCATTGAATATTCAAAATAAACACAATATTAATCCAAGACAACGTAACAAAATATGATGTTTATATAATAACAAACAGTCAAAGATACCATAATTTATAAATATGGATGGGTAAATTCATTAATTTTTATATTAATTAATGGTACTTAACTCATCAGAAACTCAATGTATTCAACTTATCCGTAAAATATTATCTTCATGGTTTAAGAAATTTATCTAATTATGAGTGTTGTTCCATGCATTAATAAATGTCTTAAATTATTAGGACTATCACCATTTCCAAAAGATTGGAGTACTTTATGATAGAAAAACATTTAAAATTACTATTAGAAGTTCTATTCACATTATCCCTCATCTTAGAGATTACCATGTGTGAACTTCATGAGATGAAGCCTCCTCTTCTAAAGAGTAATCTCATGTCACTAAATTTGTAATACATGTCACATCATTGTTCATTATCCAACCACCAAATAGTATTTGAGATTATATTAACAGAACATCATGGATGTCATTATATAAGGGAATTGCTATGACACTGTCAGTGTAACATATACTCAAATAGATTATTAAGTTTGAGTCATGCATAGCAACAAAAAATATGTAATAATATGTTTTATTAATATTAAATACATTTAATATAATTTACATTAATGTAAAAATAATTTTTAATGGGACTGCAACTCAAACATACTATGTAAAATAATCTATGAAAACATTATTAGTTATTGTAATCAATAAAAAAAATTAGGATTTCAAACACATTTTAATTGTACTCTTATAACAACCCAATCATTTCATAAAAACTTATTTTATATTATCAGATTAATATTATTCACATTTAATTATGATACACAAGAGATATGTCATGTTTTAAAATAATAATATAAATTAATTGATAAAATATTTTACATAAATGATATAAATCAAAACAAAATTTGTTTTTACAACTAGAAGAATATATAGAATCATCGTAATTAAATCCATTCATCATATCTGATGAGAAAAATAAAACATAGCAATTGTTGATCACATGGTCATAGGAATGGAAAATATAGGAGATATAAATCATTGATAAAAGTGAGAATAAACATAAGGGAAAGAGAAAATGATTGTAATGGATTGATTGTATACCCAATAATTAATATATCATAATATCTATTCATTAATAAAGGTTTTTTTAATTTTAAAAAATATATCAAACTCGTAACTCAACAATAATCAATCATGCATGATGAAAAAATATCATATGAGCATCAAATAATCATATGGAATTCATATAACCATTGAAAATTATTCCTTAATCAATGATATTTCCCAATAGTAACATCGTGTACATAATCCAATCTCTATTCCGGTATATCCAATATCAATATTCAATCTAAATATTATCATAATGGGAAGATATCCTTAATGATATAGGTTCAATCCCTACTCCACATATTATTATCTCATGAGATATACATATTTACACCATGAATCAAAGGACTATAAAATTCATATTTAAACCATCAACTAATGAAATCCATACATCCATTTTCTATAGGATCCAAATACTTTAATCATATCATCATATCATATACATTGTATATAAAATTGTTTTCATAAATATTTCATAAATTATTCATTGCATAAAACGTGTATGATAAATGAGTTTCTTAAATATTTCATAATCCTGATCATAAATCAAAAGAATAAATATTATGGATAGTATCAATAGATCATCTAATTATTAATGAATCATTGAAATTAAATTATATTATCAATGATGAATAATTATATTAAAATTTCATTGCAATAATTTTTTTAGTAGAACACACTTTTCAATCTAAAAAACTAATTTATATTAAATAATTATCTCAAAAAACAAGGTAAAATTTCTATTTGATTTAAATAAAAGTAACATATAAATTAATAGTTAAACCCTAGAGTAGCCTTGAAGGTTAACACTTCTATTTATGAGAATTACATTAAATTAAGTATTACATTACCATATCTGGTAAAGTGAAAAAAATAACTCATTTATAAAATTGAATGAAAAATAAATTTATATTTGAATTTTTTTTAAGAAGCAAAAATTTAATTTTTAATAAAATTAATATAACATAAAATATATTATTGAAAACATAATATATAAAACATGTACATGGAAAAAATTTATTCTTCACCAAAGATGAAAAAAGTATTCTGTTATTGAAACAAATTTCCAAATCATTTTAACAACTAAATAGAGGATAATTTTATTACTAATATAAATTAACATTAATAACCACAGTAAAAGAAAATATACATTTTTTATCAGATAATTATCATGTAATTTCCCACAATAGAAATTAATTCCTAAATAAAACAAATTAAAATGAGATCGAAACATATATACCATATAGTAGTTGAAATATCTGAATCCGACCATTATAAAAAAGATAACATTATATGGATGTTAAGATCCACATAATATTTATGATTATAAAAATAAAATTCATTCATGGGTAGTATATATACCATAAAAATATAAAACAGGTGAAAATATTTTGAAGAAATTCTTATAATTAATCCGCCGATTAATTATTATTTCAAAGAACATAATTATTTCATAATTACTTTTTGCAGCATAACCTAATTAAAGTACAATAATTAATTCTCCAATTAATTATCATCACAATGTTCATCATTATTTCATAATTAAGTATCTCAATAGAACAAAATTAATAACTGATAATTAGTCCCCTGATTAATTATCATTTCAAATAACATAATAAATTCATAATTAATTAACACAAATTATCCAATTTAATTACTCATAGTAAATTTCCCTATTAATTATCTATTTCACATCCTCAAAGAGTGAAACTAAATCATAATTAATCATCTCATTCTCCTAATAAAAAAATTAATCCATTATTATAGTCAACAATATCAAAATAAATATATAAAAAAAAAAATTTATTTATAAAATGTGTATAAAACTTCCTCATCGAATTTGTATGAGCCAATTCATCCAAACTCAAACCAGGACCATATCATGCATAAAATATTCCACATTAATTGGCTCACACACTTGGAATTGATTTTAATAGCTAACAGCAACAATTGGAACTCTCAATTAGTGCAGTAGGGACCAATACACACCCAAAAAATCAAAACCAACTCAATTACACCCTAATCACCTAATTCAGGGTGTGGGAAACCATTTATTTGGTATATAGGCTTACCCGAATATGATGGAGGTAAATAAAATCATGTCGAGTCAGATTTCCTTCGGTGATGGTCATCGATATAAGGATCAATGTGTCCTGAGACATCATTTTCACCACCTAGAATCAGATGAAAAGATAAAACCGAATCAATCTCAAAACATAGGGTTTTGACCTAACAAGGATCAGGTTATATAAAGATGACAAGAATAATTTAGATAAAGAAACATGTGGAGAAGGAATTACATCAATGGGACAAACAACATCCATGAAGAAACCAGATTAAACAGACACCCTGAGTAGGATCAGTGAGAAATGGTTGGGGTGATAACCATGAGAGAGAAAAGAGGGGGATGGGTCGTGCTTCAACATTATTTAGTGCCTCTCCCTATTGATTTCAATATGAATATATTAAATTATTAATTTTATTAATATAATTATTATACTATAAATAATAATAATATCCATCATCTTATTATTCTCGCCCATTAATGTCACACACCTTTAATAAACACCCCAATTACACATCATTTAATTATATTCTTCTCAAATGATACTAATTAAATAAAATCTCCAACTCAACATTTTTTAATTTAATCATCTCAAAAAATTTAAATTCGATAAAACCCCCTTTTAATAAAAAATTATATTCATCATAAAATTGAATTAAATTAGATAAAACCCAACCCTGAAGTTTATAACATCATTTAATTAAATTATGTTCAAAGAAAATTTAATTAAATAAATATCCAATTTAATTATTATTTCATTAAATTCTATCAAAATAATTTAATTAAAACCCATCGACACATCCTTAATCATCATCTAAATATATTTGTTCCAACTAGAATTTTGTAAATAATTTCGCCACATTCATGTTACGTAAATAAATTATTTCAACACAAGTTAATTAAATTAAAATGTCCAACTCATACACATTATTTAATTAAAATCTCTCAACCTAAATTTAAATACATTATAATTCCCATTTTTACATATACTAATTTAATTCTAAATAACCCCCAATTTACCTTTATAAAACCCAAAATCCACATTTATCACATCATTTAACTAAATTAATTAATAAAATAAATTTAATTAAATAAATTTTTGAACACGTTATTATTTAGTTAAATTCTCTCAACATATTTTAAATTAAAAATCCATAACACATAATTAATCATCATTTAATGATATTTGTTCCCACTAAATTTAATTGTATAATTACTCAATTTAATGTTATTTATTTAAATTCTCTTATCGCAATTTAATTAAATTAATAACTCCAACTCAGCAGAACTATGTAATTAAATTTTCTCTACCTCATTTTAATTAAGTAATAACCCATATTTATAAATGATTAATTAAATTAATAGTATACTTGAATTTTATTAATTAAAACCTCAATTTCATAGTTAATTAAATTTCTATATAATGTGAATTTAATTAAATGATACCCCAAATCCTTATATAATATACATTTAATTAAATTATTCTCATCTAAATATAATTAATTATGATTTCAACACATCATTATTAAGAAATTTTTTTCATTTAATCTTAAATTAATTAAATAAAATCTTCATCTTATCATAATCTAATTAAATTCACTAAACATTGATTTAATTAAATGATTCCATCAACAACTCTTCTTATTAAATACCTTTGAACCACGAATTTGACAAAATAAAATAAACCGGAAACTCAATGTGGGTTTTCTGCAAGGTTTAACTCTCATGGTCTAATAGATCGTGCGTAATCCATGTCCTCACAAAAGAATACAAGGAGTATCCTTCGTGGATGACCCACACAGATTGACTAACAATACACAACCCTTTCGAACACCACGACTTTGCCTTTTTAAAATAATGTACCTAGATTTGGTGCTCCCAAAACCCATCGAGACACATCGGTAACTAATATAGACTTTTCTAAAGCGTGATATCAACAATTAAAATGAACCCAACAATAAAAAATTCACCCTTAATCATTATTGTAAAACCGAACGATGAATTAAAATTTAAAAAACAGCATATTTTAATCCAGTTCAAAAGAATATGACTTTAAAATCAACCCTCCATAAAAACATCGTGTCCCCAAGAAGCCATCGGGAGCTACTGCAACACCGACCAACCCACCAAGGTCAATAAGTCCCATTTGAATGATCTCTTTGCCTGCATAAATTCCCAATACACCATTGCCCATATAACCCTATTTTATTTCTATTTTCATTAAATACATTCTCAAACAATGATACGTATATACGTCTTAAATCCAGAGACATGCCTTTAAAACATTTTCAACACTAAGCCCATATAAACATAAGTCCCCACTCAATATCCAGTAAGATCAATAAGTCAAGCCATCACAGGGATACATTAAAAAATTTATTCCCACACAAATAAAGGTGTAAACCAATGAACCATGTGTCCTGCATTTCTCCGAGATAAGAGTCACTTATTAACCATCTTAACTTTTATAAAATTATCACAGCATAAGACGGATGCTATCTCAGTGCCTCTGGGATGAGGTCAAGATATGGAACATGCTCATCTAAATCGAAGGAGCAAACTTTGTGTAAACCCAATATACCGTTAAGGTCAAAAAAATTATAACAGATCAAATCATTATTAGAATCTTGATTTCGAATTTTGATGAGTCATAAACCAAAACCTGATGTCAATTTCCCCGACATCATTTTTTTCATTGAAATTATATCTTTAAGACACTTACAAAAAATTTGGGGTTTCAAAAATACTGCACATACCTCTAAACATATCATGTCATGATTCCAATAAATCATCAACATTTTTACCATAACCGACATGGGTATTCAACACGTAGGAGTGTCTATATTGTGGGAAGAAAAGACTAGATATTCCCAATGGCTCTATTTTAGAAATACAATAAATGGACGTGTGACTTTTCCCAATCCAGGATCACCACACCAACATCTAACATGAATACTGAAATTTTAAATTGTCTATAATGCCAAAACAATTGAGTCTTAGAAATTACTCATGAGTAATGGGACTATCTTACCATAACGCCCCAAATGTCTCTACACCAGAGTTATCTTAAGAACGTATCTAATGTCTTACCCTCTAAAAGGAACATCTATCCTACTTACCAAATAATTATTAAATGATTATTCACAAAATCCCTTCAAGGTACAATGACACATAAATGGTACTAACATAAAAATGATCTCATTATAAAGAAATAAGTCTCCCAATTTAAACATTTCACATTAGTTTCATTTCATTCTAAACAAAAAATATATAATCTAAAATATTTATTAAGACATAGGTGACCTATATGTGACCCATTTACTCTAATCCAGGTTCTGCAAAAAAACCCAAAACAATTTATTCAAAAAACTCAATATTTTTACATTAATAACAATTTTTAAACACATTATGGTTATATAAGTCTCAATCAGATGGGTGGCCATCCACCAATCTATAACTCACCCATACAACTACAACTTGAATTTGGATCCAATTTAATATATTCAATTTACATTTGAGATATTTATCTTTTGAAGACTTTTTTCAATTATAAAAATACATGTGTTACAGTTTCCCCAGTTGTAAGGTGCCCATAATCTATATAACTTAAATTGGATCTCGTTGTAAACTCAATTAATCAGTTTCCACTCATACATCCATTTAAACATTAATTACCTAGAAATTTATAGAGTAATAATTTTTCATTTATATTCATATTTATTATTAATATAATAATTTTACATTAATTTGGATGAATTTTCTAATATGGTACTATAGACACAACAATGGGTTTCTCCGAAATCTTATGTGGCACAAAACATTGAGTTGTACCGAAAATAAAACTGTTTTAATATTATTATTTTTAATATTAGTTAACACAAATAAATTGTGATGGTCGGAATTAATAGTATAAACTAAAATTTGAAAATATGGTTCACACATGTTTAAAAAAGATTCATTTGTTACAAATTTTTTTATAAATGGAAATAAAAACAAATTGAATATAAAAGATTTTCTTTTAAGAAAACCTATTTAAAAAGAGAATAATTGTTTTTATAATACAATATAACTCTTTATATATTTTAATTTAATTAAAAATAATTGTTATTTATTAAATGAATTTTTTTAAAATCATCTTATATTCTTTCAAGATATGTTATAAGAACAAATTCATTTTTCAGATAAAATAATTATTTTTCAAAAAAAATCACTTTTACCACATTTTAATGGAGGTCCCTTTTTGAATTAGATTTTTTAAGAAATTATATGTATTATTTGAAAAATAAACTTCTTCTATAGAAGAGGTACACCAAAATTTTCTTTGGTTAATTTTTGGTAATTTTCTACTAAAGATCATTTTTTAATGATTAGTAAAAATTACTACATTTTTATTAAAAAATATCTTCTCATCTAATTTAATTTAACAATTACAGTTTAAACATATTTTTTTTAAAGTCTAATTGGATTATGTTTATATCATTTAATCCCATTTTCTTCATTGGATGTAATTTTCAATTTCATTTATACATAAATTGTTGTAAATATTTTTATTGTTATTATTTATTAAAAACCCGCTTTTTGGTTTTGACTACAGGAATTAATTTTATTTTAATTAATAACATTTCTATATTTCAAAATTGAAAAAAGGATTCCATATTTTCAATCATAATTTCAAAATTTTATGTATATTAACAATTTTTTTCTTAACATTGTATATAGTAAATTCAGTAATAATTTTATTTACAATGGTTAAAGGGTAAATTTGATAAATTAAGAATAAAAATAATATTATAATAATTTTAAACTACACATAAACATGTCCTAATCCAATTTGATGATATATTTCCAACCATGGAAATCCTTGGGTCGATTTTGGAAGCCCATGGAGCCACTTGGTTTGGAAAATTTCAATTTAAAGGAATTAATTTAACGTAAATTGAAATACCACAAAACACATATCATTTCCTAAAACAATTTCAAAATAGAAATATACAGCTTGTATCTTTGAACTTAAATATTAATTATAAATCTATAATTATTTTCTAAATGTTTTTATTTTATTTTTAATTTTAATACATTATATGAATAATCATAATTATGACATAATGAAGATGCAGTGATGGATTCAAAAAGGAAGAATTAAAACAATTGACATTTTAAATATAAAAATAAATATAATTTAATTATTTTGATTCTATAGATTCCTTTTATGGATTATATTAACATATTATATTTGATTTAATTCCATTGGATCGAATGAATCATGTTGTAATGAGTTTATAAAAAATTCATGAATGAATAGTGTCCGGAATTGACATATTTCATAATATAAAACATAAAATAGTATATTAAATGATTTTAAATTACTAAAAATATAAGATTTGGAAAAATAGTTTAATAATTACAAATATTTACAAATGACTTTTTGGGGGTCCTTTGACATGATATTGAAATTATATTGACCCATAATGTGTAAATAACATGATATCACTCTAAGACAACAAAAAGTAAAATAAATGATAAACCAATAAGATAAGGATAACAAATATCTAGAACATCTCAGAAAATTATTGAACAATGTGTATTTGAACCAATAACATATTATATTACAATAAAATGATTTATGATTAATTTTTAATTGATATTAAATTTATAATAAATTAATTTTTCTGGACATTCATAAGGTAACCCTTCTTCCTATTTTAAAAGGGCACTACATATTACCTCCTAACTCACACCTCTCATTACCCATGAATAATCCAAATTTTCCCCAACCAATCTTTCAACATCCCACCCTTCCTCCTATAATCTAGGCAATTTTCAGAAGGAAATTAAAGAAATAAATTCGACTCAATTCAAAAGATGTTATCTGATTTAGAGCTAAATTGTTGTCTCTAGTTCTTTTAATTTATTGTATTTATCCATTATATATGATCTTCTTATTCTTTTCCTACATAAAAAAACTAGTATACTCATTATATTAGGATGCTTTATGAGATTTATTCAAACTACACTTACACAAACCTCTATCAAATGGATATGATCATAATGTTTCTATGTAAGGTGATGTACTACCTTAAGAAACGATGATAAATCAATTTTATCTTACCACCTATAATGGTTGCCATTATAATATAATGTATTTTTATATTATATTTATTATATTTATATTTTCATTATAATTATTTATTTATTATTTACATCGTACCATTATGCTTTTCAAAAGTTGTAAATATGATAATCTCATTTTAGGAAGTGCGGACTACCGCCCCCTTAATGTTATATGACACATTCATTCCATACATAGATCATATAAATAATATAATCAATGAAATTATGTAACATATATAATATATGTATTAAACATGAAATATAATATAATTATTTATCATTTAGGTTACATTCCCATAATATTCCAAAGAAATGAATGTAGCGTTTATTCGTACGTACGACATACGATCTCCATGAATGGTGCATTTCATTTACTATCTCCAATTTTTATACACAATTATAAATTAAAGTATATTAGTGATATAAGTGATATTTAAATCATGAATACTATTCGTTATAAAAATTACTTTTGACCTCGTAGAAAATTTTCAATTATAACAGGTTCATTTTCGAATCAGGTACGGAATATCATCAAAATGAAAGATATGATATTGAATAATTATATAATTGTCCACACAATATAATAAGTTATATAAAAGATTTAATAAACATGAAAATTATCTCAATCAAGTATAAATAATCATAATTTTATTATTCATGGCGATAAATAACGAACAAGTCAACTGAGACTCAATGTAAGGGATCTTCTAATCCCTATTTCTATTCATTGGGTTAATATTATACTTCATGATTATGCCTTTCTATGATTATGTGGGAAATATGTTATTATATAAAATGTCATATTTAGACTTAATTTATATGAATTTATATTGAATAAACAATATTTATCAAGTAAATTAACAAAATGATTTTGTAAAAGAATTTCTAAAATCAGTTACCACTCATTGGGTTTTACGCATACTTCGTTGATTATAATACGCTAAGATTATTGGTGGAATAAAAATTTATTTATTTATATTGTAATTCACACTTTCTTTTGTATGGATATACTATATCGAAAGTAGTAACCTGATTGATAAAGTCTCACTTCAATTATAATATCATTTTACTGGGTTTTATCTAAATTTAAAATCTATTTAGACTTATTTGTGGTTTGGAAAAATTCAATTTTATATGGTTTATATACTACACATTGCAATATTATTTCCTTGAGTCTTTGTATTCTCATGATAGTATATGTTTTTTTAATTTTTTTTATTCATATATTTTTTCATGTGGTAAGTGACTCTAACTAAAACATAATTTAAATGTTTCAAAGATCTAAACTTCTATATCATTTTATTTCATGTCCATGTTTTAAAAAATATTTTGAGGACATGTTTATATGGACATTACGTTTTTTTGTCGTAAATTTCTTTTTAAAGTTTCAAAGTGGTATAGGACACTATGATTAAAAATATCTTTACTAAATGTTTTAAATGGGTTGGGAAACAGATTAGGAATTTTTATATCATGAATTGATTTATATTTATTGATGAGTTAAATATTAATAACTTATATCTTTTATGTGTTATGATTTTTCAATAGAACTAGTACATTTGACAGGTGGCTGCATGATAAACCATATATGGGTCGAATCAATTTAATCCTGGAGTGGGTGAGAGCATGATTGCTCTCCAATACATTGGGAAATGTGATGGAGGAAAATGATAATAATTTTCAAAATATTTAGGGAATATACCGTGATGGGTATTCCAAACATAACCGTAAAGGTTACTCCCTATATTTATGTGAATGATTAAAAAAAATTTGTTATAGATTCCACATGGTTCAGTTATGATTTATGATTTCTATGAGTTATTCATAAATCTTATGATTTCTTGAGGAATGTTAAAGAGATTACGTTTTTTCAGTAAAAAATATGTTTTCATTTATTTTTATGTATTGATTGAATAATTCATTAATTATTTATTTAATATCCCTTACTAAGATTTTTTTCCTCATCCAATGTTTTTAAATGATTTACACAAGGTATAATTAAGGGTATGCAAAAGGATAAATTCTAGATGTATTTTATCAAGGAAAAATTGTTATTTTTTATTGATTTTAATTATTGAGACTCAATTATATAGAGTAGAATAGTATACATTGTAATATTTAGATATAATATAATATTTATGGTCTATATATATAAAACTCCAAACAGGAAAGGATCCTCAATATGAATACTTAACATATGTCAAGATTAGGTAATGTTTAAGGCTGGGACTTATATATACACCCAAAAACATCTAGCATGTTATCAAAAGAAGCAACACAACATCATTTTAAAATATGAAATCGGGGCATATAATCATCTAAACGTGTAATACAAGTATGCACGCAAAATCATATCAAAACATGGGATCCCACCCAAGGCACACAATCAAAATTTTAAGGCATACTACAAATTAAACTTCATGGAATGTCATATTCAAGGCATGTGATTTTTGATGTGCCCCAGATGATGCATGTATTGCCATTTTCATTCTATATAAGACCATAAATATTTTAAAAATTTATAAAAATCATTAATAATTGATAAATACACCATTCACTCAATGTTAAATCACACCAACTGTATTTTCATGACGTATAAAAAATAATTACAATCCCTGGAAACAAGGTCCTTTTCTGTACATGGGCTGATCATCCCCAAGAACCTTGATTAATGGAGCACCAATACTTTTTAGTCTTCTGTATACCAACCCCAAATAGAAATAAGAAGGAAATAAGAATGAAAATATAATGCTATGATTCCATTTTGTAACGTCCAGGCACGTCTTATCCTCGAACCGGAAGTTAGACCAGTCACCACATGACCCCAAGAACGTCTCCACATATGGATGAGGCTGTCGAATAGCAACGAGGTTCTATGGATAGTATGTGCGAATTCGATATCATCATTTTCGGAGTGTACAATAGAAATATTTAACAAACTTATACAATACCATAAGAAAATATAATGAAATAGTAAACAAAATAATGAATATAGACAAGCCAATTTTATACAATGAACTATGTCATGGAGATATATATTTGAAAAGATGTAATCAATGCATCATACATTACATCTCGGTATGGATGCATAGAAAAGACTCAAATCCCCAAGGGTGATCTCTAAAAGCATCATAATCTCTCCCTCAGTTCTTTTCTCCTAATTCCCATGTTTAATAAAACAACATCAAGAAATATACAAGGTTCTGAAAACATGTCAAGTCTTCTTAGGTACCCTAGTGCAATGTCACCATGATTAGGGTGTGAGATATAAATCTCAGTAGGCCTGGAAACTGGTTTCAAGATCAATATATGAAATTCAATATAATTAAATAGTTTTCATGTACAACAATGCAATAACATAATTGGTAAAATAAACTACATCAATTCCATGTTCCTAATGTACACCTGACAGAGATACCTACAATGTCTTGAAACCAGAAATAAGAGTCTGAAAAGAAACAATATATATATATAATTCATAAATAAATTGTTTGACACATTATTTACTATTCATTATTTAACCGTATAAATCCATAGATTCCCATGGACAGATTTATCTCAACCCATGTCTAAATTGTTCCATCCTCTGAACCATCTCTTATATTCAATTCAAAAAATGTTACATCACATCGACATTTGTGAAACATTTAATTCAAATCATGTGCGACCATTTTTACTCATTAGCCAATTTCAATTAATGCGTGTATACCATCATGTATAGAAACCTCATGAGTATTTGGAGCATCGGTCCTTCTCTCACATCCCATAGTAATTTGGATCCTCATTACATGTCACGTAAATGAATATTTTCATACATGCTAGGTGTAGAATTCCATGCCTAGCACACTGTGAGTATTTAGAGCATCATTCCATGTATCACAACCCTTTTTTCAATTATACAAATATATTTATCATGGGAGTAGAATTCTATGACTTTCTCTACAAGTTCTAGTCCATTAATTAATTCATAAATTAATTAATCGAGTTCATTAATTATTTCAATAATTAATTTTCAACATCACATTCACAATTAACTGAACAATTAGTTATACAAATAAATTACATTTGATAACCTGAAAATAAACTAATTATAAACATATCATTAATTAATTCAACCATTAATTAATCTTTTCAATGTATCTTGTTAAATTAACAATTATCTAATCAAAATAAAACCCTCTCAAAATCATATAACTAATTCTACAATTAATCATCTCATAGAAAAAATCTCAAAATTAAATAATTAATTACAATATAATTATCTCAAGGAAACCATATGAATATCACACAATTAATTCAAAAAATGAATTATATTAAAAACAATTATTTCAATATCACATAATTATTTATGAAATTAATTATCTCAATGCATCTATTTCAATATAGCAAAATTAATTCCCAATTTATTTGTCTCAACATATCCAAAATTAATATAACATAATTAGCACCATGATTAATTATATACATTATAATCTCATAACACATAATTAATTAATAATTAAATATCTCATGATAACCAATTTAATATCTCTTAGTTAATCCACTGACAAATTATCAATTCAATCAAAATTATTAATTCCAAATTATTTATTTCAATTTAACCAAATTAATATCTCATAATTAATGCCTTCATTAATTATTTTCTCAATTCACAAAGTTAATTCATCATTAATTTACTCAACATAAAAAAATTAATTACTCATAATTAATCCATGGTTTTATTATAATATCAAAGAAAATATTTAATTCATAAATAATTATATAAGCTCAACTAAATTAGTTACTCGTAATTATTTACCTCATTAATTATCTTCCAAAAACATTATTAATTCATATTTATTTGTCTCAAAATAACCAAATAAAAATCTCATAAAAAATTACTCTATTAATTGTCATCTCAAAGAACAAAATTAATTTATAATTACTTATCTCAAATTAAGAATATTAATTACTCATAGTTAATCACTCGATTAATTATTATTAAAATAAAAATAATTAAGACATAATTAATTATCTCAACAAAACCATATTAATTAATCATAATTAATGAATTGATAAATTATATATTTTGCAACCTCAAAGAATAAAATTAATTCATAATTAATCATATCATTCCCCCAATAAACAAGTTAATTCAACCTTGGAGTCATCTTTATGAAAATAAATAAATCAACAAACTGTATTTTATTAATTTGAAAATGTTAAGTTCTATACCTCAATGAATTTAACTAATCCAAATCTTTCTAATTCGAACCATGAACCATTCTCACATACACACTTAAAAATTAATGTTTGTGTATACATGTAATTGATTGAAACGACTAACACCAACAATCGATACTCGCAATTAGTGTGTTGGGGACCCACCAACACCAAAAAAATGAACTACATCTTCATTAATCCATAAACACATTATTCAAGGGGAGGGTAATTATCTATCCGGTATATAAACTTTCCCTAATATGAAAACAATGAAAAAAAACAAGTCAAGTTTCTTACCCTTCAGATGCAGTTGTGAGAATACGGACCAATGGGTTCCAAGACATCATATGCACAACCTAGAATCAGATGAAATGATGAAACCAAATCAATCCCTATCCACAGTGTTTTGGATTAACATAAACTACGTGAAGGATAGCTGAGATAGCATATATAAATATTGAAACATGTGGAAAATTACTTACCTTGATAAGACAAAAATATTTTGTGAAGATACCAGGAGAAACCGATGTGTGGAAAGAGATCCGGGAGAAATGGGTGATTCGGCACCCAATGGAGAGCTAAGAGGGGGAAGGCTCATGCCTCAAATGCATTTTGGTCACTACCTCTTGTTTCTCTATAAATAAATTAAACTCTTAATTTTATTTATAGAATTCCTATAATATTAAATATAATACTAATAACCATCATCTCAATATTATTACCCATTAATATCACACATCTTTGATAAACTCCAAATCAAAAATGACACACCATTTTATTGATTTATTCTCTAAATAATTTAATTATAAAAAATCTACATCGCATCATTTTTTAATCAAATTATCTCAATGTAGTCTAATAAAATAATCCAATGATTTTTCATCAAATAATTAAATCCATCTTAACCTTGAATTTTATTAGATAAAACCCCAACTCCGCATTTAACACATCATTTCATTAATTACCTTTCAATAAAAATTTAAATAAATAAATTTTCCAAATATTTATTATTTAATTAAATCTTCTGAAAAGTATTCAATTAAAAAAACCATGACACCACATTATTCATAATTTAATTAAATTCATTAAAATTCTATTTCAATAAATAATTTCTAAGTTAATGTTATTTAACTAAATTATCTGAACATAATTTGATTATATTATAAAATCCCAGTCCTGAGCATTAATCAAATAAATTCCCTCATCCATAGTTTAATTAAATAATAACCCTTTTTTCAGAACATGTAATTAAATCATTCATAACATTAAAAGTAATAAGATAAAACCCCAACTCCACATTTAACACATCATTTAATTGAATTCCATTCCAACTGAATTTAATTAAATAAATTTTCTGACTTAGTATTATTTAATTAATTTATCTCAACATAATGATTTTAAAAATTACGTTGAAACATCGTTAATCATCATTTAATAAAATTCATTAAAACTAATTTTAATTAAATATTATCTCCAATCCGTGTTACTTATTTAAGTTCTTTGAAAATAGTTTAAATAAATGCAAAACTCCAACTCATCATCATTAGTTTTTTAAATTCTCTCAAAATATATTTAACTAAATATTAACCCCCATTTCACAACAACTAATTAAATACTTTATAACCTTTAATTTAATTAAATAAACCTTAAATTCACATTTAATTAAATTTATCTTTACCTTGAAATTAATTAAAGAATCTATAATACCTCATTTTCATTTATTTTAAATAAATTCTATCATCTTAATTTAATTAAATAAAACTAAAAACCATCATAATTTAAAAAAAATAATCATTTTTCATTCAATTTAATAAAATAACTTCTCCATATCAACATAATTTATATAAATTATCTCAAAATTAATTTAATAAAAATAAACCCCCAACAACTCATTTAATTAAATTCATCTTGTCCATTAATTTAATAAAATTAAATTATCCAAAAATTCCAAACTAGGTATGGTGGTTGGTTTAACTTAAACAATAAGACAGACCATGTGAAAACCATGCGCCCACTACCAGATAAATGGATTATCTTGCATGGCTGACCAACATTGATTGACTATTCATGCATAGCCCCTACGGATACCTTTACCTTGTTTTTCTAATACTTATTTTCATGGTCTGGTGCTCTTGAACCCCGTCAAGCCACTCGAGAACCTCCAAGAGTTGTTACTCAAGCTTAATATTAACACATAAAACAACACCAACTCTTGAATATTCAAACCAAGACATTTTTTTAAAATCAGCCCAATCATTTACCAAAACAGTCAAAATAAAAATTCTATTTTAACCCAACTTTGATGAAGAGGTCTTTAAAACATGTTAGATATATTCCATGTTCAATAAAAAGAAACATTTCAATAGTAAAAAATTTCATATAAAAAACCTTCCATAATTTAAGGGATCTTATAAACCACCTATATCTGAGTTATAAATTTCATACAAGGATAATGGATTCCAATAAAATGGTAATTAGATCATCAAAATGAAACTCATTTTATTTATCTTTTCGAAGGCGAAGTCAATATATTGTCATTATTGTATGTGATTTCCAAATAATTATATGAAATTAATTACATGTAATGGGATGAATTTTATAATATTCTCTATGGGTTTATTTTTTGTAAGGATGTTTGAATTATTACTGAAAAATAATTATTTGAATTGTAATATAAGGAAGTAGATTCAATATTATCATGTGAAAAATAATTCCCCTTATTTGTAAGGAAAAAAAATTAGATATATTAATAATGATAATGATTGGATTTAATATGTATAAATTAAAATTTATCAAATGGATATATATTTTCATGAATATATTTGATGGTAGAACCTTGATTTGTGTGATGATTATATAGAAATTAAGTTTACCAATGATCATGTATTACATGAAATCAATTATAATAATATGTCTTTATTGTAGTAAATGTGTAAGCATCGACCAAACAAACAAAGAGGAAAAAATGATATCCATTTTATTATAAATATTTTGATTGAAAGAACAATGGAGAATATATTAGAAAATATATAAAATTATTTATATATAGAAGTTTTTAACAATTAGATCATGACTAAAATTATAATTATAACACAAAAAATGAAAAGTCAGTGGTAAGAAGGAACAATTATAATGAGATGGGTAATTATGAATGTACTTGTCCAAATATTAGAATGGAGGTTATAAACCATCGAGATCACAAACAAAATATTGTGTTTTAATCCATAATGACTAATTTGATAAATGATATTCCTTCCATTTGTATCAAGTAGTTAAATTTATTATTTATATTGTACCAATATATTAATATAATTGGGGTCTACATATTATTTTTTTTAAATAAATATTAAGAAAAATTAGAAATTTCACTTCATGGAACGATGCCCAATATTTTTCTAAAAACTCGTATGTGATGTATTATGAAAAACATAAATTATATGAATATTACTAATAAATTATTTTGAATGTATTTATCGATAAATAATATTTTCCTAAACCTTGTATAGTTTTATGGTATTATTTATATGGATTATATTATTTTTTACAACTGTACGGTATATCATAGAGATAAAAACATTTTTTCAGTATAGATTTTATGTTTTAAACAATAATGAACACATATCATTGATACCATATCATTAAAGTAAGAAACTATTAAACTAATAAAAATCATTTCATCCTATAGAAATTATTTTGATGAGGGATAATGGTCATATAATTTATTTCCTCAAGGCGAATGAATATTTGAATGTATATCCTAATGATTTTCCTAGTGTTAACCATGATCCCAAGGATGAGTTATCAATTAGAATTATCCCTGATTTAAAGAAAATATCAATACCACTTTATCGAGTGTCCCAGTTGAAACTTTTATTATTGAAAACAAGTTATATGAATTTATTAGTAAATATTTCATTCATCCTATAACATATAATCTGGTGCTTATTTTTTATTTAAAATTATGTTATATAGCTCAATGATATGATATAGTGTTTATAATGTATTTAATAAAACTACTATTTATAAAATTTATCATTTTTTATTTATCAATATTTCTTTTATCACAAATGGGGACTAAAATAGTTTTTTAAGTTTCATATATTGTAGGGATACTATCAATTGATGTTTAAGTGGGATGTTATTCTAAAGACAACAATTTTTTATTAGATATATGAATTGATTGTTTTCAATTATTCCCTTTTTGTTTTGTAGTGGCCTAATTTTGTTCTATTATCTAATGAATATATTTTTTTCATTCTTATTTATATAATTTTGTGATTGTGGTTATTGATGTTCTAATAGTATGTTTCTAATGTTAGGATAATCATGAATGTCATATAATGATTGTTTTGAAAAACGTAAATTGAATGAATCAATATGTTATGTTTAATAAGGTTAAATTTTGGCTCCTAAAAATTTATTTCCTCATATATATTGTTTATACTGATATTATAAATGTCAACCTCATTTAAAATAGTGTTTTTGAAAATATCTAAGATAATAAAATTTCATAGGGATATGCTATTTTTCGAATAGTTTGTTAATACTTTTAATTTGTTAAAATATTTTATCTATGATCTCGACCACTATCTAAAATAACTTCAAAAGATGATAAATTCTTATTAATGAAATATTTTGATGATTCTTTCAGGGAAGTTAAAATAGGTTTTGTTAATTCTCATTTTTTGTACCTAACCTTATGAAATGTTGACTTTTTTGGGTATTGTATTGGACAATTAAATTGTATTGGTTGTTTCTTGGTGTAGTATAACCATGAAATTTCCTATTCAATACTTTAAATAAAATCTCATGAATTTATGTTTCCAAATAATAATATGGAATTAGCTCATATGGTACGTTCTTAAAAAAAGAGGAAACATTTAAATGTAGTATAATAAAATTCATATGTATTCTATACTAAACATAAGTATATATTCATAGAAAATTTGTTAAACATGAGGGAGGAAGTAATGAATGATGTTATTAAATATTATGAAATAACTATTCATTACACTATAAAAATTAGTATTATATATTTTTAGTCATGATGATAACTCTACATCAACAATGATATTATTGGGAACATTACCATTTGATTAATAATCTGAAAAATTTTGTCATATAATTTAACCATGTAAGAAAATCATTAAATTTATCAGGGGTCATCACAATTATCTCTACGTGAAAAAATTATGAAATATTATATGGTTGATCATGTTTTAATGGAAAATAAAAAATTTAATTATAATGTAATGTTTCCAATGATTAATTATAATTTATTTGGATTTATAATATTTGGATGAATAAATGTCCTCCTTATTATTCTTAGTTTAATAAATAATAGAGTAAATCACATAGTTCATAATTTTCAGTTCATCCTGGAAGCACTAAGATATACAATGTCCTTAAAAATTACTATCAGTGGGATGAATTGAAAAGAGATATTGTTTATATATAGTTTAATGAGGAATAAAAATTACTGAATGGGATGCTTCATCCTTTTTCAATTCAATAGTTTAAATGAAAAAATGTATCAATGGATTTTTGGATGTTGTTACCAAAGACACATAATGGTAATATTACAATTTGGGTTGTTGATGATTGAATAACTAAATCATAAATTTTCATTACTATTTTGGATATTGTGTCATTAGATAATATTTATCGAATGTGATTCAATAGGATATTTTGGATTCATGAATTTCCACTATTCATTTTATTTGATCGTGATTCATTGTTCATTTATTATTTTCTAAATGGACTTCAGAAGCATTTTGATGAAAATTTTTATTTTAATAAATTTTCTCAACCTCAATATGATGAAATTTATGAGGTAAAATATCATATCATGGATGATATGTTTTGAAATATTTAACGGATACTAATGGAATACGGGATCATCATTTATAATTTTTCAAGATTTCATATAAATTTTTTTTTATTCCAGTATCATGAAAAATCCTTTTTGGTAATTACATTGAATATTGTTTCAAAATCTATTTTTTGGAATGAATCTATAAAAAAGATGTTTATTAGGCCACTATTTTTGATGATAAGGGTTTTCATTCGTGTTAATCTAAATCACAATTTTCCCCTTTTGGATGAAACACATTGGTGACCAAAGGGTTTTCTCTTGATGTGGTTGTGGTCTGAGATTCAATAATATCACTATTGTTTGGGTTATTTTTGCAGAAAATGTAATTGGGGGATTCACATCAATGTTTTTTAAAAAAACATAACAAAAGTGGAAGAAATTTACATTACAAGACTGAATAATTGATAAAAAATATTTTTCATTGAAAATACAATATAAAATACTGGTCATCAACAAGATTCAGCCTCCCAGACACTCCCCTATTCCTTTTTTAAAATAATTTCAATACTGAATTTCTAAATGCACCCTGAGTATCCCAAGGTGAACACTCACATTTATATAGATATCATATTAATATCTAAATATGATTTTTATCCCACCTATTGAATTGTAGATATCTATTAAATAAAACCTAGTCGAAACCACTATGCTGAACAGAAGTATATTTCTGAAGAAGTTCAAATGGAAAATTTAGTTAATTCATCAAATAGAAAGAATAATCATTCAATCAAATTTATTGAAATTTATCAGGATAGAAAGTAATCATATTCCTTCAATGTTTTTTGTTCAAAACATATTCTGAAAGAGAGTATATATTGAATCAGCAACATTGGGGAAAGTGTTCATTAGGTGTATCCATCTGAAACCACGTGGGGATTAGTCATTTATCAATCGGATAGCCTCTTGCATCTCTATTTTATCTTCAATGGTATGCATCATGATCAATTTTGCAATCTTCACCATGAAAAAGAATATGGTTGTTGATCATCAGGTGCTTCGGCACTACATTGTCTTGTTCGTAATGATGCAAAATAGTCGTCATGGGGTTCCCTTTTATAGGAATCCCCATCGAAATGTTGGCCCATATTAGAATAATTATTTTCTAGTAATCAATTGGATCATGTTGTGTACTTGTGGTTCACCACGAGTACCCTGCTCCGAGTCGTACGGATCTATGAAAATTTCTCACAAGAATCGTGTATGCTTGTTTGACTTGTTGAATAACTACATGACATGTACTAAGAGTACATGATGTGTACATTCTCCTCACGTGGTGTTCATAAGTCACAACATGTCTTTCATAGAAAATTATTTTAAAAAAGGACATGATTTGTACTTAGGATACACGGTGTGTATTCATTCTTTATCAGTTTTCCACATTCTCTTCTCTTTACAAAAATCTATTCTCAATCAATGAGCGAAAACAATTTCCTGAATATTCATATACATGAAATCATGTAATACATTAGACAATTAAAAATACATAAGATTCCAAAATTACATAATTTTCACTATTAAGAAAAAAAATATTCATTATGCCAATAATGATAAAATTCAACTTAAATTTAAATTATTTGGGGTTTAAATCCATAAGTTAGATATGAGAAACATTTGAAATTTTTGCTCTATCATATGTAAAATGAAATGATTGAGAAGAATATGATGATTTTGATAAATTTGAGGATAGCCAAGAGTAGGTAATAAATCTGAGAATAACAAGAGAAAAGAAAATTATATCAAGAATGATGATCAATTTATTTTTATAATATATCTATGGAATTTTTTTTAGTTTTTATAAAAATAATTAGATAAGACCATTATTAAAGGATCATATAAATTCACATAGAATGATATAATAATTTCCTACCGAGAGGCCGTATATGAGTGTTTATCCCATGTACATGAGTATTTCATCATTCATTATTAAGGATATATTTTCTTTATGCATGTTATGATTAGATATATGATGTGGTTATTTGGAGTGATAAATTTCATAAGAAAACCAACTAATGTAGATTATTTACAAAATAGAGAATTTTTTGATGAATAATACTACTTGTCATGTTATTTTTTAAAGTAAATACTATATGGTTGAAGATGAAACCCTTGAATCATAAATTTTTAAGATGGAATGTTATCCCATACTTTTTGAAAAATGAATAAATTTTTTTGGACATAATTCCGAAAAGAAAGAGAATAATTAAACAAACATGTTTTTTTTGAATAAATAATATTCATTTTCATTGGTATTCATAAAATATATTTTTTATATTGACATTCATTAAAAAATACTATTTAATTTTAAAATAAAAAATAAAATATTTTTAATATCCACTTTTTCATTTATGGTTATATTAAAAAGATTAATTTCAAAATTTTATATTTTAAATTTTTAAATATGAATTAAATTTTCGAAATAATAATAACAATATTATTACATAGTGATATTTGGATAAATTTCTGAAATATTGTATTTCTTATTGAATATTAAAGACAAAAAAATTTTAAAATAGTTATTTTATTATATGAAATATAGTATATTTAAACTCTAATTTTTATAATAATATTTTATCAAAGTAACATAAGTATTCATATGTTAGATATAATCGAATTTTTTACATTTGAATAAACTTTATATCTAATTTGGGTATACATTCATTTTAAATATTAAAAATCCTTGTTTTTTAATAAAAGATTTTTATTAGACATTTTAAAATAATATTAAATAATTTTATATTATTTATAATAATTAAATTTTAAAAAACTCATTCCAAATTTTTAAAAATTTATTCAATATTTAGTAAATAGTTACTATTTTTTTATCACTATTAATAATAACAATATTAAATAAATTTGACCTCTCTGATCATACGTTGGAAAATTATTGTAAAAAATAATGATATATGGTCAATGAAACACCATAAGATATGTTTATTTTCTAGATAAAAATTACATTATATTAAAGTTTTGTTTAATTATATTTCAATTAATTTGTTTTTATGAAATTTTCAGTGGAAAATAAAATCAATATTTACAAAATTGGAATTAAGAATTTTATATTGAAAAAACAATATTTTAGGAATTTTATTCGAAATTCCTAAAAATTTAAATTATAAAAAATTATTTTTATTTGGTTGAGAAAATAATCCATGATCCGTTAATGGTACACTATTACTCTTATTGTAAATATATTAATTCCTTTACTATAAACGATTTCGGTACTACAGTAATAGAGAGAAGGGTTTACTTGGGGTGAAAGATAAAATATAATAGTGAATAAAACACATAAAATTTTAAAAAAAAATGTGTGATAATATTTATTATACTACTAATCATATTTTAAAATTCTATCAATTTGGATATATTATTACATAATAGATAATATATATTAATTTAATACTTCATGAATTTTTAATAATTCCTAAACAATATCTTATGATAGGGAACCGCATTTCTTATTTTATTCAAACATCAAAATCCTATTGGATCATCTAAAAAATACATGTCCCTTAATTAAATCAATAAAATTCTAAAATCACAGTGTTTATCATAAAAATACTTCTAATGATTTAGGTATATCCTAAATAGGTTTTCTAAAAAATATATGCATATATTTTGGACATGATTTTTCTTTTCTTACTTACCCTTCTACATCAGGAAATATTATATGACCATTATGAAATAATAATAGAAAAATAATAAATATTCTGAGGTTCTTTATGTTAATGAAATAATCCATATCCTTCACCACTTCCATAAAATGTGAAACAACATAATTGTTCATATAAAAACCCAAGTAATTTTAATATTTTCCTTTCAAAATAAACTCAAGTCTATTCCTAGATTTATTTACACGAATGAACATATTAATGTAAATTTATATTTAACATATGTTTTAGTAATCCATACATGGATATAATGTCTATATTTTATTCTATGTAATAATGTACTTATCCGAAAGGAATTCATAACACCGAAGACCATGTTTTACCAGACAATATTATATTTTTAATATTTTTATTATATATTATAATAAGATATAACCCTGCCATTAAATTAGCTATTTTTAATAGTATAAACTAAATTATTAACATTTTTGGTTTGAAATTTATTTGTATAATATATTGTTTAAAAATTTAAGAGAAATGGAAATATTCACCAATTGAATAAAAATGAAATATTTTTATTATTAGTCTCAAAACGGTTTATTATCATTATAAAATAAGTTATTTATTATTATTAAATTACAATATTTAAATTTTTTTGTTATATATTATATCAAAAAATTCTATATTCATATGATATATTTAATTCAGATAGAATAAGAACAAATTCAATTGTGTACATAAAATAATATATTTTAAATACTCAATCTTACAACTATTTAATTAGGATGATATTTTAAATTTGAACATAGAAAATTTTATAACATTATATAAAAATTAATCATTAATTTTTAATTAGAAAAATATAAATTAATTTATTGTAAATATAAAGTGTTTTTTGGACATAAATCATTTTTTAGTAATGATAACAACTATATTTAAATAAAAAAAATTATTTTCAACTAATTTTTTTGATGATTAAATTATATTAATTTTTTTAATGTTATCATAGATAAAAAATTAATCTATTAATATAAAATTTTTCATTGTAGTAAATTTATTTTTGAAATTGAATATAAAAAACATATTAATCTTTTTAAAATTTATACATTGAATATTTTTGTTTTCATCGTGTTTACTGGATAAAATTAAAAATAAATTTTTCCACTAATGTAATAGTAATTTTAAAAAATTTATTTCATATACACAATAATAATGGTTTATATTTTATAATATTGTCAACATTGTTTTTTACCTGAATTATTAATGAATCTGATACAAATTTCCAATATCGATTAAGAGAAAAAAAATAGCATTACAATGCAATAAACAATAAAAATATGGGCCCAATGTGATAGACACTTGTTAAAAAGCCATTTTCTAGAAATTTGTAATCCATAAACCATGATATATCTATTTTTTATTCTTTTTAATAAATAAAATTGAAAAAAACATGGATCATCAATATTATTTTTAAAAATTAAATGTGAGTCATCTCCCTCACTTATATGAGGCCATTGACCTTCCCACTTACACAAAAATCTCCAGAATCATTTTATCTCACAAAATATTCCCATATAATATCCCAAAATCCATCCCATAATCATAGAAACCTCCCTTATGGAATAAATTCATCCATAGAATCCCATTGGTACAAACCTAAAGGAGTTTCCCAGAGAAGAGGTGACATCGTTCCTCAAGATTCTTTTTATTATTTTCATTATCCCCCAACAAAATTATTCTTAGTAAATGACAATATAATATCCTCAAAATCCAAAAAAATTTTGATACTTTTTAAATATATGGGTTATATTGAAAAATATAGAAACTTCTCTATAATGTCTAACGAACATACCATTATTGTGTACAACGAGCTACCCCCCAGAAAATGATGTAATTTTTTAATTTGACACCATTCATTACTGAGAATTATAATGGAAAACATATTTATATGTTATAACATTGATAGTTACATTATAAATATCATAATTATTAATTAAATAGAACTAAACGTTCTTTATTTACATTTTTTATATCTATGATAACTTTATTTATGGATTTATGGACTACCGCCTCCTCAAAGCGATGCAACACATTCAAATAATAAAATGAATTTATAAATGATGGTTTTAATGAACAATAAATTTTAAAAATGTGACATAAGTATGATACATGAATTATAAGATAAATATATATAATTTACTTTCATTATATTAAGATGACATATAAATGAAAGTAGCTTTCAGGCATACTTTCATCCTAACTTCTCGATGAATAGTGAATTTTTTTCTTATCTCTAAATATTATAGTTTAGTATAAGTACATATATAAAATATTTATAAGTAAATTACATCATATATTGTGTTTTTGAGATGTTTAATCCAAGATATATATAATAGTAACGTCAAATATTGAGTCAAACATACTTGAGTTACTAGGTAATTAACACAATAAATAGTGAAAATAGTTAAAGAATATTTTCAATTTTATAATAATAAAATATAATAAGGTCATATATAATATAATAATTGTTAATTTGGATCTATAATATGTTAGAAACATTTTTAAAACAATTATATAGGTTTTTAATTGATGATCACAAAAAATGAAATGCAAGTGATGAGATTCTGGTCTCTCTTTTCTTCAATGAGACATTCATTGTTTTCACCACTAAATTATTTGGAATTTATTATATATTCATCCATTGATATGTTATATCATGAAATTCCTTATAATGCTTATATTATATGTTTTAATTATTTTCATTTAATTATGGATATTATGATTCCAATCATTCAATGTTTTTTGGTACACTTAAGAGGATTTAATGATTATTTTCCTCAAATATGGTTTCATATCAATTAATTTTTCATTTTTTATTATATATTGAATAATTAATTTATCTAATAACATTTCATTTGAAATATAAATTATTGGGTTAGAAATATTAGTATTTCTTTAACATAATACAAATTTTATAGAAGGAAATTACATTGATCAATTATATGATTATCTTGGGAATTATTGATTAATTTGTATTTTTTACTCAACATAGAAATTTGATAAGGCTTATTATAT
Source organism: Viscum album (assembly GCA_963277665.1). Lineage (NCBI taxonomy): Eukaryota > Viridiplantae > Streptophyta > Magnoliopsida > Santalales > Viscaceae > Viscum > Viscum album. The sequence goes on from OY728163.1 coordinate 741,650,033, forward strand.
ATTTTTATTATTTTATATATGTGGATATGATTAAATAGGACATAACTAATGTAAATTTAACTTCATATATAAACCTAATTCATTGGTAGGATTTCATTAGACAATTAATTTGGGAAAATTAAAAATATTTTTACGTGTAGTTTTATACCATCCATTGAATTTTCTTCATATAATAGGATTTCATGTGCCAATATTTTAATGTACAGTATTTAGTATTAGTTATCATTCATATTCATTTAATATTTATCCATTATATATGTATGAATTTATTTAATCCATTGAAATATTTTGTTTTTATCTAATCAAATGTATCAAATTAAGGCACCAGATCTGGGATTTCATGGCTCAGGGTGTTAAATCTGTTATCAGTTCCGGTTTATAAGTAAGCTCTAAAAATAAATTTTAAAAACATAGATTCTAGAATAAAAACCATTAGATTAAATATATAATAATATCATATAATTTTGGTAAGGTTTACTTTATGTGGTTCTTCCTAGAAACACATTACTTTAGGTATTCTATAATTGGATGGGGATCTTCAAAAGATGTACCTAGGTGTATCAACTCTAACAATGTGTGTCAGGCCTGACTAAGTGTAAACCACTATATGAAAATGGGAAATAATTTTCACATAGTTTGAAATTCTTAGTGGATATATTTTGTATAAGGATCATTTTAATTACATAAAATTTTTAACGAATACAATGGATATTGAAAAAGTGAATACTGTGGATATTTTAGGCAATGATAATTTGGTAATTAAACAAAACAATTCAAGAATGGAAAAACCTGTTATGAAATAAGATTAAAAAATGTTTTATAACAATATGAATTTATTCCCCCATTATATATTCAGACTACTGATCTAATGGATGATGATAATTGGTTTCAGTCTATTGGGAGAATGATTATGGTTTATGAATGCGCTGAAATGAAAAATGATGCACTTGTAGTGTACTCTAAAAATAGAGATAATAATAAAAGGTATTCGTTGATATAGAATTATATGAAGTAATAATTAATAGACCTAATGGAATGGAGAACATTCATTAATATATTTTTTGGATTAAAACATCCATCATCATAAACAATCAAAGAGGAAAAAAATGTTACATATATTAAAGAAGAATTCCAATGTACATGTTATAGTTTATGATTCATATTTTACCATCTAATCATGGTATTATATAATTTTCATATGCAATATGGAATACAACATTAACCACATATTTACTAGTCTAAAGGAAAATATTAATGTGGAAATGGAATCCAAAATGTATTCGTCATATAATGAAATAATTTTATGTTAAATAAAAATAGAAAATTGATTTAATATGATTTATATATTCAAAAGGAATAAAGACATGATGAGTTCATCAGAATGCCAATAGAAAGGGAATTTAAAAAATAAGAAGAGGAAAATGTTTTTATCCTGTGAAATTTTTTATGAATCACCTGGGTAAATGACTAAATGGAATGGGAGTTTTTCATAAGTTGGGGGACAAGGATCACTAAATAAGAGTAAAAAGGAGAGAAGGAAAATTCTGATATTTTGTGTTATATATTTACATATATTTTTTATACTCCAAAACAATCCCAAAAATCTATGGAATATACCATCGTCGTTGATAAGGGATCATCATCAAGTCTTTTTTTGATAGAACTTAAGTGCAAGGATTAATGCAGTTCTTATTTGTGTCTGAGAAATATATTGTGAAAGTTTTTTCTTGATGATGTTATAATAATATTAATATTAAATATATAAGGACTATAATAGAAGACATTTTTATTAATGAATTGAGATAATATATTTAATGGTACCAAGAATAGTAATTTAGTAGAAAGATAATTTTTTGGGTAATACATGTTTGATAGAAAGATGAGCCTTTTTATGTTCCAAATAATGAGCTAATTTTGTTTTTATAGTGAAATGATTGATTTGGATAAGTTTTGACTTCCTTATAATTGGGTAATGATTTATTGAAAATGTGTTTTACACAATCATTGATGGATTTTACATAATTTTAGTATTTATTGTATATACCCATCAATCTATATTATATTTAAGGAATCCTAATAATTCATATTTTTAATATTATTATATAGAAATTCTAGTTTTTACAACATTGAAATTCTTGATATGTGAGTATTAAAAACCACTTCATGTTATATGACAAGTGAATTTGGGAAATTAGAAGACCCTACTTCTAATGTGTTAGATCATAATCATTTTTAAAAGCTTTCTATTTAGGAAATAATTTCTTCACTAGATGGGGATTTAATGGTTAATTTCTTACTTATCAATATAATCAATAGTATTATAATAAACTATTTATAAGTTTTTCATGTCATAAGTAAAATATTATATTGTTCTTATGACATAAAAATTTATATTTAATTATATTCTTATAGTGTGAAATAATTCATCACTCATAGGAGAAATTGGCTTCAATCTAGTTTTTTAAAATTATTTTTTTTATGATATCAGTAATGTTTTTCATAGTAGTGGATTGTCTTTTTGTGGTCATCAACATTTAGGTTAACAAGTTCTCTATCACTATCCATCAAAAAATTAGTATTTAATTTTTCATTTGTATCCAAGTTTCCATTTACGACCTGTACTCTATTAGAGAAAGTAGTTACATGAACATTTTACATAACATTCTATTTGATTAAGACGATATGTTATTAATCCTATTAGTGATGTGGATGTTCAATAAAAGTTTATTTTAAAATATTAATACAATTTTTTATTTTGTAAAGATTTTCTGGATTCAATTTATTTAATTTTTGGAGATCGTAATATCACAATACGTTAAAAAAGTTTCATTTTAGAATAAATATGTTTTTCTTCCTAGAATTATTTATATGAAAAAAGATAGGATTATGTTATATAGAAAATAATTTTTACTTTTCCCAATATAGAACATTGAGGTTTTCTATCATTACACACAAAAATGACATTATTTGGTGTCTTTTATAACATGAAAGATCGAGTTTTACCATATTATCATATATTATTAAAAATATTTTAATATAATATAATATTATAAAACCATAAATTTAAATTTTTATTTATAAGTAGTATTAATTAAATTATAGAAATATAATGTTTACAAATATATAAAATTAATCTGTTGGATTCCAATTAATAGGAAATGGATATATACCCCAATATAATATATATGAAATATTCTTATCTTTATTATCATAAAGTTAGTTTTTCCTAATATAATAAATTAAATAATATTAGTTATTAATAATTATAAAATTGATATATTATATATCCAGTAATGTATTTTTTATATTCATACAATATATTTTATATGCATTGTATTAGAACAATAACATTTTCTGCATAAAATACTATATATTTTTAAGGGAAATTTACAATATCTTAAAGTGGAACATTTTAAAATTTTAATTTTTGAACTTTTATAAATATAATATAACCAGTTTAGAATGATTTTTTTATGTAAATATAAAATTTAGGTTAGGGTGAGTTTTTGATATAATTTTTTTTTCCGTTAATGAATTGCGAAAAAAATACGAATTTAAAATCATAAATAATTTGTTGTCAAATATATTAATAATGATTAATTATATTTAATTTTTAATTAATGTTAAATTATATAAAATATAAATAAATTAATATAAATGGAAAATTTTAATAAATTTCACATTGAGATTTGATACAAAAATATAGCAAACTTTTAGTCATTTTCTCATTAAAAACCCATGTTCTCATCCTATTTGGGGAATTTAATTTAAATTAGTTAATTAAAATTACAAAATTATAAATTTGAAAAATATATTAAATTTTATTATTATATATTATTTATAATATATAAAAATTTAAGCATCGTATTTTACCATAATTATGATTGAAAGTAATTAAAATTTACTATAGTGATTAAGTAAAATACTAAGGTAATGACTACCAATGCATCTCAATAAGAGCCAAAAATTACATAGAAACTTTTCAGGAGACCCTCTATTTACATGATTTGACCATTGATATTAATGGTTAAAAAAATTTGTTTTAAAATCCACCTTACAATTAAAAATGTGTGTTCGAAAAACATCTTTTCAAAAATTCCAAATGAGTCCTCTCCCACACTTATAAATATCCACCACCACTCCCACATCCATAGACCTCAAATGCCACTTAGGATAACCAAAAATAATATCACATAATTTCACAAAATCCAAAAATTTATACTGAAATCATAAATATTGGAATAAATCCATCCTTGGAATCCCATTGGTGAAAACCAAAAAGAGTTAGCTTAAGACATGGTATCATCCATCCATAAACTCCATTGATTTATTTTCATTATTCATCACCCATGATATTATTATTACATGATTATAAAATATCATAAGTATCCAAAATATAATAAATTATTTTTATATATTGTATTTACAAAAAAATATACACACTTCCATCTAATAGGTATTGATTTTACCTTTCATTTATACCACCAACTACTGCCCCATGAGAAGATGCAATTAATTTTACATTTACCACATTTCAAGATATTTTATTATGATAAAACCTTGGATGAGGTATATATATGATATATATTACAATTTTAACTAAATTATTTTTATTAAAATATTTTATAACTCATACTTTCATGGATTCATTTTTTTAAATGATAAAATAATTTCTAAACGAGTGGACTACCACCATCTCAAAGCAATGTGATATGTTCACATGATACATGGAATATATAAATTATATATTTAATTAAAATAAGAGAAAAATATGAAATATATTTTATAATTTATGTATAATATAAATATACATCATGTAATTTTATTTTTTTACTATGAATAATAAATGAATGTTTAAATCATGTGAATTAAAGACCTAACATCTTCACGAATGGTTCATTTCATTTATTATCAATAAAAAGTATGGTTATTTATAAATTCATATATGATAAATATATATGATAATAAAATAAAATGTTATGTTATAGGTATTTTGTAAAAATGATATAGGTAATAAGAACAAATAATAATGAGTCAAAGCATACATGGTAAACTTGAAAAATTACACATGAAATAATGAAAATAATTTTTTATTACTATCAAACATGTACTATTAAAATATATGAAGTTAATATATGATATAATTTATGTTATTATGGTTCTATAATAATTTATTAACATTTTTAAAACCATTTTTTTAAGAGTTTATTTAGCCCTCACAAATAAATGGATCACAATGTATGGTATTTGTTTCTACTTTTATCTTCATTGAAGTGGACACCATTTTAGAACTTTTTATCATTTTATATTACATGTATGAACCATTTGAAATTTTATATTGGTAATATAATTTTTTACATTGATATTTTAAGTTTCATTTAATTTTATTCCATCATATAGATTATGATTTATCTATTTCAATGGTTTCTGGGACACTTTGGAATGCTTAATGTTTATTTTTCTCATGAATACTTTAATATGAAATTAATTATCATTGTTTTCTTTCCCAATAAAAGGAAATTATTATTAATAACTTTTAACTATATATTGACATTATTGTGTGATATATATTATTATTTCCAAGTCAGTATTTCCTTTTTACACCGAGTTCTTACTTAGGCCAGTTATTTGATTATCATAGGAATTATTGATAATTATGTATTCATTAATCAATAGGAATATTTTATAAGTAAATCTATTTATTTAAATACTTAGATATATAAGGAATGATTTTATAATGAAGTGAACTATGGGGACCAGATTATATATTGGTTTTTGATGCATTGGAAGGTTATTATGAGATAAATAATATGGAAAAATTGAACGGGATTCATTCTATAGTGTAAAAATATCTTGTTAAATGTCTTGATGGTATAGGTTTTAATGTTCCTATGGCATGAAATAAGATAAATAAGAATTTAATTCATTCTAACTCAGTTACTATTTATCAAGGTTATTTTTTTTGATGTATTTATGGATGCATTTAATTCTCATTTTATGGATTAATTGGAATGTGTTTTCAGTTTCTACCCTTTCTATAATGGATATGAATTATCTAGTTGATTAAATTGATTTTTTGATCAATTATTTTCCTTTTTATGTTAATTTTTTATAATGAATCCAATATTACGTCATTCATATTATCCAAATGTATTATGGAAGAAAAATTAAATCGATTTTGAGGTGGTAGTCTTTTATACAAATAACTATAATTCCCAAAACATATAATAAAATTGAATATTTGAATCACATTAAATATATAAATATATGAATCACATTAAATATTTATCATTTAATAATGTTAATATATTATCAAAATTTTCAAAATTTTATTGTTTTGAATATGTTAATGTCATATGGTTGTATGTGGAAACTACCACCTCCATAAAGCGATGTCATTCGTCTTTCATGATTACATCATAATGATGATATATATTTTATATAAATAAATTCTAATAAATTTATGATAAAATAATCATTATATTATTATAAAATAACACTTAACTTCTTTCCATCGTGACTGTTCAAAATTAGAAATATTAATCCTAAGAAAATACGACCTACCATCTCTATGATTTTAATAGATAATAATAGTCCAAAAAATATGTAATGATAAATTTTATATTATAGTGTAAAAATTATAATTAAGTCAAGTTTTTGTTTAAAAAATTATTTCATAATCAACTCATTGATAATAACCAACCTTCCAAACTCATTTTTGACATATTATATGCAAATTTTCAAAATACGGGGAATATACCAATTGAATAGATTATTGAATAAAACATGGTAATAAATTAAATAATGAGAATAATTAACCAATAATGGGATTTTATGAAATTATGTTATTAACATATTTTTTATTATTTATGATGAAAAATAATGTAATAGAAGTCACAAACACAATGTGTGGGACACATTGCATTAGAACCTTATTTTAAATGTTCTAATTATTTATTTATCAATATTTTTCTACCACTTCCAATTTCATTATCAAATTGATATATTTATATAAATATGATTGAATTATAAGTTATGGTTTTGAATATCATATAAATTTTTTTATATATAAACTTTTTATATATCATTTTGACATACATTACAAAATGAAAAAAGAGTGTTCTATTTTAATGTACATGACATTAAAAACATTCACCATTTGTAGATTTTCTGTTTTATTTTTTCTCGTTCCTTTATATAAATATTTGTTTTCATCAATGATAAAAACCTCCCCCTCTTTTTAGGGATTTTTTTGGAAAATTAACTTTTAATATCAATGGACAATTAAATATCCAAAATTGATTTCATTTTGGTTTTATAGTGTTATTTTAAAATAGTTGATGCTATAAATAATATATATTTATATATTTTGTGAATTATAAGTTCTTTGGAAATATCTATGTTGATAGGTGAGCCTCATATAGCTCATGATGATCGATGATCGATGATCCCGATATAGCTAATGATGAGGGGTGATCCAGATATAGATCTTGTAAAAGGGTGTACCAGACCTAGAACACTAACACATTGTCTAAATATAGTGTTTTTTATAGAATAATGTTAGAATTTGACCATAATAATCATTTTAGTTAATCGGGTTCATGTATGTATTATATAAATACAATTTACTAAGGGTTTTCCCTGACTTTTCAATGGGTGATACTGAGTTTTCACATAAATATTTTGATTTGAAACTATACACTGATGATATTTTAATTTCTTTTGATTTTTTCACTTATGGAAATGACAATTGTTTTTAATATAGTTATTTTAGGAGTTATCATGATTTTAATAATACCCTGATTAATATTTTTTTATTTATGTTTTCATATATATTATTTAATGGAATTCTGTATTTGGAAATGTAACTTCAATGGGATCATAAATAAATATTTTGATATCAATGTTTATTATGATAAATGAGGAATATTTTTGCGACTCTGTATTTCTGAATTATTCTAATGGGATTGTCTATTTATCATTATGTACATTATTGAGATTAGTTTTCTAATGACTCATTACTAATTATATTTTATAGGGTTTTTAAAATGAGTTTGAATATAATAGAAATAAAATTCCTAAACAATTAATAATTTTCATGAAAAGTAAAAAAATCTTTTTAAAAATCATGAATTGTTAAAAAATGGAAACTTGGAGGAGGTAAAAAAAATTATTGTATGGGTCTTATATTTTTTACATGCAACATAATTCTATAATACCCTTATTTAAAAATATCATTATAAGTGAATAAAAGATAATCTATTCAAAATAAAATAGATAATTTAATATTTATGACTGCATCCATATAACTACCCACAACATATATGATTTTAAGAAAAAGGCGTGTTTGTAGAAAGTACCCAAATTAATAAAATTATGTCAATTAAAATGAATATTTCCACCACAATGTAATGTTATAAAAAATAATGTTCCAAAAATGAATACACAATCTCTTGTCATTGGTTGCTGTTAAAACATGTTTGGGAATATATATAATGAATGTTTAAATAATTTTTCACATTATGGAAGAATAGTAAATATTATCCCATTGTGGAGAAAATAAAAAATTAATAAAATATCACTAAAGGATATGAAAATTATGATCAACTAAAAAAATAAAATGAATTGATAATATATGGAATAATTAATTTTGGTTATCATTAAAGTGGTTCATTGAGACCAAAAAAATAATTCATTTATAAAAAAAATTCATAGGAAAATAAAAAAATCTAATGAGCATAGGAAATCTAATAATGGGGAGAAATATTATAAAATGTTATTAATATATTACAGCAATGGTGATGATGATAATGAAGCAAGATTCGACCTTGGGTTACTATTTAGAAAAGTGTACATCTCTCTCTATGTAAACAATTAAATGATATAAACAACAACGAAAGATAAATTATTCATACATTCTATAAAACAATGAGGAATTACTTATTCTTATAAAAAATACCTAGGAGTTATATTTGAGATAAACATGTTTAAAAATATTTTTCAATAATTTAACGTAGAAAATAAAAATTTCTCTTTTAAATTGAGTACATATATAAATATATGTGTAAAATTAAATATTTCTAATAATATTATAATTGAGTGTTTTATTATGTTTCCATGTCAATTGATAGAATAAAAAATAGAAATTTAACAATTAATGCAATTTTTTAAATGAAATAAAATCATTCCAAATGATGAAAATTCAAATATTATTACCATTTGTCAACAAATTATGATAAAAATATCCAGATATGTTATGTGACAACTAAATTAAATATAAATACCACATACACGATTGAATAATTATCAACCATTCCCAATAATAATTCATGATTAATATGAACAATATATAATCTGATGCATGTTCCTTGATAGATTATGTTAAAAAGATGACTATACATAAGGACAAAAGAAAATAACCCAAAATCCCTATAGTAAATTCAATGATGAAAATAAATATATCATTCATGAATAATGACTCCAATGATTCAAAATAATAGAAATTATTTAAATGTTTTAGAATATAATCTAATCGGTTTTGGTCAAAATAAAAAGGATGTATTGCACAATATTATTCAATAAATTATTACTGTTATATTTTTGTACAAACAATGTAGGTTATTGAAGGTAAATTTAGTTCTCAATAAGAGAAATAAATATTAAATTTTAGTAGTAACGACTAGATAGAAATGTAATAATATAATCTATATTGTGTATTCTAGATGTGAAGATGTCATCATATGTGGATAACATAGTTAACCACCATTATGGGATATCATTCATGAGACACATTTGAATTAATTTAAATAATATTAATTATAATTTTCTAGATGATTTTTCTTATATACAAATTTATAATGTATAAATACTAATTCTATAGTTATATTATCTATATAATTAAAATAAACAATAATTGGGATAAATTAATTTAATCAATAAAAAAATAAATTTTGATGAGATCACAATATGGAAATCAAAAATTGATTGTAGATGTATTTTAATGTTTTTGACATTATTATTGAGATGAGTGTCAAACAATTGGTAGTAAGAACAAGTATTATAAAGCTATCTGTTGATTTTAGTTCGTTCATGTATTCTTACAGATTAATAACCAAAGAATTATATATGTTACAATGGTTAATGAGTTAGTTAGATTTATTATCATGTTATTCTAGTAAATGTGCCGAAAAGTTATCGTTTTGAAATTATCATTATTGTGAAATGATCTTACATCAATTAGTTATACTCCTGTAATATTGTATTGTATATATCCAAATAATTAAACTTATTTTTCCTTTCATATTTCCATACATAAAAATAAATATTTAAATTATCTTTTCTTTAAATATTTTAAAATTTATATACATATATACATACTAATACTTACATAAATATACATATATATATATATATTGAATATTTTTCTAGGGTCACTTCATTCATTTTGAAGGAGGTACATGAAATGATGTCAAATCCATGGTGCCTTAGGTAATGATAATGATATCATGAGTGGAAGGTAGTTTTTCATGACCCACACCCACTTAATATCAAATTTAGGTAATAAGTTGTTATAGGAGTGACCCCATAAGCATTGTTCCCAATAGGAAACAAATAATCCACAAGTTATAAAGATATATATTATTTAATGGTAGTAATAAAACGTAAAAATACTGAGGAATATTTTATTTATTTTAACAAAAATACAAAACATACGTCAAAATAAAGCATAAACATTCAGATTTCCTATGTAAAATATTACTTGAACATGTCCATTACAATAATGTATAATGGAAAAGGGTTACCTAGAATCCATAATAGCTTCATTAATAGTAGCATCCTAACATCTAGTAGGTCATCCTATAAATTTTCTCGTTAATGTTTTTAAAATAATGATAACTAGGGAGTTTCTAATAGGATCATATTTCTATGAAATTCTATATCTATTCGAAATATTTGTGTTGGTATAAAAATTTAAGAAATAACTAATACCTAAAATATTATTCATTAGGTTATTAATTAGTGTAATATTTATGTTACTATTCCTTATTATTTACACCACCTTAAATGAACTATCATGAGAAATCCTTACTATAATTCCTGAAAAGTACGATATGTAAAATCCATTGTATGGTATTATACTATTAAATATTGATCCGCAAAATCAATACATATCATCATAAAAGCAGTCATAATTGATTACCATATTATTCTAATAATAAATAATACTACATAAAAATAAACATCAGTACATTTGGAAATATTGGAAATCCCAATACTCAATCATTTCCAAGAATTATAAAATTATTATCATCATAACAATCATCAATAATTGAAATTTAATCTATAATCCTCTGTTAATCATCTAATTATTATAAAATAGTTATAAAACAAAAGTAAAATAAACTCCCCAACACTCAGCCTCTTAAACCGACACAAATATAAAAACATTATTATAACTATATCAAAAAACACTAAACCTCATCCCACAAACTACACCACTATATCTATATAATTATATAATAATATATGATTCTCATACTCTACCCATTTTTACATAAAATAATGTTTAACATAATAAAACCTCTTATTTTTTATAAATTTCTAGTCCTTAATACAATAATTATATTACATAGAGTATTATATAATAAGATAAAAAGGAAAAGAATAAATAATAGTAAATGTAATGAAAAATACACATAAATTTATTGTAAATTCAATATCACAACATTTAATATGAATAGATAATAATGGACAAATTGGAAATTTTACAGTCCAAAATTATTGAAATCTTTACAAACAACCCAATTAGGCATTATATTAAACTAAATTTTTTTTTCCTAGGATAAACTTTTTTGATATTCCTCTAAATTCCAAAAATTAATTCAAACAACCACATAGAATATTACTAAAAATATATTATAATATTTATATATCATTAATTATCTTATTCTTCGCATCACCTAATTTTCATGATTATGAAACTATTACCCTTGGACACAAACCAAACTTATAAAAAAATCTGATGAGAAAAAAAATAATTATACAACCTTCCAAATGAATAATGAAATACTTTCTACATGTAAAACCTAAATAAAATCACTATAATCCATATTGTAACATTATTAAACCCATATTAAATTAATATAAATGATGAATCATATAGTACATCCTATCATATTAACTACACTTCATAAAAATATATATCATAAGTTTCCATAAATATACAATTAAATATTTGTACTACATATCTAAATAATTATAAATATCATTTATTCATATAAATTTATCTATTAATCAACAAAAAATGAACTCAGTGAATTATCAACAATTCAATATTTTCATTATTTTAATTTAGTTTCTTAAACATATAACATGACATAGAATTTCATAAATAAAAGAAATCGAATAAAATACAATACAATAAATATACCTCATAAGGATATATAAATTTTTAATAAATAATATATAATGGAATCATAATATTCATTATATGTTATCTATTTCCATTCCATGATCCCTTATGAATTATAATCTATAATGTATTTTTTGATACCCATGGGAGTTAACATATGAAAGAGAATATATAGTAGTTTTATAAAAAATAAATTTAATTATTGGTGAAATATTTTCACCTCACATTCAAATTTCCCTTCCGAATTTATCCTTTCCGTTATCACTTCAAGATTAATTATCAATTCTGATGGGAAATGAAATTATTTTTTTGACATGAAAATATCATTAAATTATATTAACTATATGGTATAATATAAATTAATTATAACATAAATCAAATTTAAGATGGTATATCATTTAAAACAAAGAAATATAGAAAAATAATACTCAATAGAATTAATTAAAAACAAAAAATAATCAATTCAACCTAAAAAACATGGTCAAATAGGAGAAAAAACTAAATTTTTTGAAACAAATATTAACCCCTAGACGAAATCATCTACACCGACACTGAGGAGATATTCTAATCATAAGTTAATAATTTTTTTGCTTATAATATTGTTTATCATTTAATTGATTGATAAAATATGTATATTTTTATAAGATGTGATAAAACGAATTCAGTCATGATGACTGAGAAGGCACATATATCTCATTATGAAAGGGTTAATTAAATAATGAGAAATATTCTATTTATAAAAATTAATAACATGGTGATTAAAATAAAAGGGAATTACGATTAAATGTAGAATTAGGCGACATCATTAAATTTTAATCATAAAATATTCTGGAAGATGAGATAATTGATATAAATGTACTGAATATAGTAACTTGATTGTTTCACATTGATTATGTTCATTCTTTTAACTGATTAATAGAGAGAGAGTTTTCACATCCTAGAACATATTATTTAATATCCATGTTCTATACTTGATATGATCAATGGTTATTGAGATGAATTATTAGGTACGTATAGTCATACATTACGATAATTAATGGAAATATTCAATAGTGATGTGGAAACCCAAATTAAAAAATTGGTATGGATAATATTAAAAACACATCTGATTTTTATAAAAACATGTTAAACAAAAATGCACTTTTAATTCTCAGTGTCACAATACTCAATCATATATAGGTACAAACCCTACAATTATGGTCAAAAAATAAAATTAAATTAAAAAATAACACCAAAATAAAAATTTTAAGATTGCAACAGAGAATCTCCATGGTATATTGGAACCCAATACTCCCTTGGTGAACAAGACTATGGATATCCAAGGAACCCCAATATATTGTTGTGGTTTTCTGCTCACTATTTTGGATGAACAATACCTAAAAATGTCATGTGGAGGAGTATCCCTACGCATTTCCAACTCACCTACATAGTGTAACCTTTCCTTAACACTAGACCATCACGATCACACATCATCATTATGAAGTGAAATAAAAAATATTAAATCTAAATGAAATCATAAAAACTCTCACTATGATATGGTGAAATAGTAATTTTCAATTTCAAAACACCTAAATAATCCCATGATCACCTTAACACAACACCACCATGAATAAAATCATAGTTGTTTCACAATAATTTTATTCAGAAGGATACTCTCAAGGATCTATGTTTCTGAAATTGGATATTATTTCTAGTTTTGTTATTCTCTAAAGCATGTTTATTCATCAAAATGGGATTTATTGTCCCATACATCAAAAATTTAGTCTAAATTTATAATTACAACACAAAAAACACTATAATATCCATGACCATGACAACCAAATTGATTTTTTTAGCACATATGACTACAAAAATCAACCCAAAGCCTAGAAAAAACCAGGAGATATACCATTGGTAACTCAAAAATCATAAAATTCATTTGTATTTAAATAACCCTAGGATATTCATAAAGGACCTCTCAATCAATTATCATTGATATTAATTAAAAATATAATAATATATAGAGCATAAAAATGTATCCTAGAGCATAATATCCATGGCTAGTGACCAATCAATCTTAGAATATGATCTATAGACAATTGTAGGGGGAGTGTCAGTGTATAAATCTCAGTTAAATTTAAGATGAATACTCAATGAAATATTCTAATAATTTGATATTACACATGAATGAGAAAATCACATTGAAGGAAATAAAAAATGGAACCAATAACCTTGACATTAAATGGGCATCCCTCTAACTACATCATCAAGACTTTCCTAGATATTAACATCAGCTTCTTTTTTTGAAAAAAATTTAATATATTAAAATTAAATAAATTTGTAGAAAAAATACCATTAAATAATTCAAATATAAAATTATCCAATTTCAGCATTAATGGAATTCATTTATTTAATGTAAATCAACATTCTCAATGGTTTTAAATCAATAAAACAAGGTCACTTTCAAAGAAATATATATATACATTTCGATATAATGTGACCTATTTCAAACCATTCAATTTTATATAAAATAAATACAATTATTTTAATGTTATATGATTATTTTTTATTAGAAATAAATATAGAACTCAAGACTCACATTTCTTTCATTTAAATTCTGTTATTAGTAGTTTTCAAGTCCTCCTCAAATAAAAGAATGATTAAGTAAACAAACATACACAAAAAATCATTACACATACCAAAACCAGAATTCCATCAATGGATTAGGAATAAACTAAGACTCGGAGTAATTATATTGATATAAAATTATAAAAAAAACATGTCAAATAAAATAATAATCCTCGTTCAGGAATAAATACATCATTCATATAACAGAATTTATATCATATCATCAAATATATTAACGTTATTTTATTAGAGAAGTGTATTGTTAGAACATTGGGTATGAGTTATATGAATGATATGTAAATCATCACATTATTATAATCCACAATGTATTATATCATATCCATGAAACATATCATATAAAATAAGGATACTAATTAATAATATTGGTTCCACTAAATAATAATAACAAAAACTAAAAAATGAATGGATTTTGATAAAAACATGGACCAATCAATGCCAGTCACAAATTTTAATTCTGTTAATATCTTCATTTCATTAATATTTTAATTAGATTATATTACTTATAACGACCCCTCCCCTAGGGCCCAACGCCTGACTGCTCCAAGTGCACCTCCCATAGGCTGGGGGCGGGTGACTAGCACCCGAATGGCATACCCCAAAAGGGAATGAATTTACTATAAACTGTAAACACACAAATAGGGAAATGGAGCAGAAAAAAACTTCTTATGGAATGGAATGTACAACCACTATAATATAAAATTGTACACTGAAAGAAAAAGGGGTCAAAATACTTACCCAATTTGAATAAATTACAGTAAAGGTAGTACATGCTCTGGAATTCATCCACCAAGGATCCTCCATAAAGGGTAGGTATAGCTCACAGTTGGATATCGGAGTAGCACAACCTAACTTATGATCCACCTCCAAGCATCATCCAACCTTATCTTCCCATAGTCATCGTTAATGTTGTTTTTCATCTGCATAAGACAAAAAAAATTTGCGAGAAGCCCATGCAGTGGTGAGTATATAACAATACTCAGTTGGGACCCTGAGACCCCCCAAATATCTTTCATAAATCCTCAATGGGAAAATACCATAATGGGGATGCCATAAGGGAAGATCCCATACACATAGCACAATGTAAAGACTACTCTCACACCATGTATAACATAAAGTACATAGGTAGGGATTATTTGTCATAAAACTAGACCATATTATTATTTTTAGACGTTCTTCTATATATCCAAGAAGGGTTTTTTACTACTTATCCATAATGGGTTTCTCTTATGTTGATCCACGAAGGTTCTCTCTACTCCTGATCCACAAAGGGTCTCTTAGCTATGGATCCATTGTGGGTCGCTCTATGTTTGACCCTTGTCGGGTTATACTAATGTTTATCCACGAAGGGTCTCTCTCATGCTAATACATGAATTCTTTATTTTATTCTAATCCAAGAATAGTCTCTTTTATGAAGATCCATGAAGGGTCACTCTTAATTCTTCATGTCACATCAAGGCTATGGATTCATGCACATAGAAAGATTGATTTTGGGATGATCCACTCCCCAATACAGTAGTCATACATCAATCTCTACAAAGAACCACAAAAAGTAACCATATTGACCATATCATCCCAAGGGTCCCAACACAATAGACTGTGCATTGATCAGATTCTCGATCTGTAAGATATTGACATTTTGTAAAAAAGGGTTCAGATGGATTCGAGTCCAATCAAACCCGGCCATACCGAAATATCTACAAAAACTAATACAGAGTTTTTCTAAAGGAATACCATGTCTCAAGGGTCTATATTCCACAGAGGGTTCATTAATCGCGGGCTCGTTTTGATACTTATTAGCATTTTAGTTAAACAATGTCATTCAAGTCTGGGTCCGGTCTAACTTAGTAGGACCAACCCAACCTTACCTAGTCCAAAGGTACGAAGTTTGTCCAATAGGGGTCCATCCTAGCCAGCCCATTGGGCCCATGGGTCTGGCCCAGTAAGACGGGCCTGGCTAGATGGTATGACATGCCCGACAGGGCGGGTCTAGCCCGTAGTTGGCCCAACCCTCCAGGTCGGAAGGTCTCACATAATGAAGCCCAACCTGCTAATTCGGGCTCTTTTATCAGCCCTAACACAACTTCTCCATGTATGGTTTTCTAGGTAGTTCCACCAGATGGCTCCGACCTTTCACCCAGCAAGGTCGGCTTAGCATCTGGCCATTACTACTGCACGTGGTCGACAGACCGCATGTTGCCAGCACACCGAGAGGCTGGGCACAACCTCTCCTCCCCGTGACACCAATTAGAACCCCATATACTAAAAATTTTGGTGTGCCTCCACAATCTACTTGTTTTTGGTCATTTTTAGTGTTGACGCTTATGTCGGTGTGCCAACAAGTTTCTTCGCGGAACACTAGACATGCTTCGGTGGTCTGTTCTTCTTGTTCTATGCACCTCTAGTCCTCGGTGATTTCCCTATTCACCACGAAGGCCCCCAAACTACAACAATGTCATTTTGAAAATATTGTAACCAAAACATAAGAGCAGAGGTGCTCATGCCTCATTTTTTGTTGGCTCAAGACCTCTTCATTAGTGGCTAAAATGGGTGAGCAGTTCTAGGAATGATGTGAAATCATGCAATCAATAAATCCGACACCAAACCCCATGTTAAACACCCTCCCACAAGAACATATGATCCGCAGATCAACCCATTTATTGGATTATCTGTGCTCGTTGTTTTAGAATGAATAACGTGGAATTAAAACACAATGTAAAACCCTACTAGGATACATTTGATCTATTGGGGTAGAAGGAAGACTTTTACATCATAGTTAATCCATGATCTTCTATCTTCATCACCGCTTTTCGATCTCTAGATGCAATTCTCAAACTTTCGTTATCCCATGGGATTTTTCTTCATTGAAGTGGAATTTTGGTAGCGATTCATCATAGATCGCTTGTCGACTCATATATCTCTCCCCAACATTTCTACACAAATAAAATAGAGAATGTCACAATAATATTTCATTTATGATATAGTGTCGCTGTTGTGCGTGATTAATTCATTGTTACATTGTGAGTTAATGAGCCATTAATGAGTCTCATTAATGTGTCCCGTCAAGGTCTCATTAGACAACACATCATCTCTTTCCTCTACTCTTTGGTTGATAAAATAAATTAAAACAACACTTTTGAATGTTATTTTATTTATTTTTGAAAATTATGAATATAAACAATTCTATTCAACCCTTGCAGGACGAACTTAGGTACATTTTAGGCGAATCTTGGCACTCCGAGTTTAAAGGTGCTCTCAAATTTTTTATCTGATCATTAGTTCAAATGATAAGAAAATACACTCGCAAGTTTACATATGTGTACCAAAAATAAGATCAAAATGTTATTCCAGATCTCTGGTCCCCAGAATCACATGTCCTCAAAGCACGTGGACTCTAAATAATTTTCTTAAAGTGAAAATAAAATTACATGGAAAATTCCGGGTCACTACGTTCATCCCTCTATAGGGAATTAGGACCTTGAAATCCAATCATGGCCTAAAAACAATTGGGGGTACTACTCACACATTTGATACTCCTGCTATCATATTCTCTCATGGATATTACCATGTCACCACTGAACAAACACCTGAGGAATTGACTGCCCAATGAGGGTTGACTCTAGTCAATCCTCTATCTCCACTTGGTACTCTGTGAATGTCACCGGGTTTTCAATATCTATCTTGACATGGTCGATGACATGAGAAGGTTCATTCATTTATATCCTCATCTAGGATATTTGGAAAACATTGTTCACCTTCTAGAACTGTGGTGGTAGATATAAGTGGTATGCCTCCTCTCAAACTCTTCAAAGAATCAGAAAAGGTCCAATGAATATTTCTCATAGCATGCCTCCTCATCCAAATCTATGTAGTTCCCATCAAGGGGACACCCATAGGAATATGTTTTCCCCTCCTGGAACATAAATGGTCTCTTTATCATATCTACAAATGACTTCATCCATCTCAGTGGAGTATTTTTTTGCTCCCAGATGTCCTTTACCTTATCTGTGGTAGCTCGTACCATCTCCAGACCCACGATTGATGACTATATTGAGTCTTCCAAGCACAATGTTGATCACACTATAATCCATACAGTTCACCAAAAGGTGCCACACCGATGGTGGAGTTGTAGATGATTTTGTACACAAACTCCTCCAATTGTAGGTTGTCCTCACAATGACAACCAAAACCTAGGACACAAGAATGAATCATGCCCTCCATGGTCTGGATGCTCAAGTCTGTCTGACCATCAGTCTGAGGGTGGAAGGTTGTGCTCAAG
Organism: Viscum album; assembly: GCA_963277665.1. Lineage (NCBI taxonomy): Eukaryota > Viridiplantae > Streptophyta > Magnoliopsida > Santalales > Viscaceae > Viscum > Viscum album. The sequence continues at coordinate 741,669,349 of OY728163.1, forward strand.
CGTAGCTGAGTCCTGAATTCCTCCTAAAATCTCCTACGCAAATGGTATTTAATGTGTGTGTCATGATATGAAGTTGTAGTCAAAGGAACCCCATGAAATTGAACGATCTCCTGAACATAGAGGCATCACTGTCTCTCTACGAATCCATTCTCTCGAATAGTGAGGATGTGGGTGGACATTGTAAGTATATCTACAATCGCCCATATGGTATCGTGTCCTATATTCTTACGTGGTAAGCCCATTATTATATCCATTGATATCCCATCCCACTTCCATTTTGGTATCTCCATTGGTTGTGTCTAACCCGCTGGTACCAGATGCTCACCATTTACCTACTGGAATGTTAGGCGCCTAGAAATAGAATCCTCCACTGCCTTCTTCAGACCATCCACCCATACTAGCATCAGATGTCCATGTACATCTTCACTAATATTTAGTGTACCTACATGGGGGGTTTATGAAACCATCTCAGAAGCTTTTCTTGAAACCCCATTATTACAATAGTGCTCCCACTAAATAAGATGACATGCTCCCCACCTCCTGAATATTTATCGGGTAAATGTCCTAGGGATATCTGAGCATGAGTAGTATCACAGATCTTATCATTGAGCTACACCTACCAGACACGATATAATAGTGATGGGAAACTACCCTCAACTAAAGGAAAATTGTCTCATCTCTATCAGTTAATGATATTTTAATAGAGGCCAACTACTCTGATACCTTGTTCAGTATCCTTGAACTAAATCACTAACTGAGAGCCATTTCCACTATGTTATACTTTATAGTAGAATTTACATCTCAATGTTATAGTAATATAGGAATTCACGCTAACAATGGCATCTCATGTTTAGATAATTCAATTAAAAGATATATCTGGGGCTCTATTGTTCCAAGTAAATGATGAATTGCTCACCCAACAGTTAGTATCACCACATCCTCATTGAGATGTCCATGGATGCTATATTCAGATCTTATGTCACATTGTTATTCTTAGGAGGTCTCAACTGACTTGATCCAAAAGCAATCACTTCATCACCCTGCATCAGGACACACTCTCGCCCGGTTCTTGAGGCATATCAATATAACATGTAGTTGATTCCCTCCTCTGGAAACCTCAAGATGTGAGCACCGGTCGAGATCTGCCTCCGCTGCTGGAAGCTCTACATGCATCTATCCATCCAAAAAACGGTTTTTGTGTTCTTTATCAAAGAATTAGTAGTTGTTACTACTATGGAAAATATTGGTAGGAATCTCCAATTGATGTCTTCCAACCAAAGAAAACTATGTAACTCTGTAACACTCCTAGGTGGCTCCCACGAAATCACCGCCTATATATTTTTTGGATCCACCACAACTCCAGTCACCGAGATTACATGTCCAAAAAAATTGAAATTTCTTATCAAAAACTCACACTTCAAGAACTTTCCAAAAATATGGTACTCTCAAAGAATTTCAAGAATAGTCCTCCAGTTTAAAATGCAATCCTACTATAATGATGAATACACTAAGATATCATAAATGTATAATACCACAAACCTATCCATTAAAGTCTAGAAGATAGCATTCATGAGTCCCATGAACACAACTAGAGGATTGGTAACATTGAAATGAATCACTAAGTACTCGTAAGGTCCATTCTGACATCTGAAGCCCATCTTCGGGATGTCCTCATATCATTTCTGAAACTGGTGATAGCCTGATTGGCGGTCTATCTTTAAGAACAACTTATCTCACTTCAACTAATCCAAGAGTTCATCTATCATTTGCAGTTGATATATGTTCTTCACATTCAGCTATTTTAGTTACAGAAATTATACGCATAGCCTCAATCTCCCATATGCTTATTTAGAAGACAACAATGGGGATTCCAATGGAGAAACACTGGTCCCTACAAACCAATTCCTCTATAAGTCCTCCAACTGTACCCTCATCTACTGGAGCTCCATAGGAGCCATATGATATGCAGGTGTAGATATGGGTGATGTCCATGTGTTCATGTAAATGAAAAAGTATACCTCTATTGGAGGTGTTAGTACGTTGACATATTTTGGAAAGGCATCTAAATTCTCGTCAACTACAACACGAAAATGTAGACTCTACCCATCCACCATATGAAAGGTCAAGCTAGTGAATCGATGAGTGATCGTCCAAACCCTTTTATGTTCAATTACAACAAATGCTACTCTATATTCCTTCTCTCCCACAATAGAAAACCAGCCTCTATATTTTCATTTACAATAAACTATACATCTCAAGTAGTCAATATGAGCAAGAATTGTATAGAGCCAGTCCATGCCTAAAAAGAAATCATTTGGCTTCAAAGCCGCTACTATGAGATCCCATATGAAACTATCATCACTAAGAGTAAGGACGCACTGTTACCACCATCTTGTGACTTCTAAATCTCCTCCAGTGGGGGTATCTAATCGCAAAGATTGGGCCAAAGGATCTGTCAAGGATTCAGAGTTCCTAACAAGATCAGTGGAAAAGAAGAAGTTACTGGCACCCATAAAGATATTCACTACAACTGATGTGGTGAAGACACAAATCTTACCTCATATAATCTCAGGAACCTATGTATCATAGGAATATACTTCTTGGATATGAGATTCTCCCCATCCAAATGTTTCTTGATCTCGTGGTGGACCGCCTGGGGGTGGTTGTTGTAGTATATCATACCTATTTTAACCTTATGCATCTCTCCTCATACCCCTTCCATGACCGAAACATTATTGGCCATCCAGATTCTTCTTCAACTATATCTCATATGTACCTCAGCTATCTTCTGATCAACTATGAGGGGATTTAGACCATTGAGATCTATTTTCCTCTATCCTTCGTATGAGTAAAAAACAATGGTCCTCTGCTGACCACCTCTTCTTCATGAGCTTTGAACCTCCGACCCTACGTATTGGGGTCATCCTCCAAAAGGTCAGGCCCATTTGGGTCACTGCGTCATCTGCCTATTTCTAGGAGCAGATGACTTGGACACATTTTGTCTAGTGGTTTCTCTAATCTTCAATGTCTGCTCAGATAAGAATCTCTCCACCCCTGTAGATCATTCAAATACACAATGATGTGTTGGGATGTTGAGAGAGATCCTAGATTTCCAGAACTCTTTTAGAATACCCTACTTGATTGTACGTTCCTGAAAGAAATGTTCATGTTCCATGTCGGTTGAGTGATGGGAGAGGTCGATAAACTTTGTTGAGTAAAGGGCCAAAAAGAATAATGTTATAACGTAGGAGCAATATCTCTTGAATACCCACTGAACATAGTTTTATTGGAACAAAATCCACCCTGAAAAGTAAATTGATGTCAAACCATGAAATAACTATATCCTCGTGTGTCAGGAGCTTTAGGCTCCACCATCTACCTATTGTGCTCTAAAATATATTTGCAGTTAGGATCACCATCTAGTCTACTGGTGTCTAATCCAATCAGATAACTCCTTCCATAGCCTCCAGCTTGTCCTCAACTACCTACAAATATGTCTTTATAGAAAACATCAAAGGCTTCTATCTATAGAACTTGTGCATCGTGCTTAGTCACCGTGAACTGTCTTCTGGTGGGGTTGGTGGCAACGACTTTCCAATGGGTGGTGGTGCTTCTTTTACACCACTCGATGTTGCCATCGTAGTATGAGGACCATGAATTGGGGCGTCATTTCTAGGTGGAACATTATCATTATCACTCACTGGAATCCTATATGTATGTCCACGTGGAGGCATCCTATAATAAAATAGATGAACCATGGTCAATAAGTATACTTGTTGAGCTGACTCAAAAGAGATCCAGAGTAAAACATTTTCAAAAAACATGCTACCATTGGATTTGTGAAATTTGTCAGAAAACAAAATTCAGGGTCCTGGTGTATGGATATATAAGTCACCGCCCCAACACATGATACCCTGGACTGAATGTCACTCTCAAGACATAGTATACTATTACGAAAAGAATACTCTTAGTTATTTTGGTAGAAACCCCCTCTTATACAACAATGTAATGAAATGTTCCCCAGGGCCCGTGTCTTTACTACCCCTATCCTGCCTCCCATATGCTAGGGGATGGTGACTAGAACCAGAATGGAATACCCATAATGAGATAAAATTTCCCTGAAACTTGTAAACACACAAGCATTGAAAGGGTACACAATTAAAAATGCAAAGTAAAGTATATTACAACAACCAGAACATAAAAGGGTTAACTGAATTTAAAAGGGAACAGAATGAAAACCCAAGTGGAATGAATGTATATTAAATGTATTACATGCTCCAGATGAGATCCACCAAGGAAAATACATGTTTTTTAGGTACAACTCACTCTCGGATGTCACTGTAGCATACCATTTCGGATTATCCACCTCTAAGAACTGTCCAATCCTAGCTCCCCATAGTTTTAGTCAACAATGTCTGTTGTCTATACAAGACACAATAGGTTTGAGATATTCCCATGAAAGGGTGATTATAACAATAATTAGTAGGGACCCCAATACCCTCGAATGTCTCTCATGAATCCTCAAAGGAAAAATAGCATCTTAGGGTAAACCGTGATGAAAAATCTCAGACTAATATCACAATGTAAAGACTCAGCTCACACTAGGTAAAACATAATGTACATAGGTAAAGTTGATAGGCTGTAAAGATATAACATATTTTTCTATTGAGAGGTTCTACTACTGATCAACGATGTTTCCATGTACTACTAATCCTTTATGTGACCCTCTCTTGCTAATCTATGATGGGTCACTATACTACTAATCTACAAAGGGTCCCTCAAATACTGATCTATAGTGGGCCTCTCTATGGCTGATCCATGTTAGGTCATGATAATGTTGATATGTGAAGGGTAACACTCACATTTATCCATGAAGGTTAATTTTTTGGCTGATCCACAAAAGGTCACTTTTATTTTCATCCATAAATGGTCGCTCATAATTCATCACGTCATAACCTGCCACTTGATTCATGCACGTATCATGCTTGATTTCATGATGATGTACTCCCCAAAACATCAATCGTAAACCAACATTATTGAGTTCCAACAATGGTTAACTCAAAGGATTGTCTCGTCGTAGGATTGCCAATGCCCCAGATGATGCGTCAATCGGACACTAGGTCTATATGATATGGCCATTTTTGTAAATATGGCCTAATTGGATTCAATTCTGATCCATCCCGACCATAAAAATATATATTAAAAAACACATACATAGTATATCTAATATAAAACCTTGTTTCATGTGTCCTTATGCTGTAGAATGTTGGTCAATAGAACGCCCATTCTGACAGTTATAAGTGTTTTAGTTAAACGGGTCCAGTCGGGTCTGACTCGGTCGGGCTGACCTGACACGACCTAGTCTGAGTGTCCAGCATGGGACTAGCCAGGGCTCGGCCCAGCCAGCCCGTTGGGGCTTCGGTATGGTATGCTTAGATGGGACTATCCTGGAGGTGTGGGTCTGAACTGTTCAACCGTGGGTCCGACCCGCGGTCGGCCCAACCCTCTAGGTTGGGCACAACCCACCTGATGATGCTTGTCCCATTGATGCATATTAGTTCCCCATCCCAGATGTCGGTCGGCCATGTCTGGTTCCCTAGCCGACGACACCAGCTATCACTTCCCTTTCTACCAACATGGTCGGTCAAGCAGTCGACAGCTACTCCCGTAGGTGGTTGATGGACAACATGCCTCCATCACACCGAGCGGTAGGATATATTCAATCCTCTACGCAGTTTTGACAAGAAACACACCAACTAGATTCCATGGACAGCCATCTGTGGCCTCCTGTTTTTACAGCATGTCCATGGGCACGTTGCCACCCTCCTCCTACACCTATGGTCCTCGGGGATCACCCTCTTCACCAAAAATGCCTTAAAACTATCGTGCCATCATTTCAAGAATCCATTTACAAAGAACACATGGGCGAAGGTGCTCTGTCCTTGTTTGTGTTGTCACAATCCCTCCATGTTATAGGTATAATCAGTGGAAGGATTAGGGTTTTATGTATAATCATTCTATCAATAAATTCCGCACAAAACCCTAATTGAAAGACCCTCCTACGAGAACATCTAATTCATAGATCAACCTAATAGTCGGTTGATCTGTGTTCATTATTTTAGAATAAAGAATGTGGAATTTAAACACAAAGTAAAACAATAACTAGATACATTGGATTTGTTGTGGGTGAAAGAATATTTTTGCATCATTGTAGACCCATGGTCATTAGAGTTCTTCATTGCTATTCGATCTCGAGATCTGATTCTTCACTGTTTGTCGTCCAATGGTCTAGTTCTTGATTAGAGAGGAATTTTGCGGGAAAATTATCATAGATCACCTATAGATTAATTTCCCTCTCCCCAATGGGTAAACATAAATAAAAATTATAATTCCTCCAAGCTGTTTCATTTATGAAAAAATGTCTTCGTTACTCTTCGTTATCATGTTTTTAATTTGTGAGTTAACAAGCCATAAATGAGTCTCATTAATGTGTCCCATTACTTCCTCGTCAATGAACTGTAGTGACACCATCCACCATTCGTATTTTGAATAATGAAAACATAATAATTTTTAAAAAGTTATTTTTTTATTTCTAAAATTTCTGAAAAAAAATCTTTTATGTTCACCCTTGTTGGCCGAACATATGTCCATTATAGGTGAATCTTGGTGCATCGGGTTCAATGGTGCCCTAATATTATTAAGTGAATCACTAGTTTAAAATGTTATAAAAAAATGTGCACACGTTTAATTATGCATACTGAAAATAATATTAAAATAATATTCCATGATCATCGGGCCTCAAAATCATATGTCGTCTATGCATGTGGGCTAAAAATATTTCTATTAATGATCGAAAATTTTACAAGGAAATATATGGGAGACAACATTTATATTATGAGGTTTTAGGAAGAAAAAAATTCAATATAATATATTCTATAATACTAATAATTTTAAATAATATGCACAATTCAGATATCCATTATATCAATAAATGAGGAATGAATGGGTTGGATGGTATACAACCAATTATTATAAAACCATCTATCACCAACTATAAATCATAATCTTCTTCAATAACATATTCGGTTCACCAATTACCCTATCACCACCATCTATAATATAATTCAATAAATAATTCTAACAATAGTTTCAATGAATATTTTATATCATAATACGTTAATTGCAATTTTTTCTATATCCTCATAATCAATGACATGCTTAATTGAACATTTCCTTATCAAGACCACCAATTATTTACCCAATTTAAGGAATTTATTTTAATTCATATAAAATTTCTACATAATTTATATTAATGCATCATAACATTTTAATCATATAGACATGAGAAATGATAAAATTTAATTAATATTAGAAAACCACTTACATCTCAATCTCAACATGGAATAAAAAAGTAATTTAATATGATAAATTATTTATCATGAATTAAAAAAATTTATATTGATTCTCATAACTATAAACAAAATATATAAAATTTCATTTGATAAATATCAAATTATTTCTAAATTTAATGATAAATAATTAGTTTGTTAATATAATAACACAAAATAGTTATAAAAATTATCATTCAGTTACACATTAAACATATCAATAATGTAAAAAAATGACATGAACATAAATTATTTAAAATCATACCTTTATCATTAATTTAATTCCAATATTTTTTTAAATACTATATTCTAATAATTAGGTTGTATAAAATTGAATAGTAGTTGAAATTAATAAATATTAGTATTTCAATAATTTTAATGAAACATTGAAACCAAAATCTATTAACATAGTCTATATCTCATTAAAATAAGTAGTATACAATAATTTATTCATAAAAAATATTATGAAAATATTATTCCATTATTTTTTCACTTTCCATGAAATCATATAAATTCATCAATTTAAGAAAATAATAATACATATCCAACATGATATGAATATTTCAATTTAACATCAATCAATCCCTTAAGCATAAATCATAAAATTGAATATTACCAAAAATTCAAGAATCATATCATTTCATTAGTTTAATGATAACATATTTAAATGTAATAAATTTGTTTAATACAATTTAATACATCATAATTATTATGAAAACATATTATTAATATATTTTATCAAACTTCATAAACCACAGAATAGTCATAGTTTCATGTGATACATAAATTCAACATGAGATAATGATTCGTACACCCTCCTTAAATATTTCAACATATAAATAAGATTTTTACCAAACAAACATTCATAGTAGTTCCTTATATTCTTATAGTTATATCGTAGGGGGACATAAAAACCCGACCCTTTCCAATATCCATGGAATTATTGTTTGGACATAACTCAAAAAGGGTACTAAATATATATGTTCTATAAAGTCCCCAATTTTATTATATGTTTGGCAATATGACACTATTACTCTACCAAAAACATACAATTCCCAATTATTCTTCATTATAAATTCCATCCTAAAACTGATAAAAATATCAAATATTTCTTTTCCATGGACTGCCACTACTAAAACCCCTCCATGGGTTAGTTTTATAGAAATTACTGGCCCCCAAAGTCCATCATCCAATTAGACATATATTATAAATTATCTCAACGGTTTACTATTTCACAATTAAAGGCATTACCCACATAATTTAAATGGAATTATAAAAAACCACTAATAAAATATCTATACTAAAATATAGGTTTAACACTTCACAATACCCAATTATATCTACAGGGAACATGTACAATACAATAGCGGATATTGAAAAAGTTCCACCTAGACTATAAACCAATGTCCCAAATTTCTATATCCTAATTTTAGCTTCAATACTATATGAAGCAGTTTAGATGATCTAACGAGGGGTGAGAACATAAAACTAGTATGTTAGATCATACATCATTGTAGTTAAGTATCATTGTTATTAATTTGTGTTAGGAAATATATGAATAAAATAATGAGAAATGATAGGAAAATGGAATAATTTAATAGGAATTAAAATATATCACATTCCTTGACCTATTAATGCATTACCTAAGAAGGAATTATATTATTAAATTAATGAATTAATAAATAAAAATTTATACAATGAAAATACTGATTTATGAGGCTTATTATAATTAAATTAGCAACCAGTAATAATAACCCAATTTCATATATATAATCAAACTATATTACCATAATCATCTAATTATATGTAAATATACTTCAACATAGTCATAAATCAAGGAGGAACATTAGAAATTCCCAACTCTTAACCAATAAAAATTATAAACACAACATTTTTATCATTATAATATGTGATAACAGGAAAACACATCTATCATCCTTTATATACCAAACCAACATAAACACATCATCTTTAAATATTTCCATACTCATCTCATTTCTTCATAAAATATTATGTAATGAATCAGTTATTAATAATATCACAATATTTGGAGACAAGGAACCATTAGTGGTAATATGAATAATATCATAGAATCCAATATATACATGGCACCGAATAAAAACTAATACACATAAACAGCCATAAAAGTATAAAAATACAATATTTGTAAAAGAAACATATCAAAATACAATATGGAGACCTATTAATATAGAAATTGATAATTTGGAGTCATTATTTACACACATATTTCTAAACATTAAATTTAAGAATCATATTCAACTACAAAGTAAGATCTCATCCTAACTAAATTTTTTAAATTAGTCATTTTAACATAATTATTTAGTAATGTAAATTAAATATTACTATAATGTTTTAAATAATTCATATCTTCCATTAATAATGTGATTCTCAGATTCATTTTAGTATAATGTTTATAAAACATTTCTTATATGAAACAAACTAATAATTAAAATATTTCTAATGATGGAATCATTGAATGTACAATATGTTACATGTATAAAATGATATATTATACTATAAATACAAATATATTAATTCATCAATAATATAAATACCGTAAAATTTTTAAACCATTAATTTTTTTATTAATTCTCTTTCAAATGGTAATTTTTTATAATGTAAATATAATTCATAATCATATATATAATATAATTCATTAATGATTATGTTCTATATCTATATTACAATAATTATTTTATTAGATACTTCTTTTATGCATAAAATTTCATCATGGCATGAGTAATGATGTAATATATATTATGAACAACCAATCAAATATATATATTCATAAAATTAATGAAGCATTATAAATACACTATCTGAATTATCATGTTATTAATAGAATCTGAATCATTTCCCATAAAATCATACATTTAAGGAATAAATATTGTTTAATAAATAATATTATGGTGATTTATAATTATTATTCCATTATTCTCCATTTTTATTCATTGTTACATTCTTCGTAGAAATATATATATTATTTCCCATTTATCATGTGAATTAATATATAAATTTAAATATGTAAATCATGTATAATTGATAAATATAATAATAAGTGAACCATGGACATCGTTACAGATCATTTCCCATCCAACCTCTCTAACCCGTTCTCAGTTCCGAATTATATTATAATTCTATTTGAGAAATTCAAATTTCATAGTATCATAAAAATAAAATTCACTCGTATTAAAAATATGGGAAAATATTTATTTTTTAATTACAAAAATTAGAATTAGTACGGAGAAAACTATAAAAATGAAAACATATTGAAACTAGAAATGCATGATCTAAATTATTTAAGAACACGTAAATTAATCCTTTACCAAAGAACAATCATCTTATCTAATGAAATGTATAATATTTAAATACATCAAATAATTTACTCTCCCCTCCCCTAAACAAAATCTTCTCCAAAGAGCTTGATGAGATAGTATAGAGTTACCCGGATCTATAATGTCAAATTAATTTATTTTTACAATTGATGGAGTGAATCTTTTAATACTATTATATGTGATATTGTATACGTGTTACAAATTTGAAAGTGTGGATGAATATTATATATATATTTTTTTGGATAATAATAGATATGGAAGAATGATTCTTCATTCCCTAATATACATTGTGCTAATTTTTTATTGTATTTAAGGATAAAAAATAACATATAATATTTCACAATATTTCTAGAAGTTAATATTATATAATATTAGATAATTTTGATAATTCCCCAAATATTAAAAACATTGTAGTTTCAAGTTGATGATGTCTGAGTTTCAAATAATATAAAGAGATCTTTCACACGATTTTGAACATACAAAGCACCATTAAAGCCGAGGACCCCCTATTCTTAAGGCTTCCCAAGATGACCATTTAGTCACATTTTATTACAAATCATGTAATTTAATATAAATTTTAAAATAGTGGAAATATAACATTAATGAAATCACTATTTAGTGGAACTCAATAGCTAAAAATATTTGGAAAAAATGAGGAAACCAACATTGATGCTTCAAATATACATGTCATCATATTCAATCATCAATTGGTATTTCACCAATTGTAATAGGAAATCTATTATAATAAAAAAAAAATAAAAAAAAACATTTAATGGAAGATGGATTCAAAGAGTGATCATTAAATGTTGGTAACCTCTATTCCCCTATTATCTATAATAATAACTTTATACCCCAACTATTATTAATTTATTTGTGTCATCTCTATTTTGAAAATTAAAATTTGAAAATAAAATTGAGGGGATATTTCCTCCCACTTTCAATCAAATTTTTCATATAGAGACCCAAAATTATCGTAGATAATTATTACATAATTTTATTCTCATAATAATATAATTTACAGTAGAAATGTATTTGCTTAATGATTTTGGAACAAGAATACAAAAAAAATAGTATGTAAAATATTAGCTTTGTTTAATATCAAGTTCATTTGATGTGTCACACATCCTTAAAATTTTATACACAAAACATTTCTTCAAAACATAATTAGGGAAAATAATAATGGTTTATAACATATTCTATATTAGGGTTTACATATGATATATCATCCAATTACATTTTGTGAGTAAAAGATACGAATTAGGGAATGATTACATGATAATAAAATATCATAATTAAAACTAGACAATCAAATATCTGTAATAATTAATATTGTTATTTATTTTTGATAATATATATTTATAAGATAGAAATTTTCAAAATCATCAATAATCAATCATGATCGATGAAAACATAACATTACTATAAGGAATAATTGTTTTGAATACAAATTAAATTAGAAAATCATTTCCTTAGTCAAGGATCAATGAAAATTTCATCGACATAGACTATTTACACTCCCCATACCATTATTTTACATTAAAAGGTATTCTCCCAATACCATTTAATTTATGTCCCAAAATGGACTAATATCACCCCATTCAAGTCCTTATTATCTCTTATATTACACTTATTTTCCAAATTCATTGGATTTATATATAATTTAAGGCCAAACCATAACATAATGATTACAATATTTCTTTGGTCCACATGGTATTAAAATATTGATCATATAATGATATCAGAACCATTATATAAGATACATGTTTCATACACTTTTCATCAACATAATAATAAACCATCCAACTAATCATAAAATGTGGAAACAAAGGATCAAATACAAAAAAATATTATGAAATTTTTAAGGGGTTGTTGTATTTAGAATATATATATGATAACATTAGATAAATTATTTGTGAAAATAACACATCAATTTATAAATAACATATTTAATTTCAAACAATAATAAAAAAAATTAATTTTTTTTTACTTGTATAATTAAATTGAGAGAAAGAAGGGAATATTAAGTGATATATGTATTCATAATGTCGGTGAAATCATTTAATGTGGCATTTTTTGATGAAAATAATCATTTTTGAATTTCAATAATGATAGAAGTACATAATTCCAAAAATTAAATCAATATTTTTTAAAATAAATTTTTTAAAATTCATAAAATGTGTTCATTTGACTATAATATTTTTTAGTATATTAAAAAAATCCTATAATAAATTAATCATAATTATTTACATGGATGAAAAGATCCCCCATTGTAATGAAAAATGATGTCAGTTTTCATTAAAAAACAATAATTCAGTCTATTTAGCAGTTAAAATGATCAGAATTAAAATTGAAAAAATATTATAAATATGAATAACAATAATAGATCAAAATAAATACCATTTTTCAGTGATAGATCCTAATATATCTTCACCATTATAAATAATTAAAAATAATTCTCAAGAATAATGAGATTGTAGCCTTAACCCCATACCTCATGTATTTCTATCTTTGTAAGAACTATAATATTATATATAATAAATTATATATTATTATAAATCTAAAATATAATTTAAATAATTCCAAAAAAATTATTTATGGATTACTTATAAAATATTATCTCATATTATTAAATAATCATTCATTATAATCATTATTTCAAATGTTAATTACATTTCTTTTGGTGTATGTTTTGGTTCTGAAGTTATTTTTCGTGTACATTGAGTTGGGTTCCTCCATCTATTGAATTTTAATCATGATATAATAATCATATATATTAATCATATAACTTTTTTACATTCCAAAAAATTGGTGATGTGAAATGAATTATTTTTCTACAGAGATATGGTATTCTATAAATAAACATGAGTTATGATTCCATTTTTTGATGGATGGAATGAATAAAATGAATATAAAATAGTTCCCCTCAATAATTATTTGTTATATAATAAAAATAATATATATTTATAAACACACACATAAATCTATCATAACAACATACTAGTAAATATGATTTTTTAAATTGTATTATATCACTATGTGAGGGTTATAGACTTCATGTACATATGTGTGATAGTTTGATCACCCATTAAATGTAGAAGAGGTTGTAATTTTTTTATAAATTAATTATAACACCTCCATATATTTATCATATCATATTTATGTTTTCATTATTGATGAATTATAAATCAAGAAATTATTTGAAAAAATAAAATTGATTGTGATTGGTTATGATTTATAAACCATCTTTATGTAACCACCATTTTATTAAAACTTATCTCTTGAAAAATTATTCTTTGAAGGATAATAAAATTTTATTATGAAGGGAAGTAATATCATAAGTAATTTTACAAGGTAATATTGGAGCTTTAATGCTCAAATGGTGTGAAGTAATGAGGATAGTATTTTCCCTTTCGTATGTTAGTGGAGGGATGATCATGGAATTCAATAAATAATTCAATTATATAAGTTTAATTTTAAAATAAATATTATCTAGATGATAAAATATTATAATTTAGGATATATTATTTTTTAAATTTTATAATATATTTAAATTAGATATTTTTGGGTGGAAATACTATGATGTTCTCTTTGTTTACCCTCTAGTAATATTTTTTAATCTGAACTGTGGTGATTTTTTAATCAAATTTTAATAATAAATATGAAAAACTTATAATAAATATATTATATTATATTATATTTATTTATTATTAAGATTAAATCCATTTAAACATGTTCAATTTCTATTTAGTGATAAATTTTGATTTAAATAATTTCATAATCATCAGTGAAAATGGTTTTAGAATTTTACATTTTGAAATATAAACATGACTTTCTTCTATTAAATTTCATGTAAAAACTATGTAATAAATTGTAAAATATATAATTTAACATATAATATATAATTTATATTAAAACCATTGTTTTGTTAATTTATCTATTAAGATAAAAACTGAATGTGCCTATATCAACAATTTTTAAAAAAATGTTTTTTTAATCCAAATATTAAAATATACAAATACTAAGTATAATAATGTATCCTATGTAATTAACTAAATAATCTATAGTTAAAGGATACTTGTACTTAATTAATATTATGTAGAAAACCAAAAATATCTTCTATATGAAAAATTTATCATTTAAAAAAAATCATGATCATTCACTATTCAATAAAAATTTATTATTTTTTAAAAAACATTATAATAAAATATTCAAATTATTAATCAAAAGTTGTTAATAAATTCCTTAAACAAAATTATTAAAATTTGAAGAAATTAATAATAATATTTACTTGTAAAAATTTTTTAAATCCATTTTTTGAAAAAAGATTATTTTTGGAAGAAGTAAATTGCATTAATGAAAATTAATTAATTTAATATTATACATTTTATAGATAAATTTTTAATATTTAATGAAATCATAATTTTTATTTTTAATTTTATTATAGGTATCAATTTCTTCCAAATTTATTGGATATGATCTATAAAATATTACTATATTATTGTTTATTTAGACTCATATTTACATATCGATAACAATATCCAAGATTATTTGATTATCTCACTATAAATATATATAAAATAATTTTGTGATAAATTATATCAACAATAAAATTATTTTTTCATCGAAATTAAATTAGTTAAGACAAACAATGATTATATTTATACTCATTTACCTTAGTGTTTTCCCATGTAGCCTCCTCAAATTTTTATATTCATCGAATGTATATTAACTAGGAGAGTAGTCTTAATCTATAGATCTATATCTCCATGATCCAAAATATATACCTAAATATATTCGAAGTAATGTCAATGATCTATGATTACAACATTTTTGTTTAGTAAATGTGATTGATTAGGTATATAATTCCACAGTAGGGTCACATGAAATTCTATGAGAACTTTATACAGATTTAGGAAGATAGTCATCTGATAATATTAAATCCCAACATAATTAAAAATGTAAAATGTATGTCCAATATCACAAAATTTGTGGATATGCTCTATGTGCCACATCTTATGGTATATGGATGATAGGATGTGGAAAATTTTACTTCTAAAACCAATTTTGGGGATTCATTTATCCTTATTTTCTTGTACGAATTTCTTTCAACATTATAGAATTTAGATGTTTTTAGGAGTGATGATCCTTGGTGGGTATGAGGGTCTTATGTAATCCTAACATACAAGATATGATTTTGAAGACAGAGATGTAATGTTTTTAAGGTTTCATACACATGAGGATAAAGGTGGGGGTTTTAGAAATGATTAATTAATGGATGGTAGAGGAATCTAGTGTTGAGATGTGATGAAGTTAGGACCACGGGGATGTATGGTAGAGTGGAAGTAGTGAGAAAACTAAGGTTGTTAGCAATTAGAATGTGTTTTCAAGCAATGGGACTTTAAGAATGTTTAAAAATATGATTTTGGTCGGGTAGGCATTATATACAGCGTTTCAACAAAAAATATTCCAACAAACTCTATATAATATGACCCATCACCATTTTATAAAAACAAAGTGTCTCTTTGTTTCATTAATAAAGGGGGATTCATAATTATCCATTATAAAAACTTTCTCAAAGGGTCCAATAAACATATGGATCATTCTTCTATCTTTGGTAAATTTGAATTTATTTTTACAAGGATAATTTCTTAGGAAAAACTTGTCACTATCATTGAATTATATATCTCACCTGGGATAGTACACATAACTCTTCTATCTATTGTGATCTACCACAATGTTTTTATAAATGACTTCTACATTTTAAACAATTTTACCATCTATCATTGGCGCAATTGGGTTCCTTTTTAAAATACCCCCTACAATGATACTGTTATATACATACTTTTGAAGATGGATTCATTAGGATCCATCTTAATCCTCCTACGAATTTTATTGTTAAATGAAAAATATATTTGAGGAAGGCATTGATACCAACCTTCATTAACACGAGATAATATGATCGTAACATATCATACAATGTTTTATTATTCCACCAAATCATATCATATTTAAATGGTTTCTGTAATGTACTGAAACAAAACAACATATCCATAACTTGATGAAAAATTCACCATAATATATGGTAATAATTATATCTTGATTAGATATAATATAATATGGTAATATATGAAACCATAAAACATTCTTAATATATATCCTAGATATTTTAAAAAATGGATAATTGTACTCTAATTTCAATGGATGGTTTAAATTCATCTGACAATCATCTATAATCCAAATAATATTATTTCATATATATTCATTTGGGGGACAAATAAAAATTCCACAGTGAGGGTTTCCCATTTCCATTTTAATATGGGTAATTTTTATAACATCCCCTTCAATACCATTCTATCATCCTTCACTTAATTACATTCCATGTTTGATGTTTTATAATCTGAAATATTTCTTTTCATGTTACACCACCATATATACTATTTTATATAACTATATATCTTTTTACATCTAAGATCAATATAGAGTGATGAGCTTGGATATTCTTCTAATATTTCACTCTTCCTTCCTTGTTTTTATGAGACACGTACATGGTTCATGTATCATTTCATTCAATCACAAAAAATATTTAATTCCAAAAAATTTCTCCCCTTTATTTATATATCAACACACTCCTCATTAACCACTTTAATCATAATTTAGAATAATAGTTATACATTCATTTCATAAATATATTATTTATCCACTAACATCAGTATTTCAATTACTATCATTTGAATTAACAAAAAATGAGGCGTATTTTCTATTTCTAATTCAATATAAGTTATTATGAACATTTAGACACAAATCATAACCCAACGTCATATTATTGATGTTGTAATTTATTTAGTTTTCATAATACTTATTATATTCAAAATTTCATTCATATAGAATGGAGAAATATTTTTTTATGAATATATATATTAATTATTAATAATAATTATATTTTCAATCATTTCTCCAAATGAAAATGAATCCAAGTCATAAATGAAAATATTATAATTTCATACTCACAATAATGAACAGTGAAATTTCCAATTTAACTGTCATTTTGAAAGATGAATGAGGTATTTCAAAATAATTAAGACTAATTAAACAAACAAATACCCTCCTCAATTATACATTAAAAATAAAAATCCATTTTCCACTATAGAAATGTGCCAGAATATTTTTACAAACCAATAACATCTAATGATCCTTGATTTTTTCACATTAATAAAAAAATGAAATCCACACCCTTCTAGGTAAATATATTGAATTAATTAGATATACCTGAAAAATCATTACTGAAATGCTATTGATATATAATCAATCAAAAAGAACAATAGATCTCACTCATAGTTGTTTCTCTACACCAATGTTTAATCACTAAAATCATTGATTGATCCATTGATATATTCTTACTTGATATTATAGGACCAAATAAGGAATCATTCATTAGAAATAATTTAGGAATGTTAAATTTTTCATTCAAATTATTTATCCTTTTGGTATTTATTACAACTATAAATTGATATTCATTGTTTTATATACTATTAATTTAGATGATAATATATTACATAAATACTACCACAAACTAATCAATATAATCTTAAAACACATTATTCATTAAATCCATTAATATAGATTTTGACAATAAACACAAAATTGAATTACTATATATTCATAGTGTCAATACCATGATATTTTTTGACATGGTCAAGTCATCACTATAGACCATCAATTCATAGAATAATGACTGGGTATCAATCATGAATAAACATATATCTCTTTGTAATTGATGAAATAAAAATGTAATACATGGTAAATTATCCTATTTATTAATTATTACATTGTTATGATCACAATAACAATTTCAGAGTTGAAATGATATATATTTATTAAAAAAATAATTAGCGCTCCATAAGGTAATGCACATGGCCAAATGAATCCCTTATATGGATTCCATGGTTTTTTATTCATCAATTCCTAAAACATAATTTGGAAAATTATATAAGTATAATTTTAATTATGTATGGAATCATTTATGATTTATAATGGAATATCAACATCAAAATTGTGGGGAGAACTATGTTAATCTTCCATAAATATATAAAAACTACCACAATGGTACCATATCACTAGTGTTGAGTTTCTATACAATTATATATGATAAACATCACCTATTAATAGGATTAAAAACACATCGGAGTTTTTTTATATCTAATTATATATTTATATTTATATTAAGATTGGAAAAAATTATTATCTGTTTCATAAAATATGAATTTCCTTCCTCAACATTTGATAGGGGATTTACAAAATGAAATTTTATACATTCCCAAAATGATATAATATTAAATTGGTGGGAGACTAGATATATTTTATGAATTAAAATTCGCAAAAATTTGAATTATGGAGGAATCAAATACATGAGATATGATCATAATACCAATATGGCTATATACTTAGAATTTAACATTAAATTATTATGGTTCAAATGTGATACCATTTAAAAATTATTTAGATATAAAATATTCTGTTGAATTATAATAAAATATGATTTTATAAGTTCTAAAGTAGATAGTATGTGTACCATTAACTATATAGTAATCATAAAAAATATAAACAATAGTAATAACATATATATATTCCATTTATCTCATAGAATAAGTGTCTTATGATGTTGATCATCATCATTAACCCCTAGATTTTACAACTATTTATTTTGAAATATCTATACTTGTTTCAAATATAAAATTGTATTCTTAGTTGTACATTCTATGAATATTCCTATCCATTGGTACTAATATATATATATATATTCATCTCATTTACTTTTCATTTGATTGTCTGGGGAACTTTTCATTTAAATATGAAACATATGGAACCAACCAAAAGACAATTTCAGCTATTCCTTATTCCATGTTAAACACATAATTGATAATAATTCTTCCTCTAAAAAAGTTTTTATTATTATAAATTCGTTTTAATTCCATAAATATTTTTAATGAAACACATCAGATTTATATGTCAATACATTATCTACTTCCTTATTTATAGTGTCACGAAACATGTCATGGTTACTTCGGAATGGTGACTCGATCCATCCCACAACATGTCCCTTAATGAATCATCAAGCATTTAGAACTGGAAACTACTTTATGAAATCAAATATAATAAATTTCCAATGATTTAGAGTATAAATGACCAAAAAAATAAATGAATCAAAATTTCACAATATAATATAATGTATAATTGGAAAATAAATAATGAATAAAAGCACATATATCCATGTGACCTCACAGGTTCCGTCCAACTACAAAACGAATCATTTTACCAGAGAGAACTAGATCATTATAAAAAATGATATTGGAGAATTATAAATAAAAAGGTGTGGGAATAAAAATTCACTAATCCACAAAAAGGATAAACAATTCTTAATGAATAACCATTAAAAATAACTCTATATCAAGATTTTTAAAAAATATGGAATATAAAAATTGGATTATTTGATAATTTAATGAAAATAACTATCATTATTCAATTTTAATAAAATAAATATTTGTTTATATTATAAAAATATAATTTGAAATCATCAACATGTATCAAAATATTCTTTATAAAAGGTATCTAACACTAAATAATGTGTGTTACCATGAAAATAAAATAAGTTAAATCATTTTATATAATTATTAGAAAATAATGGTTAGTGAAAATTTCGTTTTATTATTTTAACCATTAAAGAGAATCTATGTAGATGTGCATATAAAATAATGTATCTTATAATATATGTTATTCTAAATATACATAGTCTAGTAACCCATGGTAAACCACAAATTTATTACATTGTAATAAGTCATATCGATTCTCATCAAAGTAGATATAATAAATCAGTAGTCTCGGTAAAAACGATACATATAACATTACAATATTACATTTTAATAAAAAAAATTACAACCTAATTGTTTTGATAATATAGTTATTCCTACTATCATATTCTTTTATATTACACTTAGTACACTTCCAATATTAATATGAATGAAAATAAATAATGATTAGAATAGATTCTCTATAACAGTTAATTATATAGAAATCCACAATAACAAAATGAAGTACATTCATTAAGGAATAAACAATAGGAAAATTAAAATTTCAAATGTAGATTTCATTAAATCAATAACTTGAAATATATGATTTTATTAAGAATAATTAATATTTTATGTTAAATAAATGAAAAAAAATTACATTTAATAAATTAACTATGAATGAAATGAATTCCTAGAAAATATCATGGTGATAATTTATTGAAGAATGTAAATAAATATTTAATTTTAAAATTCATTATTATTATAAATATTCTTCTCATGCATCCTGATACCTATAATATGAAAACATTTTACAATATATTATAAATATTATGGATCAGTATAAACTAAAAACCTATTTTAATAGAGATTTATAAATTATTATTCTCATGATAATACTAATATATCATGGGGATATCTATAAAATGTACCCCAATAGAAACTAATTATATAAAAAATTTCTCATTTATTGAATAATTAATTTAATTAGTGAATAAATTTCCCTTATAAGAAAAACTTCGTTATGGGTAAGGAATTATGATATAATATAATTTCATCAGTTAATTATTTTACTTTAAAATCAAAATAACTTATATATGAATGATATATAATTTAATGAGTGAGTGTATCCATGTTAAAAAAATATTTATATTTTTGGAAAATTTAATGTCCAATGATAATGGGATAGTTAGTATTTCATGGAAATGTTGATGGTTACAAAAGATAATCAAGAAATTGATTTTCCATAATTTCATATGTTAATATGATCATAATAAATCCATATAAATACTTTTTATCATAAAAATATGAAATATATATATTTTTTATAAGTAAAATAATGTATTGATGTTATTAATGAATTAAAATATGATAAATATTGCATTTATAACATTCGTGGGAAATTTTACCTTTTCTATTTGAAAATTATTTAAATCCTAAATGTCCAAAACAATTATAAAAATAATATTCCTCGAAAAATCAATTGAAATATATATTATATTATATTAATCCTTGAGCAGTCATGATTTCATGAAATTTCATTCATTGCTTAATCATGAAAATAAATATTCCTATCATATTTCCCATAAAATCCAAATAGTCCTTGTTTTGAAAAAGACATGATTATTACATTAAAAAAATTAAAAAATTTAATCATGTGATATATCTTACCTAATAAATAATTTAAATAATGTAAAATAATATTTTGATTACATTTTTAGAAGATAATGATTTTGTTGAAAAAATGATATTCCGCAGATGCATGAAACGATGTTACATTTTTTATGAAAATATATTCTTAATAAAATGCAGTAACAAAAAGTGGTAATATTTTAATATTACAAAAAACATAATGAAAAAACAGTGTATTATAAAATGATAGTGTTTTGTTATCCATGGATAAAATTATTTCCTTTATGGGGAATTCATCGAAAATCATCCCTGATTAAATGTAGATGATCAAATATTCACTTTCAATTATCATAATGTTGATGTGAGAATTAAGGAATGAATGGATTATGTGTATAAAACATCAATACAAATTAATTTTGGATTTATTATGTTTGATTGAAAAATTTAAACAAAATTTATTATTGTAATATAAAAAAATTTAATATTGAATACATTCTAATGAAATTAAAATGAGTTCTAAAATTACTTAAAAAATATTAATTTTCAAGTCATATTATTATAGTTTAAACAAATTAAATAAAATATAAATTAAAATTATATCATAATTATTCATGATAAAATATTAAAAAGGGGACTTATAGAAACCTTAGGAAATAAATTAGGTGATTAACAATATAATATTCCTCAATGATGGGAAATTGATATAGAGTCCCTTACCTCACAGTTAATTATATTTTATTAAATTTAAAATTATTTATAATGGATAAAAAATGGTTTTTAAAATATAAAATAACATTAATTAAAATTAAAATTATATATATGATAGTTTTACAATATTTTACCATGTTTTTGTTCGGAAAAACTCTTTATTTTCATTATTTTGGTGGTTAATTTCGTTATTTCTCATACATTTTTTTCATCACAGTTCTAGTCATTGAGTGTAAGATCTAGATACATCAGTAATAGAATTATATTAATAATATTAATTAAATATTTAATCATTATATAAATTTTTATAATCATTATTGAATAATATATATGCAAAGTGAATCTTATTAATTTATGGATATGATGGGTTGTATGTACACATGAGGGATAATATGAAAAAATTAAAAATTTTAAGGGTAAAGAGGATTAATGTAAATAACTCTTACAAAATTAATACAAGGAATATATATCAAATATAATAAATAAATTTACGTTTATTAATTTTTATGTAAAGAGTAATATAAAAATGACTCATGATGTTTCATGAGGTGGTAGTTTTCCACACACAAAAGTGACATCGTTATATTTTAAATGGCATGGAGACTATAAAGATAATTAGGATATTATAATTAAATATGTCTGTTAATTTTATAAATATAAGATAATATTATTATTTATATCATAATATCTAGTCTTGAAAGACCATAATAAAAATTAACTTACATTGGTTTGCTATGACGTAATCTATTTTACACATGAATTAAGGATTCATTTCACGTTTCATTGAAGAAGAAATTTAAATAAGACAGTTCAAAAAAATAAAAAAAATACTTCATTATATTTAATATGATTAATTTAATATATAATTATTGTTTAATTATATTTTAATGATGTAGAAGGAGAATCAAAAAACACACATTTAATAATTTTTCCTCTTCTTCAGAGAAACATCCTTATGTTTCCACCAAAAGCCATCTAAGGTTAGATTTATGATCAAACCATGGGACCTAAAATATTGGTAGCTTTTGGTGAAGTTATTTTTTTAATTATTTACTAATACAAATGTATTTTGGTGTGTGATAAGGGGTGTATGTGGCTTTGACTTATATTAATGGGGGAGAGGACACACATGGATTTTTTTAACTGAATCCAACAAACCAACATTTTATCCATTCAATAATCCTAAAAATGTGTTATTCTATGAAATTAGAGATTATAAGGTCTTTATATATCCACAAAATGGGTTTTTTGGTATTTTTTATATTATTTTTATCCCTTATCACTATAGATTAATCCCTACTAATAAACTCATTGTTTTTCATTCTCGTGCTAAATAATATTAATTTATATACTCTAAGGAATGATTAAAAAATTAATTTTACATATATGATAATATAAATTATTCTTTTTACAAATATGTAATAATTTTTTACAAATTAAATTAATAAAAGTGGAATAATCCAATATAAAAGCACACACATAGAAGAGATGAAAAAAAAGGTTTCCGAAGTGAATGTTCTCTTTAGTATGGAAAGCTTAAAAATAAAAATACTATATCAAATTGATTATAAAGATGTAAATTAGATGAATTTAAATATATCTTAAATAATTTTTTATAATAATAATTAAAAATAAAATTTATCCATGTAAAATATTCGAATGAAATATATTTTTTTTAAACATCATTATTTTTTTACTATTCATAAAAAATGACTTTTTCTATTAATTAAATAAAATCGCAGTAATATTATTTTTATATTATTATTTAAGAATATAATTTAATTTTTATAAATAAATTTCTCTAAATATGTTATAAATAAATTTTAAATTATTTTATGCGTGAATTACTAATGCAATGTTATAATAGAATACTATTTTTACAAAACATATCATTTTCATTTTAAAAAATCTTATATTATTTATAGTCAATATTTACCCATAATTGACATAATTTATTTGATACAATTAATATCCACCAATTTGATGGATAAATTATAGTTTAATTCTGTATTATCATTCATTTAGACTATTGGATTCTTGTTCTATATGAAATCATGAAAATAAAATATTTTTAAAAAGACAAAAAATAATGGCTTATAATGTTAAATTCTATCCACATTAAATAAATATTGTATTATAAATTGAAACTGGATCTAGGTAATCAAGATATTTACATCAAGATGTTACAATGTTCATAGTATAATATTGAAAAATGGATAACGAAACTTTTGATTGACAATATATAATGGAAAATGTGATGTTTTTCTAAAATAAAACATAACCAGGATTCCCATTATGATTAAAAAGTATTTAATAAAATATATCTACATTTAGAGAATAAAAATTAGTTATATATTTTGATATATATCATTAATTATAATAATATTAATGATTTATGGAAAGTGAGGAATATGAAATTCATAAATATCTCAGGATTTAAACGAAAAAATGATGTACTGAATATGAAGAAATTAAGATTACATTTTTGAATAAAAAATATCTAAATTTTGGAATTCTTTTACTGTTTATAAATATTATTAAATATATTTATTTGATATCTATATATTTCATAATCTTAATTTCATCATTTGGTTGTTCCTCAATCAACATCTAATTCTTCTCTTACTATAAAAATTTAATTTCAAAAAAATATTATTCTTAAGGTAATATAATTAAATTTTAAGAGATCATAAGATCCAAAAACGAGTTGTAATACATTATGAATGCCTCTAACAATTTTTCCAAAACAATATGGTTTGAACAAGATATCTAATATAAGACATTACGATCAGAACCACAATACCAACACCACTAGTTCAACTTGAATATTTTTCCGTAAAATCATTTTGAAAGAAATAAAAAAATTAACAAAAAATTAACATTTATTATTAGTATTTGTAATTCTCTTCTACCCTTAGGTTATGGGATTATGCCTTGATGCCTTTCAGGGTGCTATAATTTTTCAGGTAGCATACATGTTCTCTAATTTATAATAAAATATTAATAAAATTCCAATAATGTTCCAAAATATTAATAAAAAAATAAATAAAATTATTAGATTTGAAAAAACTTAATGGTTACAAACATCTTTTAACATATTCATAATGAATTTTTGGGAGATTTTATGTCATGTGTATTCATAACAAATGTATTGAATTGAAATAGAATCGCATCACATCACTTCGTGGAGACTATAGGTCATATATATTCAAGATATAGGAAATCATTTCTTTTATGAATTAAATGGTAAGGAATTTGGTTATATATTAGTATTTTTTTATTCATAATAATTTCATATAAATAAATTATATTCATTAATTATAAAATTATAACTGTTCATGTATAGTGAATGTTAAAAAACACATCCCATTGTGAGGTGAGAATCCTCCGTACACAAGAATGAAATTGTCTTATTTTAAAAGGATGTAGATATAAGATGTTATATGTGGTATTATTACTCCATATAAATAATATAAAAGATATAATATAGATTTTCAATTTAAATTTCTTATCCATCCTTGATAGGTGGTGGTGAAAAATGTATTACATCACTACACGGGGCAGATGTCTATCGTACACATATTCGATAGTTTTTTTCCCTTTTTATGGAATATGGGACCTATAGATGTAATTAACATAACATAGTATCATATAATAAAATGATATATACTGATATTATTATATAAAAGGGGTTTTAAAATATTTGACAGAGCTTATGGAAGAAAAAATATACAAAATTCTCATTCTAAAATGTCATAACTTCATTAAAAAAATAAATAGGTTTACAATAAAGGACCAACATTGTTGGAATTATGATCATTCCATGGAATATATGGTGATATAAAAGATTAATTATTTTATTTAGGAATTATTTGTTTATTAGTATTTTTATATATATATTAATATGGGGGGAGATGTGTTTCCTTATACATGTGGGGGAGAAGACACACATGGGTGTTTTGAAATGATTGAAATAGAGTATAATTATTACCATTCCAACCTACTCCAAAATAGTTATTTACAAATCCATTAATGTGGATTGTTTATTATATGTCTATAAAATGGGTGTTTGGCATATTTTCTTTCCATTTTTAACCCTTTTCAAAATAATTTATCTACCGATGAACTCATTTTTTACCTTAAATGTGGAAATTAATTATCAGTTATTTAACTATTTTATATGGATAATATTAAGTCAACCATAATTAGTAATATATGTAATTTTTACTAAAATTGTGGATTCATATTTTTCAAAATTAATTTCAACAAAAATTTTACAATCCAATTTAAAATTATATGAATAGATATAATGAAAAAGTTGGATTCAAGAAAAGAAGACACAAAAATTTATGTAGTAGTATAAAAACATAGTTCAAAATAAAATTTATTTAAATGACCAAATTATTTTATATTATAATGTAATCGAACTGATTTTTCATTAAGTCCAATTTAAATTACATTATATTTTTTATATTATTTAACTGAAATGGAAGTGTTAAATAAAAATATGAATTTTTTAATAATAATTAATAAACATACCATTTAATAACAATATTAAAAATTCATACTACATAAATTTTGATATTATTTTTTAATAAATAATGTTATTTTTTAAAATAAATTGTCCATAATTGGTAAAAAATAATTTTACCTTATATTCCCAAAGACATTCTAAACCATTTTTAAAAAATATATATAATTTTTTATAAAATAGTTATTTATATTTTCAATGATTGAAACTTTATTTATAATCATTTTAAAACCATAATTCTATTAATTCATATATAACTATTCATTTAGAAAATATTTAATAACAATTATATAATAGTATAGTATATTGAAGTTCATTTAGACATAGGGTTGTGTGTTCCACAATACATAAAAGGTATTGAATTTATTCAAAAAATATAAATCATAATGACATGATGTGATGCATTATTTTCTGAACACAATGTTGTCATTTATATGAAATATCAAATCCAAATTTCTGATTTTAAAATAATGGGGTCTTGAGGATTAAATTTGGGAAAGAATGAAAGAAAAATTCTTATATATTCATGTTTAGTGGGGATAGAGGATACTCAGACTCTTAGTGATCTATCATCTAATAGATGGTCCATTTTCTTGATCGATCAAAAAATGAAAACAATAATTTCTTAAACAATGTTGAAACTTATTCATGTTATACATGGTACGTCAGGAATAGAATACGATTCCCATATCCCAAACCCTATTTGAAATTTTATTTTTATCACAAAAACATATGCATACATGTTATAATATTTACACAAAAAACCTATCAACCATACCAACTTTGACCTCCCTCCATTATAAAATCACCATTCCAAATCACATTAATAAATTAGATTCTTGTATTCATGAATATAATTTACATGTATTATTTAACAAAAATATCTCATATATCAATTTTATTGGGTGGAATGCAATAATGGGGTATTTAATTTTCATTAAAATTTAAAATGATTCAATTTTTCCTTACTAAGTTTTAAATAAACATCATATAATAAACCAATATAAATTTTAAATTACATAAAATAATAAAATATGGTTGAAAATTTTATTTTAACATTAAGAACTCATTTCAAAAACTTGGATATATTATATAAAACTAATGATTACAATATGTATTAGAAATAACCAGTAATCATGTTATATACAGACATTAAAATAATGAAACTAAAATTTAAAAACAATTATTAAATAATGGATATCCAAATTGAAGGATCATACATATGTAACACACCGCAAAACACACTACTTTTGATGTGGACAATCAAAATCAACCTAATAGTTTTTCCATGATGAAAAATGCAGCATCCATTGTGCGCTCAAATACATATTCACAAATATATATATATATTACATTAGAAAAAAATATTTATATCACCCTATCCCTGGGGGGGATATTTACGAAGAGGGTATAAATAGATTTCATACCCAGGTATCTATGAGTATGACACCATCATGAATATTTTCCCTAAGCTACCTAATGGGAGACTAGGATAAACTAGAGAAATAAAAGGAATCCAATGATAATAGAATATATAAATAATATTTGGAAAAAGAAGAAGAACACAATTAATTTTACTCAAAACTGATGGAAAACATACTACCATGGATGCACAAGAACAATATTTTCTCAAAAGAGTCCAATGAAAAATGCATGAATGTAAAGCCTGAATGTGGATGGAAACCCCAAAAAAATTAAATTTTAGAATACAATGGGGTTTTTCCATGCGGAATGAACCACCTAAGAGAAATGAAAAGCATTAAATAGAGAGAAATATAAAGAGGGTATGATAGACAAACCAATCATCAATAATCAACCACAATATCAGTGATAAGTCAACCCATCAGATGGAGGGAGGGTATGTGGTCACCTACGAGGTAGCCCCACTTTTGGGATGGTGTCCTATGACCATGAGATTAAATAGAAATTCGGTATAGAAAAATATAATATTAATATTAAAGAATATAACAACAACCATTATAATAAAACATTATTAATAATATTTATTATGTTACATTTTTATGTACTAGTTTTTTAAGCTTTGTTAGGTTGTATGTTTTGTCCACACTGCCTGTTATACCATGATCAAACCATGAACTCACCATTATATAGGGAAACATGTGACTTGAGAAGGGCCATTGTCATGATTATACGGATTTATCTAGATTAGATTAGGGTTTCTCATAAACATGCATTGACCCTACGCCACCTTTATCCATTTAATATATCCTAGTTACTGGGAAAAACTCTCAATAGTCAATGGAATAACTAAGGTTTTAATATGAAAAAAATTAAAAATTGAGGTCCCATTAACCTATATCTTTATAAAACTATGGACTATTATGGATAATTATCCTTAGAGACATGGTTTTATTATATTTTAGAGTCTACAAATATTAAATATTAAATTAATATTAATAAAAAAATCGTTCCTCGATTGTGTTAAAAATATACCACCTATGAACTAACAGATTATGTATCCTTTGAAAATTGATCAAAAAATTCCATCTCTATTTTTTAAAAATAATATCAGGAATGTAAATAATGATAAATATTCTTCTAAAATTATCCCACTATGTGGATTCTAATATTTAATGTTTTAACATATTCATTACATGAGTATACCATTAATCAAAATCTCCTTCCAAAGGAAAAATAACTAAGATAACATTTTCCATATTCCAAGAACTATGCAATTTAAAATCTCATTTCAATGGTAGAGATCCATTATACAACAAATAGTGAACCATTATACCCAATAAAATAATTTTTTAATTTCATCATGAAATAATCAATAGTACATTATTCTATGAATTTCTCATTTTAATTGTCATCAAAATTCTTGTCTAGTGAAATTCATTTACAAAAAGAAAAAATATTTGGAATTCCATATCCTATAAAATTATGTTTTATTTATGGAAATAAATTTCAATAAAATTCACATTAATGATTAATATTATTTTATATGGTTACATCAATTTACTAAAGAAAAAAAACATATAATTAAGTACAATAATAATATTGAGGTATCCTATAATCATACAAAAATACATAATAGAATATCTCTGTTATTGAACCTTATTTTAAAACATTAAAACCAAAATTTTTTCTAATGTAATTATTTTTTAAAATTAATCATATTACATTATCATTATTCAGGAAGTAAAATATAATTAACCTATTAATATAAAATGGGGTGTCAATGAAGTTGTATGTTCTTACAAAAACTCATCATGCTCTAGTGGAAATCTCATTAATTCTGAATAATCACCATTGAGAGATTTTACATGTTGGTGAATCTACACCTTTGTTAAATCCTATTATTGGAAGTAAGAAAATGTTGTTATAGAGACTCTTCTTTTGTTATGAAATGATTTGGAATATTTCATGTAATATTTTTTATTAAAGGCAGATAAATAACACACTATTCCATTTCCCAGTGAGGGAAGAAATAATTTTAAAAAAATAATAAAATTATTTTAAATTGTGCATGGTAATTTTTTGCATAAATATTTTAATAAATCCATTTCATAGTCTAGAATCATGAATTAGAATCCACGGTTGAAAGTAGAATGTGGTATTTACCCATGGTGTGATGTAAGTTTGGTTGGTGCGGGACGTTCGGGTGAGGCAGCCATTAGTGCTTAAAATTTATTAAAATAAATAAATATGTTTATATTAAATTGAATAATTTATATCCATTAGAAATACCATGTTATGGTAGAATAATAAGTATTATCCACATAAACCATTCCTTATTTGAGATTATGAGGAGATATTTCCTCATTAGCGAATCATCATATATTGATGAAAGATGGTTGGATCTATGATAATCTTAATTTAAATGAATTACAGATCAGGATCATCATATTTATCATCAGAGGATGTATTTTTTACCAAAAAACGATCAATAATCGAGGAAGGACATGTGAATTGTGGTTTATTACTTTATTTATTAATTGATTGATAATTTTTTTACATTTTATTCATCATGATTAGTCATCACATGGGCCCCATGCTTTATTGATGATATTGATTAGATATAATTTTTCTATTTTAGAACATTTTATTATCTAGTTTATACATTTGTTGGCCATGAACACTTGTACAATGATGGATCCCCTTTTTTATTTGTCTATTTCCCAAATCATTTATATTGTCTTTCCTCGTTAGATGTTGAGATCAGGATATGACAATGATGGGGTGGGTTTGAGTTGGATTTTACCCACAGGTTCATTGTGGTATCATGAATGACACTTGGATTGGTGAATTTTTTGAACGTATTTATAATCTATTAGGTGGATTTTTTTAATGGATCAGATCAGTAATGTGGGTGTGGGTTTTATGGTAAAATGTTTTTGTGGATCAGATCATTGATTCTTGTTGTCTTGATTGATTCAATATGATGATGTGTTGTGTAATATAATAGGTTTCCCTTAGGCTTCGTGCATAAGGTTTCACGGTGGAGGCCACATGTCATGAACATGGTGATGTAAAATATATGATCTCAGACGAGGTTGTCAGATGTGGTCCACGTAGTGATTATTATTATTATTATTATTATGTGTGACTAATGATATTAAAATTCTTAATATTATGTGATATGAATTAATAAAAACTATTTGGTTTTTAATTTGGATAAAAAAACTAATGGTGGGGTATGCACCTATTAGAGGTGTGGAAATGGAAAGGGTTCACTATTCATAAAATTTCATTATTATTATATTAATAACAATGATTCTAAAACAATGTAAATTTTTAAATGGGTGAAAAAGTGTTGTAGGTGTGTAAATAAAATGGTTTATGTATATGAGGGGATAAGGATTAAAAAAAAATTATTGATATTTATAAAAATAATAAAATATTTTTAATTTTTAAAATCTAATCGAGTCATATCTTTTTCGTAAGTCGTTTGTTTTTTAAATTGATAGCAACAACATGTCCTTGACGTTGAGAATGAAATTTGAAGAAAACGTTTTGATACAATTTTTTATAATCATGGTTCTGATTCATAGAACACCATATAAAAATAACATTAATAATAATAATATAACTATAATAATATGGAATATAAAATTCATCAAATCATTTTCATATGTTTTCAGAATGATGAACCATCAGTGGAATTGTGGCTCTAGTGTTGTGTTGGATGTTTTGAGAAAAATATTTGTTATTTGATTTGGGTTTGTTGCTGGTTTGATGAAATGATTTTCAAAATTAATGCAGTGAAATGTTTTTTCCCTAGTTTATTCAATGAGTTATTTGAATTGGTTATCCAATGAATTTTTATATTTAGATCACATTGATGTGCTCATTTTCTCCAATAGGGGCTTTTGTAAAGGAATATCAGTGGAATTTCCTTTTTCCATTTGGACTAACGATGATTCTCATATGTTGTTCTAGATTGTGGCCATTAAATTTTATCTAGAAACCAACATATCACGTAACACCCGACACACCATGTAGTACAACATGTCCATTAAAACATATTGTGGAGAAGACATGACCAGATATTGTAGAAGAGCTATATTCTATGTGAACCCTTTACATTCATTATATTTATTATAATATTCAACATCTCTTATCTGTTTTTTTTTTCAAAATATATTTTGGACATCGAGCTGACTATAATTAATTTTATTCAATAAAAAATGTGGTAGTGGACTCCATAGTGTACTTTGTGATACAGTGATACATGTTACGAGTGGAATGGTTATTTTGGTGAAATCTGACTATGGCATTGATTGAGAAGAGGATCACCACAACACTAGTGTAGAACTGCCTGATACACCATAGAGCGGGAACTCTCTCTACTAAGTGGTTACCCTAATTGAATTTTTAGTGGGTCATTGAGATAGTAGATATGAACCACCAAAACTATCACACCATAGATTTCATTTCTGTCATTTGTATCAAACTATCATTTGGTTCATGGTTTTTCTATTAAGATGTGGTTCTTTATGATTTAAATTTGGATTCATGGATGTTTTTGGTGGTATTTTTAGAATCTCATTGTCTATGTGAATATATTGGGAGAAAAGGGATTGGTAGAGAGTTTCTAAAACTCTATTTATCACATCCCTATTGGGTTTGTGTGATGGATGGTATATCCCCTTGTGTTAGAATAGTTCTGGGTTTAAGAGGGTGTTGTTTTGAGGCCTTTTTCTTGGTCGCATGGTTAATGCACATGGTTTTTTAACTATACAGTCTATGTGTTTAGGGGTCACATTGTTACGTCATGTGGTTTTATTAACCATGTAGCCAATGCGTGCAACCCTTGAAAATGTACACTTTGGATAATTGCATTGTTTTCTCATAGTTTTCAATAATGTGGTATATAACCATGATCCCCACTCAATAATTTTTTTTTTGGTCTTTTGTACTTATTTTAAATTGGGTATTCATCCTTGGAACACCCCACAGTAATTTCCCTAACCTAGTTGCCTATCCTTGTTCTTTTATCTCATCTAATCTCCTCCTAATGGGATACATGTTATTTACATTGTGATTTGTCGCCCGTATCGAAAGGTTAGAGATCATATATCATTTAAATTGGTAATAATGAATATTTTATTTGTTATTTAACCCTAATCTCTATGTTTGGATGATTTGGATAACAAGGGTGGTGAAGAGTTGCATTTTTTCATTATTAGAGTTCTTTGTGGATGTTCTTACTTATCAATACCTTCATGGAGTTATTTCAGGTTGGTTTTATTGAAGCACATGTAATTTGATGTAGGTGTACCATTGAAATTTCTATTATTATTTAATATTCACTAGTTTATTTAAATTTTATACCATCATTATGTGATACATATTTTTTATGTTGATTGGATAAATTGTTTAGTGTGAAATGTGTGG
This sequence comes from Viscum album, assembly GCA_963277665.1. Lineage (NCBI taxonomy): Eukaryota > Viridiplantae > Streptophyta > Magnoliopsida > Santalales > Viscaceae > Viscum > Viscum album. The sequence continues at coordinate 741,703,385 of OY728163.1, forward strand.
ATTTCTCACTCATTATCTGATCAATTCCATTGTTTTGATAATTATTGCACATTAGGTGTTTGATAAAATGACTGGTTGGATATTGTGTATTTTTTTACATTTAAAGAATGTATTGGAAATGAAAATATTTTTATGAAATATATGTGGTTGTTTTGGATTTATAATATGATTTTATAAATGGTTTTGTCTTTTGAAATTAAAATGGCATGTGATAATGGTGTGTATCCCAATTTTAACTATGATGAAAATTATTTTATTATGAATATGTGTTGTGAGTACATGACGAATATTGGTAAACTAATTTTAAATGGTAAAACATTGGGTTTTCTCCATTTTTTAATGATTATTTTGTTCATTGAATAATAATTGTCTTTGTTAAAAGAGCATTCATCTTGTGTGTATCTTTTATGAATGGTGAAATGATTATCATGAAACCCCTATATATATAATATTATTCATATATTTATACATAAGTGGTTGGATTTCCACAATCTGGAATCCTCTTGTCCCATTTACCATGCGGATAATGTGTACTCCTATGTATGGACTCCTTCATGTTCTAAATGATAAATGTCATGATATTGAATATTGCGGTGACTTTAGAAATGATTTTTTTTTTATTTTATATGTTTATGTGATTTGATGATAATTTAGGATTGGTTGTCTCACAATATTAATTAAATACTAACATGGGATCCATTCATAGTGAGAAAATGGATTGGGAACACTTTTTCAATATTTATATTTCACACATGTTTGTAGCCCATTATTGGGGGTATATTTTGTAATTGTTTCTAAGGGAATATGTCCCTTAATCTATACCATGGGGGAATGGTTGAGAATACTAGGATTTCATGATGTAATAGAATGTGGTATTATTTGTTAGATGATTCAAATTATATTGGCATGGTAAGGATTATTCTTGACTTCTAAGGTTCACCCAAGTCTATTCGCAGATAGTTTTTTATGGTAGATTATTATGAAATAATGATGGTTGTATTATCTTGTGTGATATTTATTTGTTTCCCAAATTTCATGATTGTTGTTCTTACATATTTATTAGTGTGTCTCTGTGCCAGAAAATGATGAAACAAATCCATGTGATTATTTTTTTTGGAAATGACTTAAATTATTCCTCTCCATCATAAATTATATGTAAAAATTCACTTTTAAAATGATCATCTTTTCTTCTTGAATGTTATAATTGATTTAAAGGTAATATGTTTAAATGAACAGTTTTTGGTTTCCAAATGGAAAATATATGAAAAAAATTACATTTATATATTTTATTTCAAACATAATGTTTGAACATCTCTTATTTTAAAAGATTCCCATTGGGAATTGTTTTTATGAGTGTGCCTATGGAGATTTAATAATCCAATCTACTGTATATTCTTATTTTATCTTGTTGATTATTTCAAACCTAGTTCTCTATCATAAATGATAATGGTTGGACTTAGTGTTACAGATTTACCATCAGGGCCACATTGAAAAATTGGGTTGTCAGGAACAGTTGAAATTGGATGTATTACATTGTTTTATTTTTTGGCCTTGTAAAAGATGTTCAGTTTTTTACTTATATTTATTAGGATTATCTATTTTTTTGTTATATTTAATTATATATATTGTGATAAATCTTTTCTTCTAATTTATTTGTTTATGTTAAACATAATTTTCCATCCCGTGAAGATATGGAATTCCATTTTATCCATGTCATGGATCAGCTTGAGTGACCAGTTTGCGGTTAATCCTAGTTGGTTTTTGAAAAAATGGTATTAGATAATGTCATATCTCTAGAGTAACTTTCATTTTATAAAACCAATTGTTACATGTGTATGTCATGGAATATAGTGTATTACTATTAGAACAATGAGATAAAGTATAACAATGTGTTTGGCCAACACATTCTTGACCATTCATTGAGTTTCCCTAAAAAATTGATGATGTCTATGGTTCTTGTGGATATTTGGTGTCATTGATATGAAAATTGGTTTGGAATAGAGGTATCATTCATCTTGTAGGACCTAAAAAGATATGTGGATCTAGAGATATAGTTATATAAGCCTCTTCTTTATGGTGGTATCATTGGAATATGGTTGCAATCCATATTGATAATTCATTTGTAAGAACTAATTTACTGTTGTTATTTATTCTAGATCATCCATGAATCAGAATATTTATTTTGAAAAAATAGTTGGTATTATTAGAAAGGTTGTTTCTAGTGATAATGGATAAAATTTTTTAATGTGGAAATGGGATTTTCAAAATTATCATTGATAAGGTCTTTAGAAAATGGATTTTTGTATAATTACACTTTTGTGTTGAAATATAAATTATTTAATATGATTTAATATTTATAATAAAAACATGTGTTTGTGGAAATTGTTTGTATAAAACAATAAATTTATTCTTAAAACTATTTTTTATGTTTTTTAATGATAAAAAATGGGGGTTTAACCACATTATTTTTATGTAATAGGTGTATTGAACGGATGAAAATGTTTTGAATGGTGTGAATTTGTTTTTTAATGGATTGAAATGGATGGATATGTGATTCTTTAAAAAGGAGTTTGATTCATTATTTTTGATATTTAGAAAAATTTAATAAATGATTCACTATAATGTATATCAAAAGTGTAAACATCTTGGGTGGATTATTTGTTTTGGAAATTGGGAATATTTGGTTTTAAAATTTGGTATTTTCAATGGGCTATCACATTCAAGGAATTGTGTTGAATATAGAAGGATGGTGATGTGGGTGGATGAGTTCCTAGACATCCATGGTTGATGAGTCACTAGGATGGCATAATAATCTGCAGATAAATGAGAATTCATGAAGTACCATTCGTAAGTGTGTAAATCCACCATTTGTTTTCATCAAAAATGATTTCAAGATGAAAATTGTATTGTTTTGGAAATGATGTTTTACTATGGGTTTTCTTTTAATTTTGATGTTTTTTTTATGTTCGGTTCTGAGTTTGAAAATTGTTGGTGATCCAGTTTTTAAGCACTATTTAGTGGGATTATAAAAATATTTTTGGAATCTTCGATCTTATATTCCATAGTGTCAGCATCCATTTTAGGTGTGTTTTGATTAATAGGTTGTTTCTTATTGAGATCATAGTTTTTTTCATCACATTCATCCCCCATAAAGATATGATATATACTCATGATGTAGCTATGGTTGGATCCCTATTAGGAGACCATCCTATTGATCAGCCTATTTAATTCCTTATTGAGTTTTAGAATTAAATTCAACCTATATCTATTGTTTACTTTGATCATTTTTATGGAGAATATTTTATTAGAATGATTGAAATAAACACCCCCTTCCATGAGTTTCTAGAGTCATTGAATGTGGTGTTTTTTACGATCATGATTGAAGCATTGACCTGTATGTGGAGGATGTTGGTCTCTCGAAGCATGCCTCAGTAAAATCGTACATTGAAATTTATCAAGGTCTCTTTCAACCATTCATAATTCTATGAGATAATGATGGTGAAGAAGGGGATTGAAATTTTAAATTTTTATTTTAGTATTGGATTGGTTTTGGATTTCATCCATCATTAATTTTATATATTCCCTTACCTCCTGGATTATGATTTTTATTATTTATTAAGGCTCAATGTTTTGAGTTTGTGTTTAATCCAGCTCTACATTAGAATTATTCAGAGTTAAATCTAAATTTTTTCTCATGTGGTGAGGCAAGTATTTCGAGTTGATACTTTAATGGTTGGAGGGATTAAGGAAGACTTCCCTCCTTTATTTCTTGGAACTACTATGGGGTTTTCCAATAATGATGTGTGGATGTATCCCAATGACGTTCATGGGGGTCGCATGATGAAATGACCTATGGATCATTCATTAGCTCCTTCTATGAATGGGATATTAGATTTTCATCTGTGTAAGAAAATGGGTAATAAGAAGTCATCATGGTAGAATTATCTAATGTATGTTCATGTTTCTAGATAACATTGTAACTTGTAAGGGTCTCTTCATAGTTTTTCTAGGATGTGATGTGGAGCTCGTTCACAGTGTTGTGCACTATTCTAGGATCAGCTTAATGTCATTTCCTATGTGTGATTCCTTTTTGTAATGGTCTTATCTAGTGGGGTTTTACAGTGCTTCATTACCATTAAATTTTAAATGTGAATGTTGTTAATTTCCAAATGAACTTATATTTCAATAGATGTATTCATGGAATTTATGAATTATGAAATATAGTCGGGAATTATAGTCTTTAGTCTTCAAGGATGGTTATGCTACAAAAACTATGGCTCTAGTTATAGACCCTTGATTTATGATCACATGTATTCAAAACATCCCAAGGTGTAAGGAACCTGGTTATAGAATGATTCATTAGTGCCTAAATGGATATATTATATAGTAACTTATTATAGCTATAGTTTTCACCATTATTGTGTGGGGGTTTTTTTTATCATTTTGTACATTTTCTTGTTGGATTTAGCATGTTGTTTCTTAATAGTGGGTAGATCGAACATGGGTGTCATTGAGATTTACCCATGGATAAAACAGTGTTAGTTTTTTTCTAATGGAGAGGAGTTCATTCGCACCTCACGTGACGATAGTTATATTTTTTATAAATGTAGTTCAATATGAAATGGTTTCTTTTTTAGGATCTATAATATTAATGTTAATTTTGATTTGGGTAAATCATGGGATATATAGACGATTTGAAATGGTTTTGTGAAGGTTGTAGCATTATTTTTCCTATAATTGTTTTTTGTAAATAGTATCATTTCCTAGTACTGATTCATGTATGAGGCATGAATTTCATAAAGAGTTTGTTTAGGGTTTCATGGTTCAAAATGTTGACTCACATGGTTATAAAATCATTAATCTATGAAAGATCAAATGAATTTTTTTGTGGAATTCATGGGGTGGAATTTCATAATGGTGGCGGGAATTGTCACACACGAGTTTAATGTTTTCTCCTTTTTTTGAACTAACTATTGGTTCTAGGTTTTTCTATCATGTTCTGGGTTCTCAAGATTTAAATTTGGAGTATTGGATGTTTTTTTTGTATTTGTAATTTTTCATTATTTGTGTGAAGGAATGTGAAGGAAATGAATTCACGTGGAGTTTGTAAAACCCTTAGTTTCAATTCTCTATTGGTTGTGTTTGAGGGATGGTCCATCCGCTTATGTTTGAAGAGTTTTGGTTAAAAATCTGTAATTTTGTTGGATATTCTCTAGGAAAATTGGGGAAGGATCGTCGATTTTTTATCCATCAAGCCTATGTGTTCTGTGGTTGCATGGATTAACTAACCATGAACAAAAGTTTGTATCCTGTGCAACACTACACAGTGATGGATTGCATGATTTGTTAAACTATGTGAACTAATTGTGTAACCCACTCTAGAAAATGTTATTTGTGCTTATCTAATTATTTATTAAGTGTTATTTCTTCTCTTGGATAGCCCACTCAAAATACCCCAACATGGACTCTTAACATATTGTTTTTTTCTCCACCAAACCCCTTTTAGTTAGATTCAAGGTGTTTTATTGGTGATTCATCACACAGATTAAAAAGTTAGGCATATAATCGCTTTAGCCATTATATTTCCAAAATTTCACTTTCTAATCAAATCCTAGTTTACTTTTTTGTGGATTTTTCTTTCTAGGGTGATGCCAATTTTGGGGTTTTCCTTCACAATAATCCTTTTCTATGTTTTTCCTTCCCGGAATCTTCGTGGAGTAGTTTTTGGTTAGTAATATTGAAGTGCTTGCAATTTGATGTAGGATTCTATTTACACTTTCCTTTACAATTTAAGATTATTTTTTTCCTTAAATTTATCACCTTGCTTACATGTAAAATATTTTTTTTTTGATATTTTGGTAAACTCTTTTCTATCAAAAGTGGTGACTTATCCCCCATTTTGTTATAAATCCCAGTGTTTTGTTAATTAATGCACACCTTGTGTTCCTTGAAATTAATAGTTTTTTTTTCTGGTTATTTATTAATATATAAATCTGGTATTGATTTTGAAAATATATTATTGACATATAAATTGTGGGTATGGGTTTATCAAATGAATTTATAAATGGTTTTGGATCTTGAAAATATAATTTTATGTTATAACAGTTTGTGCCCGATTGTCACTTTGATTATAATGATTTTAGTAAGAATATGTGATGCAAGTGCATGAATGATATTTTTAAAATGGTATAGAAATTGAAAGTTATATTTTTTCACCTTATTGGTAATATTATTTACTTCTATTACTAATACTGTTTATTGTTATAAGAGATTAAGGCATGCATGGAACATTTATGTAAGTGGTGAAATACATATTCAGAAAATCCTTCATAGATATTATTCATTGAGTGATTATATTTAATGATTTCTATTTCTGAATTTTTTCATCCTCATGACCCATTTAACATGAGTGTAATGTGATCTCCTCATTACAGACTCATTTGAGATCTAATAGTTATATGGAAAGAGATTTACCCTTAGGGTGGCTAACGTGATGACAGTTTTTTATGTTTTATATATATATACAATTGATTTAATTCTTGGTTGGAATTAGCGGGACCTCGCTCTCCATTACAAATTGACATGCTATCCAATAATAGTAATTGAATCTTATTTGAATAATTTTTTCACTAGTTATATTACAAACAAGCTTGTGTGCTATAACATTGGAATATATTTTGTTATTATTGGTATGGTATTGTGCCCCAATTCTATATTTTATGGGGTATGGATGAGTGTATTAGGTATTATGGATTTTATCTAGTTACGCTTGATTTCCAAAATGATTCAACATTTATTAGTATGTTCTTGATATTCCTTGGGATCTTTGGTTCACCCATGTCTATTAGCACTAAGTTATAAGAGAAAATGATTGTGTTTCATTATCAGATGAGTGAAATTACATAATAGTTTGATATTTCCCTATTTAATGATTGATTCTCATACTTTTTTAGTATCTTGTTTTTTTCCAATTTTGATAAAAAAATTCATGTGTTTACCGATTTTCTCTTGTAAGTGTATTACCCTATTCCTCTCATTAAAAAATGCAATGTAACATTTCTCTATTAAAATGTTGCACATTCCATCTTGAATGTGAATGTGGTTTCAAATATAAAGAAGTAAATGGACATTTAGTTATTCTAAAATGTAAAATTTGTGGACAACATTCTCTTATATATTTTATTAACTAGTTAATGATGATGTTTATTTTATATTAAACCAATTTCATTGAGAATATATTTGTTCGTCATCACCTACTATGTTTTAATACACTGGAATATATTTTCATCATTTAATTGGAATCTGGTGTATTTATTATCATGGTCTTCATCAACCAAGGTAATGGATAGGCTTGGTGTTGCATGGTGACCCTTGGATTCACAAGGACATATTTTGTTGTCAAGATAATTTGAGTTTTGTTGTATTAGTCATCATTTTAAAAGTTATTAAGTTATTATATTTTATATATTCAAATTATCATGTTTTTTCCACTGTTTAGTTTTTTTATTTATATTTGGTGAAATCATTCCCACCTATTTTTATGTTGATTCCTAGTGCTATTTGAAATCCTGTGTGGATTAGGAACACCCTTTGGGCTGTATCGCATATCTATTCATTTGACCAGTTCACGGTTGAAAAGAGTTAGTTCATGAAAATGATAGACTAGTGAAACACCCCAGGATTTCGTTAGAATTCCTCTCTTTATTGTAATTTGAGATCTTTTTTTGCATGACACGCCGACTTAGCCTGCATTATACGAAACATTGTGTTTCTGTAAAACAAAACATTAGTATTAGAATTATTTAAATGATATATTTATTTATCTAATAAACATTGTGATATGAATAGTAAAAATTAAGTTATTTAAAATATTCTCATATAAAGAAAACATATTTATAATGAAATTTATATGTTTTTTCTAAAATAGTTATATATTTTGAAAACTTGTTTTCTTAAACTAACTACTTTTTCTTGAAAAATAATAAAAAAAATTCTAAAACTACTAATAATTTAATTTGGTAAAATAGACATCATTTCTTTATTCAAAATTTCAATATTATCCTAGGGTGAATTTTTTGTATTTTTTCGAAAACATTCAATTTTATATGAATAGTGAAAAATTCCAAATTTTAATTGAAAACAACTTTTCTAATCAGAATAATTAATAGTGTTAAATTATACATTTTAGTGGTTTTAATGTGTAATTATATTATATTTTTATCATTTTTTATAATATAGGTCATTTTTATTAATTTCAAATTTAAATTTTACTTAAACACATGCCAATAATTTGATGGTTTTTACTTATCAAAAATAGACTTTTTGGTTTTGACAACATGAATTAATTTTAAATTAATTCCTGAAACCATTCTGTTTTGAATTTGGAGAAATTTATTCCATATTTGGATTAAAAGGGTGCAAATTTTTAAATATGTACCTTTTATTTTTTGGACATTATGAATAGTAACATTAGTAATTATTTTTATTCACCATGGTTAATGTGTAAATCAATTAAATTAGATTAACAATTTTTATTATAATAACATAAAACAACCCGAGAACATGTTTTAATTCGATTAGATGATATATATTTGACCATGAGAATACATAGGCCTATGTTAAGCCATTTGGGGACCACTTGGGTGTGATAATGATATGTTATAAGATTTAATTTAATGAAATGATAATTATAACATAAACATATATCATTTAGTAAATCATTTTTAATATATGGTTATATAACAAATCACTCTATATATAAATAGTAATTATAAAGCTAATAATATTTCCTTCATCATGCTATTTTATTTATAATTTACAGAAATTATATAATTTTTTTTATTTATGATAGAAAAATGATGTAGTGATTACCTCATTAAAGAATGATTCAAATAAATAAAATTATAAATATTGAAATAAATGGAATTTGAAAATTTTGATTCCATCCATGAATTTTAAAGATGACCTTGACATATGAGGTATGTTTTATTACCATATTTTTAAGTAATCATGTTTTTAGGATGTTAACAAAACTCAATTACTAAATAGTATCAAAATTGTTATAAATGTGTTTTAAAAAAACTGTTTTTTTAAATTATATAAAAATCCTGAAAATACAAATATTGGCCAAATAAAGTGTATAGTGATCACAATCTCATAAATTATACAATTTGGTTTCTCTTCTCATTTTATATTAAATTCATTAACCATGTTGTATAAAAATATAAGAGGACAAGGTAAGAGTTAACTTATTTTACAATGGGTTTAATCTAAAAGAAAATGTTATTTTTTGACCTAAACATTTCAAAAGACTATTGGATGAGAAAAATTCATCCCATCACCGTATTAACATAGAAATAAATTAATTTTGATTTACTATATTCTGAAAAAAATATTTATAAAAAATTAATATTTGAAGAATTTCCTAAAGCGCCCCTCACCTCTCTTATAAAAGGGAACCAACGTTTCTCATTATTTCACACCTCCAATGAAATTTTCCCCCACCAACCACTACCCAAATATCCTCTAAACATACCAAAATTCTTCCTATAGGAATCACTTTTGACATAAATCCAAATTATGGTGTCCTTTTGTTAAAATACAAATGAGACACTTGGAGAAGAGATAATCATTTTATCCCTTATTTCAAAGCTCATTTCCTCTTCAACTTCCCCTTGATATGTTTTTATAATAACAATATAATATCTCTAGAATATAATACAAGGAAATTATTTTATCATTATCTTAAAATTATATCACTCTTTTTAACAGTCCTATGAAAAGCAATACCACCATGTGTGTTGGCATACAACTTACCATCTACATGACGTGGTGTAAATTATTATTCATGTACACATTATTTATATGGGTTTAATAATGAATACATTGTATTTAAATAAAAAATATAACATAATATTATTTCATTAAAATTCATATTTCATTAAATTCCATATCATTTAACCATTAAGGAAATTATATAATCAGTGGTGCGTATATACGACATACCATCTACACAACGTGATGAGACTCATCTTCCCTGTTTACCATCATATTATAATTATTAAAAATATATTATTCATAATTATGAAATATATGACATAATAATTATACTGTAATGAAATATATATTTGTGTGTGTGTGTGTGTGTCTGTGTGTGTTTGTACATATTTTTCATGACCCCATCCCCAAAAGGAGTACCCCTCCACGGCCAGAAATGTGAGAAGAGAGATAATAACCCTCGATTCCTGCCTCCACTAGGCCTCGGGGTATCTGAGTAGCACTAAGTGTATAGTAATCACAAAAATTGGAGGCATTACCCTCTAAGAGAAAACATGCGAAATATATAGATAAGACAGAAAACAACAAACTCCAACCAAGATAATAATAAAAAATAAATCCCTTGTACGAATATGTAATTTCATGAAAAAAACTACAATAGAAAGGGAAAAAACTGCAAGTAGCCAAAAGAAAGTAAAAACAACAGCAACCAAAAGACTGAATTGCTCCTGCAGCCCCCACCTAGAAGAAACCATCTGGATCTCCAACATACTCCATGTGACCTAGAAAAGATTACATATATTCATATGTGAGTATAACTGTATACTCAGTGGGATCATCCTCAAATCCTCTTGTGAAAAAATAAAGAAAACACGCTAAAGAACAGTGAACAACTAGTGAAAGTAACTCATCCACTAAATATGTACACTATGTTACCTGCCTCACCATGGATTCTATCACAAACTATATCAACAAATAGTATATAATATAATAAATAATATCAAGGGTAACCCAGTATTACATCCTCACTGGTTTGCCTCTTTTCCAAAATGTCATATGTCCTAAGAATCTCTCTCTAAAAATGCTTGCCCGCAGACAACTTGGTGAAGCACCACAACATTCACCTTTTGTAACAAAACCACCATGTCCACACAAGAGAAGTAAAAAATATAGTTTTTGGGATCCACCAGAGCTTGCATAACGTGTATCAATCGTCAGGTATTATAGCACAAGTCATTACAACCCACACATCGTGTAAGGATCCTCAATCCATCATGACCTATACAAGTTACACCTATATTAGTCCATAAGAAACTATATCCAAAATATATGCGTGTGAATAAACACAATCCATTACATCCTTATACACAATTATATGGGAAAAACTAACCAATGTGACTACTAGCACAAATAACTACCAACAGAAGAGAGCAGGGCCAATGGGGGTAGTAATCCATTCATCCTCCCACCTGAATGTTAGGTAAAACACACCATGGGGCTTATAATCCCCAAGTTATCAGTTTCCCAAATTGACGGGGTGGACTAGCGTATAGAAACAAAAAAAAGTATAGTATATACTCTTACTCACAACCACACTATGGGAATAACCTGGTTCTAGACTTAACTGCAGTTAACGTCTCTCGGATTCTAAGCTACCACTTCTAATACTAGGTATCCTATATGAACACAACAATTTAATGAGATTTAATGCATTACTTCATTCCATTTAAAGTTGTTTCACTTTACGTTAATTAATTAATTAAACATAATATAACCATTAATAATTTCAACATTATATTTCATTAGAATAAATCCCAATGTTTAATGTTCCATTAAATTTCATCCTCATCATTGCGTCCCAATAAGTGCCTACCTCATGGATTGAAATCATCTATTCAATCATTTATTAACAACATTATTACTTTCCCATATTACCAAGAATTATATAAAATCCTTTCTAAGATACTAAGAACAAGGGGGATCACAATGGTGATTAAATGAACTACTCATCGAGTCTTTTCCACCTATAGCAAGAGCATAGACCCGTCCACCCTGAGAAAGCTAAAAATGAAAAGCACATGGAATACCTCACACGTCTTCGCCCCTTTTTGAGAGGAGGTTAATCAAACCAGCATCTTTGAGAAGTGGGGAATGTAAGGAAGATAAACAATCAACAAGAAACTTCAAGCATCCAATCATTCACATCCAACTTGTTCGGTCATCTTTGATGTCCTCCCCAACACCCACATTCATAAACTGATGCATCTTTCTACTCTAGGAGTCAATAGATTCTATAACCAATAGGCCACCCATCCACCACATATCATAATAGCCTTCGAAGCTCACATCACAACACAATATGTATAAAAAAATCATATCAATTGGGCTCTTGGACCATTAACAAACAAGAGGGTAACTCAAACCCTTATAAGGAATTATCTTTTATCAAACAACCAGTTCATTAGTCCATCATGAATTAAACAAATTATAATTCATAGGTTCCATCTTTGGGAAAGATAAACTGTATGTTATCAATAATTGATTAAACATACCTACTCCATCAATTTGATTAACATGAAATTATAAGAACAACAACCAAACTCATTTACAAGCATCTTTATATTTAGCCAAATGATTATCAATTTATTTCAGCTTTACGTTCATTAAAAATTTCCATCAATAAAAAAAATATAACAAATAAAGAATAGATATATAAATATCTAGAAAAATAAGAGGGAATAACACACAATTGATATCATTTTATTTATTCATCTCAAATATTTAATATATCAATTCCATTGTGATCTAGTGTGATAAAACATAATTACTCTAATTTATCACGTAAATGAAAAAAGATACAGTGAATCCCCTACCTCAAATGGTTCTTGAAGTTCTTTATACGTGAACGAACCACCGAACAAGTTACGATCTCTTCCCCCATGTCAACTGTATCCACCCAAGGATGATGAGACACCACCACACAAGTCCAAACCAATGAAAAGTCCATTAGGAACATGGAGATACCATTCCATAAAAGGTTATGGAGAAAATGAAATAGATGATTCCAAATGAATGGGTATTGATCATACCTTATATTGATGATTTATCGATATTGTTTTGTTGCATAAAAATATAGGGAATCAAATCCAAGGTTCAAATATAGATCATGAAAATCTTATGAGAAGGAATAAAAGGGTTGAGAGTCTCACACTTGATAACAAGGTTGGAGAACAAGGGAGGAAGATACCCCATCCCTTTTTAAGATTTAATGGAGAAGTGGTTTAAGATATGCTGGATTTTATACTAAAATAAAATCACATTAAACCATGATGTTTGACCAAGTAAAAGCATCTTATTCCTTAGAAAAAATAATTGAGTTATAGACCTATAATCAGCCATAGAGTCCTTAAAACGAGGCCTTAAATTCATTTTGCATCAATGGAAATTTAAAAGGGGAGAAAATTTATGAAACTGGAAGCATTTTCCATGAACACGAAATTAGGAAAGGTAAATAGAGGCTATTGTTGGACCTCACCATTCTGGAAACACTATTCATGAACTCAAAATTTGGAAAAGGAAATAAAGGCTATTGTTGGACCTCACCATTATGGAAACACTGTTCATGAACATAAAATTTGGCAAAGGAAATAGAGGCTACCATTTGAGATCGCCGTTCTAGAAACATTGTTCATGAACTAAAAAATTGGGAAGGAAATAAAGCCTACCGGTGGACCTCACCATCACACTTTTAACATAAGGCTACCATTGGATTGTTCACATATGGTTGTTGTAGCACCTTTCACATATGTCAACCATTGCACTGTTCATATAAGGCTACAGTTACACTATTCACATAAGCCTACCATGATACTGTTCACATAAGGCTACAATTACACTATTCACATATGGCTACCATTTCACTGTTCACTTAAGGCTACCATTTCACTGTTCAAATAAGCCTTTCATTGCACTGTACACAAAAGGCTACCATTGCACTATTTATACAAGGCTTCTGTTGCACTTTTCACATAAGGCTATCATTTCACTATTCACATATGTCTACCATTTCACTATTCACATAAGGCTACCATCCGAACTATTCAAATAAGTCTACTGTTGGAATTGTTCACAATGATACCATTGGAACTATTCATGGTGGTCTACCATTGTGACTAATCACACAGGTCTACAGGTGGAAATGTTCAGCGAATTGGATATTTTTAAAAGTGTTTGGGATAAGTAACCATGACCACCATAACACCTCAAACACTTGATTTATGCCAAGGAATGGACCATAGATGTCCATGCCATTATATCATATACCTATCAAAACATTATCATCCTCGAGAATTCAAAACCCACCTAAAGGGAAATGGAAATGAGGTCTAAACAACCACCCATCGAGATACCTCCCAAATGAATGAAAGCCACAAGAAGTAAAAAAAAAGAATTAAATCTTATAAACACTAATGATATATTGCAACAATGAAACACAAATTAATGAAAAGAGTTAAAAATAAAACAACCATGGGTCCTGAGCATGCATTTGTGGGCTACCTTCCCTGATACACTCCTCCATGACACCGTGTTGCCACAAGACACGAACCATGAGATAGAACACCCAAAAAATAACTTCTCTTTAAAATCATAGATCTCCAAATGTCACTCCTAAAAGGTCGCATCATCATCCACATCGTTCTCTCCCCAATCAATGATGTGAGATTCATTATGAATATAACAACAGAGCTATGACACCTGAAAAACATCGAGTATCTGGCTCATCTGTGGGGGAAATACTGCTCTATACACCATGAATCCAACATGAGACAACACCTCGAATGAACCAAATAACTATGGAGAATTATTAATCCCATGACCAAAAATTTGATGACCACAATGGGGAGTCACCTTCAGAAACATTTTATCCCCAACATCAAACTCTAACGTTATCCTCCTTTTATCAACATATGACATCGGATGATCCTTCTCTATCTTCATCCTCTCAAGAATTACCTTAACTATATCTGTTGTATTCTAAAATAATTTTAGTCTTAGAATAGATGATTGTCAAACCCCAGTACAGCACAACGGAGAATAGAAAGGGTGGAAATACAAGGATTCAAATGGAGACATATCGATCGTGGAGTGCAAACTATTTTTGTCAGTGAACTCTATAAAGGGTAATTTCTTCATATAAAAACCTCCAAAATCCAGGACATAATAGTGTAACATGTCTTACGGAGTCTTGATAGGCCGCTCTATCTAACTGTCCGTCTAAGAATGAAAAACAGTGATAAGGCTTTGCTATAAGCCGAAAGAATGTCGAAGACCTCTCAATACCCTAGAGGTAAAATGAAGATATCTATCAGAAATGATCATCCATGGAAGTCCATGAAGTCTCACCACTTCCTCTAAATACTACATTGAGGAAACTTCTTCTCTACTTCAATCCTTGATTGCTCTGAAGTGTGCTGATTTTTGTTAAATGATCCACTACCACCCAAATGGAGTCACATCCTCCCTAAGCTTGAGGTAAACCAGTAACAAATTCCATTGAGATGTCCTATCACTTATATTGGGGAATATAAAATGACTAGACCAGACCACTGGGAACACGGAGTTTGACATTCACCATCAGGAAAAACAAACATCAAGACAGAAACTCCGCAACTGAACGCATTATCCTAGGCCACAAAAACTGACTCCTCAAGGCTCTATACATCTTTTTCATTCTAGGATTCACCACTAAAGGTAATCTATGTAACACTCTAAGAACTTCCTTAAGAAATTCCAAAGGTAAAAATAGAATTTTGTGATACAACACACGGTATAGTTTATCCTCAGACCAACCATTAAAGGCCTTTCCAGAAACAACTTGGTCTCTCCAGACCTCCACCTCAAGATCCCCCAATTGGGACTCTTCCATATGTTTCACTAGAGGGGACTGCACCATCATCTGAAAAAGATAACCTATGCCACCGACTTCTATCATATTGAGATGCAAGGCTGACAACTATTTCATTACTCTCCCGAGATCACCAGATTCATGCACTTCATCAAAATGTGACATCTGTCTCAGCATATCAGCAACAAAAAATCCCATTTCTAGGGGTATATGATTTTTCGAAGTCATATTCTTGTAATAACAACACTCACAAATGCTGTCATAATTTCAAGTCATGCTGGGAGAAAACATACATTAAACTATTATATAAGGTGAAAACCACAAAGCACTCTTTAATGAGGCAATGTCTCCAAAACGTCAGGGAAAACACAATGATTGTCAACACAAGATCATGGGTGACATAGATACATTAATGTAGATTCAACTGTAATTTACCATAAAAAACATATGATCTCTACTACATCAAAACACAACCTAATCCTGGATATGCGGCATCATAGAAAACATCAAACTGAAATCTTTCAACATGAAGAAAATGAACTTCAGAACTTACTAACTTCACCTATTGATACTTGGAAGTTAAATGGAACTGATCAGTCTGTATGAACGCTTGATCCTTCTAGGTCAATGATGTCCGAGCAGTCGCAACATGAGAGTAACTGTCTACGAACCTCCTGTAGTGGCCCGCGAGACCAAGGAAACGTCACATCTCGGAAAATGTCTTGGGGGATACTCAAGACACAATTTCTTCTATTGTCGATAGATCCAAATCTACTCCATGTTGGGACACAAAATTCCCTATGAAACATACTTCTTGATCCAGAAACTCATACTTCATAAACTTCCCAAATATCTGATGTTGACAAATAACTCCCAAAATGGCATGTAGATGCTCTGTAAGATCCTCCTCAGATGTGGTGTACATGAGGATGTCATCAATGAATACCACCCCGAACTAGTCCAAGAACTCACAGAACAAAACATTCATCAATGCCATGAATATAGATGGATAATTCATAACATTGAATGACATTAAAACAAACTCATAATGCCCATGATGAAAATGGAATGAAGCCTTCGGGATATCCTCACCCTTCACATGCATCTGATAACATCATTAAAGCAAGTAGATCTTTGAGAACCAACATGCACCCTTATGTTGATCGAACAAATCATCAATCTATGTAATAGGATAGATAATATTTATTTTCACATTGTTTATGTGATGATAATCGATACAAACCCCCAAAAACCCTATCGGCCTTCTTTACAAAAAATACTGTTGCACCTCATGGTGACATACTCGGCCGACCGAAACTACACTGTATCAAACCATCTAGTTGTATACATAGATCTCGTAACTTAGAAGTGTCCATCCTATATGTATACATAGAGATAAGAGGTACTCCCAATATAGTACAATACCAAAATCAATCTCTCATCGAGGGGGTAATGCTACAACCTCTTTTTGAATGTCATCAGGGTACTCTTCTACGACCATAGTAAACACAAAACTGTTGAGCCTCTGAAGAACTCAGCATCAACTTAGCCATCATGGATGATGAGGAAAAAACACACCTCTGACCCATCTAAGGGTATCGCTACCCAACAGACACCACCATCTCTCCATCTGCATTGAAGTACACAATCGGCCTCTTGATGAAATCCATGATAGCATGCATTGAATAAAACCATTCCACTATGAGGATGACGTCATAAAGTCATATTTGTAAACATAAGAAATATCCCAAAGAGCAGTTCTATCCCATCACTAGATTATAGTCTCTAAATACTTCAAAAAAGTCAACTAGACCTTTAACTAGTGTAGTCAATGTCAAGGGCAAATGAATCCTCTCTACCACAAATCACAAAGGATGGGAAAGGGTAGGTGATATGAAAGAGTGTTTCACTCTTGAATAAAAAAAGGAATAATCTAAGGTATAAAAAAATAAAAGGGTACCTCAAACGACATGTGGCTCACCTAGAGATGGCAACACTAAAGAATGAAGATGGCCAAGACCTCCTCCACGGCCTCTCTGACAATTATGAAAACCACCACCACGAACATGATCTTCTCTCTGAGGACGGGTTGTGTCTCTGGGATGTCATCTTCCAGCCCCATCTACCCTTTGAAAATCCAAAGCTGGTGTAACCTACTGGTACTACCTTGGATGGAACTGCCTCAACATAGAAACCTGGAGTGGAACTCCTAGTGTACGATTACTACTATGAATGGTCAGGCACTCTTACTGCTCATGACCTCAACCACTTCACCAAAAATAAGCACCTAATCTCATGGCATATTCCTGAGAGTTGCTTCCATTAGAGAAACGAGATGTTGAGGAGTAGGACCTACACCAAAAAAAAACGAAAAATCTTCTACCCTAACAATGGATAACCCTTGACCATAGCTCTATTTCATTTGGGATCATGAAGACTCTCCTCTCATGATGATCTAGTTCTAGAAAATATCCTATCGATGACCTCTACCCTCACCAGTACCTCATGATATTTCATCAGTAGAAATGGGCTAACCTGGTTCTTGATCTCTGGATGAAAATCCGCCACAAAATTCCTCGCTCTAGCCTCCTCATCTGGAATCAGTTCGAAATTATATGTTAATAGATTCTTGAAATAGATTCCAAACACTCACAAACTGTAACTCCCTTGTCAAAGGGTTTGAAGCTCCTAGTGACTGGACACCTTCACGGTTGAAGAATGAAACATGACTCTAAACTTGTCTTGGAACTCCTCATATGAGATTTACAACTCCTCGTCATCCGCAAGGTTCAAGAACCACCAATTCCTTATTGATCCATGAAACATCGTCACAACCAAAGACACCCAATGATTCTTCTGAGCATAGATCGAACTGAACCCTATCTTGACCACCTCCAACATGTTCTCCAGGACACATCTGAAATGTATCCCATGTACGTATACAGAATCTGACACTGGAACTCTCAGAGTTTCTTCCTCTAAGTGCCATCGTCATCATCCTCTACCCTGTGGAGATCTGCTGGCCCAGCCTACTGGACATCTTATATGTGATCCTGATGATGATTACATCCAGGATCCATACGCGTAAAATAAAAAAAATTTAGAGCTCCTAAAAATGTAATATATAATAGTCAACATTAATTAATTAATTGTATTATTTTATTAATTTTAGATTATACTAACCCAATGTCTACCCATTGAAACATAGGCAAAAATAAGAATGATGCATAATCCTTTCCTAGGTCTCTACACTTCAACTATTATCACCTCGTTTAGTTACCATAGTAATCCTAATGGTTTGTGCATCATATTGAAGGGGTATCTAAACACCTATGTATCAACTGGTCTCTAGTGTTTAAATTGATTTCTAAACATGACTGACACAGTTTCCCTACCAACCCATGAAACCTCACATGTCTATAACACCAAACTACATCCTATCCCATGACCTCCCATTGATCACACTCTGTCACGACCCCATCCCCACAAGGTGTACCCCACCTGATCCATTAATGTGAGGAGGTAGATAATGACCCCTGATTCCCTCCTCCTATAGGCCTCAGGACGGCGACTAGCACCAAGGGTATAATAAACACACAAATGGGAGGCACTACCATCTAATAGAACACATGGGAAAGAGAGAGATGACATAGACACCGACCAACTCAAACATACAAAATAAAAAAAATGAATACAATGTAGAAATATGTCATTTCATGAAAAACAACTACAATTGAATGGGGATAAACTGTATGTACCCAAATGAAATTTAAAACATCAGTACCCACAAGCCCAAGCAGCTCTTAAAACCCCATGCTAGTAGAAAAAATATTGATCTTCCACCTCTTCCGAGTGGCTTGGAAAAGAGTTTATATATACATAGGGTGAGTAATAAAGTATATATTTAAGGATTCTCCCAGAAGCCTCTCATGAAAAAGTAATTAAAACATGCTAAAGAAAAGTGTAGAACATGTGAAACTAACTCTTCAACTAAATAGGTATACTGAGTTCCTAGCCTCACCATGGATACTCTCACTATGTATCACAAATAAGAGTATATAATATAATAATGGATATCACGGGTACCCTGCTAGTACTTCCCCACTGGCATTCCTCCTTACCCCAACCTCGCACATCCAAAGCATCACTCTCTAAAAAGGATTTCTTAGAGACATCTAGACCAAGCACAACAACATGCACATCATGCAACAAAACCACCACGGGTGCATAAAAAATGTAACTAGGTAGTTTTCATGAGCCACCACTGCTTGCATAACATGTATCATTCGTCATGTATTATACTTGATGCCATTATAGTCCACAAACCAAGTATGGATTCACTAGCCATCACAACCTATACATGTTACGACTGTAGTAATCCATAGGAAACTATATCTAGAATATATGTGTTTGAATAACCAAAATCCATGAAAAAATTCTACACAAATATATGGGAAAAAATAATATGTGTTCCTACCAGCACAAGTAACTACCATGATAAGAGAGTGGGGATAAAGGGGGTAGTCATCCATCCATCCTCCCACCAAAATGTTTGGGAATACACCCCCCAGGGCTCAGAATCCTTTGGGTGTCAGTTTCCCTTACTGATGGGATGGAGTAGCATATAGAAACAAAAAATGTATAGGATATACAATATCCCCCAAAAACACTATGGGAATAACCAGGTGTTATACTCAACTGTATCTAACATCTCTTGAACTTCTGACCGCCACTTATAAGACTAGGTATCCAATAAGCACACAAAAAGTTAAAGAGCATTAAAGAATTACTTAATTTTTATTTTATTAGTTGCACTTTATGGAATGTAATTCCTCAGACATTAAATAACCATTAATAATTTCCACATTATATTTCATTACCATCAGACCCAGAGTTCACTGTTATTTTAAATTTCATCCTCATCATTGCGTCCCAACAAACTCCAACCCCATGGGTTAAAATCGCTTATTCATTAACATATTAACAAAATTATTACGCTTCCATATTCCTAGGAATATTAGACAAAAAATTATAATCTATTAAACACAAGGTGGATGAACATGTTGAGTAGATTAACTACCAGTTGAGTCTTTGTAGCTAATAGAATGAGCATCGTCTTATCCTCCATCCAGAATCTAAACATGGAAAGCACATGTCATACACTGAAGTTCATATCCCATTTTTAGAACAAGGGTAAGGAAACTAGGTACCTACAATAGTGGGGAAATTAAAGAAGATAAACAAACAACAAGAAACCTCAAGCATCCAAACATTCACATTCAACCCGTTACATCATCTCAGGTGTGCTCCCCGACACCCACATGTGTAAACTGATGCATCTCACCACTATAGGAGTCAACTGTGGCCATAAATATTAGGCCTCCCTACCCATAGATATCACAAAATCCTTCTAGGATCACATCACAACACAAGTAGTAAAAAAACAGACATCATATCAATTAAGATCTTGGACCAAAAACAAGAAAGAGGGTAACTCAAAACCCCATAAAGAATTATCTTTATCAAACAACCAGTTCTTTAATCCATCTTGAATTAACAGGTTTTTTATTTATAGTTTCCATCTTCGAGAAACCTAAATATTAAGATATCACATATTGATTAAACTAGGTTACTACATCAAATTGATTAACCTCATATTTAAACAACAAAAACAAGAATCATTTACGTGCATATTTATATTTTTCCAATAAATTATCAATTAATTCTTTATTTATGTTCATTAACAATTTCCATCATGAACGAAAAATCTAAAAAATCAAGCATAGACATCATACTATCGTGAAAAAAGTGGTGATAACATATGACCGATATCAATTTATTTATCTATTTAAAATATTGGATATGTAATTCTCATTGAGATCATGTGGGATAATACATGCTAACTCAACATTTGAACATTAATGAAAAGAGAAACAATAAATCCCATATCTCATATGGTTCTTGATGTTATTTATACAAGAACGATCCACACAACTTGTTTCTATCTCCTTCCCTATGACACATGTATCCATCTAAGAAAGCAGAGACACCACCACACATGTCAACACCAAAGAAAAATGCATTAGGAACTTGGATATACCATTCCATAAATGGGCTTGGTGAAAAAAATGGAGGAGAACCCAAAATAAAGACTATTGATCATACCTTATATCAAAGATTGATCAATACTGGTTTCATGCATAAAAATAGAGGGGAATCAATCTAAGGATTTTAGTTTGATCACACAAATCCTACAAGAATAAATGAATTTTCTAAGCATCTCACACTAGAGAACAAGGTGGAAGAATGAGGGAGGTAGATATCTCATCCCTTTTAAATATTTATCGGTGTAGTGGTGTAAGATATGAAAGATTTTCAATTAAAAGAGGATCAAATTAAACCACATGGTTTGGCCAAGTAAAATTATCTTGAGTCATAGAAAAATTAATATAGGAGTTATGGCCATTGAAATGGCCTTAGAGTCCATAAAACGAGGCCATAAATGAATTTTACCTCAAAGGGAACATCATAGGGGTGAAACTGTAGGAAGCTAGAAACACTGTTCATTAATACAAAATTTGGAAATCAAATAGAGGCTACCGTTTGACCTCACCACTCTAGAAAACACTATTAATGAACAAGAAATTTGGAAAAGGAAATAGAGGCTAACATTGGACCTCACCATTCTGGAAACAATGTTCTTAAACTCAAAATTTGGTAAAGGAATTAGAGGCTACCATTGGACCTCACCGTTCTGGAAACATAGTTCATTACCACTAAATTTGGAAAAGGAAATGGAGGCTATCATTGGACATCATCATTCTGGGAACACTATTCCTGAACTCAAAATGTGGAAAAGGAAATAGAGGCTACCGTTTCACCTCACCATTTCACCATTCACATAAGGATATTATTTAACTATTCATATAAGGCTACCATTTCACTGATCACATTAGGCAACCATTGCACAATTCAAATAAGGCTATCATTGCACTGTTCACATAAGGATATCATTGCACTGTTCACATAAACCTACCGTTGCACTATTCACAAAAGGATACCATTGCACTGTTCACAAAAGGCTAACATTACACTGTTCAAATAAGTCTACCATTGTGTTTTTCCCATGTGGTTAATGTTGCAATGTTCAAATAAGGCTACCATTGCACTATTCACATAAGGCTATTATTCTACTATTCACATAAGGCTAATGTTGCACTGATCACATAAGGCTACCGTTGAACTATTCACATAAGGCTACCTTTGGAACTATTCACATTATCCTACCATTGGAATTATTCCCAAGGATACCGTTGGAACTATTCACAATGGTCTATTGTTGGAACTATTCACCCTGCTCTACCTGTGGAACTGTTTACCGAGTTAGAAATTTTGAAATGTTTTTGGGATAGGTCAAAATAACATCCAGAACACCTGAAACAATAGATTTATTCCATTGGATAAACCATATAGGTTTGGGAAATTACATTATTTTTCATTTACTTACTTTTATTCAATACAATATGAAAATTCACATAGCGTTTATGTGTATGTACGACCTACCGTCTCCATAAATGGTGTATTCCATTTCATATGTCTATCTAATATACATATATATATATGGAATATATTGGATATATAAATAATTTTTTGTATTTTGGATGTAATTATATCAAGATATAATTAATACAATCATGAATAATAAGATAAAACATGTACAATAAAGGAAGCGATTGATATCCTAAATGTTACTTTATCGAAGAAATTTTTATTAAATGGGTAGTATTAAATCATAAATTAATAATGTATGATATTATAAATATCAATATGGATCCAGTAGAATTTAATAACATACTTTTTCAATTATTCAAGAGGATAAATGATGCCTCTTCCAAAGAGATGTACAAGGTAAGTGTTACTTCCACAATCTCATTATTATCCATGATTATTTATGTGTTATTATTTTCTAGAACAAATTTATCTTCTATGTACATTTTTCATTAAACCATTTTCAAAAGAATTCATTTATGGTTTTATGGATGTGAATATTTAAATTGATCATCATTTTAAAATTTTTAATGATTTATTTTCTAAATTATTTTAATTAATGTTCATGTTTTCAAAAAGAATTTATAAATTTATTTACATAGACATGATTGTTTAAAAATGGTTATTCATTTCAAAAGATTCCAAGTGGTATGTAATGATCAGATTCAAATATATCCCCTAAATGAATTCCTTTATCAAGTAATTTACTTATAAATGATTTTATGAAAAAAGGGTTATTTCTCTCAAAGAGATTTACTGATCATTTTCATCTATGTCAACATCCTATAATGTATAATATTTGTAATTGAGGATGATTTTTTATAATAATTTCTTCCATATTGTATTGAATTAGATATGATATGTTTGATTGTGTATGTTCTATTTTTATACCGTTCTTTTTTATGGTTAAAGTATTGAAATTTTGTTTTCTAGGTTTAATATAAATGTTTATGTTATGCTTCAATTGTTTCATAAGAGGAATGTATTTGAATTAATAAGTTATGGGTATGGCCAGCTTTATCCCCTTGATGCATTGGTATGTCTAATGAGACAATATAGTTTAATGACCCTAGGACTTGAAACAATATTTGTGAATGTTTTTGACACAAGGCCTTGATGTAGTAGCTATTATGTATTGCATTATGCATTACCTCATCATGAAATTTGTTATTACATGTGATTATTCGACTAGTAAAATATACATGTTCTTGTTTATATGGTAATGTTTGATTTATTTTTTCATATTATGTTCATGATTATGTTTAAAAGGATATTTTTTTATTATATATCATTCCTTAAATGTTTATAGCTTCCACTGAATTATTTATCCTCACTGAATATATTAACTCACCCCTTTATTATGTTTTATTTCCTTTTGTAGTTGAAAGAATTTTTTATGGTGACAAAAAATTATGATAGGGATACATAGTTATTTTGATCACATATCCGGGTTGATGATTTAAAATTATAAGATAATCCCTCTTAGTATATACATTACATGTTTATTCATCTTGGGACATCATTCTGGTTGGCTATTTTTTTCAGCATTACATTTCATATTACACTCTCAAAATCATGCACACACTAATGGTTTATATATACATATATATTATATGGATATAACATTTTATTTATTATATTAAATTTTTACATCATTAATAATATAGTTGGTTGTGTGTGTCTAGGTACATTAGTCAAAGGATTAAAATATTAGTTATTTCTAGTGGTGATCTTCAGTAGCCCTAATACTATGGAGGTGGGCATAGTGAAGTTTTAGCTCACCCTTCTACAAGATAGGTGGGCCTCGATGGGTTAAATCAACAAATCATGGTATTACTACATTTCATTTCATTGGATTATTTTTGGAGTTGTCACCTTAGGAGTATTCTATTTTCAATTAGGTAAGTGGTTTCTATGTATTTTGAGTGTGTATTTTAGGATAGGGGATCTAAAGATGACGAGGAATCCAATGTAACCATTCCCCAAGAAATTGAATACCTTCATTTAAACTTTTCATACTGATACATTGTTTGAGGGTAACAATTTTACATGCATCGTAGAATTTTTATATCTTTTGACTCTTTTACTTTAGTTAAATTACTATATAATAATTCTCATTAGATCATGGAATGTCTAGATAACTATCAAAAAAGTATTCAACAAGAAAGCCAAATATATTCCTAATTATAGATCATGACGATAATATAATGAGTGATAAGGCCTCATTTTTGTGTCGTCTTGCGGGGTCCTTTATTTATGTACGAGTGTATAATACACCTCATCAGTCAAGTAGCAGATATCCCTCTCAAACATGAACAATTATATGAAAAGGTGTTTTTAATTATAACAAATTCATCATTGGTGAAATGTGGGGTTCCATTATTATAAAATACCTATTATATTATAGTATTTAAATGAGTATGTGGTATATGTATTATGTCATGCGATGACCCTATGAAAGAATATTGTTGTGTTGGGAACTAGCCTTCTATTTGGTGAATCATTAGGATCTGAATATACTTGCTAATAAAACACATGTGTTGAGAGAACATCATGCGGTTTGGGGATATGGATCTCACCAGAATCATAGTGAGCTAAACTAACATAGAATTTGTTAGGGGATTGTGTCAATCCTATGGTTTGAACATCCATATTGGATAAGACTAATCTTGTTGGTTGTCCTTGTGGAAAGATATATCTTGGGTGATGCAGGGAACTAGTAGATATATGTGTTTGTAATTTTTGATGTGTTTTCAGACATTAATGTAATAAGAACACATCCTTAACCAATATTCAATCTTATAACACTATCGAAAACTATATAGATGAGTCGGTTCCATCCCAATGAATATATTATAAATAATTAGTTGATTATTTACATTTACATGTGATTATGAGTTTTTTTATGTGATATAATATCAAATTTATTACTAGTATTGGTGAGATGTTTGGAAAAGGAATTTGAAGAATCGAGTGGATGTTCTTTTGGACAAGTGGATTCAAGATTGTTTTCATCATGAAATTGAAATACATTGTTATAACATCAGTTATAACACATATTTATAAGATATAATTCACATTTTGTATACGCTTTTGAGATTTAATGATATTAGTAGAGTCCATTTTGATCAACTATTATACAAGGGGATATAGATGTCAGTATCAATGATCACTCGTTTCTATCAGCATTGTGAAATTACTCTTTGATGATATAGAAAGATCTGGGCATGAACTCGTTTCATTATCATAGTGGGACCCTATGATGGTTTTCCATATATGATTTGGTTGTTTACCATCCATGAACAGATTATTTCTATTAGTGATTGTGGATGTTATTCTATGTTATTGAGATTGACTTCATCTCCATTGAAATGAAGTAACCCCAAGTAGGATAGGATAATATCCCTCACATGATGTTACAACCACTTCTTCATTATTTGACTTGTATATACCTTGGAGTGGAAGATTGTTTGAGCTTCCAATATCATAAAATGGTAGAAATGTATGACACATGCTTCTTGATGATGATGTGGGTTTGACTCAAAATTTATTTTTTCCATTTTATATTGAATTTCACAAGTGATGACCATATTTATATGATTGCATATAGGGTAATATTTTATAGCTATGAGAGATTGAGGTCATGATTGAATTGACATCACTAGATCCATGTTACTATCTAGGAAGAGAATCAACACAAGAGAATTTATGTCCTCTTATCTATGTGGATGCTAGAGAACTGAATATTAGGGTTTGGCGACACAACAAGATATATCCTTCTCATAGTTCAAGAGGTGGATGTATTGATCATGGATTCCTATAGACAATGTTGTTTCGTTGAGTTTATTGAGATGCCCTCTTTCCTATGGAATTCCCCTGTGATATTTCACTAGACTTTTGAGATGAATCTATAACCTTTCATGGATCATCATGTGGAAGTATTCTATGATGGTACCCTCATTTACTCATCATTAGTTTTGATGAATTCACGAAACAGGACGATGAATCTAGAAATTTTTTGGGATTTCTATTCACATTTTATCCTTTGTGGATTCATTTAAAAAATTGAATTTCCATTTCTAGTTATATGTCTTCTCAACCATGGGAGTTATAGTAAATGATGTATAGGCTGAATTGATATGGTCATTAAAGATACCTAGGGAATGTTCGTGGTAGTAGAATATTACAGGGATATTTTAATTCTATATTTTCTGTTGTACTGGTATACCAATTGACCTATAAATAGATATAATAATTATTTCATGTTCTTTACATGCCTTAGATGTGAAACATTTTGAATGAATTGTTGTAGGATATTAACCTTGGTATGTTATTCTATGAGAGTGTATTAACCATTTTCAATGAGTATGAAGCATTGAAAACCGTTTGAAAAATACCCTTAATCGGAATGTTTTTTTCTTCTGTGTGCATATATTGGTAACACCAAAAACCACCATTGGAGAGGGAGAGTTGGGTTAAGTCTTACTGTCCCCATCTTTTCAATAGTTTTTTCTTTTCAAGGAATAAAATCATGGATGAAGGGAATAATATAGACACTCTACATTTTATATTCTATATATAATAATATTCATTGGTAAAAAATAATAGTTAGTTACTAAGAGGTGCATGATTCTGAGTAATAGTGAGGCAAAAATTGATTTTACAAATACATTTTATACTTTTTTTATTATACACAATATTTTTATAAATAATTGAATATATCCCAAAAGGTTTCATGGGTCTCAAATATAAAACCATGGTTGAGTTTGAAACAATATGTATACTCTTGGTGTGAAATTAGTGTGTTTGGTGTGGAATGTCGAGATGAGGGTGTCATTGGTGAGTATGATTATTAAAAATAAATATATATTTCATTTATTTTTTTTATAAAAAAATCTAATATATATTACCTTTAAATACACTCATAATATCGATTAATAAATTTTATCTACATAAACTTTGCTAGATCATTGAGGGGTAAGATAGTTCTCATTATTTGCATATCGACATCAAATTACAACCGATGGTCAAATTGAAGATAATCATGATATGAATGATGTAAAAAATCATAATCATAATCATCATCACTAGAGGATTCCGTCTTCAGCAATTATTGATCCATAATCATGTTGGGACTCATAAATTGTAGTCCTGACCCTTATGATTAAGTGATTGATCATGGATTTTATCAAATTTTATCATTTATAACTATTCTTAACTTGATCCCATCTATGACTTGATTATATAGATATGATATAATCCTTATCTTGTTAAACATGTTCTCATCTTATTTATAAAATTATTATTCATGAACACATGGAATTTTTTTTTCACGTTTTGTATTTGTGAATATCCCTAACTTTTCATCTTTTTCATTATTTTTGGACCATGGGGACAAGATTTGACATTTCAAGAGTGGGTTTGAGTACAATAAAAACAACGAAATAATTTTGGTATAATGAATTATACATGGATTGATGATCTGTGGATAGAACGATAATCATGCTATATGATTCTTTCTGAAAAAATCATATTGGTAAAATGGTTGTGGTTTTTGTGATCATAGGTTATTTGTGATTGCATTGGTGATCCCCATTTTCACATTTGGTGTATAGAGACAGCATGTGGTGTGGATGAATCATTTCTGATTGGGGGACATGCACATATTCATGTTGCTAACGGTACTCAGTTTGGATGAGATGGTGTCCAAATATGGATATTCGAAAAGGTTTGATGTTATGGTCAGTGCAGTGATGTCAATAATAATAATTATAATGGTGGTTAATAATAACAATATTATTACTATTAAGGGTGATGTTGTAATAAAAATTGAATGAGTTTTACTTTTAATAAAAAGGGTAAAACGAATGGTGGGGAACAAGCCATTTGGAGGTATTGAATTGGGGTGGAATTTCATTTCATTGAAATTTATTATTATGTTAATAATAATTATTATGATACCAAAAAGTAAATGAATTAGAATAATGATGAATTTATTTGGATGTGTAAACCAAATGGGGTATATAATTGAGTGGATGATGTTAAATATTTAACAGATATATAGTAATTATTATATTATAATATTGTTATTATTATTTCAATGGTAAATCATTCATCCTATCATATGTTCTTCATATGAAATTAGAGTGACGAAATACTAGTGTTGATGTGAACCTGACATAGAGGTGGTAATTTGAAGAACAATGTTTTATACCATTTTCATACTCATGACATGGATCCATGGAACACCATATCATAATATTCATTAAATTACTATTATTATGAAATTCATTCATAGACATATATTTTCAATGTGGTGTATAAATGAATAATAGTTTGAGGGATTGAAACATTAATATTGGAAAGGATATTTGAAGACCAGTATTTGGTATTTCATTCGGGTTCATGGATCAGACCCATAAAATATCATTCGAACATGATGTGTTCAAATGAAGAATTTTCATGGGTTGTTTATTTAGGAATTTTAAATGTCAATCCTGAGAATTTTCACAAGGCGGTCAGAATGGTGTAATATTTTTTTCCATATGCAGTTGTTTTCCAAAGAATATTTTTTTTATTTATGTTTATACCTTCATAATGATGGTGGGACTCATGTTTCTATCGAGATTTCATCGAGTCACTCTATGTTTACACTACACGTCAGGTAGTGCTACATGGAAAGAGTGACATGTGTAAATGAAGACATTACGATAAAGAGGAGTGTGGTAAAAAACTATGTGGACACATTATAAGCAATTATTATCTTGAAAATATGAACCATATCTTATAAATTTCATTTTTGACTCAGATTTTGGACCATGGGTAGCCTAAACTATGTGTTTTCCGTCACATAACATGATTGTAGATTCCATTGTGGACTTTTGATATATGATGTTGTATGTATTGAGTTGGTGGATTCATTATGATGGTTCAAATGATGGAATTTATTAATCAAAGGATCAACTGAGACACTATAGTGGAACCACCTTATAGGCAAGGGTGTGTATCCTCTATCTTCTAAGTGGTATCCATATTGGATAATGAATATATCCTCATGAGACTAGTGTAGAACCCCCAGATGTTCTAAGGCATAGGTACTTACTATAAAAAGTTGTACCCCTTATTATAAAGCGAGTAGGTCCCCATGACACAAGAATGAGACCCCTTGAGGGTATAGGGTGTGGTCCTCTATCGACCATGTCGTAACAAACCAACCATTCAGATTGGGAATATGTCCTCATTTGACCCATGTTGAACCCCCTAACACACTAGGTCATTGTTCCTTTACAAATGTTGTAGAAACCCCCTAATTCATCACTATGTGGGTCCTATATGAATAGTAATTTTTCAACAGACACTGTTGTACTAGGTTTCAATCCATTACATTGAGATTTTACCCTTGATAATGTGTGGCATAGTCATGAGGTGGGGACCTCTACCTGGTCAATTTGGGATGTAATGAAACAGTTTTCATTAGATGGGTTGAGATATTGATATCTTTATTATCTCTCATTTGGTTTTATTTTGATTAATAATATATTAATATGTAGTCTTATTATTCATTTTTTATATTATTTCATTGGGTTGAGAAGTTAATCTACTATTATTTTGTCTTTTTCTGCTTCATCATCAGCATTCGAGGTGTCTGATTGGGTATGTATATACTCAAATCTGTATGGTCTTTCACTACCTACGTCTCTACCATTTTAAAAGATGAAAAATTCTGTAATGATATAGCGGGGGATATATAATCCTAGTCTGTTTGACTGCATGCAGTGGTCATATCATGGAGATTCAGATCTGGGATCTCATAGCATTTTTAGCAATAATTTCACCCTAGTACATATTTCTTCATAAGCATGTAATTTTCCCTTTATTTTTTGGTTTACACTATCATACTCTTTTACACCCAAGAAGGATATATTTGTTTTTTTATTATCTATATATTTAAAAATTATATTAGTTTTACTCTATACTTATGTATGAAGATGGTTGAGTGTGTTCATGCATACACACTACATAAAGTCCACCAATATTAGTAAGACATATCACTACATATTTCCTTCCACTGAACTATAAAGGAGTGCTTGGGGAGTTGTGGCACGACCTTCCACTAGCTAGGAAGAACCTAATGTGATGGGTCATGATAGATGTATTCTAATGGGAATCCACACTCATTTTTCTTACATTAATGAGTGTGTTCATAAATACTTGGACTCGTCCTATGGGTTATCAACAAATTTATATCATCCTAGAATCCAAATGTAGCTAAACGTAGATATTGTACTTCTAATAGTGACCCCAAAATTTCCTATAAATAATATGTATTTATAGTGTAAGATTCACTACATATCCGTACATTCCATCCATGAATGATAACATATTATTTTAATTAGAAACATGAATAAAAAAAACTAGTGCATAAAACATTTATATCATTATCCATTATGTAATTAACAACTAAAAGCATTCTTATAAATATCATAATCCAAATAAATCTTAATAGCCAAGGGAAGGTAAATATAATAATGTGTGAGCTTAGATGATCAGTATGGGTAATCACAATATATATCAATATATGATCATATGTGATAATAATATAATTAAAATAGTATATTACAATTATCAAAAAAATATAATAATCATAATTTATTTGAAAATATATATAATAATGAATAATTTAATATGGTTTCCTCTATCAAAAGTCATAAGTCAACAAATTTATGTATTATTAATCAGAAATAGTCATATATAAGAACAAAATATATGGATAACACCTAAGTTATCATTCTAAGCACAAGCTTTGAAAATTATTTCATAGTCATGGGCCATATACAAGGACAACATATTGGATTAGGTGCACTCCCCAATATAAAATGTTATTAATATACATTCACTCTAATGACAATGTTATTATAAATATTCCCTTAATGTACATCGTTTACTTGATAATCCAGTCGTTGTTATAACACGGCTGACTGAAAAAAAATCAAATAGAACTTTGTTGGGTAAATACAAAAATTATTAATATATTAGAACAATTGTAAATATCTTACTATATAAGAGATCACAACATCATTATAAAAAATATAAGAGTATTTAATACATTAAACCTATATAATATCCATTAAGCTAAGGATACCTTCTTTTGGGATCATCATTTTTGGTATTCTCAATGTTATAAGACATCTTTTCCAATGTATGAATGATCATACGAATAAATATTTTCTCTTAATTGAATCCACGAGTTAAAATTTGAACCTGTTGTTTGATATAATAATAATTATCACCATTATGGAAAAATCAAAAGAACTCTCTTCAATGTTTTATTGGAATCCCCCTATAATGTATTAATAGTTAAATCCTCCTCTAAAATCTCATCCATTTATTATATAATTAGCATAAGTAAATTATAATTAAATTCTTACCCCATTCTTACCTCCTTTAAAATAACATAAAAATTATCAATTTCATGAACTCAAATAGTTGATCATGGATTACATCAATATTATCATGTTTAGAAAAGTTGTAAGGCTCTCTAAAAACCAAGGATCCTTTCTTTATATGAACTATATCACCTTTTTAGAATTATTTTGAATAATCCTACAAATAAAATTCATCGCAAGGTCCTTATTTTTTTACCAAAATAAATTCATGATCTATTTCTACTCTAATATCAAGTATTATAGATCTTGGTCATACATTATCATGTCCCAACCTGAGAGACCGAAACTAGTGCCCCGAGTCAGTTGTTGGATGCCCTTATGAATGAATCCTCATACTATAGAGGATTCTGACCCGCAACGAGGATCTAATATCGATCATGGGTATACTATACCAGATTTATCATGGTACACCAATAGTTGATGTAAATAATCGAAATCCAACTGAATAACAACAAATTGGATGATACCAACAACACATTATAGTTATAACAGGAATGAAATATAAAAAATTATATTAATATATATGGCGTGCCAAATTCATATCATGTGTCTAATGAAACCTAAAATAAATACACAATGACACTACCATGTGGGTCTCGATTTCTATTTAGTTCAAACATATGTGTTCCATCCCAACTCATGAATCAAACAAATGGATCTTTTACATATTATGACCAATAAACATGAAGTCTATTTAGTTATCGATCAGTCACATATTAGTGGGGTGAGAGTACACCATAGCAGACCACCACCAAGGCCATATAAAATTATATCCCATACATTGAATTATATGCAGTTATATACAAAATAAAGATAACATAATTAGTAAATAGTTATAACATTATCAATAATTATACATTTACCACAGTAGCCATCGGGTTCCCAAGGACACCCAACCCATCAATATCTTTTTTAGTTGTGCTAGAGTCTAAACTATCCCCAATGGATATGAAATTTTACGAAAAAATTATTATCAATTATATTTTTTATTCAATTCATAGTACGCCCATTTGGAACCAAATCGCAAAGTCATCATTTATTTCCTTGAATCCTTTGTCTTTTATCTCATGTGTATTTTATTCATCAAAACATGTTCCAAAACTCGTTTATATACTACTAATCATCAAGAATTAATTCAATAAATGATTAAGATAACAATAAGAGACTGCTTAGGGAAACCTAAAATTGTGCAGGATGAGGGAATACCCCTTAGAAATCATGACCCCTCGGGCGGTATAGAATATAAATGCATAAAATAGGTGATATAAATGCTAAGGTACTCCTTCAAACGATGATAATCCAGATATTTTATCCCCTACATCCAAGTATGAAGTACTTCCACTATATCACTTAGATAACATCTATATCTTCTAATTTAATAGGTAATAGACCGTGGGATCTTACCAACACTGTGTAAGGAAACAAATGTTACACAATATAAAAAAACATGATTTTATAGACATCAATCTATGAATAATAATCATTATTTTAAAAAATTATCATCATTGGTTACAAAATTATTTATTAATTCAATAATGTTTAATAACAT
This sequence comes from Viscum album, assembly GCA_963277665.1. NCBI lineage: Eukaryota > Viridiplantae > Streptophyta > Magnoliopsida > Santalales > Viscaceae > Viscum > Viscum album. Next base: position 741,737,610 of record OY728163.1, read on the forward strand.
TAATCCAATTGAAGAGTATAACCAGGTCACCATTAAAATATTTATCAATACGTAATTATTTAATAGATTATCCCTATTTTCATAATACAAACATATCATAATAATCATTTTCAAATAATTCATAATCCCAATAATTGACCAATTACACAATCCAAATATTCCATCATTTTCACATTTAGGATATTCCATAAATTAACTCATCGATAAATTAATCCAATTCCACCTATTTCAATTTTTCCAATTTGACCAAAATAATTGTCACATGAATATTATATTAAATCAATTCAATAAATAATTAAATTTTGTAGTCATGGAATTTTATATTTCACAATTAAATAGTTGTAATTATATCATGACTATGTTATTTTCAATTTATAAAACATACCTCAAAACTGATGATTAACTCTTGCCAACAGAAATGGAAAATAGAAACAGAACAACCATGATATTAAATAATGGAGTAATTTAGGTACAATACCCATATCATTGATCAAATGGTTTTAGATATATCATACCCTATATCTAATCCATTTCCAACAAAACTCATTATAATTAATTCACAAAAATAATGAAGGTATATAAAGGAAACCATAATGGATGATAATAAATTTCTGGGAGATATGTTGATCTATAAATTAATAATAGATTAATGAGTAAAATTGGTTTAAAGTATATGGATTCCATTGGGAAAACTCAAAAACATGAAGGAGTTAGTTTAGGTTTTAGAGGGGTTGATTCTGGATTAATACTCGGGGCATTGGGATTTCATTTTAAAAAATTGGTGGTTTAAATTTATATATGAATTTTTTCTGGTATTGGGTGTATGTTTTTCGATAAAATTTTACCACAATATGATCCTCATATAAGGGTGTCATATTATTTGTACAAGTATGGGTGGTATTAAAAACCCTGTTGTAGCAATGAGAATCCACTCTATTGAGGTTCATATGATTTGATGGACTTGGTGTATTGTTTGGGAAAATAATGTGTCAACCATGAACTACCCCACATCATTCAAAATATTTCCAATTTTTCCCAAAAAATATCTATGATATAACCTTAAGAAGATATAATCAAATCAAGGAAAAAATAATACATGTAAACATGATTGATACTTCTTTATAAAATGTCATGATCATGAAAAATCCCCACCATATAACAGCTCGTACTCAAGTTGTACTCTTAAGAATATCTATGATTATGAGGAAAAAATATCCAAAAATATATAATTCATACCTTCATCTCTATCAATTGATTGTTCCTCACGATTTCTATGTTTCCACAATATAAAACAATCAACACAGTTTTCCCAAATACACATTATCACTAACGTCCACATCAAAAATCATATGCACCTTTAAGGACACATCGATCTCAGGATCAACACAATCCACATCATTCACAATATAATGGTTTCAATAATACCATTGATGTTGTGACACATGTAAAATTTCAGGCATAACATTGCACCTCTATGGAATATACAATAAGAATTCCATCGGCCCGATTCACCCCACAACCAATAATGGTCCAAAAAACCTTGGTTACAAATTTCCATATACCAATATAATATGGTGGACCAATATAAGTTACAACAGAAGGAATACCTAATCACCCAATAATAATTCTAGGTTTTATCGATATCTAATGGAATATGAAATCAATCTACTATGAGTTGTATCCATATATATACAAATTAGTTGATCCTTCTCTGATGACTCTTCTCTGAGACTTAGTCCCCACAACTCTGAATCACATACCTGAATAAGAAAAACATACGATCAAAATGGAATTCCATAAAGATCATTATATGTTTCCATAATATAGTTTCCTAATAATTTTTATTAAATGAATTCTCCACCAATGAACAGTTCTTCTACCAAGACACATAAATGTTTGAACACATACCCTATGATTCTCCTAAAATCATATTTTGAACATCCCAACTACCGATAAATCTATGGTTAGAATCTATTACTTAGGAAAAAATATGTACCAAATTCATACAATAGGACCTTCCAAAAGAAAAATATAAAATGTATTTCATGGTCTGAAAAAAAAATCTGATGCACTATATCCAAAAACACTTTTTGTGGTGTGTATAATTATGCCAACTTATGTAGAGAAAAAATCTACCATATAGGAAATAAATAATCTACCATAGTCAACCAATCCATAATCACGCAAATAGAGTCATTGTTTAGGATCCTTCGGGATACCAACCATAAAATCCATGGTAATGGCATCCCACGTCCATTATGAGATTGGAAATGGATATAGTTTAAAACAAGTTCAATGATGTTTGGCCTTTTCCTTGTGAAAAGTGTATCATTTTTTCATGAAAATTGTAATATTGTTTTTCATGCCGGACTGCCAAAACTAGAAAAAAAAATTATTGTACTTTTTGTTCAAACATGAAGGCATGAACAACTTCAAGGAATGAATTTTTACACCATCTCCCCCGCATAAATTTTGGCACAACAACATGGTTCAGAACATTGATGATATCTTCCCCATATGTTCCCCTATATGATGTTGTATCCCTGCCTTCATTGATTTCCCTTAAGTCAAAAATACCTGATATTTATAATATATTTCCATTATCTAACTCAAAAGTGTGGAATTGAGTAAAAATAATAAGATAATCATCTAATCCTAGATTTTATGAACCACAAAATGCATGTGAGTTAGTAAAGACATCATCATTCACACATTCCTAGAATCTCGGATTTCATTAGCATAATATTTCAATATTAAATCATAAAAAACACTTTTCCAATTCTCAGGCGTATATTATAGCTCTAATTAACATAAATTAATATACTCAATGACCTCCACTATTTGATATTTAATATCAATGGGAAAAGATATTATTGAAAATATTTTGATCAGTATAAACCATGAACAATTATTCTAGAGAATAATTCATCTAATTCATTGTAGAATAATCTAGTAATCCAAGATGGAGTTCATGCATAGGGTAATTCTATTCATTTTCCATCATCTTCCATGACCAATTCTCGAAATCATTATATCCCTTCATCAAAACTACTCATATTCTTCTCCCATATGCAACCCAAATACACCATTTACTCACTACCTAACATGGCTAGGATCAATATCATTGCCAATGTGAAACTCTGATTTATCTCTTGGATAACATTATAATAATCTCCATACTATTAAAGAATTATTCATTTCTTGGTCAAACTCGAATGAGGTTCTTTAAAATAGGAAAAATCATGGATGAACCTATGATAATAACTCACTAATCCCTGAAAACCTTGTACGTCAGAATGATTCATTGTATTTTTTCATAATACTACTAATATATTGTTCTTTAGGTCCAATAGAATGTCTTACTCTTAGATTATATGAACCATAAAGTACACATGGTCAATCATGAATTGAATCATAGATAGCTTAGAATATAGGTGATTCTCTCTTAGCTTATTCAAAAAGATGTAATGATGTTGGGAATGATCATAATGATTCTTTTAGTATAACATTATATCATCCATAATCACAACCCTATATTGATCCAGGTACGAGTGGAATATTCCCTTCATAATATCCATAAACACTGAAGGGGCATTCATCAACATAAATAAAATGATGATGTCCTCATAAAGGATATTCATACATCTGAATGTAGTTTGATTTATTTAATAAGTTATAACTCTCAAATGATGATTCTATATTATCAAGTCTATCAAGGAAAAAATAGAAGCTCCTATCAACTAGTTAAAATGATCATTAATGCAGAGATGATGATATATTTTCATCATATTCATCTGTTTTAGCATCTATTAGTAAACACATAATTTCATTTTATCATTATCTGTCATTTGTGAAATGTATCAGAGAAAACTTAAGAGACATCCTTTGATAGATAAAACACTTCTATAGAAACACATCAAGTTGATTATCTAGGTGTTGATGCTCTATTGGATCCTTTTTATATGGTGGAATAAAAACTACTTTAACCCACAACATGATCTCAATTCTAAATCCCAAATCTCTCTCAGGTGGAAACATTGAAAATTAATCTGTAAAGACATCCTAAAAATTATCTTTTAACTATTGAATGAAATCATGCATTGCACATTCTTCATCCGAAAAAGTGTCTAGAAAACCATGTGTGAGCTCCCATGGTAGCTAATTCACATGTCCTTCATGTCCAGTGTAGCTATTTTACTCTCCATGATGAGTATTATTTTCACCCACATGACATTTAAACATCACAATTCTATTATAATAATAAATGTAGCCTCATTATTATACTAACAAGTTTATTAACCTAATTACTTATTTTTCAGACATTTCATGGTTGTAAATATCCTAGATGAAATTATACTCATAACCATTTGAGAACACCCCATGCCAATAAATAGGTCTCACTACCATACTCCTAAAGGTGTATGTATCTTCATAAACCTACTCTCAAAATCCATATCAACGATCAATAAATTAAAAATCTGTACAGATGCCAAATAATTTTACACTCTAGTATCCAATATGGTCCTTACTATCATATAATTTACAATAAAATTACCTCTAAAATTTAATATTCTAACCTAGAAATATACTAGTATTGTATGAACTCAATGAAAATTCACATCCCCTCTTCCCTATGATGATATTCATGTCCTTGAAGCCACACCAATTAGCTGATAAGGATGATATTTCCCATAAGTACAATTTTCAATTCATATACCTCCATTTCCAGTCAAACTATAACTTCCATACATCAATATAAGATTTATATTAGTGCTTGGGGCATATTCTCTAAATGTGTTTCTACCTACCACAATGGTTATAGATTAACCTTCTATGGTCTTGTGTAACTGACCATTCCCCATTGACACTATAATTTCCACTACTGTGGTCAACGTCCAAGTTAAAATGATTCATTCCCTCATAATTTGAACCACGTTATAATATAGTAGAAATCAAAGGTCCTCAATCATATGCTTTCATATGGTTTCAACTAGAAATGATATTTTGGTTCACTATATTTGAAAACATCATCATCCTAAATCCTAAAACATAATTTCACATTATTCCCATCAAAAAATGTCATTTCCATAATATCTACATCCCTAGAAAAAATCACTATAATTCACTTTAATTCAATAATGTTACATGCATAGTCCATTACAAACATTTTTCCATGATTCAATCTCATAACCCATTCTTATCTCTCCATCCTGAGTATCTCAAGGAATAGGGCTCTGATAAAAGAATATAAACATCAGTCCACTAAAAATTCTCTACATATCCATCCCATCTATAGATGTCCCGCAACATTTTACTTCACAACATAACCTGTATATATCGAATTTTACTTTTATTAGTATTATTCTACATATTTTCCAGTAAAATCATGGTATACTAAACCTAGTACTAAACTATCATAGGTCCACACTGTCTAGTGAATTCTAGATGGGGTTGTTTCTGAAACACCTATATTAATTCTAAAATACTCTTAGAAACCCACCCTTGGAATGTTTTCATAATATGCATAAAGTCTGTATTGTTCTTAAGGAACTGGTCTCTAAATTCCACACACGACATCATCAGTGCCTAGGGTTCCAGTACTGCAGGATCAATTTCATCCATTACCTTATTTTTTTGTCTCAACATGTGATATCGTGGAATAATATATCCACAATTTCAATCACATAACCTATGAATAAATAAATAACATTAACACATTTTACCAGAGGGTTTATAAAAATCCAGAAACATATCACTCCCCCCCAATCATTGTAACACAAAAAAAACCATGTAGCCATCATTACAGTAAGCAATGTTATATCTAGGTCCTAATTACCGATAGTAAACACATTTTTATTACTCATGTTTCTCAGTATAAACTATTTTCCTAATTATTTCATCAGCTGCAAACTATAATCTATATATAGGAAACTTTATCAATTAATTAAAAAATGAAATAAAAAAAACATTCAAATCCCAACATAGTGAAAAATAATTACACCACATGAATTCATAATAAGATTGGTGTCACACAATAATCATTAAAAACAAGAATGATGCATGGTTACCAAAAATATACTCCCAATTGAAACCACATGTCTAATCCAATATATATCAAAACAAATAATCCCTTTACACAACAAGTGTATCGCTCTAAGTGATATAAAATCAATACATAACAACTAATATTAGTAAAAAAATCCCAGCATAAAAAATTCTATCTTAAACTCAAAGATTGGTTTTTTACACCCATAAACAAGTTCTTAACCAAATTCATACTCATCCTAAAAAAATTTCATCCTTTTAAAAATACTATAACAACATAATTCTTATTCGATTCCACATTATAATGTTATGATCTAGACACACACTGGTGTCCTGGTCTGATCAGCCACATAATGTCATGCATGCTTCCATATATTCTACAGGCTGCTGAGTAGTAGTGAGGGTTAAATATTTGTCTCGGGGTGAATATACAATCTTTATAAAAGTATAATAACATCAAATTTAAATAAACATAATATAATTTAATAACCATAATTCAAAAAATATCAGCATCCCATGATAATAAAAATTGGAAAATAAATTCCAAAACCAATGGCATATATATGACAATCCAAATGCATCTCAAGTTTAAAATGAAAACCAATATAAAGTATAACAGAAACTAAAAAAGGGCCGAAAACTATGTTGTTTCATCTTCCATGATCCATCCCAATTATTCTATCAGTAGATTCTTTCCCTTATCATATCCTACACACATTATGTCTATTTTGGTATAGATAAGGTAGCACGAGTAGGTTGTGACTTTAGTTCAGTAGACCCCACCATCGGTATCCAAAACAATATACATTACACATTATTGTATCAGGATTTATTTATAATAATATAAAAGTAATAATTATATTGTTATCACATATTTAGTCTTCCTATATTTTACCACATAAATTGTTGTGTTTCTGAGGACACCCAACCCATCAATACCTTCTCTGGTGATGCAAAATATTAAAATATCGATAACAAATTTAAATTATCAAAAAATAATTTTGTAAATTTTTTATTCCAATTCATGACATACTATGTAAAATTGGTAAAATAGTTCAATACTGATATTTATGTCATATAACACCATTTTATATACAATGTGTGGATTTGAAGATTCAGTTTTCTCCCGAAAACCAATTTGTCACTATTCTATTTTGATGCATCTATCTGTGACCAGTGACATATATTAGATAATAACATATTGGATTTTGAAGCATCAATCCCTTTATAACACACATAAATAACGAAATCCTATAAATAAAAATATCTCTGATATCAATATTCCATATAAATCATCATTAAGAATCACGAACATTCATTTCAAACATTCTTATCATGTGGTTCTAATTGAATTATCAATCAAATCTTGCTTTATCACATTGAAGGCATGGAATAGTATAACCAATTAATTATTAAACAATTTTTGAATATTTATTAATCTATGTTAGTAACCCATTTAGGTTAATACAACCATCTCATAATCATTATTTTCATCCAATTCATAATAACAACAATTGACCAATTACACAATCTCATTATCCCAATAATTTCAAAATTGTAATATTGCATTATTTAATTATCTAATTAATTAATATAGATTAATCACCTTCAATTGCCCCATTATAATGATATTATTATCACATGATAATTAAATTAAATAAATTCATTCATCATTGAATTTTCCCAATAATATGATTTAAATATCACAGTTACATTAAATTAATTAAATAAAGACTTTATAATTTTCAATTTTCACCACCTATATTAAAATTTATGACAAACTATCACCCACTGGATTACCAAATTGGAAAGGAACAATTAAGATCGCAATTAGGAACAATATATGGATCCAGAAAATTAATCCACGATAAAAAGGATTTCAATCTATCATAACATATATATAATCCCTTTCCAAATATAATCAAAACACCCCTCAGATCATACATGGATAGTCCTAAGAGAATGAAAACTGAAATTGATTGGAATATCATAACAATAGAGGTGAAGACCCATCAAAACAAAATTTAATGAATAATAAAAAGCGTTTTGATGGCCATAGAACTAATTTAGGAGCCTCTATAATTTTTATGAGTCAATTAATGATAATGTGTGATGGATTATGGGTTAATACTGGGGGTTTGATGATTGTATTTTTAATTTTTCATGGGATTATATTTTTAAATTACTTATTTCCTATACATGGAAAATAGTTTTCCCCAACCATGTGCCTAACTATATTCCTTCTCTTAGGGATTCACATAGTTACTACATGAAGGGCACATTTCTAGAAAACTATGTCCATGTGGTATCATTCACCTATTATTAGGATAACATTTTTTTCTATGTGGGGGAAACATTTGGGAAGACTGTGCCAACCAAGCATTGTCCCACATCCTTATGAAATTCTACAATTTTACCCAAAAACATCCAAACTTAAAACCAAATAAATATATATTAAATAAGAAACAATATAAACAATAATCAACCCCAATATGTCTTTTTAAAATGATTGTATCTTAAAAAACTCTTCCTGGTTATAATATAAAACCATCCCTTTGAACATAAAAAATGATCTAGTGGAAATTTCTTTTGGAATATTGGAATAATCCTTATGATACATTTTATCCCATAACTCAGTAAATAATTCCTTGATTTATAATATATCATCATCCCATGACATGATCTATATACCTTGGTAACATCTACACGTTGACATGTCTCATTTTTTATGAACATTTTGTTTCTATTTATATATCATTTGTCTTTGGTTTTTCAGATCATGCTTCATTGGTTAAACCTAGGGTTTCTACAATACATTCAAATTTTAATTTACACTTTTCTATGACTATTATCTAACATTAATCATCAATAATTTCTATAGATTTTTCATAAAACAAATGGTGTTTTTTTGAAACTTGATTGAGTAAGGGGTAAAATCATCTCTAATTATATCTCATTCAACGATATCCTCAATACTATGGATTATTGTCTTTTTTGAAAAAAAATATTGATGTACCATTTTCCTTTTGACAATAGATTTAAATCATGATTTTATGCACATATTGAGAAAATAATGTAGTTCAATATTAGACATTTTGATAAAATGGATAATATACAATTACATATGATTTTATTTTTTGATGAATTATTCAAACCAATAACACATGGATCCTTGGTAAAGTGAAAAGTTTTGAGGTTTCTCTCAGTCCCGCTTGACGTAGGATTGAAGGTTATATAAAATATAACTCAATGTAATCATAATATAAGAATAATAGTTTAGAGTCTACTCAATTTTATACTAGGAGTCATCATCTCTTGATGGAGGACTCAAAGGCAGTTTTGGATAAATTTGATTGTCCCTACAAATAAGTAGGGCATATAACAATAGTTGAGAGTTAGAAAAATAGGGGTCCCAGAAGGATCTCCTAGTCATGACTGCCATAACTGAGTTAAATTCAATCCAGAATAAAATAATCACACCTTGATTCTAATAATACACATTGTGATAATCTTATTTCCTCATCAACATCAATAGTACCAGACTCCTCCCTAGGGTTGAGACATTAGCCTCATTATTCATACAACATGTTATATGATCTTATACTATATAAAACCAATAATTTATGGTAAATAAATAACCCACTTGTCAACTACACATGGAAATAATATTATTGATTTAGAATGATATGGGAAAATAAAATTTAGAAATACATATGGAAAACATAGAAGTGTCCCACTACATTTGAAAATCATATGAAAATTAAAATAGAAAAAAAAAATTAATCAACTAGATTTTTACCTCTTAACTAGGTGTGGGAGATATCATTATCATTAGTGAACGAGATCTAAAAATAGAACATTTCTATAATATCTACTAAATCATTAGATGAAAATTACTAGTAGGAATTCATGGATCAATCATGAGTGTACATCAATGATCAATAATGTCCAAAAATATCCACCAAGGAAATTTAAAAAAAGGTTGAGGCCTTGGGAAATTCCATAGTTGGGATCTATAGACCCAATATATCAATATAAAAATATAGGAAAAACAATATTTAGGTAGATTCAGGGTAATTGTAGAAGGATGTGTGAGATAGTAATGGGGATACCACTTGTAAATGAGAATGGGTACGTGGGTGGGGGCTATCCCTACCCTTGTGGTGGAAGAGGTTATGCCTGACTTTCCATCAATGATATTTGGGTAATATTCATGTGATGGAGGTACAACAATGGTAATGTGTTTGAAAATACTTATTATCTTAATAGATATCCATAATTAACCAATTCATTGAATAGATAAATAATTTCATCCTTACCTATAACATAACAAAATCCATACATTAATGTGCTATATGTTATTAAAATATTCATCGTATCAGCATATTAGAACCTAAGTATATGATAAAATGTTCAAAAACATTTTATAGATCAATATAGAAAATTTATAATGACTATAAGAGTTCTTTATATTCACATTTAATCATATGAATAATAAAATGATTACGATATAGATGAAAATAAATTTAAAATATCTATAAGATAATTATTATGGTTAACCACCAGTCCAATATTAAATAAATTGATTTATATTTAAAAATTTAAAAACTTTTAATTGAATTTATTATTATATTGATCCATGGAAACATAGAGATGAATTCTCATAGTGAAGAGTATCCATGATTGTGTGGAATATCAGTCATGTAATGTTGGATACATGAAAATTTTGGTTCCCATTTTAATTTAAAAGTTATATTAATATCATTGGGAAAAAATAAAAGACAACATTAAATATTTTAAAAAATGCGAAAGCATTTCAAAAATTAATTAATTAATATTTATAGAATAATAAAACTGATTTATAAATCAATGTGGAAGTGGATGAAAATATTTCCGAACGAAGAAGGAAATAAATGTACATTTCCATAAAATCATTCATTTAGTCTATCAACTATATCAAGAAATGAAAATTAAAGGAAGAAATGTAATCTCATGAAATCATTAAAGGATAAAAATATATATAATATTTGTATTATATCATATAATAATTCATCATAGGGGAATTTATAAATAATATTTCTTGATAGAAATGAGATTATCCCATAAAACCCTAACATCAATTCTTTATTTCATCAAAAGTGCTCTAACATCATGTATAATTAAATAAATTTATTTTCATTGTATATGGTATCCAAGATACTACCTATAATTACATAAATATTTGTACTTATAACACATTTTCACTTGTTCATTTTACATTTTTTAACATCATCATTATTTCATGTGTTAATGGATTCAATTTTTATAATTTTTTTGGTTTTCTAGTTATTTTCATTTAAATTTCATAATAGAACTCCTCTGGTTGAATTTAAAACAATGATATAAATATAAAATATTTTCTTATATTCATATTTATTTATTTTAATTTAAATTGTATATCACAAATAATTACATCACATTTTGGTGATGATACTCCATACAAACACAGGAGTGATTATTCCATTTTACGATAGATAAGATGAAATAAATGTAAAATATAATTCAACATTATAAAATAATTATCTTAACACATATATCATATATATACATTAACTATAAAAAAATAATCGACCATGAATGATGGTGGTAAAAATTGAATAGTATTGTTATGTGAATGTGATATTCTATACGTACGCACATGAGATACTTTGGTCAACCAATTTCTAGATACAAGGACATAAATAATTGTTCCAAATATTAATTAATAATGAATATATTTATTATTTTGTAGAAATCGTTCAAAATGTTTAAAAATATTTTATTACAATAAAGTGAATAAATATAATTTAAATACCATGTTAAATATTATTACAACTTCATTCTGTGGAATTAATTATGTTAACAAATACTCAATAAATGATTTACCATATGGAAAGACAAAAAAGAAACATAATTAATATAATAAATATGATATAGTTTTTTATTGTATATTTCTTGATCTATAAGATGCAAACTATAATAATAATTGAGGATAAAAGGTTCCATGTTATAAGTGTATTGATTGACAAACAAAGAATTTCATGATAGTTTTCATTGACATAAGGTGGCACTAATAGTTATGTGGCATGAAATGGAAATGAATTTAGACAATTTATCATATAAGTTTAAAATTTAATCAATCAATAAGTAATTTATATGTTTTGGTGGAAATTGTATCATTATATAGGGATATGTCCATTACCTAATAAATATATTTTACCAATAACCATGTAAATAAAATTTAAGTATTTTTTTAATCACTATCACCAAATATTTTCAACCATTTTACATTATAGGAATTGTGATTATTTAAATATTAGATACTATATTAATAGATTGATTTCCGATAATTTGATGAAATTAATTATAAATATTCATGAAATCCACTATTGAATCTTTTTTTAGAAAAATTAACTTTTAAGAAGAAAACATAGTTTAGACATACTAGATTTCATATAAAATATATAAATAAATTATAAATATATAATTTAATATATAATATATAAATTTCATTAAAATAAATATTAAATTTTTTTTTTATGATTAATACTTATTTCATGATTGAAGATATGTTTCCAAAAAATGTGATTTAAAAGAAAAAATTAATATATACAAAAATCAAGAATACTGTTGGTCCCTTTAAAATTATTTAATTTTTTCCCAATTAAATAATTAAACTGTTTTATTTAGTTAAAATTAAATAAAAAATGTGACTATAACATGAAAATAAATTTTTCTGTTTATAATAATCTATCTTTTTCAGTGATGAGTGAAAAATTAATATGTTAAAACAAAATCCTACAAGATAACAATAACATAATGTTGTTATACTGAATTCAAAAATAAAATATTTTAATCTCATATCAGAACAAAAAATGGAAAAAATTAATTGTAAATTTCACATGAAAAAATGTGATAAACCCTATTATTTTATAAATCATATTTATAAACAAAAAAATACATTAATAAAAATTTATAACATATTAAATTTTCATTAATCAATAAATATATCCTTTAAATAACATTATACATATTTTCCATAATAATATTATTACAAATCACACCTATAAATTTAATTGATATCATCAGAAGGGTTACTATGTCATAGATTATTTTTGTTGAAGGATGTGTATATATAATGATATTGAATACTTCAAAGATCTAAAAAATTAAATGTATTTCAATTCATGTAATATTATCAGTGTTTGGAAACCTCTTCATAACACCCAAACATAATTAACAACAATATACTTAACGGAGTGGTATCCTCTATAATTATTTATATGGTACATACTATGGATCTAATTTCTACATGAGGAGACTCTCCTCACCCTTATATAAACACCGGATCCATTTCTACATGAACTATTCACTACACGAAAATAACTGAAAACAATTTATTCCCTCCATCCATATCTTAGGAAAGGAATCATTGCCTGAACAATGGTCCCAAAATAATAATTTCAATCTACTATAGTGATCAAATGACTCATAGTTATTCACTAATATTGGTTTTTACTACATCCAATCCTATTTGGAAATATTTCTCAACTCAACATGTCTAGAACAATTCAATGTACTGGACCGCATCGTACACCTTTGAAATTTTAGACCACGTCATTCAAAAACTATAACTATGGACAGTGAATCACCTCTAAAAATCCAGTAAAAAACTCCAATACATTAAATATAAAAATGAATGGTTTTGTAAAACCCTAAATCTTATATGGATATTCAAATAATAGTATAATTTTATGGGATTTAGTTTTGGTTTGACAGTTTACCTAATTTACTTATAAGTTATTATTTTTCAAATGGGATCTTCAAAATATATACAATGTGTATTCTCTACACTAAAAAATGGAAAAGTTTTGAAGCATAGTATCATTAATAGTAATTTAGTAGTTAAAAAGACTATTCACTAGAAATACCGTTTTTGGGCTGATTGCAACATGATAGTGAGATTCGCTATGATGAAGGGGTTATTGTTTGTGAATTTTAAATGGGATTAAAGTTTTAAGACTTACTCATGTTTATTTAATTCAAGTGGGAAAATAATTTCATGGGAAATTCTGTGACTTATATATTTCATATATTTATTAATTTAATTTCAGGAATTATTAATATAAATTATAATTACAGAATCATTCATTTTTAATTGAAATGTAACATTCTTTCTCCCATGAAAATATGAATGTCATAAGAACCATATAATAAAATTGGTTTATTATTTTCATTATTCTATATTATGTTTTTCATCAATTATTTGAGAGTTGATTTTATCATACATGCGCATGGGGTTTACATTGTATAGTGACAAAGGCGAATATATTTTCATCCAATATTTTTATACTCCTGGTAGATAGAGTCCATTAAGAGGATCTATTTTTTACACATTATGTAACTTATATTGGATATAATATAGTAATTGAACTAAAATTTATTCCCAATAAGTGGTGTCAAATCATGGTACAATTATAGTATTGAATTCAATTGAAATAATTTCAATTAATTCTCACCCTCTTCCCCGATTTTTTAATTCAATTTTAATGGGTGTTTTCTTCCATATTAATGTCAATCTACTATATAGATAATATGTATTTATTTTTATTTATTCATATAGGATATATATAACTAACATGTAATAATAAAGATTATATATATATTAATTTATTAACAATATTTAACATAATACATTATCTTATTATTTTGTTCCATGTTTCTCAAAACCCCCACTTAAATAAACATTTTGATGTTTTAATTAATAATTATGCCCTATAAGTATGAAATTTCAAAACCAAAACCCTATCCTTAGAAAATAAATTAATCTAAAATCTTTGAAGTCCCCCATGAACCTTCCCTTTGACCGGTCATATTGATTACACCCATCTCAAAAAAATCATCTGTGAACCTCATTCAAAACCATAACATCACCGAACACATCACCCAAGACAAACCACATTTCATAGTGATGTCATCCCCTTACCTTTATCCCAATCATGTAATCTACATCCCCTAATCATAATATCAAACCCATAACATTTTGAATCATTTTAACCCCTCAACATGAGTCCTAACTCAACAAGAAGTTGTTCTCGATCACTAATTTATTTTCAAGACCATATTTTTATTTATTTTTATAAAATATATTTTTCTTACGAAAATATGATATTATATCTCTTGTAATGTATTGAAAACACTCGATATTAATTTTAGAAGATATTAATTTCATTTATATGAACCAACATATTCATATTTTAATTTTTTTTGTTTCACTTGAGTATATTGAAAACATGAATGGATGTGTTATTACACCTTCAACAACTCATGAAAATTGAACATTTCTATTTTATTCACTAATTATTATTTTTTCATTATTAAAATTTTATATTTATAATTGTATTTAACTATGTTATTAATTTTGCGTATATTTGGGTAATTTATTGGAATAAAATTTAAACCCATTGTTTCGGTTTTATCTTAATTGCATTTTAATATCATTCAAATAATTATGTGTTTTATATATAAGGTACAAGTTATAAAAATATAATGTAACATTTAATTAAAAAAATATCACATATGGGTGAGTCTAATTTTGAAAAAATATACATTCATTATCATAATGTATGGTATATAGTCAGTTATTTGTAAATTAAAAAAATAAAAAATTTATAAAGTGAAATATTAGTCACCATTGAACCTTAAAGTAGTAATTATAAATAAAAATATTAATTAGTGTTGATTGATAAGAATTTCCCTTGTTTACTTACTCTTAATGAGATATGATTTTATTATTATCAAAGTAAAAGGTTCCCATTACTGTGATTCTAATAGAACTATAAGTGGTTGGAATAGTTTCCATTATTTATTATATTTATATTATAGGATAATTTTTATGTGATGATTTTTTATATATAAATTAATATATATTTATATTCTAAACTATGTTATCATAATATCAATGGACTATTCCCCTATGGTCTAACATAGTGGCAGCTGCCTAGTAAGGCCTTTATTAGGTCTTGAGATTAAGTTTCACTAATTTTCTCATGGTTAAATTAGTGTGTACATTTCATTGTATTAATTACCCTCAAATAATATATTGTAAATAATATATTTTTTTTAATAATTATATTATATTTGATGATTTTTTGAATATCAAATTTAAAAACATAAAAAATATCATATTAAATTTTATTAAATAAATAAAATTTATTATTTTTTAATATCATTTAATTAAATAATGAGATTATATTTTATATAGATATTTATAAATTTTATATGAATTGGAGAAATTTCTATTAATTTAATCCAAAATAATACTTAATATTCTATGGTGTTGGTGGAATTTTTGGTTTTTTCAATTTTATATCAATCCATAGACGGAATAATAATATGTCAATGTCCTCATTATAAATTTAGATAAAAATTGAAATACAATTAACATAATGATAACATGATATTGGAAAAATTTCTTATAGGGTATGTTAGATTCATTTGAGATAGGGAATTAGATACTACATAGTCATATACATATGTTCTTCATCTTAATGAATAACCTACTTCACTGATAGTGCAAAATGAATATGGAAAACATATTCATAACAATTTAATCAATCAATGTTATGATAAAGGTAATAAAATTTTATTTGAGTTTATTTTTTATCTATTATTAAATGAGATAATGTAAAATGGAAATAAATTGAGTTTTAATTAATTATTTTATGATTGTTATTTGGATATGTATGATGGATGTTTAAAATATAAAAATATATCCAATAAAATTATAGTATAACATATAAATAGATTAATTTAAATTAAAAATAAAGTAATATTGTTGATATTATATTCATTCAGGATACTTTTTTCCAATATATGGTATCCATTAATTATTATGAGATGAATAATGTTTTTAAAATCATCATACTCTGATGTAGAATTATATATGTATGTCATAATTATTACATGTAGAATTAGGAAGAAGGTGTAGATAAAGGGTTATATAAATGATGTTATACATCAATATATATGGGTGTATCATGATTAAAATATGATTGAATAAATTTAAAATAATATTAATAATAAAATTACTATTATGGTTTTATGTTAATTTCAATTAAACACAGAATTGATATGATTTTATTTGTCCTCTAAAAAGTATTATCCAATTATATATAATACTATGGAAAAAAATTGAAGGGTTTATAATACACTTATGATATTCAAATGAATAAAAATATGTCCACTATTTTTGTCTATATTAAATGACAGATCTTATTAATGTGAATTTATGATTGACAATAGAAATAATTATTTCTTTTGAGACTCTATTAACAACTAATATGATACGGTTTTCTCTTTTTATCTTCTACAAGCCATATTTGTTGATATTTATGTAAATAAACATTTTAGTTATTTTGATGATAATTAATGGAATAAATTCTATCTCGTTATATCTATGTTTAAATTAATCATATTACATAATTATATCTAATGTTGAGGTAAATCTATGTATATATATGTATTATGTATAAATAGAAGAAATATTCAATTTGAATAATTTTATATTGAAAATTAATTTTTTATATCCAGTGATTTGGAAACATTTCTAGAAAGAGTAATCATATTTTCCAAACATGTCCAGATTGTTTCTTTGATGCCTATCCAAGTAGGATACCATATAAGAAAATGAAAATTTATCGGTCATAACATCGATTACGGGATGAATATAATACATCTGTATTTAAGAAGTCAAGATTATATGCACAAAATGTGTTGAGGAAACAAATAAGTTAATATTAGGTTCATGTATCATATTGAAATTATCAACTATTGATGCATAACATTGGAAGGAGTATGGCTTGATGGTTTCTAGGAAAAATAACCAATGATAATACTATTAACATAGGACCCATATTTGTAATAAACAAATTATTTTATATGAATTGAAATATACGTAATTTTAGTTTTCAAGTAAAAATCAAGACAATATGTACATACAAAAAAAGAAAAGTTATGGTTTTGTTTTATAATAATTAATTGGAATTAAAAGTATGAATATATTTATAATGCTGATAAGTAATTCTATGAAATGAATATAATGTGTGATGTGAAGGAAAATTTTAGTGGAAAGTATCCTTCAAAAAATTTCTTAAAATAATATCTAGAAAAATTTGTTCTCATGAAACATTTGATAATTTGAAAGAAACATATGTGTATTCAAGTAGAGTTTTTGTATATGTAGACATTAAATGTTTTATGTAAAAATTAAAGTAAAATCAATTACCCGTAATATATTTTAAATAAAAAGATAACATTGGATTCTTAATAATTAATACATGATAAAATAACATTTGATCTACTTACGTTATATATATATTCATCAACGAAATATTTAAACCCATTATAGGTGAAAAAATTTATGGGGGATTTATAATGTCACATTAATTTAAAGATGATATTTCTACAGTAATTTTCATTATGATGTTTCATAAAACTGGGAATTTTGATGAGGACATTTGTCACGACCCGTCCCCCGGAGCCTTTGCCGTGACTACCCCAAGCCCACCTTCAAAAGGCCAGGGGCTGGTGACTAGAAACGAAAGGAATTCTCCACAAAATGTGAAGGAATTGGATTTAATCCTATTCAAACACACGGTCCCAGAACACAACTGGAAATAAAAGTGAATTATGCTCTTGTAGTAAAAGAGTGCTGAATGTAAAATGGGTTAGAATACAAGACCAATAGTAAAGGTACAAGTACAACTGAAAATATAATACAGGTGAAAGGAAAATGAAAACAGCTATTAGGTCATCCTCCATTGTTCCTAATTGAAGGGTAGGTACAGATCACCTCCTCAGCACTCGACATCCATTTGTGTCCTCCGCGTCATGTCATGCTAAATGGTTCACCTCCGAGCACCATCCAGTCTTGGATCCCTCAGCCTCAATTAGTGTTGTATGTTGTCTACACATGACACAAAAAGGTGTGGGTGAAGCCTATGCATGGGTGAGTATAACGATACTCAGTAGGGACCCCGAGACCCTGTAGGTCTCCTAAAGTTCCACTAAGGAAAATCCACAAATCAATACATGAATTCTACATAGGTATATGCCCATCCATATACCTATGTTATCGATATATTCTCATCTCATACATGAGAGAAGTATACCACAAAGGTAACACCATGAAGGTAAAAGTACCACATAGGTATCACCATAATGATAGAAGTACCACCCTGGTAAAATTACCACACAGGTAAAAGTATTACATAGGTATCACCACAAATATAGTACCATGAAGGTAAAAGATATAGTTCAAATAGTGTCTCGCCTGAAACTATATTTTCAGTGATGTATAAAAGTACTGATGATTAGTCGCAAAGAAATATCATCTTATTCTTTCAAGATGCACTACTGCTGATTATACAGAGTCTGACCTACACATGATTGATATGTAATAACCCTCGCATTGACCCCACATGATCTGACCCCCACATGATCGATATACGATGACCCACATAGAATCATTGAGCGATGACCCACATAGGATCGGTATGCACTGACCCACACGGGATCATTGAGCACTGACCCACACAAGATCTCTATGAAAGCTGATATAAAGCAACATGATTCTCTGGGGATAATAACATGTAACATCCCAAGTCACAAAATCAAACACCTCGACAATGGGAGAACTCTTCCTATATGGATTATATTAATCCTATCGCATTACATAGTGGTTCTTTTCAGTAACCTTGGACTACTAAGGTACTCCTCTTGTCGAGTACCGTGGGTCTACCGCGTCACATAGAGGTGCTCCCCACCATTGGTTTGCCATGTCACACAGAGGCGATCTCCCTCATGGCCAGCTGTGGTACCCCTCCTATCGAATATCGTGGGTCTTCCATGTCACACATAGGTGAACCCCACCCTGTGTCTGCCATGTCACATAGAGCCTCTTCCCACTGGGGATGTCGAGTCACTATGAGTTGAAATAGTTATTAGTCGTCAAGTCTCATCCAGTCTTAGGGTTCCGTACGTAGCACGTTTTTGAGAACATCTTCCCAAGAAATCTATCATACTTTAAATTCCCCTAAGTCCAAATAAGAAGTATCCCAAGGGTCAGTCATGTCGTAAGGGACCCAATGCAACATACGACACATCAATCGGACACCTGGTATCTATGTTATTATCGTTTCTTCTCTATGGGCCCCATTGGATTCGGGGTCCGATCTAACCCAGCCATTCTCCAATATTATCCAAACTCAAGTGGAGTATACTAAAATAACCGTCTCTATCCAAGGATTTCAGTTCTGTAGACGGTTCTTCAAAAAGACACCCAGTTCTCATGTTACAACCTAAAAGGAAAAAATGGGTCCCGCCGGCCCGGGTCCCATCCAACCCGGCCTGACCCGGCCTGACACGGCCTGCCCGCCCCGACCCGGCCTGCACCGCCCTGACCCGGCCTGCCCACCCCGGCCCGAACCGGCCCCCTCCGGCCCACCTCGGGATGCCCGGCCTAACCCGACCTGACCCAGGTCTGGCCTGGCCCGCTTAGTGGGGGCCCAGTGGCACGGCCTAGTCGCGTGACCCTGTGGTGTGGCCCAATAGTGCATCCTAATATCATGGTCCACTCGAGCTAGTGCTGAATGGGGATATCCCCCCATCCTTTAGGATTGGAAATGGGCTGCACCTTTAGGTGCTGCGATGTCACTGCGGGACCCGAGTGAGTCCCGCCGAACTGCAATGGCCAGTCAGTATTCTGACTGGTACTCCTCCCAGGGGTGTGGTCACACGCCGCTGCTCCACTTGGCCATCCAGGTGTCGTCTGCTCTTCATCCTCCGCCACGTCCAAGGAGTCGTGAAATCCTGCTCATCTGGCCGCACGAAAACACATGGCCACTCCACCACGCGGTCGCCCAGATGTCAGCCACTACCTTGCCCCACCACGGCTGATTAGCCACGGCTTCTTCATCATCTGATCGCAAGGATTCACTCTTCCATTTCTTCCTCGCAGTCGTTCGGGTGCATGCCACTGCCTTCTTCCATGAGCCATTGTGTCTTCGTTCTAAGCCAGAAAAAAAAAACGATCGTATATTCACGATCATTGAGTTGAGGGCACCATTCCTATATGTCGTTCTCAACAATATATTGTGTTTCCAGTGTCATTAAGGATTTGTTGTCGATGAATGCATGAAGAATGCATGGATAATCAAAATTCAAGAGGCAAGGTATATGTATGGAATGATGGATGTGTTAGTTATTCCATCGTCATTGTGAAACCAGAATATTAAGAAACGATTAATAAATTCAATCATATAAATAACAAACCCATACCTCATGAATGATGGAGAAACGCCCATGGTTGGGTAGTGGGTTGGTATTTTCCATTCCTAAAACATCCTCCAATTACATTTCTTGATTTTCGATCCTGGTTCAGGGTTTCTGTGTCGATTTACACCACTCACTAGAACCAGATCCGTCTTCCAAGTGTTCAATGTCGTGGAACTCCATCAGCACTACGTTCCTTGGAAATTCTATGCCAACACTTATCCCCAAGAACCATATAGATATGATAGGGTTTTTGTGACTATCTTAGCTCTTAAATTCTCTTCTCACACTTCTCATTCCATAGTGAAGGCTCCCCCTTCTTCATCAATGCAAAAAGGGTTCCTCTACCCTAGAGAATTAAGGTAAAAATCTTAGTTAGTAACCATCAAAAATAGAATTTCCTCTCCCTTCAAGGATGTAATCCTAGAAACATCCTATTAAAAGATTTATCCACACTCTGCCACTACTATTAGGAATTGAAATCTCCAAACTCCAACTACCATGAAGTTATGGTTAGCCGACTCATGAGTGATTGGTTGTATCCTCCTATGCATGAGTTATCCCATGCTGCCTGAGATTCCTATTTCACTGGCTAAGGAAAACCTTATTCTAACATTATAGATAAACCAAAACATATTTTCCTAATATAGTCAATCTGAGTATGAACTGTGATTGTCCAATCCATCCACAAATTGACATCTTAAGGCCTCGATGAAAACACCAAGAGGTCCCAACTGAAAATCTCACCTCAATGGTAAGATCACACCGTCGGAGTCACTGTGATTATGAGTCTCCTCCCAAATGTATCTCCAAACGTGAGGGAAAATTCAATAGTTTATCTGGAAACTCTTGGTCTTGGACTAGATTTGAGGAATTATGGAATGATTGGTACTTATGTATATCTATATGGCAGATAGTAGTAGACACAGACCGTACCACAAATCATTCCTTGAGCCCTTGGGTCACTCTTATTGATGGCATAAACATACTCTCTTCCCCTTTCCTCTAGATCCCTGAGCCTAATGGGTACCACATAGGGTGAGGGGGTGGTTGTAACATGTCAAAATGTACACCACCCCATGATTCCCTCCTAGATATGCTTCTACATCTGTAGCCTGGTAGATTCATGTGTCCTTATAACATCCTCTTCATGAAACATTTTACAAGCCCAAGTATCTGAGACTGGAACCAGTTTCCTACATTCCCACTACTAATATTTTTTGGTCGTAACTGCTTAGTCAAAGAACATTAAACCATTATATTTCTCTCTATTACCCTAAGAGAAGTATGAACACATATTGGAATAGTTCCAGATCAGATGTCCATAAACACACCTCGCTCAGAGGTACGATCTCGGAAGCACAAACCATAAGGTATCCATTGAGTAACTAGGAATGATCGGAATGCCACGATGAATACACTACTACTGACATGTCATCCCACCAAATCTTTAGATGCTCTAGGGAACTCTCACCCACCTCCTTAAGCCAGTCCTTAGCCACCTGTAATTCTGGCTTTCCTTAGAACCAGAGGATTAAATGATTCTGAAAAACATGTAAGTCACTAAGCCTACAAGTGCCCTCTACCGGTACTGCAGGTCATAACAATTGACCAACAGGCTTTGATATAGCTATCACACTTCCCAAAGATAAAATCTCAGGCAACGTTATATGTAACAAAGCCACGTCACTATGCGGACCATCATCATGGTCACTCACTTGAAAATACTAACAAATAAGTTCACCATCTACACTATTGGTGTCTAAAATATGCGGAAAACTTGGGCCACAACCTCCATCGTATCCTAAGAGGCATGGTAATTTGTCTCTCATTGAAACCTCAGAGGCCACTACCATTGTAACTAATGTAATGAGCTTAGTCGGCATGCACCTTCTGCCAGCGTGGCTGGTGGCAACAACTGCACAATGGGTAGTGGTGCTACTGGTACCCTACCTGAAGATGCATACTTCATAAGAGGGCCCTGCATCAGAGCCTCATCGCTCAGTGGGTCGTCATTGTGTATCTCTTGGGAATAATGGATGGTTGACTATGTGGCAACATCCTGATAAGCAAGTGGTGTTCCATAGTCATTAAGATATACCTGGTGAGATGACAACAAATAAATCAAAAGAAAAACTTTTCAAAAAGACACGCAATCAGTGTATTCATGTGATGATTTGGAGATAAACATTTAGGGTCCTATGGTATGGATACGTTGTCCACTACACAAACATTGGACTCCCCGAGCAGAAAACCACAGTCATGGAAATTATCATTATTACTTCAAAAAAAAGATCAGAGTCCAAGTTCTTCAGTAGATCCAAACTCTTTAGATACCGTTTGTCATGACCCGTCCCCTGGGGCCTGTGTCGTGACTACCCCATGCCCGCCTTCCAATGGCCAGGGGCTGGTGACCACCACCGAAAGGCATACATCTTAAAATGGGAACGAATTTCCTTTAATCATAAAAAAAACACATGGCCAAGAAAAAAACTGGAAGAAATTGTGAAGTAAACTGTTATAGTAAAAGAGTGATAAATGTAACATGGTCCCAAATAAAATCCCAACTAGTAAGGTAAAAGTACAACTGAAAATAAAATACAACTAAATGAAAAATGAAAATAAAATTTGGGTTATCCTCTAATGTTCCTACATGAAGGGTAGGTACAGGTCGCCTCCTCAGCACACCATATTTATCCTTATCCTCCGCATCATGTCTCGCAGAATGGTTTAACTTTGGTAGCCATCCAATCTTGGAACCCTCAGCCTCGATCAATGTTGTATGATGTCTGCATAAGACACAACAAGGTGCGGGTGAAGCCTGTGCAGAGTGGAGTATAATGATACTCAGTAGGGACCCCGAGACCCCATAGGTCTCCTAAGGTTCCACTATTTAAAAAATTCAATGCAATACATCATCTCTACTTTGGAATATTCCCATAGATATACCTATGTTATAAACATATACTCATATCATACATGAGGGAAGTGTACCACAAAGGTACCACCACGAAGGTAAAATTACCACACATATAACACCATGAATATTGATGTATCACACAGGTAAAATTA
This sequence comes from Viscum album, assembly GCA_963277665.1. Taxonomy (NCBI): domain Eukaryota; kingdom Viridiplantae; phylum Streptophyta; class Magnoliopsida; order Santalales; family Viscaceae; genus Viscum; species Viscum album. Next base: position 741,762,078 of record OY728163.1, read on the forward strand.
CCACACAGGTAAAAGTAACACCCTGGTATCACCACGAAGATAATACCACAGAGGTAAAAGACATAGTTTAAACAGGGTCTCAACTCAAATCATGTTATCAGTGATGTATTGAACTACTTATGATTAGTCACAAAGCTACATCATCTTATTCAGTCAAGATCCACTATTTCTGATTATACGGAGTTAGAACTACAAAGGATTAATAGGTAATAACCCCTGCAATGTCCCACACAGGTCCTGAGCCACACAAGATCGGTATTTGCTTACCCACACAGGATTGCTGAGCACTTACCCACACAGGATCTGACCCACAATAGATTGGTATGTTGTGACCCACATAGGATCGTTGAGTAATAACTCACACAAGATCTATATCAAATTTCATACCCATCCACATGATTCTCTGGGGATAATAACAAGTAACATTCCTAGTCACAATGTTGATCACCTCGTCTGGTGGAGAACTACTCTATGGAGTACCGTGGGCCTGCCGCATCACACAAAGGTGCTTCCCAGTATCCTTGGACTACTAACGTAATCTTCAGCCGAGTACCGTGGGTCTACCACATCACACAGAGGCACTCCTCACTGGGCCTATCGAGTCTCTCCGAGTAAAAATGGTCAACTATAGTCAAGTCTCATCTAGTCGCAGGGTTCCATACATAGCGCGCAAGGGATAACTGCTCCTGAATCTATCGGTCATTACCCCATCTCCCCTAAGTCCAACGAAAAAGTGTCACTAAGGTCAATCACATAATAAGGGGCTATACGCAACAGATGGAACGTCAATCATATTCCTGGACTGTTGGTTATTAGCATTTTTAGTCTAAGGACCTGGTTGGATTCAGGGTCCAATCCAACCCGTCCGTCCTTTGACCATATCCAAAAATCAAGTAGAGTATACAAAAAGAACCTCCTATATCCAAGGATTCAGGTGATGTAGATGGTTCATCATATGGTCACTCGGTTCACATGATACGACCAAAAAGGAAAAACTGGGTCATGATGGGACCAGGTGTGGTCTGACCCATTTGGACCGACCCGGTTCGGGTCGCCCCATCCCAAACAGGGTCTGGCCCAGAATTCCGTGACCTTGATGATCCCATCCCATTCATGGCACAGCCCACTGGCATGGCCCGTTTGTGCGGTCTTCCTAGGCTGGCGCTGAAGGACGAGCCCCCCGCCCTTCTGTTAAAAATGTAAAAACAGGCAATTCCATGTCATTGAGGGACACGATCAGTTACCACTGAACCATAATAGTCGGATTGTGTTTTGGCCGGTCCTCCATCAAACCGCACGGTCGTGTGCCGCCACTCCATTGCAACATGCAGAGTGTCGGCTGCTCTTCGGCCTCTGTCGCAGCCGAGCGACCACGTCCTCCTACACCTCCAGCAGCGCAGAAGCGCACCACTACTCCACCATTAGGCCAGTGATCACCATGCCCCTCCGTGATTGATGGCCCATAGCTTCCTGATCATCTGGCAGCGCAGACGCGCACCACCCTTCCTTCCTCATGGCCTCCTGGGTGTGAGATGCCGCCTTCTTCTTTGAGCCATTTCCTCTTCACTCCAAACCTGAAAAAACTATCACATATTCACGATCCTTGGTTCGAGGGCTCTGTGTCCATAATTCACACTCAAATAATATATTCTGTTTCTAGAATCATTAAAAATTTCGCATTAATGAATGCACGATGAATTCACATATAATCAAAAGACATGTGGACGGTTATTTTTTCAGGATGATGGTCCTGTTAGTTTGTCCATCATTGTTGTGAAACAAAAATATGAAGAATCGACAAATAAATTCCATCATATAAAAAACAAACCCCTACATTGTGAACAATGGGGAAATGCCCGCGGTTGAGGAAGTGGTTCGCTATTCACCGTTCCCTCAATAGCCTCCAATGACATCACATGATCATCGATACTTGTTTGGTGTTTGGGTGTCAATCGCCACCACTGGCTGGAACCAGCATCGTCATCAAAGGGCTCGATGTCGCAGCACTCCTTTAGCACTTCTTTTCTTGGGGAAGCTATGAAGACACCATTCTCCATGCTCCATATAAATACGATATGTTGGTGTCAATCAATGTTGAGAATTAATGGGAGTTCATTTATTAAGAAGCATCCCCAATTCTCAAATTAAGCAGTTAATAGGATTAATTGGTCAGGACATAAAATGCATGATACATCATTGGTCCCACCATTGTTTGTCTATTGGTGGATAATGTTGAAACAAGAATAAAATAATAATATTAATTTATTTTCATTCCTTAAAAAGTCCCAAAACCTAACTTTTTCTCAAGGCCTACTACGGTCGATGTGAATCCTCCCTCTAGTGATTCTTGGTGCTGCAAATTTGATGATGTCCTATGAATTCAATTCCAAGAACTAGTTTAAAAGTTACAAAACACCACTCACTCATTTACAAAATGTAACTGAAAAAATGTTCCGGATATTATTAACAGTCACCCTTGACCAGCACCGGTAGAGGTTTGGATCTTCCTAAGTGAAACACTCCCCAATGAACCCAACTGTACAATCGGATTTCTAATCCGAGTTACCATTTTATTGTTTTTTATTTTACACTAAAATAATTGTCACTTAATTATTTTATTTACAACAGAAAATTAACTTTCATTTGTGTGTTGCGCCAACCATGGTTAGTATATGCCTAAAGAAAGAATACTCTCATGAGTTCTGCAGTGGTCTCAAATATTCAATCTGAGATACCGTTTGTGAGTTATAATCATTGGAAAAATATAAAATAATTTATTTGTTTATTTTATTTACAGTTAGTTCATTCCCAGGTTTTCTCACAGGGGCCCCACACCGACTAAAATGATGTTGCTCCTAGGTTAAACCTACCATTCTGAAACCAATGGTTTCCTTGTATTTCTGATCCGCGAATCCATTTAATTTTTTTTCCAATTTTTAATGAAAATTTCGTATGCACATTATTTAATGTTTAAAAAACTTCTATTTTTCTTTTCGAGCACTCTGGGCCTCGGAATATTGTGCCATTAGATTTTACGGTCTTAAAATAATTATATTTAAATAGAAAAAAATTATACAGAAATTCTGTGACATTAGAAAGTTAATGGTGTTTGTTCTATACAATATTTTTGGATTTACCCCACTAATATTTATTGTTATCTTTCACAACTCCCTCCCTACAAACTTTAACCCTCCTAGGCCAGCAATTTGATAACTGATATAGTGACCCTTGAGTACCACTTCTTATAGGCCCCAGTTTGGTGACCCACACCCATGGTATAGTAAACACACAAATGGGAGTCATTACACTCTAAGAGAACACTAAGAGATGATAGATATATGAGATACACCATCCACCTCCAAATAAAAGTGAAATATAAATGAAATCCCAATTTGATATATATAATTTCATTTAACAACTACTACCACTAAAATAGAAAACTACAAGTACCAAATGAATATAAAAAATGGAAGTGACCATGAAGCCTGAATATTTCTTACAACCCCCATGATAATAGTAACCTGCATGATCTCTAACCTACTCCATGTGACATGACAAATAGTTTATATATACATTGGTTTAGTATAACAGTACACTCAGTTGGATCCTCCCAGGAGCTTCTCGAGCAAAATAAATATAGTATAATAAATCACTGTAAAAAAAAGTGAATCTAACTTATTTCCTAAACATGTATATAATGATCCCATACTCACATTAGTTTCTCTCATAAAGTATTACAAAAAAGATTATATAATATTACAATGAATATAAATGGTTCCCTTCTACCACTTCCCCACTGGTTTTTTACTTTTCCCCAACATCGCACATCCTAATAATATATCTCCAAAAATATTTTCTTGTAGACACATGGATGAAGAAAAACAACATGAACGTTATTCAAAAAAACTATTACGTTCACATAAAAAAACTAACAAGGTTGTTTTTAGGAGCCACCACATCTCGCATAATGTTTATCACACATCATGCATTGTACCGCAATCCATTATAGACCATAAAATAGGTTAGTATCCTCATGCCATCACAACCTATACACATTAAACATATATTAGGCCATAAAAAACTATATCTAGAATTTATATGGGTAAATAAACACAAGCCATTACATCTATCTACATGCTTATATGGGCAAACTAACCACTGTGACTACCATAAAAATTTTATACCAAGAGAAGATAGTGGTGCCTAAGGGGGTAGTCATCCATCCATCATCCCAACTGAATGTTGGGGAAAACAACCCCCCCAGGGCTCAGAATACCTGGGGTGCAAGTCACTTTAACGGACAGTGTGGGTAGCATATAGAAAAAAATTACCTGATATAATATAGCTCACAACAACACTAAGTGAATAACATATTCATAGAATCAGCTATTGCTAACGTATCTCAAACTACATGCTGCTACTGCTATGACAATGTATCCTATAAGAATACATCCATTTATAGATCTACATTAGATTAATTTAACCCTATTTATATGTTTCACTTTTAATTTATTAATTTTTTAACAATTAATTAACAATTATAAATTCCACATTACATTTCATTAGAATCGGGCCAATGTTTCATGCCCTCTAGGAATAACAAAACCAAGTCCACATCATCCCAGAAATATTACCCTAGAATTGAATCCAAGAAAGTTACAACATCATTGGTTACCATTATTTATTCAATAATTTATTAACTTCATTATTACATTTCCATATTCTCGGTAAATCGAGAAAAACAATTCTATGCTACCAAACACAGGGGTCTCTACACATAATGTTCACAAACTGCCTATTCAGTCTTTTCCACCTATAGATAGAGCATAAAACCATCCTTCTTAGAGAAGTTAAGAATGAAAATCACATTACATACCTTGAACATAATCTCCCCTTTTTTAAGTAGGGTAAGCAAGACTATCGTCCTTGATTAGTGGGAATTTTAAAGAATATAAACAACTAACAAAATTTAGCAAGCATCCAATCACAAAAATACAACCAATTTTATCATCTCTAGTGTCTTCCTTAAAAACCATTTGCATAACAGGATGAATCTTGGAACTATAAGATACAAATTCTCCACAACCAATGGGCGTCCCTACACCCACATCTCACAACATCCTTTCAGGCTCATAACTCATTGCAAAACTATGAAATAAAAAATATACAGGGATCTTTTTCCTAAACAAGAAATTATCCTTTAAAATGTAATGATATATCATAGCTCCAATCATAAGGCTATTGACTATTACAAGAAAGAGGGTATCTCATAGCCCCACCAAGAATTAACATTTATCAAACAACCAGTTATTAAATCCATCTTGAATTAACCGGTTCTTAATTAGTAGGTTCTAAATATGGGAAAACTAAACTAAAATATATCAAAGCTGTCATAAATTAATTAAACAACTAATTTCACCATCCATTAAACAACAAGACTTAACATGATTTAGGTTTAAAAATATAGTATAATAGACATGATCATCTACATTCATTTGATTAAAATCATATTAATGCAATTATAATCAAATTAATTAACATGCCTCTTTATCTTTAGATAAATAATTATAAATTAATCTTGGATTTATGTTCATTACCAATTTAGTCATGGAAATAAAACTACAAATAAAATCTTAGATATCATAGTATTTATAAAATCAAGAGGAAAACCATTATCACAATTCCATGCAACTACATATGATCAATCCAATTCTTTTAATCCTATTCATGTATTCAATTTAGCCAATTTCATTGCTATCCAATGGGATAAAACATTCTAACTCAAAAATTTATTGTAAAATAATAGAGAATAAATGAATCCCCTAACTTAAAAGGTTCATGACATTCGTTAAATTAGAATTATCCACGTAAAATATCATGATCATCATCCCATCAACAATTACATCCACCCAAGGCCGTCACAACATGACTGCAACAACAACAACAAAAATAAATGCTTTTACAACTATGGAGATCAAACTCTGTATCATATAAAAATGAAACAGGAGATAAAAGATCAAATAATACAAAAACTAATGTTGATATTTTATCATATTGAAGATGGATCAAAAAATGATGTGGGGAACTAGTCTATGATGAAGGAATCCGTGAATATTGAAGACAGAGGTGTTCGAGCTGCATGTAGTCGAGAGGGGTTACACATAAGTTGTAGGGTTTCAAAACATGAGTAGTTGGGTTTCATTAAAATACCTAGCAGTACATTGGTACATGACATGTATCTTGTCATAACGTTTTGTACCACATCATGACCGACATATGAGAAAAAAAATTTCCTCAGTGCTCTGTTTATTTTTCAAAAATATGAGTAGTACATGTTGAGTCCCCCTTGGTCACGTCGTGTATGCCCCATATTTCTAGCTTATCATAATTGAACTCCTCTAGACATACTTTGAGCCATATCTTAGCACCTCAGTCATGGAAATCACTCAATGGGTCGATACATGGGTATTCAAACCATTACATTAGATAACCCTCAAAACATTTTCATTCAAGAGTATCCAAAACCAACCTAGAGTGGAATCCAAAAAGGGGTTTTTCGAAAAACCATCATGGGTGATACCTCTCAAGGATCTCTCCTCTATTGGATATCAACCACATCAATATAACAATGAGACACCTCACAACAACCACAACCTACTTCTAGACCCTCTACTGGGGGAGATGACTCTCAAATGGAGAAAACCACTACATGCAAAATTGAAATCCAACTTATAGATTGGAATGGTATTCAACCAAAAAATGGACAATGTTATAGGTATAGTGTTAAAATCAATCAACTTGGGATATTGGGTAAGTATCCACAAATCACTTACCTTGGTACTCTCATCCATGCCAACATTTTTTCACAATACAAGAACCAAAGGGATTACATTCCCACATAAATACATCTCCTTGTGGTCCCAGATATATTCAGGCCACTCCTCAAAGGTCGCATAATAAACAACATCGATATCGCCACAATTTATGATGGGAGAGCCATTATAATGATAATGAAAAAGCTAGGGAAAATGAAAAAAATCTCGCATCAGGATCCTTTAAGGGGGAAGTGCTACCTGATAGGCCAGGACTCCAACAAGAGACAACACCTCGAAAGGCAAAACATATCAGGGAGAAATCTTAATCCCTTTACCATAACTTTTCTTCACATGATGGGTAGTCACCTTCAAAAACAAGTGATCATAAACATCACACTACAAAGGTCTTATCCTTTAATCATTATATGACTTCTGATGTTCCTGTGCTACCTTCATCATTTCTTGAATAAATTGAACCATCTATATCTTGTTTTGTAGTAGTTCAAGCCTGATAAATGATAACTCTTAGACCATACTCCCTCACAATAGAAAATAGAAATATTGGACATACAAAGATTCAAACGGCGCCATATCGATGGTGGACTATAAATTATGGTTGTATGAAAACCCCTAAAATGTTATGTGTTTAACCCATGAACCTCTAAATAACATGACACCCAAGTAGAACATGACATCTATGTTATGGATGGTTTGCTCTGTCAGACCGTATGTATATGGATGAAAAGCATCTCTAAGTCACAGCAGAGAACCTAATTCATGTGATATACCTCTCCATATCCTAGAGATAAAATGAGGATTTCAATCAAATTAGATCATCCTCTGGACTCCATGGAGTCTCACCAACTCCTACAAATATTTCCTTGACAAAAACATTACTCATCTCGACACCCGATTGATATGAATTGGTACAATTTCATTAAATGATCCACCACCACCAATATACAGTCATGGATTCCATGTGATTGAAGAAATCAAGTAACAAGGTCCATTTATATGTCCTCTCACTCCCCTTTAAGAATAACCAATGGCATGAAAAATCCACCAAGGACATGGAGCTCGACCATCAGCATTTGGTAGACGAATAATCGAGACACAAACCCCACAACATTAATCTTTAACCCAGACCAGCAAAACTGACTCCTCAAAGCTCGATACATATTTTACATGCCATGATGAACAAATAATGTTGAACTATGGAACACTATGAAAAAAATCTCACATATTTCCAATGAAAAAACCATCCTCGATAAAATATTTGGTGTTGTTCATCCTCATACCAACCATTACGGGGCTCGCCCAAAAAAATAGTATATCTAGACATCCACCTCTAGATCACCCAACTGGGAAACTTCTACATGATGAACTAGAGATTACTGCAGCGTAATTTAAAAAAGGGCACCTTAGCCCCCAATGTCTCCAATATCGATTTGAAATGATAAAGGTTATTCCATAACTCTTTAGGAATCACCAGATTCACGAACAACATCATAATGTGGCTTCCTACTCAGTGGATCATCTACAAAATTCCCCTTTCTTGGTGTATATGAAACTAGTACTCCACCCAGGCATTAAAACAACACAATAAAATAATTCTTTTCTTTAATAATTGAATAAATATTTTAAAACATAAATATTATTATTAATACTGAATATATTCAAATCTAAAATGATTGGTACATAATAATGGAATAGAAGTTAGAAAAATTATTGATAAATAAAAAAATTAGAAAAAATTTAGTTGAGTTTATAATGAATGATAATTTATATTGAGAATTCTTGATGGAGAAATAAATTACATGAATGAAAAAATTATTCAAATGGATAATTAAATTTATGTTAATTATAATATTTAAAGTTGGATTGAATGTCATTTAACTAAACATAATGTAATCAAAGGTCTAGATAAGAAAGTAGTATGATGGTGACTAAGGTAGAAGTAAAGAAAGGTGAAGGGCATAACATCACCTTGAAATGGTTGGTGTATAGATAAACATTGTGGAAAAAATACATAGAAAAACAAGTAATGTATTTATTTTTATGACTATATCAATCATTGAGTGTAACTTGAAGTTGTAGGATTCCACTAAAAAATCATGACACATTGTTAAAATATTAATTTTCAAATGCTTTGAACATTATTTTGTTCATAGGAAAAAATAATAAAACCAATGAATGCCATACTGAATTTTCATAATAAAAAATATAAATGTTAAAATAAAATAAATAAAGGGAAAAAAAATAAAAATATATAATTGATTTTGGTATCTCTGCACCATGTTTTACTCAAAATCCCTTTTATGTAATCTCTAATTAAATCCACTTTTCAGTGATGTGGGAACCATTAGAAGAGAACCAACATGAAAATATATCACCCAAAAAACATCACATTTGAAAAAATAGAAATAGGTTACAAATGTAGACTACATTTTTATATATTGTATATACATAGTATATCCACTTTCAGCCTCTATTATTCTTGAAAAATCACACCACCATGAAAACAAAGACAATCTAAATGCTCTATAGAATTTAACAAATCAAACCATTCTTCCATTTGAATAATACCATATTTTCAATCATCATCCATTTGAACATAACCTAAATTTTTTTAAAGCTAACCCAAGGAGTACTAATTATAGAATCACTAAAACATCATGTCAAAATTCACAATACACAACTATATCACTGAGTAAAAATAAAGGCTTATAAATCCAAACATAACCAAAAAAATCACATCCATGTGAGAAATATCATCAGTTTCAATCATGTGAACACACATAATGGACCCACCTGTAATAGGAGAGTATCTATAAAATACCCAACATGTTTTAACACATTATAACAAAACAACCATTAATAAAACATAGCACAAAAAACTGTGTTGATGATCTATGGAATTTATGTCACAAATGGAGAGAGTGGGAGGATATATGAAGAATAAATGATGTGATAGGGCTTCACTTGACATAAGGAAATAGAGAGAAACATGATGGTTTTTTGTGTAGTTAAGAAGAATAAAAAGATTATATTTAAATAAATTCATACTAAATGAAAAGTAGAAGGAATTAAAACTATAGACATAGTACTTCAAACTCCCAAAATCAACACCATTCATCATTCAACATTGCAGATTATGTAATAAAAATCCCTCATGAGGCATTAGTATTAATGGAATGGAATTATAAATGGAATATAAAAAGGAAATGATAAATAGACTATTATTTTGTACTATACCAAATATGGATGTAAAATTTGAGATGACAACTCTCATCTTGACACCCTTGGTTCATAAAAGGTACTAGATATATAAATGGGAGGTCTTTTTTCATGAAAAACCCAAGAATGTTTTTCACTATATACAAAAATCACATGAACAAAATGGATTTGGAAGGGGCCAACCATAACATTAATATAAAAATAGATGCATTATATACCAAATGTTATCAAAAATGACATATTTATCAAAGAAAAGGAAATTATATTTGATTTTTAGGAAATAAATTCATTCACAATATCCCTTAAAGTGGATAACATTATTGGAAGACATTGTCTTTATAATTCTCCCAAAAAATAGAATATCTTTCCATCTGAAAAATGATATTGATGAGTTAAATTAATCATTTATCATTCTGGGATGACTAGGAGAAATTATATTTAAATTATTAATTAGATAAAAAATTGTTACATATGGCTATATGTGGAGTTGTCAAAATAAAATTGGATCACAAACTAAAACGGAACTGTTGATCAGACTATCATTCATTTAAACAAAAAATAATAATAAAATAATAATAATAATATATTTCACACTTTTGAAAGTTAAAAATTAATTTTTATGACCACATAAGGGGATTAAAATTCATCATCCCAAATTAAAATTTATGAGTTTACACCCATAACATATAGATCAAATTTTTCATGAATATATAATTCCATAAATAGAATAATTTTTAAAATAATTCATTCAATCACCAATGAATAAGATCAAAGAGGATGAAATAGTTGATTCGTAAGGATAAAAAATTCGAAGCATTTTTCTTGGGTCCCATAATAATGTTAATGCATCCATCTAGGAAAAATGTGATCCTAGAAATTGGTCTATGAAAATTAAACAAACCCTAACTCAAATGCAGAGGAAAGGTAGTAAATAGTGGTTTGTAGTCAGAATGAGCAAATGAGTTCAGAGGCATAACTTCATCCTTCATTGGAAAACTATAACATGTTGATATATTCTATTTAATTGTTTGATGATGAATGGGTAACCACTTGTGTCGATAACAAATCAAAATTAGAATGATGAAAATGATAGTCAATCAAAACATACCACAAAATCAGAAATCAGAGGGTGAAATTTGTTAATGGAAACATTGTAGATGGGAGTGAAGAAATATGAGCGGGATGTGAGAAACCCATAGAGAAGAAATGAAAGGTTTATATGAGATTTTATTTATATATTCGTATCTAAAATTTTTAATATATCACATCTCTATTATTTATATTGTTACATACACTTTTTTCTATTTATAATGTAAAAAACATCAAGAAAATATTTAAGGTGATACAACATATCATTGTGTTAGTTTTTTTGAAATAGCACATCTATGATGAGAATGATCTTATAATCTTGTGATGTAAATTTTTGCAAATATAAATAAATACACATATTGAAATTTAAGACAACACATGTTTACTATTTGTGTGATGTTCTATTTGGGTGAGGTGCTATTCTAAATACATATTATTAGAAGAAAATATATAAAATCATACATTATGAAAAATTACAAAAAATATGTAAGAGTATGTACTATTCAATTTTAACAGTATATAAAACATTTTCAACAACGCGTCACAATGTGATGTGATGTTTTACATAATAATTTAAATGTGTGACTTGAAACAGCACATCCCAAACATTACATACTATTACATCTCTGAACAAAAATACTGCATAATAATAAAATGGGATGTTTTAAATTTTTTTAAAAATTATTATTTTTCACCTTTTTACTATTTGTGAACAACAAAATAATACTCTTTAAAAATGTATATATTTATTTATTATTGTTTCACATTTTTATACACATGTAATAGTATTTTTTATAATAATAATTTGGTAAAAGTAATGGGAGAACTACAAAAATCTCATTTAAATGTGAAAACAAAAATAATATATAAAAATGTCAACAACTATAATCTTACAATTTTGTATCATAGAGAAAAACTGTACATTTTTCACATTTATATCAATAGATTATGATGTGTTTGTAAGATTATTTCTGTGAAGAATCACATAAACTGAATATAAAATTGATGAAAAAGAATATACTATTTTTGAACAGAACAACAATATATTTTGATGTTTTTGTAATGATCTGTATAATATATTTTTAAATAGAAATACTCTATAAAAATTTGTGATGTACTATATTTAATATTTTTCAAACGAACATACTCATACTTATTTAAAAATGGTTTTACAATGTTTGATGTTTGGAGGTGGGGATGATAAATGCTTATTATTTATTTATACACACATGTAATATTGTACAAAGTTACTAGTGTCAATATCAATACATTCATATAAATAAACAAGTAACGTCGAAATGGAAACAATATATGATCTCCTTATTTAGTTACACAAAGTATAAAAACCAAAAATCTATGATGTAGAAGAGATACAAACCTTTTGGGTAGAACATCAAAGAGTGAAATATTAGACGTACATGGGGCTTCTCATGGATTCCATTTTCTAGCTAGCGGATGTAATGTTTTCCATTCAAGGCAAGGAAATGAAGTGTACAAGGGGTAAAATGATGTGAAACACGTACGCATAGAAAGGAAAAAATAACCATTGACTTTAACAATTACTTATATACACATCAATGTGGGTAATAGGTTAATAATCCTGAGTAAAATCAGCACACCTATAAGGAATAAAAGTTGGACATATTTTAAAAAAAATATAAAAAAATGAGAAATAAAATGAACATGCTAACCATCTTATAATAAAAAAACACATAATAAAATAGTGAAATAACATAAGTGCGGGGAGTTACATCCTCTCATTGAAACCTGTTTCCAGCCAACCACATTAATGTAATACATTCAGTGCTTGTAAATAAGCTTCAAAGAGGGAAATTGTTGTGAAACATGTTTGTACAGAAAAGATAAAAACATCATTGAATCATGTACCTTCACACATAATCATAAAAGGATGAAATAGGAGAGTAATCATGAAAATAATATGCGTACCAATTTGGGATAAAATATGGATCAGTTTGAAAAATATATGAACAAATTAGAAACAAATATAAATATGTTAATCATATTATAATAAAAAATACATAATAAAATAGTGAAATACCTTAATCTAGTGGAATTATATTTTCACTCACCTATTAATAAAATTTTTTGTATCAACTCCATATATTTTTATTTTAACATTAATATTGAATAATATATTTTTTTAAAATAGTATAAAACACAATAAATGTAAAACACACTGAATTTAAAACACAATAAATGTATAAAAGATTAAATCATTTATGAATATAAATAATTTTAGATTTTAAAATTAAGAAAAAAATTATGAGAACATTTTAAACATACCAAAATATTATGATTTTGGAAAAACAACCATTAGTAATTTTTATCTTCTAATGATTATTTTATCCCTTCTATTTCCCTATGTAGAAAAAAATATAAATAGATTAATCAAATGAGATAATTTAGCACAGACTGTCATGAAACTCATCATACAAAAATATGTTTCATTTAAACATAGACACCACATAATATTTTAATACTGGTTATGAGGTTATCACTAGTGATAAAAAAATACATTAAAACACTTTATACTACATGTTTTAAAATAAAAAATTAGAAAAAATGTAGGTATAAAGAACTTGTCTATGAAGTGGTAGAGTACATGTTTATAATTTCCTCATCCCCATCCCATCATACTTTATATCAAATTCTGGAATCCCTCACAGTCTATGGATGAAGATGGTCCGTAGATGTCATCAATTAAAACTAAAGATATCGATGAAAAGTAAAAAAGTTACCCCAACCAATAATAAAGGTAAAATCACTTTTAGAGAGTTGTTTATAAAAAATAAATTATAATATCAAATTCTAATAAGATAAAATAAATTATCCTGGATTAATTTTAAGAAGATAAAATTTATTTCATACAACATAATCCTATATAAAAATTCCATTATTTCCATGAAATGGTAATTATGAAAGATGATTTATTATCATATTCATCATCAAGGGACAATTTTGGAATTGTGAGGTAGAGTTTAAAACATAATATAATCAAATCCAAGAAGAAATTTTCATCAAATTGAGAAGAAATCTACTTTAGAAATGCAAAATTGTCATGTACATAATCTCTGTAAAGGTATGATCTTGTCCAAAAATCAAACAAACTGAATTTCCTCCAAAGCATATAAATTGTCTACTAATGGATTATACTAAAAGAGGTTATGTATAATATTGATAAAATGTCTAAATAATCCATGTGAGGATAAACCAATCTGTTATAAAAGTTATATAATGAAATATCATACATTGAATCAAGTTATTAAACATACATGAACAAGAACACGAGATATTGCAGAGCATATTTGGCCATTTGTCAAGAATAAAACTGAACACAACCAATTTGGACACTATTTGTATGAAATAATCATTCTAAATCATAGTTAATATTGAATAATGGGTACTGTCCTTTGTCAATTTCAACATCTTCAAACACAATAAGTTGGCTCTTTCATCAAAGGTCCAGTAAAACAGGCTTCCATTGAACATTGAATATACACATCTATAAATCATCATTCAAATATATTGAAAAATGAATATTTTTTTATACCAACTAAAAAAATTATCATTATAAGCATGCTTCATTTCAGACTGAGCACACATCACTTGACTAGATCATGCTTGTAGTGGTATGAAAATAAATTTTTTACAGGAAACATACCTTATAAATAAAAACATGAATAAGTGTTATTAGAAATTTTCATAGTGTGTTGTCAAACAAACCCTAACCTTCTTCATCCCTACATGGAATTGTCATTTTGTTCCAATTCAAAACATTTATATCCCATGTTTTATATAAACAACCTTCTATTACTCACCTTTTCCTCATCCATGAATAATTCCTTTACAATGTGTTTTTGTTCATTCTTGTGGATTCAATCCTCTTTATCATTATGAATGTATCATTACCTTTTGAATGATAGTAGGGTAACATACCTTCTATAGAGTGGTTTCTCTATAGGAAGTATAAAGATAATTAATGGGTGACTGTAAGGTGATTCCTAAATAGGTTTTCTGGAGTCATAAATTATGGTGGTCAGATGAAAATGTCAAGGGTAGTTAAGGAGGTAGAGGAAGCTCATAAATGGGTTACAGAGCTGAGCCGTTAGTAGATATAGACGTCATTGCCTTTGTATTGAGAGACTTCAACACCAATTATTTTCAAAAAAGCATTAGCTTATGCCCACATTATCTTCATGATGAATATTGACATCTACTATGATTTGCGGTCAATGCTATAGAATCACAGGAGGTGGAGGAGAAGGTGGAGACATTGGTTCTGTAGAATGTGTAGGTGGAGGACCTAATGGAAGAAGAGCTAATGGTGTATCATGTGGAATTAGAGTCATGACTAGCGATGATATTTATGGAGGGGAGCGAGAGAAGGGACTCGGGTAGGGGGGGAGGATCCCTATAGCGGGGAGAGGGATTCAAGGAGGGAACTCGAGGAGGGATATTGGAGGGGAGAGAGTAAATGATGACTCCGTGTTGTGAGAACCCTAGGTCGACAACATGATTAGGAGGTGAAATCGAGGGAATGGTCAGAAGAATATGAAGTGAGTGAAATAAAGTGGTTTTGGCAAAGTTAATACGGTGATGGGGAGATTGCGAATAGCGAGATGATTAAAGGATATGGGGAGAGATTTTAATGGGTTGTAGGAGGCAAAGTAATGAGGAAAGAATAAAATAATGAGGGAATGAAAATCATGAATGGTAAATCATGTGAATGGGATGAAGGTGAAGGTCGTGAAATGGGAGAATGGAGAAACCGTAGAAACCCTAGATTCGTGAGACTGAAGAAGGTGAATGCAGTGGACGGTGATGAATGAATAAGGGAGGTGTAGTGTAAAATTGAAATTTGGGTTTGGGAAATCGTGATGGGGAGGCTGAGCGGGAGCGTGAGTGGGTGGGAGACAATGGTATGGAAGTGGAAATAAGGAGGGATGTGGATGCATGGAGTCTTGACACGTACGGAAAATAAGATGTGGAGAATTATTTCAATGACACATGTCAGCAGGAATCCAAGGATTTGTATATATAGTGTATTTCAAAGTCGTATTACTATAAGAACACAATACACCAATGTTTCCCCATAGTAATGTCACGCTTGGAGAAAACATACCCCAAGCTCTTATGATCAGTGAAAACCAAAAATCACTCACCAAAAATGTAATGTATCTACAAAATCATGGAAAACCCCACAACTTCCCAATAAAGATCATGGGTGACATAGTTACATTCATTAGGACACAACTGTTGAGCCCCATAAAAATGACTATAATCTACTACATTAGAACACATACTAACCCCAAATGTGAAGCATCAAGAAAATATTAATTAATCACCCATTGAAAGAAGAAATAGATCTAGAGAACTTACCAACTTCTCCTTTAGATACACAAAAGAATCTTGAAACTTCTCAACCCATACAGCTGTCTGAACCATTATGTTCAATACAGTCAGATGAGACACAACCAAATAAAATTCCCTTATAAACCTCTAGTAGTATCTTGTGAGACCAAGTAAACATTTCACCTCTTCCACTATCTTGGTGAATTCCCGATAAAAAAACTACTTATATATTTGATGGATCCATAGATACATCCAACAGGGACACCACATTCTCCATGAAATGTACTTCATGAGACAAAAACACACCCTTCTAAAACATTCCAAACAGATTCTATTGAAGAAGAACTCCCAAAATAGTTTGTAGATGCTATTTATGTTCCTACTTATACATAGAGTACAATAGGATGTTTTCAATGATAACAACCATTAATGTATCCACGAAATCACAAAACATAGATTTCATTGACCCCATTATCATTTATGGGGAACTTTTCACACCGAATGGAATTACCAAAAAAATATTAATAACCATGAAGGCAATTGAAACAAGTCTTCATGATAAACTCATCCTTCACATTCATATGATGATATTATTATGATAAATACATATTTTATAACCAACATGTACAAATTAGTTGATCCAATAAATCATCAATATGTTGAATAGGATAGTGAATCTTTGTTGTCACATTGTTTTAGTGGAAATAATCAGTACAAAACTATTAACTATTGTTAGCCATCTTCATGAAAAAAACTAGTGCACCCCATTGAGACACACTGGGCTAGATGAAACCACACTGTAATAGACTATTGATCTATATACACATATCCTCTAACTCATAAGGGTATATCCTATATAGATACATAAATATATAAGAATCTACAGGTTGTAGGACAATCCCAAAATCTATCTCTTATTGAGGGGGTAATGCTACAACCACTTTTGGAAATACATCATCATACTCTTCTATTAAACTAAGAAATTCCAACTGTATAACCTCTAAAGAACATATAATTAGATCATCCATCATTAATGTCAGTGATGGAACATGCCTCTGACCCATCTGATTGTCTCACTTGCCAACAAACACCGCTGGATCACCATGTACATCGAAGAATACCACATTCCTCTTAAAGAAATCCAAAATAGACTAAACTGAGTAAAGCCAGCCCATGATAAGGAACACATCATATATTTTAATCTAGAAAAATAAGAAATCTTCTCAAGAGTAAAGATGCCCTAGAACTAGCTCACAATCTCTACATACATCTAACGTGTCAGTTCGGCCTATAACCAGCGTAGTCAATTCCAAGGGAACTAGAATCCTATCTACCCTTAGTACTAATGAATAGAAAAGGTATAGTGATATTAAGTATTGTTTAGCTCTTAAATCAATCTATGTGTATACAAAAGTAGAAAACAAGAAAAGGGTTCCTTGAATGATGTTTAGCTCACCTTTTACAAGCCACAATAAAGCATGAAGTTGAATAAGGCCTTTTCCACAACATCTATGACCCTTATGATGACCACAAACATGGACGCCTTCTTCTCTATTTGGACAAGGATAATCCTAGTGTTTTCCTCTACATTCCCCATCTAGTCCTTATTGATCCCAATTAAGGGAAACCTACTGTCATTTCCACAAATTGAACTTCCTCAATGGAAGAACTCGGAGTGGAACACCTGGGCCAGATGGCCACACTGAATGGTTGGGCACTCTCAATTCTGATGACATTGGCCACCACAATAAAAACAGGTGTATGATCTTATAGAATAGTCTTAAGCACTACTACCCCATGGGAAATGAGATACTGTGTTGTGGGAACTACCAACAGATGAACGAAAATAGTTTTTCCAAGAAACCAGTAACACTATACCACATCACATCTTCGTGAGGAATCCTGACCACTCCCCTCTCTTGAATATCTATTTCTTGATAACATCCCCTATATAACCTATTCCCTTCCCAGCACCTCATGAAAATTCTTCAACATAAAATGAGTGAACATGAACTACATATCTGTTTGCAAGGCCTCCCCAAAATGCATCTCCTTGGACTCATCATTTGGAAAAATATCTGAATCATCTCATAAAAGGTTCTCGAATCAATTTCCAAACACTCATATAATGGATCTCCCCTATTGAAGCGTATGAATATCCTAGTGATTTAATGACTTCACAGTGAAATAATAATATCCGACCCTGAAAATGTATCAGAACTCCTCCCCTGAGATCTAAGACTCATTGTGATTCCCAGGGAAAAATATCCAACAATACTTCTATACCCCACATAGCACTGTCACATCAAATGACACTTAGTGCTTATTTTGAGCATGGGTCTAGCTAAAGGATAATCTAACCACTTCTAAATAGCCTTACATGACTACATCTAAAATGGATCCCTCATACTTCTGTATACTCTAGAACTGAAACTGTTAGAGTGTCCTCCTCCAAGTGTATTCGTCATCAATCTCTATCCTATGGCAATTTAAACGCACAGACTATTGGACATATTCTGTTTGTACATGATGAGCACATCGACCTGGAGTCATACGTGCAAAAAAAAAAATTAGTGATCTTAATCCTTAATTATAGAACAATCAACATTAATTACTTATTTTATTTATTTATTCATTTTAGTTGAACCTACCCTAAGGTCTACCCATTCGAACACATAAAAAATGAGGCTTGATACATTCTTATTTATCTACCCTACAACCAGTATCACCTAATTTAATAGCTACTATAAATATAGTGGTTCATGCAACAGATCACAGGGGGCCCTAAAATTAATTTTCTCAGCAGGTATCTAGTGTTTACATCAGTTACTTATCTTAACATACATTGTTTCCCAACCAACACGTGGAACATCACCGGTACCTAACACCAGAATTAATCTTATCCATAAAAATTCCTATGACACCACTTTATCATGACTACCTCCCCATAAGGTGTACCACTCAAGGGCCGAAAATGTTAGAATAGAGATAGGGACCCCCAAATTACGACCTCCAATAGGCCCTGGGTTGGTGATTAGAACCGAGGGTATAGTAAAACCACAAATCTATTGAATTACCATCTAATATAACGGTTGCATTAGGGAGAGATAAGACATACACCAACCAAATGAAACAAATACTACAATATATAAGAATCACCATGTAGAAATATATAATATCATTCCATAACTAATACAGTTTAAATGGAAAACAACAATTACAAAAATAATTTAGAAATGGTAGTGACCGCGATGCCTAAATAGCTCTTGCAACACCCAATCTAGTTTTAAAAATAATTATCTTCAACCTACTCTAAGTTACCTAAATAAAAATTTATATATACCTTGGGTGAGTATAACAGTATACTTAGTAGGATCCTCTTCAAGGACTCTCATAAATAACTAAATAATGGTGCTAATTTAGAGTGATTAGAAAGTGAAACTACCTTGTCAGATAAATTGTTATACTATGTTCCCAAACTCAAAATGGATTATCGAAAAAGGAATCTCATATAATAGAATATAATATATTAATGAATATCTAGTTTACACTTCTACCACTTCATCACTATTTCTCCACTTTTCCACAACATTCCACGTCCTAAGCATCTCTCTCCAAAAAGTCTTGCTAGGAGAAACCTAGACAAAGCAACACAACATGAACCTCTTGCAGCATAACCACTATGTCCACATAATCAATGAAACCAGGTAGTTTCTTGGAGCTACCATAACAATCATAACATTTATAATTCATCAGGAATTTTACCTTAAGCCATTACAACCCATACACATAGTAAGGATCCTCAAGTCATCTAAGTATATACACGGTACACCAATAGTATTCCATAGAAATATATATCAAGAATATATGTGTGTGAATATCCACAATACATTATAGCCCTCTATAAAAATATATATGGGGAAGTACACACAATTCCTATAAGAAAAAATATCTACCGAGCGTAGAAAGAGGGGCCAATCGGGTTAGTAAGTCATCCATCCACCCACTGGAATGTTGGGTAAAACACGTACATGGCTCAGAAACACCAAGGTGACAATATCTCTAACTAAAATGGTGGGGTAGCAGATAGAAATAAAAAAAGTACATGACATATATATATATACCCAAACCTCACTTTGGGAATAACGTATTCATAGATTCACCTTTAGCTAATGTCTCTCGGACTCCCAACTGCCACTACTAAGACTAGTTATCCTATTAGTAGACAAACATTTAAACAATTGAATTAGATTACATTTTCCATTTTAAACATTTATATTTACATTAATTAATTCTTTATCTATTAATTAAGTATCATTAATTCAAAATTACATTTTATTACCATCACATCAATGCTTCATAACCTCCAGGCATAACCAAACAAAGTCCAGAACATCCTAGAAAAATTGCCTCAGCATTGAATCCCAGGAAGCACTAAACCCATGGGTTAAAATAATTTATTCAATGATTTATTAACACGATTATAACTTTCCCATATTCCCATGAATTCTAGAAAAATATTCTATGATACCATACACAAGGGGATCAATACTTTGAGTTGATAAACTACCTGTTGAGTCCATTACACCTATAGATTGTGTGTAGACTCATCCACCTTAGAGAAGCTAAACACATTGAACTGGTGGCATACCCTATGAATCATCCCCCCTTTTGGAAGGAGGTTATGCATGAACAAATCCCTTTGGAATTGGGGAACATAAGGTAGATTAACACCCAACACGATTCACCAAGAATCCAATCAATCACATCTAACCAGCTTCATCATCTCTCTTGTCATCCCCAATACCCACATTCATTACTAGATGCATATTTCTACATTATGCATCATATTTTTCAAAAACCAATGGGCCTCTATACCCCCACATCTCAAAACATCTATCTTGGCTAAAAACACATCCCTATAAGTAAGAAATTAAAAACAAACGAAGCTCTTGGAAATAGAAATTCTATCTTCTTTCACACATGATGAGCCACCATAGCTATAAGAATATGGTTCTTGGACATTAAAAGTTATAGAGTAACTCATAAACCCACATAGAATTGTCTTGTATCAAAGAACCAGTTTTTAAATTCGTTTTGAATTATCCAGTTCATTATTAGTAGGTTCCAAATATGGGAATCCAAATCATGAATCTATCATAGATATCACAAATTACTTAAACAATTAATTTTACATGACTCTGAACAACAAGAACCAACATTCATCAGGTTTAATGTCCAAATTGAATATACATGCACACCATCATTAATTTGATTAAAATCAATTTAAAACAACAAGAACTGAATATCTTTACATGCCTCTTTATATTTATCCAATTAAATATCAATTAATTCTAAATATATGTTCTTTAACAATTTCATCATAAAAAACATGATAACAAGAAATTCATGAATATCACACTATCTATAAATTAAAAGGGAAATAGTTATTTTTAGTGAAAAGTAACAACATGTGACCTATCCAATTATTTTAATCTAGGATAGATATTTAATTAGGCCAATTACATTTTGATATGATGGTCTATAACCTAATAAATCTATATTTTCACATAAAATAATGGAGAAGAAATCAATATCATACCTCTATTGGTTCTGGACGTTATTTTCATGAGAACAATCCACAAAACATATCATGATTGCCTTCCCTGCCACAACTGCATCCACTAGAGGATTCCCCGACCAAACCACATCAATAAAAACCAAAATAAACTCCCCTGGAACCACGGAGACCAACTCCTAAGCATAGAAAATAGAAACCGAAGAAGGTAGATCAAAGAAAACCAAAACATTAGAGGATGATCTTGCCTCGTATTGATGAAGGATCGATGAAGGAATAGGGGAACTAGTATAAGATGATGAAATCCCCAAAAGTTTAAGAGAGAGACATCTATATCATCTGGGGTCAATAATGGGTGTGCTCAAGCAGTAGGGTTGGAAAACCCTGAGCAGTGGTGTAACCCCTGAGACTTTAATGAGAAATATTTTGTTTTTATGTTATATAAATCATCCAAGGAATCCTTCACTACACACAACACTAGTTTGGCTTGATTTACATGCAATCGCGGGCTTCCTCGATAGCTTGCATCGTACGCAATACCGAGTTTCACTAAAGAACAATATGCTATTAAAATATTATTAAAACTAGCCGTTATTTATAGTAATAACCACTTTTTGAAATTTTATAAATTTTATTTTTCAAAATGGACTTCATTTTTGGATTTGGAATATCGAAATTATCCTTGGGTGAAATTTTGGTATTTTTCTGAAAACTTTCAATTTTTGATTAATAGTGAAACCACTAAGTGGTAGTTAAAAAAATTGAATTTTTCATAAAACATAATTTTACCGCTTCTGTGAGTGGAATCTCAAAACTCCGAGAGACATGGTTGATGTCAGTAAGTAAAATGTGGTTCAATGAGATGAAAATAATTTTTTTTGAATAGTAACTTTTTACTTTTATTTACCACAGTTAAAAGTAAATAACGTAATTAAGGGTAAAAATGATATTATTATTACCCTAACACATGTCCTAATTCTATTGGATAAGTGTAATTCGACCAAAAGCAACCTCAGATATAAAATATTACCATTTAGGGCCACTTGGATTAGATTAGGGCATTTATTATTAATTTATTTAAAGAAGGGTTAAAATAGTTAAAATCAATGTTTAATAATAAAATCATTATTAATATAGGGTTATAAATAAGTTAAATTCGAATATAAATATTCATTTGAAATCTAAAAATATTTCCTACATAATGATATTTTAGACTTTAAATAAGTTAATTTATTTATGTCACAAAGATGATGCAGTAATTATCTTATTAATGAAATATTGACATAATTGATGTTATAATACCCAAATAAATGTAATTTGAGACTTTTTATGAATTAGACTAATTTTCTAAGTTAATATGACATGTTAGTGTTGATTTAATTTACTTTTTTTGAACTATTCATTTTGTTATGATTTTCACAAAAAATCAATTACTAAATAGTATCAAAATTGACATAAAATAGTTTTTAAAACAAATATAATATTATTAATTGTTATTTTATTCATAAAGATCAAATGTTGGGCCAAATGACTTAGATAAGGTTATATATATTAATAATAGACAACTTGGGGTTCATTTGTCTTGTTATAGTATGTTTATTAACCTTATAGTATAAGAACACAAGAAGACACGATAAAAGTAAAATTATTTTTCTTAATGTTAAATCTAAATGATAAGGTTAAAATAGGAACCTAAACTCGTCTAAATTCTATTGTATGAGAGGATATTGACCCATACCCACCTTAGATTCGAAATAAATTAATTTGGAGCTATTTAAAAACCGAACATGACTTTATAATAAAATAATATTTTTAGTTTTTCCAAAGTAGCCCCTCTCCTCCCTTATAAAAAGGCATCTACTCCCCCTCTTCCTCACACCACTTTGAGTCCTCAATCTCATACAAACCCTGCCAATTTCTCCTATCCACTTCCCTAGAGACATTCTAGAGGTCCAGGTCTTCTTCAAAGACCAAATTTAGTGCCCTAAATGGAGGTCTCAAAGAACTGCTTTAAAGAAGAGGTAATGTCCATTACTGATTCTTTCAACATTATTTCTTCTTCCACTTATTCTTATTTAGTTGTTTAATTATGAATTAATAACATCAATATCACTCATATAATGATATTTTATTATATTTATGAAACAACCCTATTTCACCATCTATCAATCCTACTGAAAATGAAATCACCGTGCGTGCGTACGTACGGAATACCGTCTCCACGCCATGGTGTAATATATTTTCCACCACCACCATACTTGGATGGGTATAATGGTGAAAATAATGACTATATATGACTATAATAATGTGATATTGATTCTGAAATAGTATACATACACTCCAATACAATTCTACGGTCATGGGAACAATATCATCGCTCGTGCGTACGTACGGAATACCGTATCCACGATGTGATGCGACTCGTTCTACATGATCTTCATTGCATAATGATTATATAAATTGATTGAGTGAATAAATATGATATATATTAAACTAATACCATTCTGGAAATGATGTATCTATAACCTAAAAAGAAGTATAAGAATTTATTCGACAAAACATGCATAAGAACAAAAAGTAATAATCACCCGAATAAACAAGTACTAATGAAATATTACTAATAAGAAAATAATAATATGACCATATATGATATCATAAAAATAAGTATGATTCTAGAATAAGTCCATAACATTATCCTTATACAGGATGTTTAGACACTTACGAAGCAAATCAGACCTAAGGTAAGGGAAATATCACAATCTCATTTTTATCCGAGATTGTTTATGCTTTGGTATTTACTAGGGTTTATTTTATCATCCACATCCATGTTTCATTAATATGTAATATTATTTCCATCCACCTACAATTTTTTAAATCCAATTTTACAATTCGGAGAGTTTTTCGTAAAAGATATGAAAGTATTGTTTTGTCATTTTTTCGTACGAGTTACTTTTCGACTTTTCCGACAAAAGTACCAGAATAATGTTTTTTTAAATTATATGGCATGAATGGGTTTTTAAATAATTATTTCCAAGAAGCTTCCTTTATAAGTCATCAAGATTATTTTTAATCAACTTCTTTTAGTTTTGAATTGTATGACAAGTTAAGAAAGGAAAAGTGTTTTTGAAGTAAAAAAAGATATTTTCTTCAAGAACGGAGTTCAAGTGTTTTATCAAAATTATTTTACATCTAAGATAATATAGGGATATTTTCTATCCCTATTATTACATTTATTTGATTATGTTGTGATGGAATTATCATTATGAGTTCATTTATCTTATATTAATTATTTTATGATGTCACGATGTTTATGATTCCCATTTTTATTAAATGGGTTATGCTATGATGTAAGGTTTAGGATTTTTTGGCACACATAAGAATGATATCATTATGAGATGGGTGTGAGCTATATCTCCCTCCAATGCATTGGGTAAAGATTTTATATCTCATGGGGTAGACATGACTGGAATGGAAGGTTAAACCGGTTCAGTGAAACAGGACTGAAACGAGGAGTGAACTAGGTTCAGAAATGGACTTTGTCCACTAAGATAGTCTTGGAAATGAGCCTTGACTAATAAGAAATGATATTCTACGATTATGTTTGTATTCCACAATGTTTCATGTTTTATGTTATGATTATTAGGAAAACATTTCACTACTATGATTTATCCCATGTTATGAGATTATGATTTCTTTTGTAGGTTAAGATTTCAAAAAGTTATGTTCTTTTCTATATGATGTGATTGATATTTCTTTTGTTTACCCTTACTTGGAATTTGAGCTCGCCCTTTTGTATGTTTTCATTCCCCAGGTCAGGAAGAAGGTTATTAAGTAAGATATTCCAAAAGGGACTATAGATATGATGAAATAAATGGGAGACAGTGTAGACGCTTTATGAACCAGTTGTTTATGTTTCCCAGTTTCTAAAGACACTATACCTATACGGTCCTTTCCTGGTTTTGTTATATGTTGTAATAAGTGTACTTCAATTTTTAAGAAATAACAATGTATGTAATGTATGGGTCATTATAGTTGGTATCAGAGGAAAAGGAGGTAGGAATGTATCTGATCATTGGGAACTCTCACATGAGACCGTTGGACGAAGCATGGCTCTCCGCCCAAGGGATTCATGTTGGAATGGATGCCACTGGGGATGGTGGTGTGTCCCACCCAGGGGGTGTAGCCGCCCATGGAGTTCCCTAATAGGTATCAATTATAGTCCACTAGATGTAATTCCAGACCGCTACAGTTGGTATCAGAGGAAAGTTATAGTCAACCTTTGGAAACATGGATGTGAAAGCCTTAGTAAGAACCCTAAGGATAAGTCTAAGCATAGAAAACAATCTTAGTGTTTTATAAATGGCCATGAATAATTTAGGATAAGACCTTAAGTGTGAAATTGTATTCTTGATTATGTGGTTTTGCTATTATAATTAGTGTTGCTCACACTATTATTCTTGGTTTTAGTCAATGGATGGAACCCGAAGGAACTGTGTTAATGCAGAATACGATGGGAAATGCAATGATTGTCCCCCTGAGCAACCAAATGTTATGGGAGCTGGAATGCAAAATCTTGTAGCCATGCTCACACAACTTTCTCAAGCTATGAGTCATGCAGGACTTCCAAACGAGAAAAGGAAGGACCAACATTCTGTTGAATCCTTCATGAGGTAGTGTCCACCTTTATTCCACGGGTCTACTGATCAATTAGTTGCTGAACAATGGATTAGTACTACTGAAAAGATATTTTTAGTTCTTCAATGTTCTGAACATGATAAATTCATCTTATCAGTGTATCGTTTGGAAGGTGATGCTGATCAATGGTGGAATCTTATCAAGAATACGAGGCAAAGAGATGAAATAGAGTCCATGGAATGGGACGAGTTAAAGAACTTATTTTTCAATAAGTACTTCCCTCGTATTCTCCGAAAAAATATGGAGAAGGAGTTTCTTGAACTAAAGAAAAAGGATGATGAATCTATTGGTACCTATGATGCATATTTTACAAGACTTGCAAGGTACGCTTCTGGTATTATTATCCAACCTAAGAGTAAGATCGATTGATTCTTTAGTGGCTTAAAACCAAGTCTTCGAAGGCATTAGCTATAAGGGACTTCAATAGCTACGATGAAATCGTTCGATGTGATCTCAAAGTCAAGATGGAGATTGGAGTAACCCATCAGTCATATGGGTTTTATAAGAAGAGGAAAATGGAATTCAAAGGAAAATATAAAGAGCACACTGAAAAGAAGATGAGCTTTCCCTTATGGACAAAGTGTGGAAAGTAACATGGAGGGTGTTGTCTTAACGGGACACGTAAATGTTTCAAATGTAGAAAGGAAGGTCATCGGGCATTTGAATGCCGCAATGATGGGAAGAAGATGTCTAATGATGCAAACAAAGGAAGGGATACATAGAATGAACCTAATACACTTCAATGTTTGAAGTGCAAGGAGATGGGGCATTATGCCAATCAATGCCCAAATCCAAGGGTTGATGATGATGGTCGACGTCAACAAACTCTTAAGGCTAAAGAAAAAGGAAAGTCACATGCAGTTTCTATCAGCGATGTGGAGTACGATAACGATGTGGTGAAAGGTACACATACCATCCACTCTAAAGTAGAAAATGTTTTATTTGATTCGGGATCCACCCACTCCTTTATTTCTAAATAATTTTCTAAGGATATCACCGTATTACCTCAACAATTAGATGTTGAGTTAGCTGTGACAACCCCTAATGGCACAACAGTCGCATCAAAAGTTTATAATTCTTCTCCGATTGAAGTTTGTGGGAAAGTGCTTCCTATAAATCTTGTGATCCTTCCTATAGTGGAATTTTATGTGATTCTTGGCATTTATTGGCTTTCTTTACATGGAGCTCATATCAATTTCCAAATAAGGGAAGTCACATTTCATATTCCAGATCAATCTATGATCGTCTATCGATGCGAGGATGAACATAACCTTCCAATGGAAATTTCATCCATCTTATGGGTCTTTCTTCTACTAAATGAAGGTTATTTATCTCAAATGGTTGGTGTAAAACTCACGATTAAGAATATGCCCATTGTACGGGAGTTTGACAATGTCTTTCTGGAGGAATTTCCAGGTCTTCCACCAAATCATGAACTTGAGTTTTCAATAGAACTCATACCTGGTGCTTTACCTATTTCAAAGACACCTTATAGAATATCCCCAATTTAGTTGCTGGAATTGAAGAAGCAACTGCAAGATAATCTTGATAGGGGATTCATACGCCCTAGTGTGTCACCTTGGGGAGCAGCTGTTTTGTTTGTTATGAAGAAATATGGATCAATGAGACTTTGCATTGATTATCGAGAACTTTACAAGATCACTATCAAGAACAAATATCCTCTCCCATGCATTGATGACATATTTGACCAACTACGCAGAGCTCAGTACTTTTCCAAGATTGATCTTCATTCAGGGTATCATCAATTAAGGGTCCAAAGAGAGGATATACCAAAGACGGATTTTCGTACAAGGTATGGACACTATGAATTTATAGTGATGCCATTTGGTCTTACTAATTCCCCTGCAATCATCATGGATCTGATAAATAGAGTATTTAGAGACTATGTTGATCAGTTTATGGTAGTCTTTATAGACGATATTCTTGTCTATTCAAAGAGAAAGGAGGAACATGAAGATCACTTGAGAATTATATTGAAGACCCTGAGAAAAGAGAAGCTTTATGCCAAATTTACCAAGTGTGAATTTTGGCTTCAAAAAGATTCATTTTTGGGTCACATAATCTCAATAGAGGGGATATCTGTGGATCCAGAAAAAACAGAGGTTATCGAAAGATGGTCGAGACCAACAATAGTAATTGAGATCTGAATTTTTCTTGGTTTGGCTGGATATTATTGACGTTTTGTGAATGATTTTTCATGATTATCTAATCCACTCACCAAGTTGACTCAGAAAGGATATAAGTTTGTTTGGACGGAGGAATGTGAAGAGAATTTCAAGGAGTTAAAAATAAGGTTATCCAGTGCACCAGTGCTAACACTGCCTTGTAGTGGAGAAAGGTTTTTGATATATAGTGATGCATACAAGAAGGGACTGGGGTGTGTTCTTATGCAAAATGATATGGTGATAGCTTATACCTCACGACAGTTGAAATACATGAGCAAAATTACCCAACTCGTGATTTGGAGTTAGTTGCAGTAATTTTTGAATTAATGATTTGGAGCCATTATCTTTATGGAGAATGGTGTGACATTTATACTGATCATAAAATTTTAATGTATATTTTCACACAAAAGGATCTGAATATGTGCCAAAGAAGATGGTTGGAGCTGATTAAGGTTTACGACTGCTCAATCCATTACCACCCTGGGAAAGAAAACAAGGTGGAAGATGCATTAAGTCGAAAAGACCATGCCAATTTATCCATGATGAGGATCACAAAAGATCCAATATTAATGGATTTAAAAAGGATGGATCTTGGAATTATAATGAAAGGGTAAAAATCATATCTTTCTCAAATGAATGTTCAACCATCTATACATGTGAATATTAAAGAGGCACATAAAGAAGATGTAGAGTTACAAAAGAATGTGAGAAATGTTCCTGAATTCAACCTTGATTGTGATGGGGTAATAAAGTTCAGGAATTAGGTTTGTGTTCCTCCCATACCCGAAATAAAGAAGGAGCTGCTGGATGAGGCTCATAGTTCATCATTCTCTATTCATCCTGGAAGCACAAAGATTTCTAGGGACCTGAAAGAGTACTTCTGGTGGGATGGCATGAAAAGAGATGTTTCTGAATATTTCTCGATGCTTGGTTTGTCAGAAAGTTAAAGCTGAGAGACATATGTCTAAGGGGATGTTACAACAATTACCGATACCCGAATGGAAATGGGAAAACATCACTATGGGCTTTGTCACATGACTTCCTAAAACATCCAAAGGAAATAATGTTATCTAGGTCATAGTTGATCGTCTTACAAAGTCTGCACACTTCATCACTATTAGAGTGGATTTCTCTCTAGATCAGCTTGCCAGGATATATGTAAAGGAAGTGGTAAGATTTCATGGAGTACCACTTTCTATTATATCTGATCGGGATCCGAGGTTTAACTCGAAGTTTTGGTGAAGTCTTCAGGATACTCTGGATACAGAGTTTAGTTTCAGCACTGCTTATCATCCTCAGACAGACAGTCAGTCTGAGAGAACAATTCAAACTCTAGAATATTTGTTGAGAGCTTGCTCTATGGATTTAAAATGTGGTTGGGATCAACACCTACCTTTGGAGGAATTTTCTTATAATAATATATTTCACTCTAGTATTCAGATGGATCCTTATAACGTTCTCTATGGAAAGAAAAGAAGGACTCCAACTTGCTGGGATAATGTTGGGGAAAGAAAGCTATTAGGACCTGATCTCGTTGATGAAATGGCAGAAAAGGTCCGATCTATTCAACAACAAAAAAGAGCAGATCAAAGTCGAAAAAAAAGTTATGACGAAAACCAAAGAAAAGACATAGATTTTGAAGTGGGTGATAAAGTGTTCTTATGAATATCTTCATCGAAGAGAGTAATGAGATTTGGAAAGAAGGGAAAGCTGAGCCCTAGGTATATCTCTCCATTCGAAATACTGGATCGCGTTGGGAAGGTAGCATACCGATTGGCACTTCCACCGAATCTCTCTAATGTTCACAATGTGTTCCATGTATCTCTGTTGAGAAAGTACATACCTGATCCTTCACATGTACTCAGCTCAGAAGTTGTACCACTGGAGCAAGATCTTTCTTATGATGAACAGCCGATAGAGATTCTGGATCGTAGCGAAAATGTCCTACGAAACAAGACCACTCGATTGGTGAATGTTTTATGGAGGAACCACCAATTGGAAAGAGCTACATGGGATCTTGAGGATGTGATGAGGGAGAGTTATCCTCATCTGTTTGTTACAAAGTGACGAATTTCGAGGGCGAAATTCATTTTAAGGGGGGTAGAATGTAACACCTGAGACTTTTATGAGAAATATTTTGTTTTTATGTTATATAAATCATAAAAGTAATCTTTCACTACACACAAAACTAGTTTGGCTTGCTTTACACGCAACCACGACCTTCCTCGATAGCTTGCGTCGTACGCAATACCGAGTTTCAATAAACAACAATATGCTATTAAAATATTTTTAAAACTAGCCGTTATGAATAGTAATAACCACTATTTGAAATTTTATAAATTTTATTTTTCAAAATGTACTTCATTTTTGGATTCGGAATATCGAAATTAGCCTAGGGTGAAATTTTGTTATTTTTCTAAAAACATTCAATTTTTGATGAATAGTGAAACCACTAAGTGATAGTTAAAAAAGTTAAATTTTTCATAAAACATAATTTTACCGCTTCTATGAGTGGAATCTCAAAAATCCGAGAAACCCGGTTGATGTCCGTAATTAAAATGTGGTTCAATGAGATGAAAATATTTTTAGTGAATAGTAACTTTTTACTTTTATTTACCACGGTTAAAAGTAAATAGTGTAATTAAGGGTAAAAATGATATTATTATTAACCTAAAACATGTCCTAATTATATTGGATAAATGTTATTCGACCAAAATCAACCTTAGGAATAAAATATGACCATTTAGGCCCACTTGGATTAGATTAGGACATTTTTTAATAATTTATTTAAAGAAGGGTTAAAATAGTTAAAATCAATGTTTAATAAGAAAATAATTTTTAATATAGGGTTATACATAAGATAAATTAGACTATAAATACTCATTAGAAAGATAAAAATATTTTCTACATAATGATATTTTAGACTTCAAATATGTTAATTTATTTAGGACACAAAATGATGCAGTATTTATCTTATTAATGAAATATTTGCATAATTGATGTTATAAATACCCAAATAAATGTAATTTTAGACTTTTTATGATTTCCTATAATTTAATAGGTTAATATGACATGTTAGTATTGATTTAATAACATTCTTCGAACTAATAATTCTGTTATGATTTTCACAAAAATCAATTACTAAATAGTGTCAAAATTGACATAAAATAGTTTTTTAAACAAATATTATATTAGTAAATGTTATTTTATTCCTAAAGATCTAAGGTTAGTCCAAATGACTTAGATAAGGTTATATATATTAATAATAGACATCTTGGGGTTTTTTTGGATTGTTATAGTATGTTTATTAACCTTATAGTATAAAAACACAAGAAGACACGGTAAAAGTAAACATATTTTACTTAATGTTAAATCTAAATGATAAGGTTAAAATAGGAACCTAAACTTTTCTAAATTCTATTGGATGAGAGTATATCGACCCATCCCCACCATAGATTTAAAATAAATCAATTTAGAGCTATTTAAAACAGAAATTGACTTTATAATAAAATAATATTTTATGTTTTTCCAAAGTAGCCCCTCTCCTCCCTTATAAAAGGGCACCTCCCCCCCCCTCTTCCTCACACCACTTTGAGCCTTCAAGCTCGGCCAAACCCTGACAATTTCTCTTCTCCACTTCCCCTAGAGACATTCTAGAGGTCCTGGTATTTTTCAAATACCAATTTTAGTTCCCTAAAAAGAGGTCTCAAAGAAGCGATTTAATGAAGAGGTAATGTCTGTTACCGATTCATTCGACTTTATTTCTTCTTCCACTTCTTCTTCTTTAGTTGTTTCATTATGAAGTAATAAATCAGTATCACTCATATACTGATATATTATTATAAGTATGAAACAACCCTATTTCACCATTTATCTATCCTACGGAAAACGAAATCACCGCGCGTGCGTACGTACGGAATACCATCTCCACGCAGTGGTGTAATATATTTTCCACCACCACCTTACTTGGATGGGAATAATGGTGTAAATAATGACTATATATGACTATTATAAAGTGATATTGATTCTGAAATAGTATACATACAATCCAATATGCACAGAATACCATCTCCATGATGTGATGTGACTCGTTCTACATGATCTTCATTTCATTATGATTATATAAATGAATTGAGTGAATAAATATGATATATATTAAACTAATACCATTCCAGAAATGAGTTATCTATATCCTAAAAAGAGGTATAAGAATTTATTCGACAAAACACGCATAAGAACAAAGAGTAATAAACACCCGAATAAACAAGTAGTATTAAAATATTACTAATAATATGCTAAGAATATGACAATATATGATATCATAAAAATAAGTATTATTCTGGAATAAGTCCATAACATTATCATTATACAGGAGGTTTGGACACTTACGAAGCAAATCAGACCTAAGGTAAGGGAAATATCACAATCTCATTTTTATCCGAGATTGTTTATACTTTGGTATTTAGTGGGGTGTATTTTATCATCCACATACATGTTTCCTTAATATGTAATTTTCTTTTCATCCACCTACAATTGATTAAATCCAATTTTACCTTTCGGTGAGTTTTTAGTAAAAGATATGAAAGGAATCTTTTGTTGTTTTTTCGTTCGAGGTACTTTTTTACTTTTCCGAAAAAAGTACGAGAAGAATTTTTTTTAAATTATACGGCATGAATGGATATTTAAAAAATTATTTCCAATAAGATTCCTTTACAAGTTTCCATGATTATTTTTAATCAACTTCTATTAGTTTAGAATTGTATGACATGTTAAGAAAGGAAAAGTGTTTTTGAAGTAGAAAGGATATTTTCTTCAAGAATGAAGTTCAAGTGTTTTATCAAAATTATTTTCCATATAAGATAATATAGGGATCTGATTCTATCCCTATTATTAAATTGATTTTATTATGTTGTGATGGAATTATTTTTATGAATTCCTTTATCTTATATGAATTGTTTTATGATGTCACGATATTCAAGATTCCCATTTTTATTACATGGGTTATGCTTTGATGTATGGTTGATGATTTTGTGGCACACATAAGAATGGTATCATTATGAGATGGGTGGGACCTATATATCCCTCCAATTAATTAGGTATAGATTTTATATCTCATGAGATAGACACGGCTGGAACGGAAGGTTAACCTGATTCAGTGAAACCGGACTGAAATGAGGATTGAAATCAGTTCATAAATGGACTTTGTCCACTAAGATAGTCTTGGAAATGATCCTTGACTAATAAGAACTGATTCTATATGATTATGTGTGTATAACACAAAGTTTCATGTTTTAAGTTATGATTATTGGGATTACATTTCACTACTATGATTTATACCATGTTATGAGATTATTATTTCTTTTACTGGTTAAGATTTCCAAAAGTTATGTTCTTATGTATATGATGTGATTGATTTTTCTTTCGTTTACCCTTACTGAGAATTTGAGCTCACCCTTTTGTATGATTTCTTTCCCCAGGCCAGGAAGAAGGTTATTAAGTAAGATATTCCAAAATGGACTATAGATATGATGAAATAAATTGGAGACAGTGTAGACGCTTTATGAACCAGTTGTTTATGTTTCCCAGTTTCTAAATACACTATACCTATACGGTTCTTTCCTGGTTTTGTTATATGTTGTAATAAGTTTACTTCAATTTTGAAGTAATAACAATGTATGTAAAGTATGGGTCATTATAGTTGGTATCAGAGGAAAAGGAGGTAGGAATGTATCTGATCCTTGGGAACTCTCACATGTGAGCATTGGACGAAGCATGGC
This sequence comes from Viscum album, assembly GCA_963277665.1. Classification (NCBI taxonomy): domain Eukaryota; kingdom Viridiplantae; phylum Streptophyta; class Magnoliopsida; order Santalales; family Viscaceae; genus Viscum; species Viscum album. The sequence goes on from OY728163.1 coordinate 741,796,828, forward strand.
TCTCCGCCCAAGGGCTTCATGTGGAAATGGCTGCCACTGGGGATGGTGGTGTGTCCCGCCCAGGGGGTGTAGCCGCCCATGGAGTGCCCTGATAGGTTTCAATTATAGTCCACTAGAATTAATTCCAGAAATCTATAAGCTGGGTGCCATCAAAATACCTAGTTTTGGGTCAATACCCGATGTGAACATCCTCTTCATGTTGTGTACCACCTCGAGGCAGACTTCCCATGAATAACACGTCACCTCAGAACTCTATTTTATTTTTATGAAACTCGAATGATACAGGTTGTTCCTTTGGGTCACATCATATGTCCCACATATTTCTAAATTCCAATCGAAGAATGCCTTAATAATTACTCTCAGCCTTCTTTGAGATCCTTGATCATCATAAACACGCAAACGGTCGATCCAAACGGATCCGGACCCTTAGAGTTATCTATCTAATCTATGATTTCTATGATAAAATTAAAAAAATCATATGATATTTGGTTTATAATAATGTGATTCTCCTTTTCATTAGGTATCTAGATCATTTTATGTCTCTTAAGAGAAATAAATATCTTTATGATTACAATATTATTGATGTTTATGTAGTATTACAATAATTAAATTTTTTAAAGACATGATTATAATATTGATTTATTATTCAATCATAATGTTTAATTTGAGGAGAAAAATATATATATATATATTTAAATAATAAAAGTGTCTCATGTTTGGTCCCTCGGTTGGAAAATATAATTATATTAAATGATACAAAAAAATCACATATAAGATCATTATAATTTTATACACAGCATTGATAGTTTAGTTATGATCATCTAATAATTGAATACATCGTCAAATTGATGATTTTAGATCCTAAAATGAAATGAGAATGATATAAAAAAATTCTTTCACAATGACTATATAGATTTATTTCATTTCATGTAAGATAATAATCAATATCAAATTTATTATATGTTTATTTATTTATCTCATGTAACTAAAATATATTAAATTCATACATTTAGATCATGGATGTTGACTATATTGAAGATATTAAATATATTTCTTGATAACCATTATGAGATTCTATGGTTATAATATTAATAACTGTTTGATTTATAATTTTTTTCCTGAAAAAATATTGAATTCAAAAAATATGTCCACAAATTTAAAGACATGTGATACTATGTAAAATTTATTTATATTATGATATTAAATTATCATATATATGATTATGATGTGTTTTCTAAATTAATTTTCCTAAATATTTATATGGGAATAAATAATTTTTTGTTACAATTTACTTTTGTTTACTTATTTCAATTTATTTATAATTGTGTCCACAAAGTATATAATCAATTTTTTTTCACAAACTAAAATATAAAATTAATTGGAAGATATATTTTATGAATGGTGGTTTATTATACTACATGTCAAATTATGGGACTTTTATAATTTGGTTTATAATGTTGAATAAATGTTCTTAGAAAATGAACCACAATAACAATAACAGCTTGATTTGTCATTTAATGATGATTTTGAAACTATTTCTCTTGAAATTATGGGAGATGTTAATGTACTAATAAAAATTATAGGAAAATGAAATAATATGGTTACTGATGAGTTGGTTTATTGTATATTCAGTCATTCATTATCATTTTTTTATTTAGAAAATATGAATTTAAATAATTTTTGTAAATAATTATCAAAAAATTTGTTCCATATATCATATATGTTCTAATGACCATATCAATATTTTATTTGAATATAGTAATTCTAATAAAAAAATATTTTATAAATATGGGTTCATCTTTAATAGTTTGTATGTTGATTTAATCCACATTAGATACACATCCAAAAACATCAAGTTTTCATTAATATTGTAATTAATATCATTCTATATTTTTATTCTATATAATGTCCTACCATATTCATAAAATACATTCCCTACATAAATTTCGTCACCTTATTCAGGATGAAATTCATATTGAATGATTGGAACAAAGGATGATTGCACATTGACTAATCATTTGGTTCCCCAATTAACATCATGAAGGTATATGAGTGTGACCATTATTATTATGGAAAAACTTTATTACATATATATAATAATTGTAGATAATAATTGTATAAAATTTTAGAAAATTAAAATAAATTATTTTACTTAAATAAATTATATATTTATTGGAGTATAAATTTTATTTTTTTGTTCCATTATGACATTATCAGGTACCTATCTTTTTTTGGATTATATATGCAGATCATGACCAATTTATGTAGTATGTTGATGTTCTATCACATCATTTATAATGATTTGATGAATATACACAAAAATAAAAATATTGAGTTTTTATATTAAAAAATATGTAAGTTAAAAAAAATATTCATACTTTTTTATCATAAATTCATACATGATATAAGTCAATTTATTGGAAACAACATTTTAGAAATTGATATGTATTATTACAGAATACATTATATACATGATATGATATAAAATAGTGTTACTGTTTCTGATAAATTTATTTTTATATGTTGATATTATTATATTATTTTATGTAAATATATTTAGTACATCATATGTAATTATAACTATTCATTTTGATAAATTACATTTAATAAAAATAGAAGATGCACCATATATTTATAGCAGATAGGAAAATCAACAACATAGATCATCTAGGGAAATCCTTCTTGGCATAAGGTGGTTGTGGGATGAAGGATTCCCAATTAATATTTATTATATTTGAAATGGAAGCATATATTTTTTTTATTCCATGTTACATAAAAAATATTATTTTTTATGAAAAAAATATAGTTATTATTTGTCTAAATATTTTATATTTCTTACTTTTAAGTTTGTAAATTATTTTATTGTGTAAAATAAGGAAGTATATTTATTTTATAATATTGGTGGTCTCAAATTAGGAATGGTTTTTTATATTTACAGTATCTTTTTGTAGAGACCCATACTTGACGTACATGGACATTACATTACTTTTTCGGAATACTTAATACATAACAACAACAGACACACAAGGACCGTAACAGTTTAGTGTCTTTGGAAACTCAGAATATAATCTTCTAATAATGTTTAAAGATATTCAACATCTCGCAAAAAGATCATCCCATTTTTTTCTAGCCTTAAACCTTTCTTTAAATCCTAGGGAAAAGAAAACATAAAATGGGTGATCGCAAATGCTCAGTAAGGTTAAAAATAGAGAACATAAAACAATCCATAAGCATTTGAATGCAAAAAACTTGACCATAAAATCTGAACATCAAAATCTTGAGCAAAGACATAAATCTTGGAAGTAAGTAAGGCATATATCATAATGGAACATCAATCATGATAAAATTAAATGGGAATAAAACATTTAATTGTGGAAAACCATTAATCACTTGATATTATTTTCATTGTAGCCAAGGAATTGCTTCCAAGACCCTCTTTGTGGACAAAGTCCCTTTCTAAATCGAGTTCACTCCTCGTTCTAGTCTTGTATCACTGAACCAGATTAAAAAACCATTCCAGCCAAGTCTATATCATGAGATATAAATCTTTAACCAATGCATTGGAGGGATATATAGGTCCCACCCATCTCAAACTGAAATCATTATTACTTGTGCCACAAAATAAACATAAATAATTCATCATAACCCAAAGAATAAAATGGGTTTCATAAACATCATCACATCATCACATAATCAATATAAAACAAATGAATATCATTTCATCATAAGAAGAATCAAAACTTGTAAATAATATAGAAATTATACTTGTAACAAAATCATACTAAATATTTTCATCTTATATGGAAAATAGTTTTAACAAAAAACTTGAATTGAATTCATGAGGAAAAAATCCTTTCTTCTTCAAAATCATTTTCTTTTCACAAAATGCCATTCAATTTTAAAAGAAAATGATTTTTTTGAAAATAATCATGAAATATTTAGAGTAATATTCATGAAAATAAGGCGTTATAAAACCCCGAAAATCCATTCATGCCATATAAGTTAAAAAAACATTCCCCTCATACTTTTAACAGAAAAGTAAAAAATTACCACATATGGTAAACAAAAGAAAGATTCCTTCCATAATAATATGTAAAAGTCAAATAGGGGTAAATATAACATTAACAATACATGGAATAATATTAGTAACTTTATGAAATTATTTATTAGAAAACATGTACATGGTTTATAAACATACCCATAGTAAATACTTATGTATATGCAATCTTGGAAAAAATGAGATTTGCAAAATTATCCCTTACTATAGGTCCGATAAGCATCGTACATATCAAAACCTCATGTATAATGATTTAAATAATGACATTAACCTATTAAATAATCATATTAAATGTTATGATATCGTATATTGTTTATTTATGACTTTATATTACCCATTCTTTTGTAAATTCCATGTTAAAGTAGCGTTTTGGGTAACATCGTTTTATTTATCATGCATGTTTTGACTTGTTGGTCTCTATATTATTATTACATATATCATTTTTTACATCATTCCATATTGTAAATAATTATTTATATATCATATATATTCATTATATATATATATATATAATATAGATAAATGAAATTAAATACACTGTTCATGGAGACGGTAGGCCGTACGTATGCATGAATGATGTTTTCCATTCCATATAGACTTGAATGGAAGTAAGTAGATGCAGTATATATATATATATACATAAATTTAATAGGTTTATCATGTCATATTTCATTATTATTCCTTATATATACTTTATAATAATTCATGAGTTATTAACATGGTGAATGAATCTCATCGTGTCGTGGAGACGGTAATACGTACGTTCGCATGAGCGATGATATTGTTCCCAAAATTATTGAATTGAATTGGAGTGGATAATATAATATCTCAGAATAAGTATGATTTTATAATAACTATATATAGTTATTCATTACACCATTATACCTGTCCATGTAAGGTGGTGTTGGAAAAATAGATTACACCACGACATGGAGATAATATTCCGTGTGTACACACGCGCGGTGATTTCGTTTTCCCTAGGATGGATAAATGGTGAAATGTGGTTATTTCATATTTATAATAACATGTCATTATATTATTGATTATTACGTTATTACTTTATAATTAATAAACTAATGAATAAGAAGTTGAATAAGAAATAAACGTGAAAGAATCGGTAGAAGAGATTACCTCTTCTTCGACGCACCACTTTTAAGATTCCTTTTTAGGCACTGGAGTTGGTCTATTGAGGATACCAGAACCTCTATAATGTTTCTAGGGAAGTTGTGAAGGGAAATGGTCAGGGGTTTTCCGAGCATGAAAGCTCAAAATTTTGTAAAGATAAGAGGGAGGATGTGACCTTTTATAAGGTAGGAGAGGGGCACCTTAGAAAAAACATAAAATATTATTTTATAATAAACTCATACTCGGTTTATAATAGCTTCAAATGGATTTATTTCAGAGATAAAGTGGGTATGGGTGTAAATACTTCAACCAAAAGGTTTTGGACAAGTTTAGGGTACTATTTTAACCTTATCATTTAGATTTAACTCTAAGTTAAATAATTTATCTTTTACCATGTCTTCTTTTTTTCTTACACTATATGATTAACAAACATACTATAACAAGACAAAATAACACTTAGTGGTTCATTAATAATATATATAACCCTATCTAAGTCATTTGTAAGATCCTTTGATTTTGAGGAATAGAATAACAATTATTAATATAATATTTGTTTTAAAAAATATTTTATGTCAATTTTGAAACTATTTGGTAATTTATTTTTTCCAAAATTATAAAAGAATAATTAGTTCTAAAAAATTTACTTAAATCAGTACTAACATGTCATATTAACCAAAAAAATTATTTTAATTTATAAAATGTCTCAAATTACATTTATTTTGGTATTTAGAACATCATTTATTTTAATATTTCATTAATAAGGTAATTACTACATCATCATTTTGTCATAAATAAATTTCATTATTTAATGTCTAAAAATTATAAATAAAATAAATCTATGTATAAAATATTTTTATCTTTATAATTAATATTTATAGTCTAATTTATCTTATTTATAACCCTATATTAAAATTTTTTTAGTTGTTAAACTTTGATTTTAACTCTTTTAACTCTCATTTGAATTGAATAATAATAAATGTCCTAATCTAATCAAAGTGGACCTAAATGTTAATATTATATTCCTAAGGATTCTTTTGGTCGAATTATACTTATCCAATAGAATTAGGACATGTGTTATGGTAATAATAATATCATTTTTACCCTTAATTACCCAATTTACTTTTAACGGTGGTAAATATAAGTAAAAAAGATAATATTCAACAAAAATTATTTTTATCTTATTGAACCACATTTTACTCCTTGATATTAATCATGTCTCTCAGATTTTCTAAATTCCACTCATAAAAGTGGTAAAAAAAATTTATGTAAAATTTTCAAATTCTCCTAGGATATGGGTAAACGACGGTAAAAAGTTCAATAAAATTTATATATATATAGAATTATGAAAAATTGACTCCAATGAAATAAATTTAACATATATTTTTATTATTTATCAATTTTTACCTAAAATAAAATAAAATAAAATAAATAATTATTTAAATAAACAGTCGGTTTTTAAATAGTAACCCAGTGTTTTCACTATTCATCAAAAAGTGAATGTTTTCAGAAAAATACCAAAAAATCACCCTAGGATAATTTATATATTCCAAAACTAAAAATGATGCCCATTTTGAAAGATAAAATTTATAAAATTTCAAAAAATGAGTATTACTCTTCATAACTGCTAGTTCATAATAATATTATATTAATATCTCGTTTAGTGAAACTCGGTATTGCGTACTACACACTCTATCAAGGAAGGTCATGATTAAGTGTAATGCAAGCCAAGTCAGGGCTGCGTATAGTGAAAGATCTGTTTGGTTTTGCATATAACGTAATCAAAACATATTTCATTTATACATTAATCAAAATCTAGACATAATATTTTGTATAAAAATTTCCAAAAAACAAACTTGAAATTGTGTGTAACTGTAACAGCCCGAGATTTTATGAAAAATATTCTTTTTTATTTCACTAATGTCATGTGTTGTACGCTACACCAAAAGGAGCTTGCACAACACGCATCCTTGACTTGCCTTGCATTACACGCAATCGCAACCTTCCTCGATAGCGTGTGTGGTACGTAATACTGGGTTTCACGAAACAATGATATGCTATTAAAATATTATTAAAACTAGCTGTTATGAATAGTAATAACCACTTTTTAAATTTTAGAAATTTTAACTCTCAAAATGGACTTCATTTTTGGATTCGGAGTATCGAATTTAGCCTAAGGTGAAATTTTGGTACTTTTCGGATAACTTTCATATTCTGATGAATAGTGAAAATTACTAAATTATAATTAAAAACAACTTTTTTAATCGAAATAATTAATAGTAATAAATCATTAATTTGAGTGGTTTTAAAGTATATTTAGAATATATTTTTACAATTTAATACAATGTTGGTCATTGGATGTAATTTCACATTTAAACTAGACATAAACAAGTGTCAATCTTTTGATAGATATTGTTTCTTAAAAACACGCTATTTGTTTTAACAGCGGGATTTAATTATAAAATTAATTAATGAAACTTATATGTTGGGAATTTTGTAAAATAGAAATCATTTTTGAATTCGGAATATCAATTATAGCTTAGGGTGAAATTTTGGCATTTTTCTGAAAAACTTCAATTTTTGATGAATAGTGAAACCACTAAGTGGTAGGTTAAAAACTGAATTTTGCATAAAACTTAATTTTACCGCTTCTGTGAATGGAATTTCGAAAATCCGAGAGACACGGTTAATATCAAGGACTAAAATGTGGTTCAATGAGATGAAAATAATTTTTTGTGAATAGTAACTTTTTACTTTTTTTTTACCGCGGTTAATAGTAAATAGGGTAACTAAGGGTAAATATGATATTAATATTACCCTAACACATGTCCTAATCCTATTGTACAAGTGTATCTCGACCAAAAACAACCTTAAGTGTAAAATATTATCATTTAGGCCCACTTGGATTAGATTAGTACAATTATTATTATTTAATTCAAAGAAGAGTTAAAAGAGTTAAAATCAAAGTTTATTTACTACAACATTTTTAATATGGGGTTATACATAAGATAAATTCGATTGTAAATATTCATTAGAAATCTAAAAAGATTTACTACATTATGGTATTTTATTTGTAATTTTTAGACATCAAATAATTTAATTTATTTATGACACAGTGATGATGCAGTAATTATCTTATTAATAAAATATTGACATAATTGATGTTATAAACACCAAAATAAATATAATTTGAGACTTTTTATGAATTACACTAATTTTCTAGGTTACTATGATATATTAGTGTTGATTTAATCAACTTGGTTCGAACATATAATTCTGTTATGACTTTCACAAAAATCATATATCAAATAGTGTCAAAATTGACACAAAATAGTTTTTAAATAAAATATTATATTATTAATTGTTATTTTATTCCTAAAAAATCTAAGGATCGGCCAAATGACTTAGATAAGGATATATATATTAATAATAAACAATTTGGGGTTCTTTTGGCATGTTATAGTAAGTGTATTAACCATATAGTGAAAGAAAACAAAAAGACACGGTAAAAGTTAAATTAATTAACTTAGAGTTAAATCTAATTGATAAGGTTAAAATAATACCCCAAACTTGTCTAAATCCTATTGGTTGATAGTATTTCGACCCATCACCACTTCAGCTTCGAAATAAGACCCTTTGGAACCATTATAAACCGATTTTGACTTTAATATAAAATAATATTTTGAGATATTCCTAAGGTGCCCCTCTCCTCCCTTATAAAAGGGCACCTCCTCCCCCTCCTCCTCACACCAATTTGAGCACTCAAGCTCGGCCAACCCCTTCCAAAATATCTTCTCCACTTCCCTAGAAACATCCTAGAGGTTCCGGTCTTCCTCAAAGACCAATTTTAGTGCCCTAAGAGGAGGTCTCAAAGAGGCACTTCAAAGAAGAGGTAATTACCGTTACCAATTCTTTCATCTTTATTTCTTCTTCCACTTCTTCTTCTTAGGTTGTTTCATTATGAAGTAATAACATCAGTATCACTCATATACTGATATGTTATTATAAGTATGAAACAACCCTATTTCACCATCTATCCATCCTACGGAAAAAGAAATCATCGCGCGTGCGTACGTACGGACTACCGTCTCCACGACGCGATGAGATTCATTCTCCATGTTAACCATTTAAGAATGATTATAAAGTATATATAAGAAATAATAATGAAATATATGACATTATAAAGCTACTGGATTTATGTATATATATACATATGTATGTCATCTACTTACTTCCATTTCAAGACAATAAGGAAAGGAAAACAGCGTTCATGCGTACGTACGGACTACCGTCTCCATGAATGGTGTTTTTCATTTTATTTATCTACCTATTATATATATATATATATACTGAATATATATGATATATAAATCATATTTTATATTCTGGAAGTAATTAAATCATGATATAAGTAATGATGATGTCAAGAACAACAAGTCAAAACACCTACGATAAATGAAACGATTTTACCCAAAACACTTCTTTAACATGGAATTTACAAAAGAACGGGTAATATAATGTCATAAGTGAACCATATATGATATCATAACAATGAATATGATTCTGTAATAAGTCAATAACATGATTTAAATCATTATACAGGAGGTTCGGACACTTACAAATCATGTCGGACCTAAGGTAAGGGATAAATCTTCAATCTCATTTTTATCCGAGATTGCTTATACGTAAGTATTTACTGGGGTTACGTTTATCATACATGACCATGATTTATAAAAATGATTTCATAAAATGTTTACCATTCTTCCATGGATGTTTAAAGTCATTTTTACCCTTTATTTACTTTTTACCACATTGTATGAATGGAATCTTTCGTTTGGTTACCATATAAGGTACTTTTTGACTTTTCCGACAAAAGTACGAGGAGAATGTTATTTTTAACTTATACGGCATGAATGGATTTTTAAAGTTTCATAACTCCTCATTTTCAAGAAGCTTCTTCTACAAGATTTCTTGATTATTTTCAATAAAACCCTTATCTTTTAAAATTGCATGGAATTTTGTGAAAAGAACATGATTTTAAATAAGAAAGGATATTTTCCTCAAGAATTCATTTCAAGTGTTTTGTCAAAACTATTTTACATCTAAGATGAAATTATTTCATATGTGTATGTTTCAAGTAAAATTTCTCTATGATTCAATTTTCTTATGATGAAATGATATCAATTGTTTATGGATTATGTTATGATGGCATGATGTTTAAGAATCCAATTTCATGGGTTATGCTATGATGTATGATTTATGATTTTGTGGCACACATAAGAAAGGATTCATTAAGAGATGGGTGGGACCTATATCTCCCTCCAATGCATTGGGTAAAGATTTTATATCTCATGAGATAGACATGGCTGGAATGGTAGGTTATACCGGTTCAGCGAAACAGGACTGAAACGAGGATTACTCGATTCAGAAAGGGACTTTGTCCACTAAGATAGTCTTGGCAATGAGTCTTGAATAACAAGAAATGATTCTCTATGATTATGTGTGTATGCCACAATGAGTAATGTTTTAAGTTATGATTTCATTTTCACTTCTATGATTTATCCCATGTTATGATATTATGAGCTCTTTTCCAGGTTAAGATTTCCAAAAGCTATGTTCTTATGTATATGATGTGATTGATATTTCTTTTGTTTACCCTTACTGAGCATTTGAGCTCACCCTTTTATGTTTTCTTTTCCCCAGGATATAAAGAAAGGTTTTTAGGTAAAAAAAAGGGCAGATCTTTATGGGAGATATTGAAGATCTTTCACCACGATTAGAAGATTACGATCCGAGTTTCCAAAGACACTAAACTATTACGATCCTTGTGTGTGTGTTTTTGTTATGTACTAAGTATTCCGCAAAAGTAATGTAATGTCCATGTACGTCAAGATACGGGTCTCTACTGTTGGTATCAGAGGAAAGGTTTAGTCAACCTTTGGAAACTAGGATGCGAAAACGTTAGTGAGATCCCTAGAGATATTTCTGAGGTATGTCTAGGGATGCTCCTAAGGATAAGTATACATATAGGATATAGTTCTAGAACTATGGTAACAATATTAGATTAAATCAAAGATTATAGATATTTAATTTACTCCCCATTTATTACGATTTTTGCATCTAACACTATTCTGTTTGGGTTTTAGAAAATGGATGGAAACAAGATGATTCACAATAATGGAGGATATGATGGACAATGGAATGATATTCTTCTTGAGCAACCAAATGAAATGGGATTTGGATGTCCAAACATCATTATTATGCCGAATCAGCAATCTCACAACATGATCAATAAAGTAAAATTTGGTAAGTTTCCTGACTCGACTAATAAGAGAAAGATGGAGTTCCATGATGATCATAGAGGAAAGAAAGTTCAATTTCCCCTATGTAAATCATGTGGGAAGAGGCATCAAGGAGAATGTTTCAAGGGAACTGGAAGATGCTTTGGGTGTGGAAAAGAAGGACACAAAGCAAGTAAGTGCAAAGGAAAAGGGTCGGTTAACACCATGGATGAGGATAATGGTATTGCTACGACATCAAAAATGGTTAAGTGTTTTAAATGTGGAATGTATGGGCATTATGCAAACAAATTCCCTAAGGGAAAGACTCATGAAGAGAATCAGTATGGTCATATGGGTAGTATTTATGTGGATGATGATGAAGAGACTACAAATGATATGTGAGATGAAAGAATTTTTGAATCTCGGTCAATGGTTTGAGAATGTAGTGGCATGATTACATGTTTATCATGTGTAATTTTGGAATAAAGAGACATCTATGGATTGTTACACTATTGTCTTTCCTTGTGTTTTGAAAGTATATGATTAATGTTACCAGTATCCATGAAAGGTTATTCAGATATATTTGGAATGTAGATGATATGCGCATAATGAAGGGATAAGGAGAAAATTAAATGTTTGATAGTATTCATGAGCTCATGATTGATATAAGTACTAAGTGATATCATGGTTTGAGTATATAGAATTTTGAGGATTTTGGTATATGGAAAGTATTAACTTTTAACTTCACTCATGTTTTCACTAAGGTATTCAAGAGAATACACGATTAAGGACTTTGAATGTTTGGAATGTGACCAACAAGACATATCTTATGATATGTGGGGATCAACGACAGTATTAAATCTCTGGTAATCGTTGTCACTATATTATGAGAGTGGACTGCAGTATTATGTATAAGCCTAAAGATTAGACTGGATTATGTTGGACATAAGTTAGTATTGTTTAAGGATAGAAGTTTTTTTCGATATTATTGATGGGATGTTATAGTAATGTAGTTTAGAAAAAGGACAACCTGCAGGACGGGCGACAGCCCATCGCTTCGGACAAGGCTGTAGGAATCGAACCCACAACCGAAGTGCGACTGGCCTTTATCGCCTACCACTGACCTACAGGAAGTCCCTGTTTAGTAGAAACTAGTTTTATTATATTAAGCAGTATGATATATGAAGTATAAGTCCATTTTAGAAACCATATGTGATTAATCTCACTATAGATCGACTTATGTATATAATTTTGCTAACCTTTTGTTTGAAACAGATGGAATGACCCGTCATTCTATCACATGATCTGCTAACACTTCACGAATAACAAATTCAACTTCATTTATTTAAGAGATGAAGTGGAAATTGTTCAAGGCACGAACAACAGTGATAGTGTAACAAAATAAAGTAAGTATTTATTCTAATTCAAATTTTCAACTTTAGGGAAATGATCTTGAAAACCAAAAATGTTGTCCTAGTGATCTTATACCTGATGAATCAGATGGTACCTTAGATCGTCACAAATTTATGGATTTGTGATTACTGGCTTTTCCATAGCCATGTTCTCTACCACTCTCCATCAGAACATGATGGTTAGATTTCTCTTCCATATCCATATTTTCACCTATGTGGAAACCCAGTGATTAGTTTATTTGGGTAATCGTTACATTTCATACTTTAGTTTTTAAAGCCAAGTTTTGGTATTCCCTTTTACGATGTGGGTTTCTATTAAAGAAACTTTCGAATAGTAAACCATTTATAACCCCGAAGAATTTCGAGGGCGAAATTCATTTTAAGGGGGGTAGAATGTAACAGCCCGAGATTTTATGAAAAATATTCTTTTTTATTTCACTAATGTCTTGTGTTGTAAGCTACACCAAAAGGAGCTTGCACAACACGCATCCTTGACTTGCCTTGCATTACACGCAATCGCAACCTTCCTCGATAGCGTGTGTGGTACGTAATACTGAGTTTCACGAAACAATGATATGCTATTAAAATATTATTAAAACTAGCCGTTATGAATAGTAATAACCACTTTTTAAATTTTAGAAATTTTAACTCTCAAAATGGACTTCATTTTTGGATTCGGAGTATCGAATTTAGCCTAAGGTGAAATTTTGGTACTTTTCGGATTACTTTCATATTCTGATGAATAGTGAAAATTACTAAATTATAATTAAAAACAACTTTTTTAATCGAAATAATTAATAGTGATAAATCATTAATTTGAGTGGTTTTAAAGTATATTTAGAATATATTTTTACAATTTAATACAATGTTGGTCATTGGATGTAATTTCACATTTAAACTAGACATAAACAAGTGTCAATCTTTTGATAGATATTGTTTCTTAAAAACATGCTATTTGTTTTAACAGCGGAATTTAATTATAAAATTAATTAATGAAACTTATATGTTGGGAATTTTGTAAAATAGAAATCATTTTTGAATTCGGAATATCAATTATAGCTTAGGGTGAAATTTTGGCATTTTTCTGAAAAACTTCAATTTTTGATGAATAGTGAAACCACTAAGTGGTAGGTTAAAAACTGAATTTTGCATAAAACTTAATTTTACCGCTTCTGTGAATGGAATTTCGAAAATCCGAGAGACACGGTTAATATCAAGGACTAAAATGTGGTTCAATGAGATGAAAATAATTTTTGGTGAATAGTAACTTTTTACTTTTTTTTTCCGCGGTTAATAGTAAATAGGGTAACTAAGGGTAAATATGATATTAATATTACCCTAACACATGTCCTAATCCTATTGTACAAGTGTATCTCGACCAAAAACAACCTTAAGTGTAAAATATTATCATTTAGGCCCACTTGGATTAGATTAGGACATTTATTATTATTTAATTCAAAGAAAAGTTAAAAGAGTTAAAATCAAAGTTTATTTACTAAAACATTTTTAATATGGGGTTATACATAAGATAAATTCGATTGTAAATATTCATTAGAAATCTAAAACGATTTACTACATTATGGTATTTTATTTGTAATTTTTAGACATCAAATAATTTAATTTATTTATGACACAGTGATGATGCAGTAATTATCTTATTAATGAAATATTGACATAATTGATGTTATAAACACCAAAATAAATATAATTTGAGACTTTTTATGAATTACACTAATTTTCTAGGTTACTATGATATATTAGTGTTGATTTAATCAACTTGGTTCGAACATATAATTCTGTTATGACTTTCACAAAAATCATATATCAAATAGTGTCAAAATTGACACAAAATAGTTTTTAAATCAAATATTATATTATTAATTGTTATTTTATTCCTAAAAAATCTAAGGTTCGGCCAAATGACTTAGATAAGGATATATATATTAATAATAAACAATTTGGGGTTCTTTTGGCATGTTATAGTAAGTGTATTAACCATATAGTGAAAGAAAACAAAAAGACACGGTAAAAGTTAAATTAATTAACTTAGAGTTAAATCTAATTGATAAGGTTAAAATAATACCCCCAAACTTGTCTAAATCCTATTGGTTGATAGGATTTCGACCCATCACCACTTCATCTTCGAAATAAGACCCTTTGGAACCATTATAAACCGATTTTGACTTTAATATAAAATAATATTTTGAGATATTCCTAAGGTGCCCCTCTCCTCCCTTATAAAAGGGCACCTCCTCCCCCTCCTCCTCACACCAATTTGAGAACTCAAGCTCGGCCAACCCCTGCCAAAATATCTTCTCCACTTCCCTAGAAACATCCTAGAGGTTCCGGTCTTCCTCAAAGACCAATTTTAGTGCCCTAAGAGGAGGTCTCAAAGAGGCACTTCAAAGAAGAGGTAATTACCGTTACCAATTCTTTCATCTTTATTTCTTCTTCCACTTCTTCTTCTTAGGTTGTTTCATTATGAAGTAATAACATCAGTATCACTCATATACCGATATGTTATTATAAGTATGAAACAACCCTATTTCACCATCTATTCATCCTACGGAAAAAGAAATAATCGCGCGTGCGTACGTACGGACTACCGTCTCCACGACGCGATGAGATTCATTCTCCATGTTAACCATTTAAGAATGATTATAAAGTATATATAAGAAATAATAATGAAATATATGACATTATAAAGCTACTGGATTTATGTATATATATACATATGTATGTCATCTACTTACTTCCATTTCAAGACAATAAGGAAAGGAAAACAGCGTTCATGCGTACGTACGGACTACCGTCTCCATGAACGGTGTTTTTCATTTTATTTATCTACCTATTATATATATATATATATATACTGAATATATATGATATATAAATCATGTTTTATATTCTGGAAGTAATTAAATCATGATATAAGTAATGATGATGTCAAGAACAACAAGTCAAAACACCTACGATAAATGAAACGATTTTACCCAAAACGCTTCTTTAACATGGAATTTACAAAAGAACGGGTAATATAATGTCATAAGTGAACCATATATGATATCATAACAATGAATATGATTCTGTAATAAGTCAATAACATGATTTAAATCATTATACAGGAGGTTAGGACACTTACAAATCATGTCGGACCTAAGGTAAGGGATAAATCTTCAATCTCATTTTTATCCGAGATTGCTTATACGTAAGTATTTACTGGGGTTACGTTTATCATACATGACCATGATTTATAAAAATGATTTCATAAAATGTTTACCATTCTTCCATGGATGTTTAAAGTCATTTTTACCCTTTATTTACTTTTTACCACATTGTATGAATGGAATCTTTTGTTTGGTTACCATATAAGGTACTTTTTGACTTTTCCGGCAAAAGTACGAGGAGAATGTTATTTTTAACTTATACGGCATGAATGGATTTTTAAAGTTTCATAAATCCTCATTTTCAAGAAGCTTCTTCTACAAGATTTCATGATTATTTTCAATAAAACCCTTATCTTTTAAAATTGCATGGAATTTTGTGAAAAGAACATGATTTTAAATAAGAAAGGATATTTTCCTCAAGAATTCATTTCAAGTGTTTTGTCAAAACTATTTTACATCTAAGATGAAATTATTTCATATGTGTATGTTTCAAGTAAAATTTCTCTATGATTCAATTTTCTTATGATGAAATGATATCAATTGTTTATGGATTATGTTATGATGGCATGATGTTTAAGAATCCAATTTCATGGGTTATGCTATGATGTATGATTTATGATTTTGTGGCACACATAAGAAAGGATTCATTAAGAGATGGGTGGGACCTATATCTCCCTCCAATGCATTGGGTAAAGATTTTATATCTCATGAGATAGACATGGCTGGAATGGTAGGTTATACCGGTTCAGCGAAACAGGACTGAAATAAGGATTACTCGATTCAGAAAGGGACTTTGTCCACTAAGATAGTCTTGGCAATGAGTCTTGACTAACAAGAAATGATTCTCTATGATTATGTGTGTATGACACAATGAGTAATGTTTTAAGTTATGATTTCATTTTCACTTCTATGATTTATCCCATGTTATGATATTATGAGCTCTTTTGCAGGTTAAGATTTCCAAAAGCTATGTTCTTATGTATATGATGTGATTGATATTTCTTTTGTTTACCCTTACTGAGCATTTGAGCTCACCCTTTTATGTTTTCTTTTCCCCAGGATATAAAGAAAGGTTTTTAGGTAAAAAAAGGGAAGATCTTTATGGGAGATATTGAAGATCTTTCACCACGATTAGAAGATTACGTTCCGAGTTTCCAAAGACACTAAACTATTACGATCCTTGTGTGTGTGTTTTTGTTATGTACTAAGTATTCCGCAAAAGTAATGTAATGTCCATGTACGTCAAGATACGGGTCTCTACTGTAACACGAGCCAAGAATATTGTTGCGTATAATGAAAGATAATATGGTGTTGTGTATAGCACAATCTAATCTTGGTTTATCATAGAACAGAATATATGAAATAAATTAAAAAGAATATATCTTATAAAATCTCAGGTTGTTACATTCTACCCCCCTTAAAATGAATTTCTCCCACGATGTTCATCAGGGTTATAAATGGTTTACTATTTGAAAGTTTCTTTCATAGAAACCCAAATCATAAAAAATAATACTGAAACTTATTTTTAAAATGTGATGTATTAAACATAATCGTTACCAAAATAAAATCATCACTAGTTTTCCACAAAGGAGAAGATAGGTGAAAATATGGATATGGAAGAGAAATCTAACCAACAAGTTCTGATGGAGCGTGGTAGAGAAAATGGATATTAAAAATACAACAATCACAATGCCATAAATTAGTGATGATCTAAGGTACCATCTGATTCATCAGATATAAGAGCACTAGGACAACATTTTTGGTTTTCAATATCATTTCCCTAATTTTGAAAATTTTGAATTAGAAGAAATACTTAATTTATTTTGGTTCAATCTCACTGTTGTTTGTGCCTTGAACAATTTTCAAATCATAATTTAATGAAATGAAGTTAAATTTTTCTTTTGTGAAGTGTTAGCAGATCATGTGATAGAGTGATATGTTATTCCTTCTGTCTCAAACAAAATATTAGCAAAAGTTATCAAATATACATAAGTCCATATATGGCGAGGTTAATCGTATATGATTCAAAAAAATGGACTTGAACTTCATCTATCATACCACATAATAAAATAAAACTAGTTTCTACTAACCATGGACTTCCATTTAGGCCAGTGGTATGCGATAAAGGCCTATCACACTTCATTTTTTTGTTCGATTCCAGCATCATTGTCTGACGCGACGGGTAGTCTCCCATCCTTCATGTTGTCCTTTTTCTAAAACTACAGTATTATAACATTACAAAAAAAAATTCGAATGTAAAAAAATTATAGCCTTAAAAAATACTATCTGGTTTTTGACATAATCATTTCCAATATTTAGACATATCCAAAATACATCTGTCGAATCTCATAGTATAAAAAAAATGGTTACTGGAAAGGTCACATAACAAGAACGTGAATACCATCATTTGTCCCCCATATATCAAAAGGTATGTCTTTTTGGTCACATTCCAAACATTTGAATGCCTTAATAATGTATTCTCTTGAAAAATGAATACCCATTGAACCTTAGTGAGAACACGAATGTAGTCAAAAGTTAACTCTTTCCACATACCAAAGTCCGAAAATTTATATATACTCAATCCCTGATATAACTTTATCCTTATATTAGTCATTAGCTCATTAATACTATCAATTATCTCATTATCTCCTTATCCCTCCATTATGCGCATATCATCAACATTCCAATAATATCTGAATAACCTTTCGTGGCTACTGGTACCATTCAACCAAATCATTCAAATACATTAGGAAAATTAATAGTGTAACAATCCTTAGGTGTGTCTTCATTCCATTGTACCATTACCTATACAACATAACTCTTGATAAACATATATTATTCCACTACCTTCTTAAACCATTGACTGAGATTCAACAATTATTTTATCTCACATATCATTTGTAGTCTATTCATCATCATCAACATAAATACTAACCATACTAATATGCTTATTCTCTTCATGAGACATTCCCTTAGGGAATTTGTTTTCATAATTACCGTACATTCGACATTTAAATCATTTAACCATTGTTGATGTCTTAGCAATACCATTATCATTGTCCTTGGTGTTAACTGATCCTTTTCCATTGCAATTACCAGCTTTTTGTCCTTCCTTTCCACACCGAAAGCATCTTCCAGTTCCGTTGAAACATTCTCCTTGATGTCTCTTCCTACATGATTCACATGAAGAAAATTGAACATTCATTACTCTATGATCATCACGAAACTCCTTCATTCTCTTATTAAATGAGTCAGGAAAAATACCAAAGTTGAGATTATTGATCAAATTTTGAGAATGCTGATTTGGAATAATAACGATGATTCACCTTCCAAATCCCATTTCATTTTCTTGATCATGAAGAATATTATTCCATTGTCCATGATATTCTCCATTTACATGAATCCTCCTGTTTCATGCCATTTCGTAAAACCAAAAAATAATAGTAAGAGAGGAAAAATAATACTAGAAAAACAACATAATCAAAGGGGAGTACTTCAATATATAACATCTTAGGTTTAATTCTATGATAGTTACTATAATTATAATACTAGAACATATTCATATACATATCCTTAGGTACATCATTAGACATACCTTAGAAATATCACTATGGATTTCACTAATGTTTTCACATCCTAGTTTTCAAAGGATAACTAAATCTCTCCTCTGATACCAACTATAGAGACCCATATTTGACGTACATGGACACTACATTCATTTTTTGGAATACTTAATACATAACAAAAATAGACACATAAGGACCGTAATATTTTAGTGTCTTTGGAAACTCGAAGTATAATCTTCTAATCATGTTGAAAGATCTTCATCATATCCCATAGAGATCATCCCCTTTTGTTTTCTTACCTAAAACCTTTCTTTAAATCCTGGGGAAAAGGAAACATAAAAAGCGTGATCTCAAATTCTCAGTAAGGGTAAACATAGAGAACATAAAACAATCCATAAACATTTGAATGAAAAAACATGATCATAAAACTAATCATCAAAATCATGAGAAAAGGCATAAATCTTGGAAGTACATAAGGAATATATCATAAAGGAACATCTATAATGATAAAATTTCATGGGAATAAAACATTTAATTGTGGAAAACCATTAAGCACAAGATATGATTTCCATAGTAGCCAAGGAATTACTGCCATGACCATCTTAGGGGACAAAGTCCCTTTCTGAATCGAGTTCACTCCTCATTATAATACTGTATCACTAGACCAAATTAACAAACCATTTTAGCCATATCTATATCATGAGATATAAATCATTACCCAATTCATTGGAGGGAAATATAGGTCCCACCCATCTCATAATGAAATCATTCTTACTTGTGCAAAAAAATGAATATAAATCATTCATTATTACCCAAAGAATAAAATGGGTTTCATAAACATCGTCTCATCATAACATAATCCATATAAAACAAATGGATAACATTTCATAACAATAAGAATCAAACCATGTAAATAATAGAGACATTATACTTTAAATGTAATCATACTAAATATTTTTATCTTATATGTAAAATAGTTTTGACAATACACATGAAATGAATTCTTGAGGAAAATATCATTTCTTCTTCAAAATATTTTTCTTTTCACAAAATGCCATTAAATTTTGAAAGAAAATAATTTTGAAAGAAAATAATCATGAAATATTGTAGAGTAATATTCATTATAATATGTCGTTATACAAATGTGAAAATCCATTCTTTCCGTATAAGATAAAAAAACATTCTCCTCGTACTTTTAACAGAAAAGTCCAAAAGTACCACATATGATAAACAAAAGAAAGATTAATTCCATAACACAAAGTAAAAGTCAAATAGTGGTAAAAATGAATTTAAACATACATGGAATAATATTAAACACTTTATGAAAACATTTTTGTAAATCATGGAGATGGTTGATAATCATAACCCCAGTAAATACTTACGTATAAGCAATCTCGGATAAAAAATGATATTTGCAAAATTATCCCTTACCTTAGGTCCGATAAGATTCATACGTATCCAAACCTCCTGTATAATGATTTAAATAATGAAATTAAATTATTACAGAAACATATTCATTATTATGATATCATATATGGTTCACTTATGACTTTATATTACCCATTCTTTTGTAAATTCCATGTTAAAGCAGCGTTTTGGGTAAAATCGGTTTATTTATCGTACATTTTTCGACTTGATGTTCTTGATATTATTATTACTTATATCATTATTTAATTACTTCCTGAATGTAAATAATGATTTATATATCATATATATTCATTATATATATATATATAATAGATAGATAAATGAAATGGAATACACCGTTAATGGAGACGGTAGGCCGTACGTACAAATGAACAATGTTTTCCTTTCCTTATTGACTTGAATTGAATTAAGTAGATGAAATATATATATAAATAAATCCAGTAGCTTTATCATGACATATATTTAAATATTATTCATTATATATAATTTATAGTCATTATTGAGTGGTTTACATGGAGAATGAATCTCATCGCGTCGTGGAGATAGTAATCCGTATGTACGCAAGAGCGATGATATCGTTCCCATAATTATTGATTTGAATTGGGGTGGATGATATAATAACATAGAATAGGTATGATGTTATAATATCTATATATATTTGTTCTTTCTAACATTATTCCCACCAAAGTAAGGTGGTGGTGGAAAAACAGATTACACCACGGTGTGGGGACGGTATTCCGTACGTACGCACGCGCGGTGATTTCGTTTTCCATTGGATGGATAAAAGGTGAAATGGAATTGTTTCATATTTGTAATAATATAACAATATTTCAATTATACTGATGTAATTACATTATAATGAATAAAATAAAGAATAATAATTTTAATAAGAAAGAAACTTGAATGAATCGGTAGAAGAGATTACGTATTCATCGACACACATCTTTTAAGATGCATCTTAATGCACTAGAGTGGGTCTTTTTAGGAGAAAAAAACCTTGATAATGTTTCTAGGGAAGTTTATAAGGGAAATTGGAAGGGTTTGGTTGAGATATAATGCTCAAAATTGTGTAAAGATAACAGGGAGGAGGTGCCCTTTTATAAGGGAGGAGAGAGGCACCTTAGGAAAAACATAACATGTTTTTTTAAAATTAAGTCATATTCGGTTTATAATAACTACAAATTGATTTATTTAGAAACTAAAATTGGTATGGGACTAAATCCCCTCAACCAATAGGATTTATACAAGTTTAGGTCAATATTTTAACCATATCATTTGATTTAACTCTAAGTTGTATAATTTAACATTTACCGTGTCTTATTGATTTCTTACTATATATGGTTAATAAACATACTATAACAAGCCAAAAGAACCACAAATGGTTCATTATTAAAATATATATATCCTTATATAAGACATTTTTTCAATCCGTAGATTTTCAGTAATAGAATAAAAATTATTAATATAATATATTTTTTAAAAAACTATTTTATTTCAATTTTGACACTATTTGGTAATTCATTTTTTTGAAAATCATAATAGTATAATTAGTTATAACAATGTTAATTAAATCAGTACTAACATGTAATATTAACCTAATAAATAGTTTTAATTTATATAAAGTCTCAAATTACATTTATTTTGGTATTTATAACATCAATTATTTTAATATTTCTTTAATAAGGTAATTATAGAATAATCATTGTGTCATAAATAAATTAAATTATTTAATGTCTAAAAATTATAAATAAAATACGATTATGTAGGAAATCGTATTATCTTTCTAATTAATATTTATATTTTAATTTATCTTATGTATAAACCTATATTAAAAATGTTTTAGTTATTAAACATTGATTTTAACTGTTTTAACTCTTATTTGAATTAAATAATAATAAATGTCCTAATCTAATCCAAGTTGAAAAAAATGATAATATTATATTCTTAAGGTTTTTTTCGATCAATGTTTACTTATCCAATAGAATGATGACATGTTTTAGGGTAATAATAATATCTTTTTTACCCTTAATTACGATAATTACATTTAACCGTGGTAAATAAATGTAAAATGATACTATTCACCAAAAAAAATTATCTTATTGAACCACATTTTACTCCTTGATATTAACCGTGTTTCTCAGATTTTTGAAATTCCACTCAAAAAAGCAGTAAAATTATGTTTTATGTAAATTTTAAAATTCTCCTAAGAGGTGGGTAAAAGATGGTGATAAGTTCAATAAAATTATTATATATCTAAAATTATTATAAAATGACTCCAATGAGTTAAATTGAACATATAAAGGTATTATGTATCAATTTTGACCTAAAATAAATTAAAATAAAATAAATAATTATTTAAATATAAAGTCAGTTTTTAAATAGTAACCAAGTGTTTTTACAATTCATCAAAAAGTGGATGTTTTCAGAAAAAATACCAAAATTCCAGCCGAGGTTAATTTTGATATTTTGAATAAAAAATGAAATCCATTTTGAAAGATAAAATTTATAAAATTTCAAAAAGTGGGTATTAATATTCATAATAGCTAGTTCATAATAACATTATAATAATTTCTCGTTTAGTGAAACTCGGTATTGCGTACTACAGACTCTATCGAGGAAGGTCTTGATAGCATGTATTGTAATCCATGTCAGGGCTGCGTGTTGTGAAATCTATGTTTTGGTGTTGCATATAACATAATAAAAACTTATTTCATTTATAAATTAAACCAAATAGATACTTAATTTTGCGTAGAATAATTTTCATAAAATGAACATTAAATTATGAGTAACACGAGCCAAGAATAATGTGGCATATACTATAAGATAATATGGTTTTCTGTATAGCACAAGATAATCTTGGTGTAGAGTATAACATAAGATATGAAAGAAATTAAAAATAATATATCCTATAAAATATCGGGTTGTTACAGTTTTCATACAGTCGATGTTTAAACCAACAATAATTACATAAACCATATATATATAATTATAATTGGATTCAATCATCCCAACACAGTGGAAGAGTAATTATATATGTTACTAAATGACTATTTATTTGTTATGTTTTTTTATAATCACCATATGATTTGGATAAATTAATACAGAATAGAATATATTAAAAATAGATTTATTATTGGTGGTTTTAAATGAAAATATGTTGTACATAGTATTATAACAAAAATATTACATCATATTCCAATTATAAATGGTTTTGCAAATTTCATCCATCATGGATTATAATTTATTTTAACAAAATAGTATACAATATATTTCCTCTTATGAAAATGTTGTAATTTACAAAATTACCTTAAATAATTTGAAGTGGTTAAACCATCACATATTTGAAAAAAATTGAAATACTTTTTTTCCTAGTATTGGATGTATTAAAAATCTATGGACATGTGATATAATATTGACGGAATGGATCTTTGATTATATAGAATGAAAATAGAAGACTATTTCATTTTTATAGATTTTGATAATCTGTTGGGAGGTTCAAAAATGATATGAAGGATTTAATTCAATGAGAATCCATTATAATAAAATATTATATGTTGAAGTTGACATTATTGGATAATAATTTCTCCAATAACCACAAAAAATCCCAGATCTTTGTTGAGAACATAATGGCCCGTTGAGACATTAAAAATATTCCAAGATCACTAAATAATGTGTCCCTGATGTAGATTTTTTTTACAAGATTTATCATTATTCTATATCAATGAAAAAAAGTTCACATATGATAATTGGTAAGTATATCTTTTCAATAAATTATATAATGATGGAATTCAATAATAATCAATTTTATCAGTTGTTGTAGAGAATTTGAATTTGTTTCATTAGATCTCAAGAAATTAATCTTAAACAATGAACTTAAATGGAGAGAAGTAAATGCTCTGTATAAATGTGATATTAATTTCCACTAAAGAATAATATCCTCAAAATGAAAATTTTAGATGAAATAAGTATAAGATATGTCTCTATATAAAGGAATATTCGTTCAGAAATTAATAGTGATATAAGTTGGAAATATGGAAGATAATAAACATCAAGAAGGATAGTCATTTTCAAATAAAATTTACCAGATATTCATATTCAAAAATAAAAAATTCCATGAGTGAAAATAATCGATCAATAACATCTTTTCCAATTTCAATATTCTGAAGGATTACTCTGAGATTGAATATAATGTATCATTATACTCATTGAATGATAGTGGATTCATGCTGAATTGTGTTTTTTTAAATTCAAAATATTATATTATTTTGATTATTAAATAATATAAGTAATATAGGAAAGTGATGTCAATGTCCAGATTCATAATGGGATCTTCTTGCAATGAATGGAATTTAGATAGATCCTAATTCTATGGAAAAAACCAATTTCATTTAGAATTATAGAGGTGGATTGGTTTGTTAAAATATTTAACAATGGAGTTTCAAATGTGATTTAATGATCCACGATGATTGTATGTGAAATAAAGAATAGTACCCTATGTAAGGTATAAATAATATACAATGTGGTAATTATCAGTGGGAAATATTTAATAGTATATATTTGTGTGTTTTCATCTCAAAATTATCATTTAAAAGTATTTTATATTAATCAAAATTACTTTTATTTTAATAATTGATTCTCTCAAATTTTGATGTTGTTAGAGATGTGTTAGTTCAATGGAGAAAATAACATTTCTAAAAAATTAAAACTACCAGAAACACCCAAACATGTATCCTAGAGCTGATGTTCACATTATTAAAATTTCACAGAAAAGGGATCTAAACATGAAAGAGTGATTAATTTACATGTCTTGAGGACCCAAATAAATATTTTATTCAAATATTATATTTAAAATATAACATAGATATCATAAAAAATATTTTATCCATGTTATTATTCGATATATGTTTCTTCATTTCATCGGTAATGGAATCAAATAATGGGTTATCTCATATTATACATAATGGTAATATTTGAAGAGTTTTATTATTAATAAATAAGAGATAATAAATATGGAATGAAAAATAAATGGAAAAAATACCATAAATGAATAATAGGAGAATAAAATTCATCCATGTATAAAAAAATGAACAATGGTAAAGGAAAATAATAACTAAATACTAAGTGATGGAAAATTTCGATTTTAGATTTGATGAGCTCAATGTTACTGATGTCTATATCATTAAATCCTTAGAGAGGGAATTTTAATTTATTTATATGTATATACTGCACTCCCATTTAATTTTTTGAATAGATATTTCTTATGAGACTCATGCATTCATCAAGGGGATATCTATAACAAGACCCCATAAGTTACTACAATATAAATTCAATCCTCATATATTTAATCATCAATTTCATTCATAATTGATATTATATATCAATAATAAATTTAATGATTAACAAACACAAAATATTCAGATTTCCACCAAAAATAAAATAACCATAAGTAAAATGGTATATGGTTTAGGAAATAATCATATGAATGGCGCAAATAATATGTATATTTAAGAGAAATTTAATATAAAATGAATAATAATTTGAGAAGGTGAATGGTTCATGACAAATCCATTGATCACAGAATTAATTATAGAAAAAATAAAACCATCAATATAGGTTTTCTTATTAAATATTGTACTTTCAACAAATAATTAAAATTGAATAAAAACATTAAAATAAGATCCCAATAATGATTTTTCACTGTAAATATATATAATACATGAAAAACGGTCTGTGTTTTGTAAAAAAAAATATATTGGCATGATAATCTGTTAACATTGTATACATAAAAATGTAATATTATGTTTAATTTTTTATCAAAGGAATTTCACAATTTCATTTTTAGAATCTATAAGAATTTTTATTTTTAAAATATGTAAATACAAAAATATAATAAAATGTATCGTTAATAAATCATATGATTGAATAATTATGAGCCTTGTAAAAAAATTCATTATATAAGCATGAGAAGACCAATATACCTTATCAAAATATATATGTTATCTAATTCTGTTCTAATAATTAAATTTATTTTTCACTCTTATTAATTTGGAAAATTTATGAATAAATTATGATAACAACATTACTATACATATTAATATAAAATATATGGATTTTATGAAGACTACATTATATAACTTCACCATTGAAAATATATTAAATACTAAAAAATATATTTTAAAAACAGATTCATGCGAGGATTTGTGACATTAATATTATACACACAATCGAGACTAAAATTGAAATGAATTTCCAAGTATCCTGAATATATAGAATCATAAATATTTAATTATATACACATCAATAGAAATAAATAGATGAATAATACAAAATATACATGGAGTAGAAATTTAGACAAAATACCATATCTGATGATTAAATTTATTCATAAGTATTGTAACTTATTGTATAATACTCTATAATTTAGGATATATACATACAAGAAAAATATTCAAATATATAATATCATATATGATCATTTAAAAAACACTATCACCTATATATTGATAATCATTTACCATTATCATTATTTTGAATGTTAACTACTTTTTTATGTGTGTATTAATTTTTTAGTCTCACACCATTCATATTTCACATCATCCTATAATCACTATAATTTAAATCTTTATACAAATTTCATAAATATTATATATATATATATATGTGTGTTTTTTATTAATCCATTAAATATTATGTGGTAAAAAATGTATTATAATGTACATAAATATGGTTTCCCAATCAAAGGAATGAACGCCATTTTCAAACTTAATCAAATTGAATAAGAGACATGTAATTAATAATTATAATTTAAAGGACATGTTTTTTATCATATATATTTTATATATTTAAAATATATAAACTTATCACTATCAATGTAAATAGAAAATGAAAAATGGATCATATCGTTTCAAGGATCATGTAGCCCACACATATACACCAATAATGATATCATCATCTATAATAATTTAATGAAATATAGATGACAGTATCTAATATTTAAAAATGATTAATAATTTAATAAATTTCAAATAGAATCATTCGTTTAATAATTACTCTTCTCCTTGTAATGAAAATAATGAAAAAAAATTATGACGGTTCGCGAGTTGATAGTCCTCAAAACACACGAGTGATAATTTTCATTACTATTTGATGGAGATGGAGATGGAAAAATGTTGTGGGATAAACATAACAACAACCCATTTTATGTATGATAATAAATTAATTATTTATGAATTTTCTTTTAATTTATTGTTAAAAAATATCATGTAAAAATATGTTATCATGGTTTAAATTATTACCTTCTCTTAGAGAAGCCTCATTTAGATGTATTCATAGAGTTACATGGGTTTGTATTATAGAAAAACTGAACATATATAATTTCTCTGTAGATTTTTGAAATATATTTATGTATGGAATGTTTTATATTTTTTTCCCAATGGGGTTTAATAAAAATATAAAATTTTTGAAATTTTGATTTGTAGCGGAGGAATATTCAGGGAACTTTAAAAAGTATTATATAAATTTAAGATCTGTTTCATTAATAATTGGAAATTAACATAATGTGAAGTTGATATGAGAATGTGTTGATATCTTTTAATATAAAAAATTAGAAATGTTTATGTGACTTTATCACCATATCCCCTTTGTTTTTCCACCTTTTCCCATTTTTCATGTACCATTAAAGAAACTTTTTTACACTATAGATGAAAATAATGTTACCTTAGAAGGAAAAATTCTTCAAAATAAATGAACAAGTGGTGAAATTTTAAGCAATATATTATATCTTCTGCCTTGTTAAATATTATTATTATTTTTACATATTTCATAAAAATATTATTTTTTTAATATTTCATTAAATAAAATTGTTAATATATTTATTTAATTTGACTTTAAAAACATTAATAAAATGGAAAAATCTTAATATATTTCATTAAATCATAATGAATAATTTATATTTAACGGTATATTATTTTTTTAAACAATAATTCATCCTTATAAAATTACATCTATTTTTTATAAAATTATTTATTGTATTCTTCTCTTAATTGAATGAATACTTCTTTAGTTTTCAATAAGAATATAAATTATTTATTCAATTAGTAAACTTAAAAAATAAATTACAATGAAAAAAATTAATCAAATTTCTGGTATCCATTAAAAATTGAACCCATATGTTTTTAATATAAATCAAAATAATTATAAATATTAAATATTATAGATGAATATATTAATAGTAACACCGAAAATTTTCATTTTAAATTACATCTATACAATAATTTTATAGTTCATATTTCACGCAACACTGACTCGGCTTGCATTATTCGTAGGATTGTGTTTCGGTAAATCCACAAATTAGTATTACAATAATTTTAAAAAATATATTTATTTATAAATTAAATATTGTAAAATGAGTAGTAAAAAAACTAATTTTAAATTTTATTATAAAGTTCTAACATAAATGAATCATATTTATAATGAAAATTATAAGGTTTGTTAAAAAATTATATATTTAGAAAAAAATGTTTTCATAAAAGAACTACATTTTTATATATTTTGTGAACAATAATAATATTGATTTTAGACATTAATAAAAAATGAATTATTTAAAATAGACTACATTTTTTAATTTGGAATATGAAAATTATCTGAAGGTGAATATTTGGTATTTTTCTAAATACAATAATTTTTTTATAAATAGTGAAATTTTTTGCATAGTACATTAAAACCGACTTTTATATTTCAATATTTAATTATAATTACAATATATATTAAAGTAAAAAAAGATACATAATACTTATATTAGTCCAATGTCAGTAATTTGTATCAATTTATAATATGATTTGGTATATAAAATTTTATTGAAGTTTTATAACATGTTTTACCCGCCTTCTAGGCACATTTTCCCACCTTGAAGGCACATTTTAAAATTGGAATGAAACTTAATATTACCAATTATGTGAATTTAATTTCAAAAACTGTTCAAACACAGTTGTTATTTGTAAGTAAAATATGGTTCAATATGATGCAAATAATTTTTCGTCTAGAGTAACTTTTTAATTTTATTTACCGTTGTTATAGGTAAATAGGTTAATTAAAGATAAAAAAATACTATAATAATTTAAATTTATCCCAAGACATGTCCTCATTCTACAGGATATTATATTATCGACCCAAATCAACTTTAAGACAAAAATAAGAACCTTTTTGATCCATTTGGGTTTGATTAAAGAATTTATTATATTTTTTTAAAGAAGAGTTAAAAGTTATAAATTCTAATTTTAATAACTAAACTATTTTTAATATTGGGATACACGTAAGATAAATTAGACTATAAATATTATTTATAAATCTAAAATTATTTTTTTACATCATGGTATTTTATTTATAATTTTTAGAAATTAAATAATAAAATATATTTATGAAAAAATGATGATGTCGAAATTACGTCATTAATGAAAGATTAAAGTAATTGATATTATAAATGTTAAACTAAATGTAAACTGAATATTTTTATTCCATAAATGAATTATATAGATTAATATGATATGTCAGGTTTGATTCAAAGTATTTTTTTCAATGTAATCATGTTGATTTGACTTTCACCAAAACAATATACTAAATAATGTTAAAGTTGACATAAATGAACTTTTAAAAAAGATATTATTTTATTATATGATATAATATTCCCAAAAAATATAATATTCATAAAATGGAATTATATAATGATATATATGTCATTAATTAACAACTTTATGTTCTATTGGAATGGTATAGTAACAATATTAACCATGTAGTATAAAAATACAAAACACAAGATAAAAGTTAATCTATTTTACTAAGAGATAAATTGGAATGATAAGGTCAATATGGTGAAATAAACTTGTATAATATATATTAGATTGTTTTATTTCTACCCATAACCACCTTATATTTTAAATAAATTAATTTGGAGTTATTATAATCTGAATGTCATTTTTTAATAAATTAATATTTCAAGCATTTCCTAAAGTTCCCCTCACCTCTTTTATAAAAAGGTACTTCTCTATCTCATAAATTCACATCTCTGAAGCAATTTATATCAAACAATACATGCCTAAATATCCTCCCATCTTCCCTCACTTCAACCTAGAGGCCTTACCATGATCATAAATCTAGCCTATGTAGCCCTTTTGTTCAAATCCCAAGGAAACACCCTAAGAAGAGTTTATTATTTTATCACCTCTTCAAATGTTATTCTCTTCATCAACATCCTCTTTCATTATTTATACCATAGAAAAAAATATATAGCACCTTATACATTAATAGATGATATTATAAATATTTTACAACCATATTCATTATTTTTCCTTCATGTGAATGTCAAAGTCACCATACGTGCGTACATACGGGTTACGGTCTCTATTTCGTGGTGTTGTTTGTTATTCAACAATAAATTATTTTGATGGGTAAAATAATGAGTATAATTGAATTAAATAGTGAACATAACATTTTAATAATTCTTCATACATTATATATCATCCAAATAAACCCCACTTCACCATCAATAGAATGAAATTTTCTTTTGTGTGTACGTACGGCTTACCGTCTCAATGACACGATGAGATTCATCTTCAACGGTCACCATTAAATAATATTTATTAAAATATATATTGATTAATTATGATATATAGGAAAAAATATTTATTCTATAATATAATATATTTTTGTAGATAAATATATATCATTTACTTACTTTCATACTATATGATAACAAAATAGATAGAATGATCATCTTTATGTATGAACTACTGTCTCCATGAACAATGAATCCATTTCATATATATATATATATATTATAAATATTAATATTCTGAATATATATTATATATAAATCATTTCTATATTATTTATGTATTTAAATCATGATCTAAATGATACAATCAAGTATAACATGTTAAAACATGTAAAAGAAAAAAATCAGTTACTACACAAAATGTTACATTAACATAGAAATTATTATTAAATGATTATTATAATGTTATAAATGAATCATATATGATATAATAAATATTAATATTTTTGTGTTATAACTTAATAACATACTTTAGAAATAATACAAGAGGTTAAATGTTACTTGAACTAAATAAAATAATAAGGTAAAGGTTAATTCCTGATTCTCATTATTAACCGAGATTGTTTATATGTAAGTATTTACTGGGAAATATTAATCATCCATGTACTTATATCATAAAAATATTTGAACGGAATATTTTATGGTTTTATGGAAGGGCCTATTTTACTATATCATAATTTTAAATGATTTAAATAATTATTTTTCTAAATCATTTTTATTAATGTCCATGTTTCCATAATTATTTTAAGGATTTATTTATATAGAAATGATTGTTTTAAAATGTTTTTTACATTACAAATATTTAAAGGGATATGGGAAAACACGATTAAAAATCTTCTTCAAAATGAATTTCTTTATAAATTTTGTTACATTTAAATGATTTTCTAGGAAAGGGGTATTTTTCTCAAATAGTTTTACTGATTGTTTTCATCTATTCCCACATTAATTATTAGATATTATTATTGATTGAGGTTAATTTATTATAATACAGCCTTGTATATTTTATTGAATGAGTTATGACATGTTTAATTGTATATGTTCTATTTTTATACCATTCATGGGTTATAGTTAGTGTATTGATATTTCCAATTCTCATTTTAATACAAATGATTATATTATGTTTCAAAATATTCATATGAGGAATTAATTGGACTTAGTAAGTGATGGGTGTGGCCTACTATAGCCCCTCGATGAATTTATAGGTCTCATGAGTCAAACTAGTGTCTTAGAACAAGTCCTTGATAAAATATTTTTGAATGGTTTGGGAAAAAGTCCTTGACGTAGTATTTATTATGTCTCGCATTAGGCATTCACTAGTTTTGAAATTAGATATTACATTTTATTATTACAATAATAGAATATCCATGATTATCATAATATGGTTGTGTTTGATTTATTTTTTCCATATTATGGTCAAGTTTATTATTTAAAGGACTGATGTTTTTATTATAAATCATTCCTTATAATATTATAGCTTCCAATGTATTATTTACCCTTACTAAGAATCTGAGCTCACCCATTTCATATATTTTATATTCCCAGGATTCCAAGAATCATATTATGAATGTTATGAAGCGTTATAATAGGATAATAATAGAGTTCTCTATGGATTATTTATGTTTTGTTTTATGTTAGAAATTGTAATGTAATGTTCATGTTTGTATTCTAGTTTCTAAGACTGTTAAATGTATCAGCCCTTCATGACTTGATTTGTTGTATTCCTGCCAATTTATTAAAATAATACACCATCTTCGAGCTTTTTTGGGCGGGGTGTTGTAGTTGGTATAATAGGATTTTTAGAAAGATCATTGGAAACTTGATTTAGAGAAAATATTACTAGGAAACATTGTTTTTAGATAGATTTTGAGGATTAGTATATAAGAACATCTAAATTATTTGTTAATATAGATATTAGGCCGGATTTATTAGAAATACATCCTTATATAGATTATAAACATAGACCTGGTTCTGGAACAGATATACTTATCATTGAAAACCAAGAAAAGGAATTTCATGCTTGAACCTATATATCCTGGTACGTAGCAAATGGCCTTACTCCGCACCAGGTTTGACACCCCCGTGAGATATGATTAGGATAAATCAATATTTTTTTATAAATAATTATAAAAAATTTATGGATAAATATGTCAGGAAAGAAACCATTTTTATTATTATGATACTAGACGTATTTAAATCATCAATTAATGCTTATAATTTTTATAGTTTTTTTATTATACATTTTGATATGATCTGACCTGGTGTATGTTGTCATTTAAAAATGGCTTCCATTGGATGGAATGTGAACTCCAAAAAGACACATCATTCAAAGAGTATGAAGGATCGTATCTTTCATGGTCTTAACCAAAAATTTAGAACGAAAATAGTCTCCCACTTATTCTTATCATATAAAGAAATAATATCTTATGTTGATAAGATAAGTAAATAATTCTCTATCTCTAAGAGAATTGAAGCGAAACAAGAAAAGAAAACGACGGCAGAAAAAATATGGATAAAGGGAAGAAGGAAAAGAATGAATTCTCCAAATGTGATAAATATAGAAAGAATCAACTTTGTAAATTCTTTAAGGGAATGATAGTTTGTTATATGTATTGAGAAAATGGACACAATATACATGATTTAAAGGGTATGAAAATTGATTTTAATGTACAATGATTAATTTTCAAGTAGTTGGTACACTCCGCGAATCAATGTCTTAATAGTTATAGTATACCCCAAATGATGATATTGTATAGTAATCATGTTATGATACTACCACAGATGAAAAGGAATAATTAGTTTTCTTATATTATCAGTAATGAATTATGTCATTTGAGTATGGTATAAATGATATACAAGTTATAATAATTATAAACTATATATGGATTATATATAAGTACCATTTTATTATGGAAATTAGATTGTATGGTAGCATGAAAAGTGACTCAGTAGATGGTTAATAGCTTTAAGAAAATACATGGTTGAGATAAAGATAAACATTAAAATAGTCTTGAGGCTGAGGTAAAAAATTTGGAATAAGATATAATTTAGTTAGATGAAGTATATTGGATATTATTGACAACCATTGAACTAATTAATGGATTTTTTGTTCAGTCATTGTTAGAGATTTCAACATTTTTGGATTTAAGGCATATATCCATTATTCTAGGTTTTACATAAATAATAAAAATGTACATTCCTAATCAAAAACGGTTTTATGGTAATTCAGTTTGTTGCAATATTTTAATTGAATAAAAGATGAAGGTAGTCACCAGTTGTTATGTTATAAAATAGATCTTAATTATGTTATGTTGACCTTACTTGCAAATTTTAGGATTGTGTGTTTGGACATAATTATTTTAAATAAGTATAAAAGATGGAATTGATTATGTTGAACACCAAATATTTTGTTTGAGGTTAAAGTATTATTTATTGGATACTATGACATATCCTTTTGGTTTTCAGTAAATATTTAGACGATTGAGGGAATACTTTTGGAACAAATGACTTATTAACTGCGCTTTAGGCATAAAATATCATTTTTGAACATTCATTTTATAGTGAAAGGGAGGAGTTGAAAATAGATTGTAGCAAATCCAAATGATGAAAATATGATTATGTCAGGTAATGAAACCAACTATGTTTTCTTGAGTTCATATCTTGATAGTAAATTAATACCCCCACTTAAAAAGAAAAGTATCTAAAAAATCTATTATCCTAATACCTTATATTGTTTGAACTTATGATGCTTTAAATCATCATATATATATGGTTTTGAGGCCCTCAATTGTTTCCATTTACTGCTCACTTTTTTGTGAATGATGACCTCAATCGCTCCCTATTAAGGTTTACATTTTCCTCTAATTTTGGGTCACTAATTTCCACCAATGTTCTCTTATTTGAAAACAAAATTTTATGGGGAATTTTTAATTTCCCTTTCCCTATTATTAAGACAAAATTAATTTAACAATTTTTCAGATGTGGGTTTTCCACAAAGGTATTTTCTGTTTTCATCTATTTATTTTTTATACAATTTCAAATTGCATGGACAGAATATATTGAAGGAGGGTAGAATATAACACCCCAATATT
The DNA here is from genome assembly GCA_963277665.1 of Viscum album. Classification (NCBI taxonomy): domain Eukaryota; kingdom Viridiplantae; phylum Streptophyta; class Magnoliopsida; order Santalales; family Viscaceae; genus Viscum; species Viscum album. Next base: position 741,832,558 of record OY728163.1, read on the forward strand.
TTATAGTGAATTTTATCTGTAAAATATTAAAATATCTTATTTTTTATGAAACACTAAATTGGCATGCGTTATACGCAAGATTGAGTTTCTGTGAAACAACACATTACTATTAAAATTATGTTAAATGATATATTTATTTATAAATTAAATATTGTTATATTAATAGTAAAAAAATTAAAACAATAAATGTTATTATAATTTTTTCACATCAATAAAACATATTTCTAATGAAATGTATATGTTTTCTAAAAATATTTATATATTTAGAATAACTATTTTCATAAAAGAACTACCCTTTATGTCATTTTGTGAACTATAATAAAATTATTTTTACACACTCCAGAAAAATTAATTGGGTAAAATAGAAGTAATATTTTTATTAGGAATATCAAAATTATATTATGGTGAATTTTTTGTATTTTCCTGAAAACATTCATTTTTAGATGAATGGTAGAAAATAATACATAGTACATAAAAACCAACATTTTAATTTTAATATTTATTGTCAATTATAATTTATCTTTATGTCAAAATAGATACAAAATACATATACTATTCCAATGTAATTAGTTTGAGTCATTTTATAATAATTATATATATATAAAATTATATTGAACATTGATAACGTCTTTTTACTCACATTTTAGACATATATTCCCACCTTTTAGTCACATTTGAAAATCTTCATAAAATTTACTATTACAACCCATTTGAATTGAATTTCAGAAATATTAAAAATATGATTTTACTTAGTAAATAAAAATTTATTCAATATGATGAAGATAATTATTCATCAATCATAACATTTTAATTTTATTTACCATCATTAAATTTAAATAGCTTAATTAATGTTGAATATAATAGTATTTAAATTTAAAATAACCCCAACATAGGTACTAATTCTATTGGATATGTTTCTTTCAATCCAAATCAACCATAGAACAAAAATAATTTCGTTTTTCATCTATTTGGGTAAGATTATGACAATTATTATATTTTATTTAAAAAGTGATCATAGAGATAAATTCAAATTTTAATATATCTACCATTTTTAATATAGTTATAATAATAAGATAAAATAGACATAAATATTAATGAGAAATATAAAAAAATTCCTACATCAGGGAATTTTATTTATAATCTTTAGATAGTAAATAATTAAAATTATTTATAACACAAAGATGATGCAGTATTTACCTTATTAAGTAAATATAACAAATATTGATATTGTAAATATTAAAATAAATGTAAATTGACACATTTTATGCCCTAAAAAATTTTATTGGACCATATAACATGTTATTGTTGATTAATTGTATCTTTTTCTAAGTAATCATGATTTTTTGACTTTCATAAAATGAAAATACTAAATAATGTCAAAAATGACATAAATATGTTTTTGAATATAAAATATTGTTTAATTAAATGATATAAAAATTTAAAAAATATAAGATTTTGTCAAAGGATGTATATAATTTTATATATGTAAATAATTAATCAATTTTTATTCAATTGGAATTTTATATTTACTATATTAACCATGTTGTTTAAAAATATTAGAAGACATTGTAAAAGTTAAACTATTTATCTTTAATTAAAATTTAAAAAATAAGTTTAATATAGTGACCTATATATCTCTAAAACCTATTGGTTGAGGATATTTCGACCCATACCCACAATATCCTTGAACTAACTCCATTTGGAGCTATTATAAAAAGAACATGATTATATAATCAATTAATAATTCACGCTTTTCCTAAATTTCCCCCCATCTCACTTATAAAGGTTTTCATCCCCTTCTTTTAAATTAACACCTCCAAATCAATTTGGCTCGATCATAACCTACCCAAATATACTCTAAACCTCCCTCAATTCATCCCTGATTCCTTACCTAGATCATAAAGTCAACCTATTGTGCCCTTGTTTCAAATAAAAAGTAAACACCCAAAAAAGAGGTAATTATTTTATCACCTCTTTAAATGTTCTTTTCTTTTTTCTACATCCACTTTATATGTTGTACCAATAATAAAATAATATATCCAGTACCTTATAAATTCTGAGATGTTATTATAAATATGGTATAACAATATTCCTTATTCTATCCTTTCTATGAATTAAAACATCACCATGTGTTTTTACATACGGCTTACCGTCTCCACATTTTGGTGTTGTTTTTTTATTCAACATAGCATTATTTGGATGGGTATAATAATTATTATAATTCATATAAATAATTATTATATCCTGGTAGTAATTTTTCATATAATATACTAACCAATGAAATACCATTTCACCATCAATAGAATGATATTTTTTCGTGTGCGTACGTACGACTTACTATCTCCACGATGTGATGAGATAAATCATCAATGGTCACCATTAAATAATTTTTATAAAAATATATATATTTATTAGTTATGAGATATATAAAATAATATTCATAATGGAATATTTTATATTTATATAGATAATTATATGTATTTTACTTACATTCATACTATACGATAAAAAACGTAAACAACGTTCATGCCTACGTACAGACTATCATCTCCATGAACGGTGTATCAATTACATATATATATATATCAATTATACATATTTATATTCTAAATATATATGATATAAAATTCATTTTTTATATTCTAGAAGTATTTAAATCATGATCTATGTGATATTATCAAGTATAACAGGTTAATACTCATTCAATAAAGAAAGTGACTATTACCCGAATTGTTATTTTAACATGTAAATTATTAATAAATGGTAGTATAAGTTCATAAATGAATCATATATGATGTCCTAAATATGAATATCATTCTGGTATAATTTTGTAACATTCTATGGTCATTATAAAAGAGGTTAAACACACCCTTCACTAATGAAATGAACAAGGTGTGGGTTAATTCCACAATCTCATTATTAATAGAGATTGTTTATGTGTAAGTATTTTCTAGGAAATATTTATCATTAATGTACATGTTAGATAAAAATGTTTTTAAATGGAATATTTAATGTTTCTATGGAAGGGATTCCATCACTCGATCATCATTTTAAATATTTTAATGATTTAATTTTTAAATATTTTTTTATTAATTTCCATATTTTAAAAATAATTTTAATAATTTCTTATATAGAGATGATTGTTTTAAAATGTTAATTACTTTAAAATGTTTAAATGTGGTATGGTAAACTTTTATTCAAAAATATCTTGTAAATGACTCTATAATTTTTTTTACATTAAAATGATTTCATTAAAAGAGAAATTAATCTTAATGAGTTTTAATGATTGTATAAAACTTCGTCAACATTATTTATTGGATATAATTATTGATTGAGTATGATTTATTATAATATAGTATCCAATTTTGTATTGAAGAAGTTATGATATTTTTATTGTGGATGTTCTATTTTTATACCATTAATGGTTTACGGATAAAGTATTTAAATTTTATATGCATGTTTAAATACAAATGTTAATGTTAGGTTTTAACATTTTCTTACATGGAGACAATTGGACTTAGTAAATGAAAGGTACGGCCTGATATACCCCATTGATGCATTAGTAGGTCTCATTAGAGAAACTAGTGTCTTCGCAAAGGCCTTGATAGAATATTTGTGAATGGTCTTGGAACAGGGTCTTCTCGTAGCAGTTATTATGTCTAGAATTATGCATTCCTTCGTTATAAAATTACTTGTTCCATTTGATTAGTTTAAAAGTAGTATATCCATGTGAATTTCTATGTGGTAGTGGTTGATATATTATTTCCACATTATGTTCATGTTCATTCTTTAAAAGTCTCATGTTTTATTATAAATATTTCATTACAATGTTATAGCTTCCAATGAATTATTTACCCTTACTGTGTATCTGAGCTCAACCCTTTCTTATGTTTTATTTTCCCGAGATGACAAGAAGTGTATTATGATTGTTATTTAGGGTTTTTTTTGGGTAATGATAGTGTTTTTGAGGGATTAATTATGTTGAGTTTTATGTTATAATGTTTAATGTAATTTTCATGAATGTGTTCAATTTTCTAAGATTGCAAAACTGATCGGTCCACCTCTAGATGATTCCTTTTAATCATTTCAATGTATTTAAATAATTCACTGGATCAGGGTTCTACGGTTGGGGCGTTACATTAACAATTCCATTAATAATGGTTATTAATGGTTAAAATAAATTATAAATTTAAAAGTCATATTTTCTATGTTTGAATTATTTTACTTGATAAAATGTCATAAAATTAAATAATAGATTTTTTCGATATATTTTTTACACCTTCTAACATTTTGTTTCAACATAATTATCCAATTTACCCTTAATTTAGATGAAACATTTTACTAGGGATAATATTTCAAATTCCAAAAACTAAAATGAATATATATATTAAAATTAATCTCCTAATTAAATATATATAATAAATATTATCCAAATAATTTTCGTTAATTGATTTTAATTAATTTTAAAATATATCACAAGATTATATGAAAATAAATTTAATTGATAAATGTGTTTTGACCCTAAGTATTTCCCTATATTAAAATTTTATAAAATTATTCTCCTAATGTAAAAACATGATCTTATATCACATCAATACCATATATAAAATAGAATTGGTATTTTTAAATCACTTGATTTAAAAAAATAATTATATTGCTGTCAGAATGTTAACTATTAATTTAAAATTAAATAAAGTTTGAATAATATAAATATATATCTTATAATAATGTTTAGATGATGATTTATGAAATAATATAATTTATACAGAATAATATTTTAGTTTTTTAATCCTTTTAACTCATAATTATGTTTGAGGGATAATATTAATATAATTTATTTAAAGATAATTATATTATAAATTCTTATGTTGTGACATTATACAACCTTATAATAATTTAGCCAAAAAAATTTGAACAATAAAATATGAATAAATAATGAGAAAGGTTCCACATGAAATATTTAGTGTCCCAAATAGATTTTCCAGGCATAGGATTTCACCATTAACATGTTATGTCATTTGTGTTATTTATTAAAACCATGTCCCCATGATCCAAAATGGCCACGTATTATTATTCGTAAGTAAAATAATTCCCTAGTGGATCTACCATTGAGTTTAATACATGTGACGGACCGGGTATGTACATCCTTTGGAGTGAAATATGGAACACATTGTGAAAATCAGAGAGATTTTGTAGAAGAGTCAATCGATAAGATTCCATCCTCATAAGATTAAAATTTTTAAGGGGAAAAATATATATACAGATCGGTTGAAAACTAATGGATTTTAATTGAATTATATTTTCATTAGGATATACAACATTTAAAAGTAGTCATCCCAAAAATATCACATAATATAATTTAAATTAGAAAAATATTACTTAGTTTTTTATTTTTTTTGTTATCAATGGTACTACCCATATCATGAAATATTTACAGACATCCCACTCAAAAAAATTAACTAATTCATTATAAATAAAAAATCATCTTTCTATAATGTCATTTTATTCTTGAACAAATAAGTCTTCATCAAAAAAGTTTTTATATTAAATTTCATCTTATAAAATATCAACATTTTATAATAATTTTGTAATGTTATTTTATAATAATGTTATAATTTTTATATCATAAAATTATTATAATCATAGAGTTAAAATTTCAATTATTTATATAGTTATTTATTTTTTAATAAATTGTAAAAAAATATCTATTTCAATAAAAAAATAATTTATATTCATTAAACAATGTAATTTTAAAGTCCCATTGCTTATGTAATCTTATTTAAATGAAAAATGGTATCATTTAGTACGATATATTAAAATTATTCAAATATGAATCAACATTATACCTAATTTTTTTATAAGATCATTTATTTTGAATAAAAACACATTTTTCATAAAACTCCATTTCCTTGTATTTTGTGGGATTCATTTTAAAATATATTTTAAAAATTATTGGAAATGAATTCTGAAAATGGAATCCATATTTATAATCAAGATGAATAAAAATAGTAATTGTTATGTTATATTTTTTCATTAGAAATAGTATGGTATTCAATGTATTTAAGGTTAAGATTAATATCATATCGCCTAAAAACACCCTATGACTTGTATTTTTTGTTTTATACAATTTTGATTATTCCTTATTAAAAAATATTGAAATTTCTAGAATCTTTCCACTGAATAATAAAATTATATTATATTTAATAAATATAATCACAACGATGCAACTCTCATGTTTTTTATAAAATAATATTTTGTGACATGAATAAAGAAAAAATTAATATCAGTTTTAAGTGTTAATTTTAAAGATTAATTATTTTTTTATCTTGGTAATTTATTTATAATTTATGGGGATTAAATATTTATCAAAAATGTTTACACAACATTGAAAACGTATATATTCAATTAATAGAAAAAACTTATTTTGAAAATAATAATATTAATATAATTTGAATGAGTTTCTATTTTATAATGTATTTTTAAAAAAAATAAAAAAATCCAGTGTTTTGTGAATGGACATTATTGTGATTACTTTGTTAATTTTACAGTCAAATTAAATTACCATTTCCAAAATTCCTTTAATGTTATTTTATATTCAGTAAAAAATTATTAAATGAAACAAAATTAAAAAAAATGTAGTTTTTTAAAAAACTAATGGTACTTGATTTAAAATATCATCCATTTTTTACATTAATTTCCCAATTTATTTTTTTTATCTCATTAAATATCTATGATGGTGTAATTTACATTGATATTATAGTAATCACTAAAATAGATAATGGGGGATAAAAAATATATGATTAAAAATCATCTAAAAACTCCATTTTTACTGTTTAAGGATATTACATCCCATGCTTATCTTATATTTGTCAAACTATAAGTTTTAATCGTTTTTTAATGAAAAAAAAATATATTTTAATTTATTACATATGTAAATATCATGAATTCCCCTCCTCGATAAAATAAGAGGGATCCCACCCCTAATTTTCTTCACATAAAAAATCCACATAATTAAATAAATAATAACCCAAAAATATTTTGGAAGATACCTTACAATGTAAAATAATTATTTTTTAATCTTCAATATAGTATAATAAATTTTTTAGTTTTAATTATAATAATTTATCTAAAAACGTTTTGTAGTTTCTAACCAAATATTTCAGATTTATTTATTCTCTAACACATTTATATATTTAATTAAAATGTTCAATTAAAAACCAAATTTTATTTCGTACTTTAATATGAATTTATATTCACGTAATAACCACTATCCACATCCACATCCTTCATATGTGAAACAAAACAATTGTTCATGTGTACAATGGACTACCACATCATGAACTGATGTAACTCATTTTCAATCACTGTCTATAAAGACATATTATAGTGATGGTTTTATTTTATGTAAATAGGATATTAAAAAAAATATCTTTTTATAAATATAATATATTATTATAAGTATTTTACATTCATTACAATGAATAATTATTTGGGAATTCGTGCTTATGAGTGGATTTCCACCTCCATAAAGAGATAAAAATCATTTTTGATTACCAAAACTTATGGATTGAATATTAAATTTTAATGGATTAAATAATATGGTATCTATTATATTTTTTTTTGTGATAAAATACTCACCATAATTTCATAATGATGGCTACAAAATTGAAAAATTAATCTCACATACCTACAAACCTACCTCTCATTGTTGGTTACGTAATTAATTTCACAAAATACTCTTCTAGGGATGGGAATAAAAAAATTATCTGATAAAAAACATAATTAATCCATTATTATTATTATTCTAAATATAATGGAATAAGGAAATATTCAGTCATAGTCATCCTTCTTATATAATTTCTTCATATGAGCATAATGTCATCAAAATGACTGACATGAACATAAATGATTAATTACTTAGGTATAATGTTGTATAAAATATATTCTAGTGATTAATAAATATGGAAAATTATCTTAGCATTGTAAATAATTCACATAATTTTTTTCAAGAATATAATCAATGTTTGTAACATGCACGTGATCATTTAAGGGACACATAACCTCAAAAACCTCTACAAAATTGTATTGAATATATATTTACTAAAAAGATTCATCCTGTAAAATATTCATGAAATTATTTTACCAATTTAATTATATGAACATAATATAATTGTAATCGATGTTTTATGTCTCCTCTGATTATATAACAAAGGTTTTTTAAGGGGAATATTTTTCCATTTTTTATACAAAATGTTTCAACACATATTCCAAAAGGAAAAAAAGAATGTTCTTTTTTAACATATATGGTGTCAATGGTTATTCCCATATCCATAATTGTAATTCTATATTGAGATTCCTTAACTATATTTCTTTTTTTCATCAATGAAAAATATTTTTTCCCTAGTTTTTGGAATTGATGGTTTTAATATTTTTTTAAATGATTGAGTATTTCAATATTTGGAAGCATTTTGCATATTGGTTTAAAGGGGGTTTTCAAGTGTTTCATGATAAAATATTGAAATAATCAATGTTTTGTTGGTTATTTTTTAGATTATCAAATTAAATGATGTATTTTTTAGCATGATATAGCTTATACAATTAGTGAGGCTGATACATCTTATATGAAGGTTGAACCTCATTCAACATATACGATAGGTGAGAACCATTATAGAAATCTAATTAATCTAGTGATATTATAAATCATCAGTATCAATATGAATGTATTTAACTATCATGGTCCATTCTATAGGCCATAGTTACTTAAAATATGTTTTTTGAATAATACAATCTATGTCAAAAAAGGGTTTTCATTTCCATTCCATTGGTTTTGATGGTTTCATTTAATAAGAATATAATTTTTTATTTCATATATTATTTATGTAATAATAATATAATATTTGATATTGGTAAGATTTACACATTTTTCATGTTTTTCATTTGACTAATAAATTGATTTCTTTATATCGCTTGTTTTGATTTTTATACCCTAACAATGTTATTATTTTTTTTTTCAAATGATTTAAAAATATTTAAGACTAAATTATATGTCAATTTTAAATTCATGAATATTTTTCATGACCACAATAAATGTTTCATTTTTAGTGATTTTTATTTTGGAAATTTTATTTAATTTTTATGCATTGAAATTGAATAATTTTTCCCAAATTCTAGAAAACTCTAATCCAGAATTATCTTTGGTAACAAATGAATGTAAATTATAGTCTATAGAACAAGATTATTCAATGCTTCCAAATTTTTACTTCTACTCAGATTTAACATTATTAAAGAGTTAATTATATTATTCCAAGGAGATATTGTCACGACCCGTCATCGGGGCCCATGTCGTGACTACCCTAAGCCCGCCTTCCATAGGCCAGGGGCTGGCCACTAACACCAAAGGAGTAAATCCAGAAAACTGTGAAGGCATTGCCTTTATAAAAGGAAAACAAACACCACAAAGTACAAGCGGAAGTAAAACACTAAGAAAAAAAGAGAAGTGTTGAATGGTAAATGGGCCAGAATACAAACCCAAAAGAAAGTACAAATACAACTGAACAAAGTAAAACAGAAAAAGACAACAGCTGGAAGTACGGAAGTGGATCCTGGGTCGTCCTCCTCGGATCCTACCTGAAGGGTAGGTACAAATGGCGCAGCTCCTGGATCGTCCACCACGGATCCTACCTGAAGGGTAGGTACAGATAGCCTCCTCAATGCTCTTGCCCGTAAACCTCCTCCGAGTGTCGTCTCACCTTGATGTCCACCTCCAGATACTGAATTTTCGTGTATTCCACCTCCGGGTACTGACTCGTCGTGTAGTCCACCTCCAGGTACCGTCCAGTCCCCGAACACTTGGCCTCCGTCAGCACTGCCCGTCGTCTGCAACCAACACAACGAGGTGCGGGCATAGCCCGTGCAGGGGTGAGTATAACGATACTCAGTAGAGACCCCGAGACCCTCAAGGTCTCAATAAAACCAACAAGGATAACCACAAATAAGATCTCAACAGATAACCTCTACTTAGGTATATGCCCATACATATACCTAAGTTATCACGTAACCCATCGCAATCATGAGGAAAACACAAGGGTTATGAAATCAACGGATAACCACTACCCAGGTATATGTCCATACATATACCTAAGTTATCATGTAACCCATATCAATCATGAGGAAACACAAATGTCATCGACTCAGCTCAAACCAGGATTTTTATTATCGAAAACGTAACTGCTGAAGAGCTCCATCTCTGGAGTGTACAGTGGTCCTGTCATGAATCCGAGGTACTGCTCACTAACCTAAGACTGCTGAGGTAGTCCTCCTGTCGAGTACCACGGGCCAGCCACCCAAACACAGTAGTGCTTCCCGCTGGGGTATGCCACCCAAACACAGTAGTGCACACCCCCTAGTAGCCTGCAAAGGTACTCTCTGGATTAATACCGTGGGTCTGCACTGTCACACAAGTAGTGCTCCGTCCGCCATGGGTCTGCACCTCACAAAGTAGTGCTCCGTCCACTGGGCTAGTCGACTCACTCCATGTCGAGTCGGTCAAGCAATCGTCAGGTCTCAGTCGGCTACACGGTCTCCGTACTCCACACACTCGTCTCTAGGAGGGTCTGCTCCACGAGCTACATGTCGATACTCCAAGTATCTCAAATCCCCATGAAGAAGTATCTCAAAGGACCGCCTCGTCATAGGGGTCTCAACGTAACAGACGGCGCGTCAATCGGACGCTCGGTCTGTGAGTTATTAGCCTTTTCGTCCAAGGGCCCGGTTGGTCTCGTGTGCAAACCAACCCGGCCGTATCTCAACTGTACCCCAACTCTCATAGGGTAAAATCAAAGGTACCGTTTCACAACGTGATCACTAACGCCGCTGACGGTTCGTCAAACGGACGTCTGGTCTGAAAGATATCAGCTTTTCCGTTCCAGGGTCCCGGTTGGATTTCGGGTGCAATCCAACCCGGCCACTATCCAACTACAACCAAAACTCAGGAGAAGTATGCCAAAAGTTCCGTCTCAACAAAAGGAAATCAACGAGACAGACGGCACATCAATCGGACGCCCGGTCTGTGAGTTATTGGCTTTTTCGTTCCAGGGGCCCGGTTGGTTTCGTGAGCGAACCATCTCGACCGCACTCCGACGGCATCCAAATCTCGAGTGGAGTAAGCCAAAATATCCGTCTTACTTAGAGGAATCCATCAAAGTCGACGGCACGTCAATCGGACGTCTGGAGCTCAAGATATAAGCGTTTCTGCTCTGAGGGCCCGGTTGGTTTCGTATCCGAACCAACCCGGCCGAACCCAAAGTTTTCCGAAACCTTGAGTGTAATATACCGAAACGACCGTCTCGATCCAAGGGTCACATCTCCACTGACGGTGCATTGATCGGAGGTCTACAACTCAAGAAAAAAACTGAAAACCCGAAAAAGGTCTGAAAGTGGGGGGTCTGGGCCTGGACCGACCCGACTGGGTGCGACCCGGCCCGGCCTGGGCGGCCCGCCCGCGCAAAAAGGGGGTGCTGCCCCCATGGACGAAACCGAGGCCCCCCACGCGGGGGCCGCTCTTTGCCAATGGACGGGGCGTGATGCCACGTCCTGCTGGTCTCGCGCGGCCATGGCAAAAGCTGCCCGCCGCTTTGGCTGAAGCCACAGCGGCCCCTTCACGCCAGTGCGCCGGCCCCGTCGCGCTGGCGGAGTCTTCCGCGGACCACCGGAGTTGCTCCGGTGGCCCGATTTCAATTCTGTATGCGCCGGTGGTCCTCCCGGGAGCCGAAGATCACTGCAAAGGATTCAAAACTCCATTGCGGCCCACCTCATCATCGTCCGTCAATCCGCACTTCTACAACAAACAGTGGGGTCTTCAAATCGCCTCCTTGGCCCCGACTCCGCCTGCGGTTTCGTTCGGCCCCAACGGCGCGGCACGACGGCGCCGCGCCTCTTCACCGCGTTCTTTGTTCTCATTTCCACGTGGTACAACGGCACCGCGCTGCCTTTCACGTGCCGCAACAAACCCAAAAAACAAAGGGGGAAGGAGGGTCAGCCGTGTTCGTGCGGTCCGACCTTCCCCCGTTAGTATGATAACTGGCGGCCCAAAATGAAACCAAGAAAGGCGACATATGAGATCATGATCAATAATAAAAATTAGCCCTCACAACTTCCCGCATCAAATTTTCCCAACCCACAAGGAAAATGGGTGCGGATCAACTAGATAACAAGTTGATCTGTGTTTCCTTTTTTTCTTTTCAATGAATGAAATGAGGGAATAAATTCATTCTCAAAATTAATTCCCTACCTCAAGAATTGTCGTCGAACGCGAGTTCGTCGCGGAAATAACCGACGCGGAATAAGAGGATCGTCGCGGAAGAGACATCGTGGAAGGAGCATCACGGACAAAGCGTTGTTGACGTCGCGGTACAAGGCGTCACGTCATCGATCTCCATGGGTTTGGTGTTCTTCGTCGGAGGTCGGAGCATTCTTCGCGTTTTCGCGTTTTTCGTGTTCTTTGCCGAAGAAAAATGCTTTCGTCCAAATTATATCCACGCCACAAGATCCAACAGAAATAAAATAAGAGTTATCTTATTTTATTAACGCACATGACACGTTTGAATTTCAAAAGAAAAGAAACGAACAATTAATTCAATGAATTAACTATAACAATTTAACCGCCCAATTAATGAGGCGATTATTAACCAGAAAAACACACGGTTGACTTTCATTAAAGAGGGGGGTTGAGGTTGCGTTACTTAGAGGAAAAGAAACGGTGGGTCTCGTGCGGGCCCCACCTCACAAATATCCTACCAAGTGGGTAGGATATTTTGGGTTCCACCCTATCCACTTAACTTAGCTTCAGTGGATTTTAAGTGGATTTAAGTGAAATAAAATAAAGTTGTCACACCACTTTATTTTATTTCTTAACTTAACCCCAAAAATTAAAAACCACACCCCAGCAAACACAACTTCGGAAAAGGCATTTCTAAGAAAATATCGGCGCTGCGATTTCATCGGTGCCCTCATAATTCGATTCCAAGCACCGGTTCAAAAGTTAGAATAACCCACTCGTTCATTCAAAAAAAGTACCCATGCTAAACTTCGGAAATTAATTGCGGGCACACCGGGTCTCGAAATCAGGCGCCGTCAGAAATTGCGTTCTTGTAAAATTCCAAAGAAAATTAAGAAAAAAAATTTCCTTGAAATTTCTGGGTCTTTACATTACTTCCACCTCAGGGATTTACGTCCCCGTAAAGCTTCAAAACAAACTAGGGTCACAAAAGCGGTATTGAGCACGCATCTAAGCCTTCCGCTCCCATGTTCTTACCTGGAAGTTCCTGTACTGCACGTGAAAGCGCACCCGAGGAATAGGCCGTCCTCGAAGGATCCTCTCCTGTCGATCCTCGATCCCCACTGGAACCTCCGTGAAAGACACCCCATCGCCATCGTCCAACTCCCCATGGTCGATGATATGCGAAGAGTCAAGCACGTATCTCCCCAGTTGAGATACGTGGAAGTCTTCGTGCACCTGGTGCAACTTAGGTGGATGGGTCAAGCGGAAAACCACCCCGCCTACCCAGCTGAGGACCTAAGAAGGTCCGCTGAACCTCGGAGATAACTTTCCGCCTTGGTCACATCTCCGTAAACCTCGTCGAGGTGAGACCCGTATAAGTACGTGATCGTCATCCTCGAACTCCAGAGGTCTCCAACATCTGTTAGAACTGAAACTCAAAATGACTACTGCCACGAGGGTAAGGTTGACCGACTCAAAAGTGTTCGGTCGCACCCCCCTTGTGCATGAGTTATCTTGTGCTGCCTGGGGTTCCCTTTTCACCGACCATGGAAAACCCAACCTGACGACGTAGTTAAACCACAACCTTTTTGCCTAATACCGTTAATTTTTGTATGAACTGTGATTTCCCAGTACATACTCAAACCAACGTCGTAAGGCCTCGACGCTGCCACCAAGAGATTCCAACCGAAACTCTCACCTCGAGGGTCTGACCACACCGTCGACGTAAGTGTGATTATCGAGTCTCCTCCCAAGGTATCTCCAGACGGGAGGGTCAAGTCCACGGCCTACCGGAAACAATAGACATATAAAAAATAGCCGGTATAACATAAATCATACTCAAAATTTTTACTTCTATTATGGATGATGTTTATACCTTTCAAAACTTTTTTCTGAACATCAACTTTTTTTTGTAATTCCATATGACATTTCTTCTCCCCGTAGATTATTTATGGTTTATTACCTTGGTTCTAGGGGAACTCTTTAGAAAAATTACCCACATAATTAAATTTAATGAATTTTATGGAATTGTATCCTTTCTCATCTTGATATTTATTGTCCATATTACCAATATATTCACATTTTTAACATTATCATATGGCTTAAAAAAATTCTATGATGCATGGTTCCAATAATATTAGATTATAGAAATTGATTTCATACTTTCTTCCATATAGATGTGTTTCTTTTTTAACAGTTCTTAGCATACCACATTTTCAATTGATTTCTCCTATATACATAATTACTATAGTCACTTATATTTTAAAATAAGGTATGATGCTATACAATCATAAGATGGAAATATTTTATAACATAGTTTCCTCCAGATAAATTTCTTAATCCCATCAATCAAACACCCAATCACACTATCCAAATTATATATGTTTTCTAATGTAATATTAGATTATCAGGGAAACAGATCCGTATACTATGCTAAAATACCATCTTACCTATTCTAAAAATTTATAACCATCATATTTACTCCATTTTTTATTTTTAGTGGAGATATATTTTATATAATACTACCTTAATAGTTATTTATTCCGATTTTTTATTTATTCATCCTCTGTACTATTATATATAATTTAACATATTGTTTCATTATATATTCATAAAAAATAATCTACCAGAATATCGTTTTCCATTTCACTAAATCCCCAAAAGTATAATATCATTTAAAAGGGCATAATCCATTTTTATCAACCAATATATTAGTAATTCCACTAAAAATTGAAGCCTTATATCACCAAATGATATCTATTATAGCTGAATCATGTTGTGAATATTTTTTTCTCCATAAGGGAAATTTAATTCATCATATTTATTTAATTATACTGTATATATAGTCATGTTAAACTCATTTAAAACACTAAATCTATTTTATTTTATTCTAGTGAAATCCTTAAACCTTATATCTGTTTTTGTTTACTTTATATTATTTTTCACCATCAATGTATAATGTCAAACACAAATTTATCTCATAATCTTCTAAAATACTGAGCCATAATATAAAATAACTCAAATTAAAAAATTTCTCAAGAACTATTTGAAATTATCATAACTCACATGTTAAACATATACATTTATAATCTTATTGAATATATTTATACTAAAATTTGTTTGATAAAAATTAAAGAAACACTAAATAATGTAACATAGAGCTACTGTTCACTTTATTACATTTGTAAAAGATACAATGGATACTACCTTGTATAATCAATCAAATTATTATTCATGAATAACCAGATATAGACATTATTCCAATATTAAACTACAAATATTAAAATTCTTATAACAAAAAAATATCACATTTGTAATATTATTCTTAATATTCTTCTTTAAATTTAGTGCAATGAAAAGAAATAAACAGTGATATTACATTAACATCATGGTTGAACTATAATGGAAGACATCACCAATGGATAACACATAATAAATTTGGAATAAAAAATAAGTGAAAACACACTCCCTTCAATAAATAGAATTTCCATGAAATGCAACCCTGGATAATATCAACTATCTTATCTCATAGATGATAATATCTGAATTAAAATGGACTAAAATTATAATATTGTGTGTTATATTATTAGTCATATTTATAACTATAAATACAAGAACATATTCTATGAAATTATAACATAAGAGAAGTATATAACAGAAAAACATTTAATATTGAAAATATCTTTTAATAATGAGGTTTTTCGGTGAAACAAGGCGATATCAATAATTGGTCCCACCATAACTATATTCTCAATTCACTCCACATATATTTAGTGATAAATTTAATTCATAAAAAATATTCCTTATCAAAAAAATATATGTACTTATGAAATAATACTCAACATTAATATTTACCTTATCAAGAAATAAATTTCATATTAAAAAATATATTTGAAAAGGTAGCGGACTAAGGAGGTAATCGTATCCATGATTTAAATAATATTTATATTTAAGATAAATAAAACATCCAAAAAATGTTCACTAAAAAGTGAATGTTTTAATATAATGATATTTTCCATGAATTTATTAAGATATAATAGATGACCATAAATATAGTTTCAATGATAATATCATGTCTTTTATAAAAAAATAATGAAAAAAAGATAAAAAAATAATATTCCACTATATATTTTTAATTGTAAAATTATCGAAACAATGTACTAATATCTATGTTGTGTAAAAAATTTATGGATGATTTAGAATTCATTAAACATAAAATCATTACAAATAAACCTTCATTTTGAATTTTTTAAAGAGATCTAACAATTTCCTTTTATGGAAACATTATATTGATATCATTAATAACCATTATGATGTAAAATATTACATAATATATTATAAATAAATCTTCTTAGTTAATGAATAAGGCATTTGTAAAATAAATTTTTAAAATGGATATATCAAAGAAAAATAAACATAGTCAAATGACAAATAATATTACATTATCTTTTATAAAATTATTTTTTTGATTCATGTATAATGACATGTGAATTTTAATAAAATATGGATACTCTTTTAGTATGATATGTATTTGAAAATATATGGGGCTTATAAAGTGTTAATTATAATATTCCATCAATGAATATAATTGAAATCCCAAAAATGTGATTGTTAGACAAATCATTATCTCATTATTAACATTCTAATTATAACCCCCTAAAAGAGTAATCATGATACAAAACAGTAAAAAATATGAGAGAATTTATATTTACATTAAATTTATAAAAAAATTTATATACCCCACACAAAAAATAAATTTTTATATAAAAAAATATGCCTTGATAGGGTAGAAATTTGGATAAATTATATTACCTCATGTTTTACATTACCCATAAGTTATCAAATTTTAATTATTACTAATTTTTATTAATTATAAATACATAAAAAAACATTACTAATATTCATAATAACATATATGATCTATTTATATCATTTTATAAACCTTTTTTAACAATATATTATTATTATCATTATTTCAGATGGTAATATCCTTTTTCTTGTTTGTTTGGAATCGATAGTAATTTTCCTAATATCAATAATAATGTTCCACATTCCCAACAATATTATTCAGGATATAAATATCATATATCATGAATATATATATATATATATATATATTTAATTTCATCAATGAATAATAGAGAGATAAATTTGATTTACACCAATCATAAACATTATAGTTCATATATACTTTTGAACGATGGTTTTAGTTCCTGATTAATGGAAAAAATCGATTATAAATATTAATTAAACATACGTGGATAAATTTTATATCATATTTATATATATTATATTGATCCAATATAACAATATTACAATTAGTTTAAATAAAAAACGGAAAAAAATATCACATCCTATCATAGAGGTGATAATCCACATATACAAATGAGCGACTTTACCTTATTCAAATATATAAGAAATGTTAGAAGGTATATATGATATTATAGTTCTTAAATGATATTTATTATATATTTTATATATAAATTAATTATTTCCATAATTATTCGAAGACACATGAGGTGGTGATGGAAAACAATACAGAACGGTTCAAGTAGAGGTAGTCTATTGTACATACGAATGACTGTTTTGTTATACATTTGTTATTGATAGAGATAGATTAATTTTATTATATTATCATAATAAATTCATATCATATGTATGATAATTTTTATTATATTTTAATATTTGGGAAATAATTTTATTTAGTTAAGAAAAAATATTAAAATATAGATATTCATTATGAAAATTCCATTGTCACAAATAATCCTCTGGTTGATTTCTTTTAAAATATATGATGTTTGGTCTGTTGGGAAGAAAAAAAATCAAGAATTTTAATGAGGTTTTTTTCAAGAGAATTGGGAAGGGTTTTTCTGATAAGTGTTTGTTTCTGAGAATTAAATCATAGGGAGATGTTAATCTATTTAATAAGTGATTTGTGTTAAATCAAACATTTTCACAATTAGAAATTGTTATTTGTCCTGATACACAATAAAAAAGATGCATGAATGATATGAAATTACGTGAATTATAGAATTTTGTGACACAAGAAGATTTTTTTTACCAGATGATATTAATGGGGTATTTTATTTCTAAAGGATACAATAAAGTGGGATTTTTGACATTGGTTGATAGTTGCATACACAAAGGTACGTCTTCAAGGAACATGCATGTAGGGTCAACCATATATATTAATATGAGTCCAACACCTTCATTGGGATTGAATTTTCCAATTATAATATGGTTCTTCTACCATTACCCAGTCTTGCACTCCATTTAGTTTTGTGATAAATATTATCATGTTGACCATGCCTTATTTCTACGAAGACAAACTAAGTTTTGTGAAATGTTTGTGTGAATGATAGATTTTAATGAAATAACATAAATATTTCACTCATTAATGACCTTTTCATGTATGTTCACATGTTAGAAGACCATGTTGTCAATAAACTATGTAAGAACTCACCCAAGAACATGAGATAGGGGTAGTTGAAAAAAGTGTTATGATATAGGATTTGTGTTATACCTAAATTTATTTTAATGGAAGTGTTCCTAGAAATGAGTTGATATTTCTGATATTCAGTATTAAACAATAAAATTTAAATCATTGTGTATTTAGGTATTATGAACACTCGATTAGAATATTATCTATGTCTTATCCCTTAATGTTGAATCATTTGACACTTTTGTGTTGTCACACTTCATGTGAATGACTATTTACCCTATGATTCCATAATATAGTTTTAAAAGGATAATACAAATAATGAAACAAAATCCATTATTTCAGAAGGAAAAAATGTACCCCTAATTCACCTCCCCTATTATGGTGTTATGCGGACCACATTAGATTTCATAGGGTTCATGTTAGTGCAGTTAAATAAATCGTCAATTCTTTCCATGAAAAATTTATTGAATTTCAGAGAGTTCCCCTCTTTGATGGAATCAACATAAGTATTTTTGAGAACACGATGTTAAATTATATGATATTCCTTGGGATGTGTATTAATATTTACACTACTTAGTTTATTATGTTCAGTAATGTGAGGGATATTTATATGATTTAAAAAAACATAAAAAATCATTATTCGGATTAAAATTTACAAAATTGTTTTATTGGAACACATTCTAATCAAATATCATTAAAGGTTATTATTTTCAGACTAATGAATTCCTTAATTAGAAATTATAAAATATATACTATGGTGTTATCAATTTAAATGAGGTCATACATCATATCTTTAACAATGAGTTCAATGACCATGAAATGTGTTCATATGAAAGCACAGTCAGCTTCATTAATCACATAATAGAGGTTGTTAATTCCATTCTAGGGAATGGGGAAGAAATAGATGATATTATCATAGTGAATAAAATACATAGAAGAATACAATATCATTATAATCAAAATGTAATAGCTCTTGTCGAATGATATCTTACTTATCTCCCTATTGATTATCTATTAAAAAGTCTAGGTGTTTACTAAATCTAGTTAAATTAAAAGATGCAACAAATCAGGTAAAAAAATAAATATTATTTAAATCCATGGAGGAAATTTATATTTCCCAATAAAGTGATGATAATGATAAAGAACATCTATATCTTTTTTACATGTAATCCTATTGATAAAATTGATATTTTATAGAAATATTCTGTATGATTTTTTTGGTGTAGTAACATAGGGAATGTATCATCTTAATTCGAATAGAAATTTTGTCATGTAAAAAGTAAAGGATAAATCAGTAATAAAACTCATAAGTGGTTCCATAATAATAAAAACATAAAAACATGATTCATGTTTTGGAGAAACAATTTTTCTACAATAAAAAACTATTGTAATGTCTTCTTGGAGGATGTAAAACAACTATCTAAATCTGAACATGAAGAGTCTGTTATTGTGATAGTTGAGAAAGATGAAAATAATATGAACATAATCTCTTACATGGGGATTTTTATCTCATGGTGTAACCTTATGTTTTATATTTGTGAGATTGAAAATAAATTAAGGAACTAAAAATAGTTGTGAAGCCTGCAAAATTTGCCATCAATTTACGTTGGACAAGTTTAAGCAAAAATTCATCAACTAGAAATAGAGGAAGAAAAAAATTTAATGACACTTGAATTTTTAAAAGTGGTTTTTGGAATTTAATATCATGATTGAAGATTAAGAAAAAGTCATCAATGACCGTACATAGAGAATGGTGGAAGAAACTGATATATTTTATAGACATAATGAAAAAAATTATATTATATACGAAACAATAAAATGAATCAAACTCAAATTATATGAGGAATAAATTATAGTTTGGAAACTCTTCATATGTAGTTATGTTATAAAGAGCTATATATTGTTATGATATAGTGGGGATGGCCTTGAATGATCATAAATCCTCATTTTTTGGAATAGGATGAATTTTTCATTTTCCAGTAACATATATGGTTATAAACATCCTGGGACATTATAAATGGAAGTAGATTGTTCCACATATCACAAAGGTGCATGATGTCCCAATAAAAAATCAGTATTCAAGATAGAAAATGTATATCAATGTAATCACCATGTATCCGTAGAATATATCTAATCAAATACGTTTTAAAAATTAGGTTTAATGTTGTGTAATGTATATGTGAAGATATTTCCACTTATCAAATGTCAATTTTTCATATTTTTGGGTTATTCCATATCATATTGTGAAGTTGAAAGGATATATCATAGTGAGAGGAATATAGAGTTGAAAAAATAAAAATATGAAAATATTATTTATCATATAGATGAAATAGTTTATAAGAATTTGTGTATTACTATTCTAGAAATCATTATAAATCTATTCATTGAATTATTTGAAAATGTGGGAAGAATAACTATAGAATGCAGACAGAAGTCAATACCCACCAACCAAGATAAGTATCTATTTTAAAAATGAATTCTCCACTGGATGAAGAATATGTATATGATGAAACAATATATATTTAATGACAGTGGAACAAAATTTTGTATCCACTACACAATCAGGTACCTCAAGGATGGAAAATAATAATGCCAAGAAAGTGATCTTATATAAATATCCCTAAACGCTAATAGATAAACCATGAATGAGGATGAAAAATTATCATACCCTCTGGCATGAAATTCATATTTTTTAATTATTGTAATGAAAAATATGTAATGGAATAGTAATATCTAATTTCAATGGTGCTTCATAGTTTAAAGAAAGTGGAAATAATTAATTAGAAAAATAATAGATGAGGATATCTAAACTACTCTATATGGACAATTTGGGTAAAAATATTATGAGTGTGATTATATACTACTACATAGGATTGATAGTGAAATTTAATCAGAATTGATGTAATATATATTAAAAGAGATGTTATTCTGCCAATAATGAATGTAGTAAATATTGAATGTTATTCCAGGTTGACAGTAATGAGAACACTTTCTACTTAATTATTTTCAACAAAAACAACTTCTGGCATTGGAGGATGAGTCACATTAACAAATCAGACCTTGATGAAATATCTACTATTATTATTAGTGTCGAAATTACATATATTATTAATTATTTAGATAATACATGTAATGCATGCATTCCAGGAAAGATGATATGGACATGAT
Source organism: Viscum album (assembly GCA_963277665.1). Classification (NCBI taxonomy): domain Eukaryota; kingdom Viridiplantae; phylum Streptophyta; class Magnoliopsida; order Santalales; family Viscaceae; genus Viscum; species Viscum album. Next base: position 741,854,445 of record OY728163.1, read on the forward strand.
GTTGCCCTAAGATCGAAAGGGAATCGAATCTACCTGATCCCATCCACATGGATGTTTTTGGTCTAATGAATGTGGATAGATAATATGGATATATTTACCTCATTTTTTATGGTAATAGTACAATTGTTTTTGTGATGATTATAGAGATGAAATAAAAAGTTCATGATTACAAAAATACTTATCATCAATGACTAGATGATGAATTTTTTGGAATAATCAGTATTATACAATTTGACAATAAAGGACAATACACATCCATTACGATTTAGAATTACCTTAATAACATCAGAAAAATAATGATTAAAATAAAACAATACCCAATAAACATAATAGGGTCACTGATCATAGAAAATGTCATGTGAACAATATGGATTGAGCAATGAGGATTGATATTTGTGTGTGTCTCCATTAGTGGAAAGAGGTTGTTCATGTAGCAGTGTACACCCAAAATTGAACATGTATTTATATTGTAAAAAACAAGTCACTATATGATATATGATATTCATTGAAGTACTCTAAAAAGTTTTCTCATATATTTTGAAATAATTTTTTGATCCTAAATAATGAATGATATCATGAAATGTATAGTGATGATGTAGATAATGAAATATACATTGAATATTCAATAAAGTGGAATTCATACAAATGTAAAAATAATCTTAATGGAATGATTTTAGAATGAAATGAAGTAAAAATCATTGTGGTGATACCCATTAATAAAATGAGGATAAAATATATTTATATGGGTGATGATGATAAATAAATAGATCATTGGACAAAATCCTAAGGCAAAATGGATGACTTGCAATGTATATAGGGATTCCAAAATTATCATGATTTTGACTAAGAGTTAAAGTAGAACCCATTGATACAAAAACATTATAATAACCTAAAAATAGAAGTATAAGAGTATAAATTGATGACTGAAATAACATTATAGATTATGAAACACCTTCACACACCTCAGGAATGAGGAATGAATCCAACTCCACCTTACTGTGAACTATGGAACCATCATCATTTTTAGAAGTATTGATGGTTGAATCATGGGTTTTTGAATTAAAGAATAATAGAGATCATATTCATAAAAAATAGATATGGATTCTTTTCTTGAATCCTAAAAACTATAATGTAATTTGAACAAATCAGTTCATTAAAAAATATTAGATGATATTTAAAATGTGATTATAAATAAGGCTCACCTAGTGTGTAAGTACAATGAAAATATTAAAGAACATTCTCATGATGAAACATTTTCTGTTGTATCAGGACTAGAATTGATTAAGAGAATTATTTCTATTGAAATTCAAATAGAGTACAATGATTATCAAATAGATGAAAAATTGAATTATTAAATAGTTTTATTAAACATGAAATATATATAGAACAACTGAATATATTTCATACTAAAATGGATGAGACCATGGATTGTAGATTAAATGAGGCTCTATAAGGACTGAATTTGCTACCACTGTCATTGTATAAATGAATATATTATTCTATGAATACGATATAATTTAAAATAGGATTTTTCAACCATAACCTAAATGTGGATAATTCCAAAAAATGTCAATGTTTGGTACTTTTTTTATTTGGATGATATAATTTGTTTTAATGATTACAATGGTAAATGTTCGAATTTTATAATGACATAATATAATATTTGGAAATACCAATTATTGGTTAAGTCAAATACATCTTGGGGGGTCATCTGTATCAAGTGACGTATTATAGAATTACTTAACATGGAAAATATTAAAGAGATATTCTAAATAAAGTAAACATGAATGACTCATAACTGATAATGACTATGATTTCAGATAGGATATAACATGGGATGGATGTGGATGTCAAATCTGTGGATCCCACCATATATAAAATAATCATTGATGGATTATTATTTATTACTATAGCATCGATAAATATCATTATTACAACATTATTAGATTCTTTTTTTCAATGTAATAAAAATGATGAGAATTTGGAAGTAGTTAAATGTTTCATGTTTTATATTCATGGTATAATCAATTATGGTTTATACATTCAAGAAAAATGAAATTTCAATATATCACCAATTTTTTATTATGATTAGGTTATAGATTTTGAGGATCGTAAGTCCAAAATAGGTGGTGATTATCATTTTGAAAAAAAATATATTAGATGTTTGATAAATAAATAAAAATAATGTTAAGTTCGTATGGATGAAGCACAATATATATCTGATGCAAATTCTTTCACTATGATAATGTTTATAATGCATAAACTGAATGATATCGACGATGACATAAAAAAGCTAATACTGATTCACTTTGAAAAAAAATCATGATGAATATTACATCAAATTTGTTTCTTCACTCACTTAACAAACATATTGAAAATATACATCACTTCATCATATATTATGTTGAACAATCTGTGATTAAAATAGAGAATGTTGGAAGTGATTCCTTGGTGGATGACATTCTAACTAAGATATTTTTGGTATAAAAGTTCATGAAACACCTAGTTGGGCCTTGGTACTCACCCACCACCTTGTGCATAATTTGTTTTTGTTTCAACCCATGTCCTCATTCTTATAACTAAATTAATATGGTTGTAGAAATGATTTAGTTTTATGCATCTAGGAAGAGTTATTATTGAGAACTGTGAGTAAAAATATACGTTCATTTAAAATTTATATTCAATTTAATTAAAAATAATATAAAAAAGGGGGGAGGTGATTCAAAAAATTTCTAATGTGAATTTTTGAAACCATAATGTAATAATATTTCCAAGTAAATAATAATGTAGATGATTTGAAAGTGCATGAATGTATGATATAAATTCCAAGGGAGGATTTTTTCATGCTAACAATATAGATATGGTGCTTGCGAGTTATATGCGGCCTTAATTTATGATTCATGTATATAATGAATGTTGAACGCACAATGTAATGCATGAAATAATATTTCTTGAATGGTGATCCATTTCAATGAAAATGAAGATAACCACATCACTCAAATGTAACTTTTCCTATGAAGAACTAGTGTAACATTTGAGTACTAGACTTGTACAACATAGAGTTTTCTGAAAAATACATGCTTGTTTAACATTCCTAGTGTCTACCAAGAATAAGTGCGTTTCATTATTTGATTTCAGGAATATAATCATTTCATGAGAAAACAAAAAACAATTTATGCTAGAATTACTCTTGTACTCATGTTCACAAGTTTCAAAACTAACAAGTCTTGAATGTCTAGTTGGATTGATCTATGTACAAATTTTCCAAAAATAACCAATATGTTTAATGAAGTGTCTCAAAAAAATCATGGAAAAATATTTTATTTCCAAATCTTTTAAAAATATCTACATGTCATTAAACTGATTGTGACTTAACCTAAGATAATGAGCTAGGGTCATTAGATGTTATTTCTCTATGTGGGTTAGAGTGATGTCCCTAAATATTTTGTAAAGGCGGTGTACCTAGAATAATGTTACCATGTATGATCTTCAATCTACCATAATTAATAATAATTTATAGTATATTTAGGTATGACTGACACTTTGATGACCTTTGATCACTGTAATATCCCTTAGTGGTGAAGCATGTACACATGTTGTGTTGTCCATTAATATTTCAATGATTAATTACATAAAGATTCAATGAGGCTTATTTATTAATATCCATCAAATTGTGGAACATGATCATTCACATTAGAAGAAAAATTTGACACCCTAATTTACCCCACCCCACTTAGGATGTTATAGGGTCCTATCTGGGGGCTTTCGTGGAATATCATAAATTATTAAATAATATAAATATAATTTCTCATCAAAAAACATCCATATTGATATGTCTTATTTTAAGATGATGATTAGTTTAAATAGTATACGAAATAAATAATTTGAAATGTTTAGATGATATATTCAGCCTTCTAATATTTTTTTACCACCCAACATTTCCTTTGAAATTAACCATGTTAATAAATGATTTTAAATTATAAAATCCATGAAATTTTACATAAAATGTGAATTTTTCATAAATTTCCTAGTGATGAAATTTTATACTATATTTTATCTCTTATATCAATTTTGATTTTATTATTAATTATAGATAATTGAAAAAATTGGAATTTCATAAAATATAATTATTTTTCCTTTTCAATAAAATCTAATTAATTTTACATTAGAAATATAAAGACAGTGATAGAATTTTAATATAATACTAGAAAAATTACTAATATGATACATTTATTTAAAAATTTTAATTAATACAATAAGTCAACCAAATTTTTTTGCTAGTAATATTATTCAAATTAATTTTTTATTATTATTATAATTGAATGAATAATTTGTCAACATTACATAAAAAATTTAAATAATTACTCAATTACTAAAATTTTCAAATAAACATCCATTGTAAAAAATTGCAATCATATTTAAAATGATAAATAATAATATAACATATTTTATTTTCTCCCCGATAAAAAATAAATTGGTTATTTAAAAGAAATAGATTTTCATTTTAGACCTAACAATTTATAAAAATTATATAACGGTCTAAATAAAAGGATTTGGGAAAAAATGTAATAATTTCAACTTTCATATTAATATGGTAAAAATATACACATACAATGACATTAGTAAGGGTTTGGATATTTTTTTAATGTGATATTAAATTATTCATAACCCTACTTACAAAATGTACCATTAAATACAGAGATACATTTTTAAACCACCACTTTCATCATTACTAAAAATAACAAATCACAATTTCCCATTCTTGAACATGTTTCTTCTAAATATACAAATTTTTTTAAAAAATGGAATTCTTATAATTTCGAAAAATTATTTAAAACATATCCCCAAAAATGTGATAAAAAAATTATATTAGAAAAAAAGTGAAGATTAAAATATAGTTTTATATCAAATTTATATTATATTATGAACATAATGTAAAAAATGAATAATTTAATAATTTGATAAAAAATCCAATAAATGAAGGAATATTTAAAAGAAATATATTTCATGAAATGAAATGATAGTTTTACAGAGTATTATTTATTTACAATCTTAATAAAAATAAATATATTTTAGGAAATTCCCAAAAATTCAACATATTTTAATATTGAAATAATTATTTAACAAATGAAATAATATTAACATATTTATATTTTAATAGTTTTATTTTCTTTCAGTCTCACTTTTTCATGTAAACGATTTTATTAATGAAATTTATTTTAATTGAAATAAATAATAAAATCATGAGATATTTATTTATAATCCCCTTTTGGAGCATTCAAATCCAAAATCCTTTCACTATAAAACAAAAAACTATTTATACCTCAACCTCATAACATCCTCTAGGTCCCCCATAGGTTCCTCAAAAATATTTTTCCCAAAAATATTTAATCGTTGACTAGTATTTTTTCATTTCGGTTTCTATATAATATGAATAATTTTAAATAATATTTCTTCATAATAATGATAATTCTACAACGGTATAACCTCTGTGTTTAGTAGATTTAAATTATTGAGTATAAATCTTCATGAGTGATGCACGGGACACATCATGAACATTAGAGAGATGATGGGAAACAAGGATATGATAACATTGAAATGTGATCAATAATTTCTAAAATAACCAATACAAATTGTGCTCATCATTCCAATATTAAAAAATATCATAACATTATTCCATGAATATATTCATATGACTACCTTGTCACCAACTTTAGGATTTATTTATCATTGATGATTTTCAGGAGAACTTTTGGTTCTGCTTATTTTTCACTTTTCTTCTTCTAAATTGATCTAACCATCTCTTATATATTCTCATATAGATCTGGTATGAATTTATTTCATTTCGAAATTTTGTTCAATCAAATTTGAGTTGTGAACATCCTTTGATAGAGTGTTTAATTGGTATATATCTTAAGGATCATGTTAAATATATAATTTTAACAATATTTTATATAGTAAATCTGTCCATCCCAATAACCCTTGATATCTGTAGAGAATATTATATCAATGTCTCTTAGAGTCGGAATTATCCACTTAGACTAGCCATCAGTATATGGATGATATGTATTACTAAATTGTATCATTATGTCATAATCATTATAAATTATCCTATAAAACATCAAGGTAAACTATAAGTCCTAATTAGATATGATTTAGAGTGTTACTCTATGAAATCAAAAACCATCTGTTGTTTATGACAATGTTATATTGAAACAAGATAAATCAAATCAAATTGAGATAAAATGATAGGATTTGGTTTGGTGGTATTATTTATCTAAAATATAATAATTTTTGTTATATTATTAGTGTGTTCAATGACAATGTACATGGTAATTCATTCTAATTTCCTTTTTTATTGATAATAGTTGAAACTTACTCTTTTAATTGTGTCTCTCACAATAAAAATTATAATAAACCAATCATCAAGATACATACATAGAAATATTATTTTTTATGATATCCCACCATAAATATTATTTAATATATCAATACCTTTATTTTCTTCTAAGATGAATAATTTATAATAAACTATGTGCTTGATTAAATATAACCATCTTCAAATAAAATATTTATAATAATTATATTTGGTTTTCGAACATTATTCTTGAATCATGATTTTTGATGAACATCGGATTATTATTTACCTTCTATTATAATTCAACATCATCCCCCTCTTCCATCCCAATACAATCATGGATGGACGATAGAATATTATTTTGAAAAGACAATATCTATCACTTTAACATTATATTTTAGTATCCTACATGCAAAAATAATTAAATATTTCATCCCAATAAATAATCATCACAATTAATGTGATAATATCTTTTTGACACATAACATCAACAACCATGTTTCATTTCCAAGGGCTGTATTTCATTGAGGAATCAGAATATTTGATCCACTTCAATTATATTTTTTATGTTATATATAAATATATTTTTAATATATCTATATTAATCATTTATGTCCAATATTTATATGTAAACAATTAAACATATGTATAATAACTCTATATTATCTATTAATACATTTCTTTTTCCGGATATGAATCCTGATTAAAATAATTTTCCCAAGAGTATTTAATTGTTGAATGGAATATTATATTATCATGTAATTCAATATGATGGCACATCTCAATATATTTTTACTAAATTACTATAGGTCACAATATCTTCTCAATTATATGCATTGTATGTATAAGAACATTTCCTGTCATTTTCTTCAATTCTTTGAAATTATCATCACATTCATCACTGCAAAAGAACATGACATCATGTGGAGTCAATATGATCACTTTATTACATTGTTATGGTATTTATTTCATAATGAGTCAAAATTATATAGACTAAAAAATTAAACTATGGATCTCATTTACTATAGTTTATTTAAGACATTTTATAATAGGTTTTATCTTTGAAGTATCCGTTGATATAGAATCTGTTGAATTTATTTGATCAAATAATGACGCATTTGCGAATAAATTTGCAATTGGTAAATTTATCAGACATATTATATATAATCTTGGTCCTAATATTAATACTAAATTGTTATTCCTGTTATTCTTATCTCCTTGAATATATAAAAATATATATAGTAAATACTACCACAATGCAATTAATATAATATAAAAATACACTATTCATTAGATCCATGAAAATAATATGATGATTACTAATTCTAAAGGTAATCACTATAATTTTATAATGACCATATCTATTATATAATACATTATTGTTTCTATCGTACTTCCTGACCCTTAGTTGCTAATTTCATGAACAAATAATATTCCTAAAAAATACTAAGATCCTCATAATTGATAATACATATCATCGATAAGGTCAATATGATACTTGTTCCAAATAGTTTTCTAGTTAAATTCCAAATAATTAATGTAGTTACACATTAATGCGGCATTATTCTTTACTAAAAAATATTTTCACCTCATGATGAAGAACTGGGCAGAATAAATCACTTATATATTTTCTCATTGAGATTACTATTTACTTCATACAACTCAATATTGGCTATCCTACTCGGAGTCTATAAAGTTGGTATAACCCCATGTATGAATTATAATGATGAATAAACACCATGAAACAGTTGTTGTAAATTCAACTATTATGGAATGAAATAATAATAACATAGAAAATAGTCATATTAATAATTTTGGGTTCCATTAAAACAAAATGAGATAATTATTTCACATGATTATGTAGTAAAACCTATATGATATATGTAATTTCATTTGAATGTTTATTATCTTTCTTTCTATTATGAACTATTGACAATTAATTTAGAATATCTAGTAAAACATAGTTTCCTCAACAATTAAAATGCGATATATACGAATATATTCAATCCATCCCCAAAATTAAATTACATTCATATATATGTGGAAAATAACCCAGAATCACATTCCCACTGACTTATATCATAGAAAATCTATATACATGAGATCAAATGACTCTACCATTATGTGTTTTCACTACTAACTCACCATAAAATCATTATGATTGTTATATGATTCCTATAGAAAATTATGTAATGATAAATGGGTTGGTAAAAAATCACAAAAGTTAAATAGTTTATCATTTTGTGTGTCTAGTGACTTTACATCTCACCACATCATTTGGAAACATAAATTTCGTATTAGTAATTCAATTTTATCACCTTCTATCCTTGGATTCCCCTATTGTATGTTCCTTTTATTCTTTGGGAAGTTGTTTGAAAAATTCCCAACATCATTACAGTTTAATCACCGTATAGTAGTTTTTCCATTCATCATCATATAATCATTATGTAGATGACCCTTTTCTACACATTTTTATATAACACACATTTCATTAATGGATTTCCCATGATGTTTCATTCACAAAAATCACATTATATAATTTTATTTGATACCATCATTTCAATTGATATGTTCCCTTAATTGATGTGTTCAATAATCCCGTTCAACTCTTGATTTCCCAAGATGTCACATGATCGATAAAACACAATCCATGTCTTATAGAACATGATACTAAATCATCATATAATGAACACATTTTAGAGTTACATTCCCATCGGTAACATGGATTAATCCCATCAAAGAAGTAGTAAATATTTCTTACCATATTATTGATTTTATATAATGTTTGACTGACTAATCGTGTAATCTTAACCCTATATGTATCCCTAGTTTCCACTTCCTTGATATTTTATATATGGGACATCCTCCTCTTTTAATATCACTATTTTCTGGAGGATTCAATTTTCCAATAATATCACATTTAAAAATTACATATCCTTTATTTATATTTCATAATGATTATTATTTTTGTAGAAAAATTAACACCACTAACCAACACCTCCACTAAATTAATTCACTATTCCATTTTGATTTTAAATTTCATCACATCCTAAGAAAAATAATATTTTTTGACAGACTCAATCTATTTTTCAACTATTAATGGATTTTTTGTTTAATTAACATATAGAACCTTAATTTTCAGGATGTTATCCAACATAGTTTAATAATAATATTGAATAATAGGTTTCTTTTTATTGTAATTGTTATTCATATTATCTAGAGCCATACACCATATTATTTCCTTGATTTACATCATTCATAAAATAACAATATTGTATATCTCAGTAGGGAAATACCTACATTGTTTGTGAGTGTTGATTCCATTTCCTCCTTTAAGATAAATGACTAGATAAATAAACTTATTATGTTAACCAAATAATCATCTTGAAAATTGAGTCAAAAAATTATAATACAATTAATTATACATGTTCTCAAATAAATTATTAGATTATTATAATTTACGTGTTTTCTATGTTTTTATAAAACCTACTTCTTATTATTTTTACTAAACACCATATAATAAACATTTTTAAACCCATGATCTAGAAACCTAGATCCATATTTCATTTCATTATATTGTTATAAAATAAAAGGTAATCATCATATTATATTTATTAGTTTTCTATCTAGAAGAACTAGATATAAACATGATTCCAAAATTACATTGTATATCTAAAAAATAACATAAAATATTTCTCATCATTATTTTTCTTCAAAATATCCTTATTAATATCCCCTAGAAATGAAAACAAAGAGGGGATACACCAAAATCTCAGTAAAGGGTAACATATATTGAAATCTATTATTATATAATAAGTAATATTTTTATGGTAAATCTATTAACTAAAAAGGGTTCCTTTTAATCAAAAAACATAATATCAAAATAAGTATATGGATTCTATAATGAATTAATGTCATGGATAATGTAACGTCCTGGGTTCAAAAGCCACTCAACTAGTGCCTCCTACCTGGTTGGACACATGGCATCAAGCACATTTCCCCAAATGCAGGAGGCTGAAGACTAGTAGCGAGGGCCTAGGGGGGAACTATGTCCTCACTAGATGATTGTAACATATCTAAATAAATACTTTCAATAGCGGATGTAGTAAAGAAGATGTATCTGAATAAAAAAATATAGACTGAATGACAAAGATAACAAGAAGGAATATAATATCAAATTGTGTAGCATGTCACATGTTCTAAAAAATGGAATATAGGATACACTAAAAATAATTAAAACACAATACAAAAACATGGTAAAACAAAATGAAACTCAGAAGCATTGCAATCCTTTCCTTGGTCCCATGCTCTTTTTCTCATAAGGAGCAATCAAGTAGTTGTATAGGTAGTATATCCCCTATCGACCCATGCTACAATATAGTCTATTTGGGATTAAAAAAATGACCCAAACATGGTGTGAGAAATAAATCCCAATTGGTAACCACTAGAGGATGGTTCTAATTTTTCAGTGAGTATATCTCAGTTTATACCTTGTCAGGATATTTAATCAAAGAAGTGTAAAAAAAATTCATTCCTATACTTTAGCGTAGAAAACAAATCGTTAGTCATTCCATTTCAATATGTCATATAGCCAAGATAGATGTATATGAATTTTAGCATATTATAATTTGGGACAAGCCTAGTGTATCATAATTCAGCATATTTTAATGAGGGTGATACCCAATGTATCATTATTTCAGCATAATATAACTACAGAAACTCTCAATGTACGATGATTTCAGCATATTCTAATCAGAGGGAATCCCAGTGTATGAGCATTTCTGATTGTTTTAGGGTAAAATACGTTGTATAAACATTTCATCGTAGAAAACACACATGTAAATTACACTAATACACGGATTTCAATAAGAAAAACACATGGGAAATTCACATAATAATATATATCATTGTAATAAACCCCAAAAAGATAAAACATTCAAAATCCACAAAGGAGTTCTTGCCAAATGACTGACCATGGGAAACACACCCATGGAGTGTCCCTATACAAAATAATCTTTAATTACCTCTTTCAATTTCAGATTATCAAATAACTAAACATCATTATGTCTGAACAAGATTCAATTCCAGAGAAAAAAATACAAAAAATGGGCCCATACTATTTTGGTACATATAATCAACTTGACATTTAACGAAAGGAACAAGACCACCTACCTCAATGTCGTATAACAGATATAATCTGATGCCGGACCTTGAATCAACCATGAGCAGTGTTGATCTATGAAAAGAGATAAATAAATAAACCAAAAATTACTTTATCATGTTATTAAATCACCAAGAACAACTCTAGATGAAGAAATATCTAACTGATTTGGTTCTAACGTGACCAATGACACTTGAATTCAGTCCTAAATGACAAAATGGTTGAACGAATTGATCTCGCAGATCCATGTTCTTCACCCTATGGCTCTTCTATCTAGAAGAATAGAAAACAAGGAAAAATTCCATTTTAATCCGAATATTAGAATTACATGTAATGTATGTTCTTATACATGGCGTGTAAAACATTTTTCTGTTCATAAAATTTTTGACATACTTTACACGTCTCAAACCCACCTACCGACATGTCTACTTGGTGGGTACTAGGAAGTACACACCGTGTAGTGGTTTTTTCTTCCCTTCATAGCCATCAAAACTAGACCCCATGTGTCCCCGTCCAACATGGCCACACTTCATGGCATTTAATAAATAATACATGTCATTTACTATTAAAACATTGCCATTTTTTCAGTTTTCATTGTTTTTTAAAAAACAACTCAAAGGAAAAGAAAAAGAATAAACCCATACCTCATAAGAAGAACGAGGTTCTTAAAACACACCCCCCTAATGAAATTAATCCCCAAATTAGCCTTCTAATCTTGGTGAAGGAATATCTATGAATAACATCGGACACTGAGCATGTTCATTGGAATCACTTTCCCAAGACTCGTCTAATACTTGACAGTGTTTCCATAGCACCCGTATAAGAGTAAATGACTGGACACATAGAACATTCATGCTCGTGTAAACTATACGAATCAGATGATCCTCAATGGATGCATGACCTGCAACTTATCCTACATGGGCTGAAAAACATGAGATGAGTTTGAGTGATAGAGGCATAGTTGTGATATGTGGACGATGTCTTGCACGGCTTCGTACCTTTGAGAAAACATTAACCAAAAGGAAACCAACCCGACTCATTCCAAAATCTCAAACGGTCAGTCATATCCTGGTGAAATCTTACCCTTTATCTTTATCCCCTTGTACCCGAATCTCAATGTGACATATAAGAAAACTCGATCCCCGAACTCGAACTATAATGGTCTTCTATGGAAGGTTGCGTAATATTTTTCATGAGACTATGAATTTTCCATCAATCTATGAATCAAGTGAACACATTAAGATGTATCATAAACAAGATGAGGTGCCAGTATAGATGCCTCTCCTACATCCATCCAACACAGGTCTAATCGTCATGGCCTCCCATACAGAGCCTCATACAGTTATATTTGAATAGTAGTGTGAAAATTATTATTATATGAAGACACGTATAGGGTTATGTGTCTCTCCCTTGGACCCCCTAAATCCAGGAAACATGCATGAAACATTTCCTCCAAAACCTGTATCGTACACCCTGACTGGACATCGGTCTGAGGGTGGTAGATTGTGCTTAGAAGCAATTTTGTACCTAGTACCCTCTAAAACCTCTTCTAGAAATGATACATAAATCTTGATTCCCAAAATGAAATGACGGAAGGAGGGACCCATGAAGTAACACAACCTCTCGGATATATAACTTTCAGATCTCATCAGCACCAAAGGTCTCCCTGATCGACAAGAAGTGAGGACTTCTGTAAGATTGAAAACAAAGAACCACTCAACATAGTTTCCTCAAAAAAATCTCAATAACCCTGTCACAAAATCCATCTCGTCATCATCCCACTTCAACTTAGGAATGGGAAGATTCAATAAAAGTCATGATGCTCAATGATGTTAAGTTGTCACCTGTTGAAAGGAGGAACCCCTCATAACAAAACCAGCTACTTCTTTCTTCATACCTGGCCACCAATAATGGATGTGGATGTCACAGTACATCTTAGTGACTTTAGGACACACTTTCCAAGCTGAATAATGAAACTCGTGCGACATATCCTCGGGTATATCCCATGTAGCCCACAAACGTCCATGGATAAATATAACTTCATCATCGCTTATTGTCCATCGAGAAGGAAGTTTCTCACCTACCACAATCTCCTGGAGTACTATGCTCATGGAATCTGATAGCTTCCTCATCCTAACTATGTCTACTAGGGTAAAAGTAACTGCCAAAGATGAAAGAAAACTCTGTCCCTGACTATTTTACACCTCTATATTCATCTAATAGAATAAGACAATAAGATTCCACTCATAATTGGCCTCCAGAACATCATGTATCTAAGTCCTCCTACTTAGTGTGTCATCCAATGCATTGCCCAGTATAGGATTATAGGCAAGTTCTCAATCAAATGATTGAATTTATTACACTAACCTTAATTTCCTTACATTCAAATCACACTGATTAAATATGTATTTGATAATTTTTTGATATGTGTAAACCACAAAATAATCTCCTAATAAATAATGTCTCAAACATCATAGAACATGAACAACTGCCATGAACTAGAGATTATGAATTGGGTAATTCATCTCATCTAGCCTTAAATGGTGAGATCTGTATTCAATAACTCGATCTCCTTACATAGGAACGACCCCCATTCCAATACACGAGGCATCACAGTACATAGTGTAACTCCTACCCAGCTCTGGAAATATTAGTATCGGTGCTGATGTCATACGTCCCTTATACTATTGAAATGATGCATCACAAGAATTTTACCATTAAAACATCACACATTTCATAGTCAAGTGTGTCATCAGCTGCACTAAGTGTGATAAGTCCTGTATAAAATGCCTTTAGTAACCATTTATCCACAAGAATCTATCCACCTAAAAATTGTTTGTGTACATATCCTTGGTAACTACTACTCTCACCTTCTCTAGGTCCACTGATACACTAGTCTTTGAGAGCACGTGACCTAGGAATTGAATCTGATTCATCCTGAAGTGGCATTCTGCGATCTTAGCATATAATTAATGATCTATTAGTGTATTCAAAACAAATTCAATGTGTTTTTCATGGTTGTGTAGATTGTGATAATAAACCAAGATGTAATCCATTATAACCACCACAAAGGAATCATGGTATGGATGGAATAATCTGTTCATCATCTCCATGGAAACTGCTGGTGCATTTGTGAGACCAAACTGCACAACCATATACTTTTAGAGACTATACCTACATTAAATGTTTGTATGAGGTATGTCTACTGGTCCATAAAATACCTGGTGATATCCTGATCCTTTTTTAATCAAATAGAACCCCCGATCTCCTCCAAGTTGATCAAAAGGGTCCTCAATCCATGGTAAGGGATATCGTTTTTAACCCGTCAACAGGTTCAGTTTTAGATATTCCACACATATCGTAAGGTTACATTCTCCATTTTAGGTGAAAAAGACCACTGAATCCCAAGGAGAAATACAAGGTCAGATAAGAACCTTGGCTTCTATATCTTTCAATGGCCTCTTGAGCTCATGAAACTCTGACATAGCCATCCTGTAAGGAGGAATGGACACTGGTGCATCTCCTGGTACTAGCTCGATAGTGAACAACACCTCTCTAATCGAAGGTTATCCTGAGAATTCTTCATAGAAAATTTACATAAAACCTTCAACCAGTGAAGGAAAATAATCCATAAATGTTCACTAATCATCCAGATATAAACTTGTAATCAAGGCTTTCATTCTGTGCAACCCACATTGCTCGGGTCCAGCTCAACATGCCTGGACATCCCATTCACCATTATGTAGAATCTCTCAAACCTCTGGTGATGTGATACTCACCCTATGTTGATACCAATCAACAAATTCTGAAAAATAAACCTACTAGTCCATTATGAGAGAGAAATAAAAGACCATCATATTTAATACAGAGAGGTTCCATAGTAAGTGACACACAACAATCAGATGGGGGCACTCATTGCACTACCACACACATTCAGTTATAATCCCTAATGGAGTTTCTTGTGTGATAACATTCTAAAAAGTATAAACATAGGGGCCATGTCTCTCTGAAATAGGGATAGATATAATTTATGAGATGCTCCAGTATCAAATAATGAAGAAGCTAAAACAGAGGAAACTATAATATTACCAAAGACAGTAGATAGTCTGGGATCCTACTTCTGTTGGGTCTATGACACTGCCAATGTCTGGCCTATACATTAATCCTACGACACTGCCTGGCTACCCTGAGCTAATCTTAACTACTGTATATCTGACACGGGGTTCTGGATACCAAGACCATGACTACAACTTCAAACTGAATGGGCCGATGCATTCTAGTTCCCTAACTTGTGAGAAACCATTGTACCTTCCCTTGAACATGGAGCCTTTTCATACCCTCTCTCAATATTCACTAGTGTAAAAATCAAACAGAATAACTACAAATTTCAAATTTTTCCACATGCTAAAAACTAAATTGGGTCCTTCAGGAACTGATGCTTAGTATTCCCAATCATTCAAAACTAGTAGCACCTCACCTAAATACTATAAGAATTTTTTTGACTGCTCGTATCCCTATAAGAAAGCGCTATATGATGGTTCTTGATTCTGGTCGAGACAATTCAATATATCAATGTCAAACCTCCTTGATTCGCACCCCCAGGTTCCTACAGGATGCCCTCGATAATTAGCACATGATTCACAATTGTAGAAATAGATGGTAACTTGAAGACATTCGCAAAGGATAAGATGTTAAACATGAAACCATCTTAGAATCTTCAATATATCATAACATCATCATGCATAATAATTGGTGTGAATTTTTGATAATCAATAAACCTAGAATAATAATATATAACTGAAAGTGTTCCCTGCTCGAGGTGGTTAAACTCCCAGGCTCAGTAAGCTCTCAGGGACATTGGAAAATAATAATCATAGATGGTCATCTGAACAATTTTCAATGTAATATTCTTATGACATCATGCCTGAGTGATAACATCCCACCATTACTTGGTAGAATCACATAGCATATTTTTCATTATCTCGAACCTCCTATTAAAGGGCATATCAGGATTCTTGAAGATAGTCATCAAATATTACATCCATGTTTTCATAGCATGGGGTCCTCTATTCCCATAAATATTAGGCACATGCTGCTATTGGAATATATGTATCAACTCTACCATATATGTCGCAGACTGTGGTGATCCCTTGATGTTATACATGAACATCATAAAACCTTCTCGGAATTGTTCTTCTGCACCAGTATCTAGAATAACAGCCATTTCTACAGCTGGAACAACTAGAGGATCCATCTATAGCCCATGGACCACCATTTTAGAAGTATTCTCATCTCTTATCTCTGATAATTCAACTCATTATCCTCACAGAGGCAAGAATATATGAAGTCCAGCACACAAGCCTCAGTATTAGATAAAACAATTGTTAGACATAAATGCAAGGATAGAACTGGTTAAGTAAAACAATCATTTTTTTATATAGGATTTCACAGCATGTCTCACCCCATACATGGAATGTCCTCCAAGGCCTCTACATGGGTTTGTACTTAATTCCAACATTGTTGTGTAAAAACAAATGTACACGGTGTGTTCCCTAAGAGACACAACATGTAAATGAGTTTCATTCCTGCCCAAGCACTTCAACATAGATAGAACTACGCAGTTCTGATTGTGTATGGTTATAAGACACGTTTCAACCTAGACACACTGTGTACCTAAAATTTTTCATCCAACCATATCGTTACTCACACGGCTGAATACATCGCCGACTTCAAGATGGTGTGTACTCCCAATTACACTATGTTCTCTACAAAAAGATTGACAATCTGTGTTTCATGTAACATGATTGTAAATATGGGTAACTACTACATGGTGTGTACATAGGGTACACATCATGTTCTTTTTAAACCTTATAACACAATCATCCCTGAATAAAAATAACACATAGTTTGTTCAGCTAGAAAAAATGCCTAGTATATTGGGTTTTTCAATACAGAAACTCTAGATGACCCAAAAAACCCTTGTTTAGTAGAAAACCAACACGTGGGATTCCAAATACCAATCTATGAGGGCCCATACTCCCCAAAAATCAATGTTTGGAAACCAAGTAGAGCATATCATACTACATTTATAGATAAAATAAATTGGGTCATGTTCCACCAAAATAATTTCAAGGAAGGACCATAAACCTCAAGAACTAGAGTTTGGCGTCCATTCAATCCAAACCATAGAAAATACATATAAACCTATCACTATAGTAGGGTTAACTATCACATTATCTATCCCAACAACATGAGATAACCAATGCATTCTAGATGGAATGTAATAATTCCAAGCATATGATTCTAAAAAGTGCCGATATGATTAATGATATGGAATACAGTCATATCATCGAGTTACAACTAAAATAAAACAAAAAATTACATTAATAGTAATAGAGGAAATCAAGTGTGTGAAACAACGGTGAAATCAAATAAACTATAAAAGCTCCAAATCATATTATTATAAGTAAATTTGAGGAAATTTGCCTTTTCAATATAAGAGGGGTTGTTATGCCCAAGCATAGATACTTACCAAATACCCATTCCATCCTATACCTATCTATAGGATCCAATTAGTAAGACAAAGCCAAAAAGAAACCTCTATGATACCTCTTTGTAGCATCTCGAGTTTGGATGCCACTAAAATATCACCCAATACCTTTTTGTACAAATGGCATAAAGAGTATTTCCTCAAAGGCTAAAGGATGATGACTAGCAATGACGGTCTAGGTTGTAGTTGTGAAGAAACTATACCCTCAATGGTAGTGTAACATAATAGAATAAATAATATAAATAGAGGAAGTCACACACATCATACACCTGAAGAAAACAACTGTAGACTGAATAGTAGTGAAAATGAGAAGGAATATAATATAAAATGATGCGGCATGATATATTTTATTCAAAAATAGATAAAACTGGATACACTACAAAAAATTATAATACAATACTAATGTATAGAAAAAACTAAAACTCAGCAGCATCACAAGCCTTGTCTTGGTCCCATGTTCTCCTGCTCCTAATCTGTATTCAACTACCTATATAGGGAGCCTTTCCCTATCAACCCATACTACAATATAGTTTGTTTAAGACCTAAAACATGACCAAAATAAGCACCACCAATGGTCAGTTCCAATTTGTGAGTGAGTATATGGAATTGTAGAGTAATGTACTCAAAAGTAGTAAAGTTGCAGGTACTCCAATGTAAACAATCCTAAAGTGATGGAAATTTATTTATATTATTTTCAGGTTCTTTAATATGTTCAAATTCATTGAATTATATATGTATTGTGATCTGTCCTATACCTGTATATCCTTTATCTAAATTAAACACAAAAGGTACCTCAATAGACTATCTAAACAAAGAAGTGTAAACCGAATCCATGATTATACTTTATCTGTGAAAATGTGTCATCCGTTATTCAATTTCAATATGTCGTAGGTACAAGCATGATGTATAAGAATTTCATCATATTAGATTCTGTGAAAATCCCACAGTATCTTAATTTCAGCATATTCTAATCAGGTAAAAGCACTATGTATCATCATATCAGCATATTCTAATCAAGGAAAATCCATGTGTATAATAATTTATATTTTTTTGTGTAAAAAATGATTTATAATCATTTAATCATAGAAAACCATATATGTAAATTAAAAAAATACATGTCTTTATTTAATAAACTCACTTGGGAAATTCACATAACAATATATACAAATATAATCAACCCCAAATAGTGAAAATATTCACAAGCCTCAAAGGAATTATTTCCAAATGGATAAACCATGGGAAACACACCCATGGGTTGTCCCTAAAATCAAACAATCTGCAATAACATGCTTCTATTCTATAAAATAAAATACCTAAACATCATTATGTCTCAACTGGTTTTAGTTCTAGGGAACAACAATACCCAAAAATGGTCTTATACCATTTTGGCACATATAATAAACTTGACATTTCATGAGAGGAAAAAGAAAACCTACTTTGATGTCGTATAACTAATATAATCAAATGTCAGCACTAGAATTGAAATAAAAGTGAATAAATATAAGAATTGTGGTATATAATTTAACATTAAAAACACTATCAAGATATAAAAATAACCATAAAATATATATAAGTAGAAATCACTAACCGACTAGGTTTTAACGCGACTGAAAACACTTGAATCGGGTCCCAGTTGATGAAACAAGAGAATAAATTTTTCTCATGGGTCCATGTTCTGCACCCAGTGGCACTTCTATCCAAACGAAGAAAAAATGATGATAGTGCCTGTTTTAATCCAAATGATTGAAGTAGACAGAATTTATGTTTATATAGATAGCATGCATATCTATTAATTTTTCCTATATTCACCGACATACATTACATGTCCCACTCTAACCTGCAGACATAATGACACGACATGTACTAGTTTGTACACAATGTGTAGTGGGTTTTTATTCTCTTCTTATCCAACAAAAGCACACATCGTGTATCCCTATCCAACATGGATAGATTACATGGTGTGTACATTAGATTACACAGAATGTAATATTAAAACATTAACATTTTTTAGTTTTCCATTTATTCTCAAAAAAACTCAAAGGATAATAATAAAAATACACATACCTCATAAGAAAAACCAGGTTCTTATAGATAATAATAATTGAAATTTAAATTGTGTAAATTAAAAATATTAGACATTATTATAATAGAATTCAGGATATTTATTTCATCATATACATGATTTGAAGATAGTTTAATTGATGGAATTATATACATCATAAATTAGTTTAATTTTGACAACTGGTTTTTCTCATTAGATCAATCGATTTATTGGTGGATAATCTGTATATAGGACCCACCCATTGCTATATGTCCAATGAAATACTTATATATTGATATATAAATTTAATTTATAACCCATATGTATTATTAAAATTAATATTGTTATTTATTAAAGAATATAGACTATTTTGATTCACCGAATCGATCAAACAATACATATAGTAAAACACCATATGATCATAAAATTATTTTTATTCTAAAATACATTGAAAAGGAAATGTGGGAAACCAAAAATTTCAAAATATATGTGTCTTAACCAATAATATAATTATCAAATTCAATAAATAATTAACTATGGTACATGGAATCCCTAAACCTGTATATTACCCATTTATGTGAGTTTACCTATTTATCTAGATCATAACTGATTAGTTCATAAAAATAATTTTTCCTCTTATCACATGTATCTCAAATTCCTTAAGAGTTTAACTACCTTTTGTTGATTCCTCCATGAAAAATGTGATCTTTTTTATTTATCCACATTTTTTGAACTTTAAAAATATGTTATCAAATAATTATCTTATATATTGTTTTAAAAAATTATATCAGATCATTCATCTATAAGGGTCCTTTTATAATTATATTCTTAGTGTAGATAATTAGTTTCAATAATTTTACATTTTTCTCTTCCACTTCCACTAAATACCAAAATATTATTTTAGTACGAAAAAATTATTTTTCATACAAAATTAATTCAGGTACCTTTATTTTCCTTAATTGGATCTTTTTTCATAGCATTCTTAACTCATGATTGAAACATGAAACAATTATTGATTCATCCATCCATATTTCTTCCCCCAAATTCATTGTGTTACCTATGTATATATATAATTTTTTAGTAATTCTTATAATCTATAATCTGAAATATATTCCACCTTGGGAACTATAAAATTCCAATAAATATGATTACTTTGATTTCACATACTTGATTGAGACCCATTATAGCATATCCTACTAGGGTTCTGCTCGTAGTCTATCATAATTTTGTATGCTCTTATTTATAGTCCATCATTGGTTTAGAGTTTGTTTGATTGTCACTCAGAAAAATATTCCACAAAGTCCTTTGACCGACCTGAATTATTTTTCATCATGGAATTAATATTAACCATTTATTATGGTAAACCATATCCAATTAATTTTTATTCAATGTGTTTGAAAGATTATTGGATGTGAATTAACTATGAAGATTCTAATTCATCAGGTGACCCACATCTCAGAGCCAATGCTCCAATCAGACTTGGAAAATACATTGCAGTTTACCACACTTAAACTAATATCCCTTACAAATAATTACCTCAATTTCCAATTATATCTTATTCTTCGTTTGATACACCCATGTATTACTTTATTTTTTCTGTCTACACTTTTGGGCTCCCCCCATTAATCCTTTATGAATCAGTTCGGGATTACACTTATGAATTATTAAAAACCAAATTACCTTTAATTGTACAATAGATTTTTACTAATGTTGGATCAAGATACAATGAGAGTGATTTTTTATCAATGGAATCATAATTTTTTTCATTTGAAACCATCTATCTACCTGCATTTATTGTGCTTCCACAATACATTCTGATATGAGATCATTATCAGTTTTCTCTATTTTTAGAACATAAAATATAGGATCATATCAAGGGAACACTGCCACCCAATAAGAACAAGACCGATGTTTGATAATTATACGGTCAACATAATCATCATTTTGAACCATTTTTTTATGACCCACATCCAAAATAGACACCACACCCTTTCCCCAAAATCATACCACAAATCTTAATCCATCTATTGGTGGTATTTCTAGAGATTGTGCCTAAACAATTCCATCATATAACACAATATATATCACGAGGAACATGAATAAATCAATTTATTAAAAATTATGGGTCTATTATAACATATCATTTAACCATCCGTGATAGGAACATTCCCTATTAGAATTGTTGAAACATCTCCTTCAATGGTAATGCATTGATAAATATTGTTGAAAAAGTCATATTCTACTATTAAAACATATATACATTAAAAATAAATTCCAAACTATTTTAATATTTTATGTATAATAAAATTAATGGGTGGTTATGGAAAAATAACAATGATCATTATCCTTGCTATGTCTTGCTCAAGGTGTAAATCATAATAGCACCGAAATAATTTATTATGTGATTATCTGTAAACATGGTGGGAACTAGACTTGGCATGGATCAATTCATTCTCCAACAAAAGGAAATATATTCTGCACCTTTTGACATTATTTCAAACTATTGTATTTTTCAGTGTACCACATGATCTAAAAATTCATCTTGAAAAAGTACATTTGTGGATGACATTCGTTAATTGTTCAACAAGGGTATGATTGAAAAGGGGAGAGGCATCTATGAATTCTAAAGATGAGAGAGATGATTCAATTAATTCGTCGAACATGGTAAAAACATGAGGGATAAATGAAATATGAGGGAAGGGGAGTGGGAATTGGGGTTAGGTTTGGTTGGAAAAGAACAATATAAACCCCCTCAGTGGTTGACCGAGTTCCACCCCCTCTGAAGGGGAAGGGGTTTTCATTGTGGGAGTCACCCCTAAGGTAAGTAAGATAGTTGCATCCATCACATCAATGTGAATACATAAAAGTAAAACAAAATATGAAAAATTATATACAATTATTAAAATAATCCTATATATTACCAAGGAAGTTTGGTTATTTATGAAAATATAATATTGAAATAATATTATCATCGGAAATTGAGTGCTTTATTATAAAATTAATAAAAACATAATTAATAATAGAGAAAAATGTCCATAAATATAGATATTTTCTTAAAATTATATCTTTTTCTAAATATATAAAATTGAATAAAAATATTAAAATTGGTCTCCATTGAGAATGTTTCCTAGTAAAAATATGGGTAAAATCATGAATGATAATTTTTTTAACAAAATGAAATGGATTTGGTAAAATATATTATGAGGTAAACATTAAAACAATTCATTTTGACTTTTTATAAAGAGAATTTGAAAATGGACATTCGAAAATACCATTGATGTCTTTCCATTAAAATATTATAAATATTCATGATATCCTAAAATTTATTTAATAAACCTTCTCAGTGATGAAATAATACTTTTATAAAACATTTTTTTTGAAATATGGTCATGGATGAAAAATAAACCTAATCAAAATTGGTATAAGATGAAATTTTCATTTAAAAATTTCATTAAATGATAGTTGATTCAATGGGAGGAAATATTGGTGAAAATAATGAAGATTCTAATATATCCCTAGGATTAAATACTATATGATGTTTGTGAAGGGAATATTATTGGATTACATCAAAGGAAATAAGTGAAAACCAAAAACAATTTCATGGTACTATAAATACATACCACATTTATATCATCAAAATTATAAAACCGTGAAATATTGAAAAATATTTAACATTAATTATCATGAATAAATAGATATTCAGGATAAATACCTTAATTAAAATATATATACCCAACAGATAATTAAATAGGTTCATATGAATATAAATATTTCCATGTAGTTTAAATTTTGAGGAATGCCCTTACCACAAGATCGACTAGCCTAATAGGTCATTTGTCCTATTATTTAAAAATTATTAATTGATTATACATAAATACTATAGACATATTCATACATATACTATCATTATTATCGATAAATTACATTTTATAACTCATATTTTTATCATTTTTTATTATTATCATTAATTTGGATTTTAACAACTTTATTTATCATGTTCTTTTTGATTAGGTATACTAAATCTATACATCAGGATAATTTTTACTCATGTCTACAACTATATCAAAGGTATAAAAAAATATTAAATGTATATATATTTATATGCTTCAATCATAAATAGTGATTGAATAATGAATTGCACCATTCATAGAGATTGTAGGTCCAAAATATGTCCGAAAACTATTTTTACTTTTCAAAACATATAAAAATTAATAGTAAACAATAATTCATATTTATAGAAAAGTTTTTATACAATATATATTATATTTTTTTATGATATGTTATTATTTGAATCTATGTGTACCAACCTATTACACTTTTCATGTAATGATATTTTTATGTTTTTTCCCTTATATTTGGTGTCATTGTTGGATTCTCCATATTTTTGTTGATTTTATTTTTGTGATTTTTGGTTATTATTTTAAAATGGATTTAATATATCTAATGGTCGATTTAACATATTTTACTTGGCTAAAATTTTTTTTTTATTTTTTCATTACAAAATTATTTACTAGGGGTATAACGTTACATGTTGTTACATGAATTTCTCAATGTATAAGAGAAAAAATAAGTTCCAAATAAAAATTCCATGAATTTGTGGATTTTTTCTATTTCTTAAATACATGATGAGTATGGGGATTATATGACATGTAATTATAATGATAATTGGTTTTTAGGGTGAAATATGAGTTATTTTAATTTAATTTGACTTGTGGGATTCGTTTCTGGGCCTATATCATTTCTATGAGTATTTTGGTTATCATTAATCTATCTGGGTCATTTTTTCATTGATTGGTAGTATTTATTATTATAGTTTTCCATTCATGGTAATTTTACAATCTCACATATAGAATATCTATATAACTCTTTCTCTTCTAATTAAAATTTAATTGATCTCTCTGTAATTGATTAATATAAAATATTTTTAGTTGGAAACTATTTGAAATTTCTGTTATTATATATTCTATGTCTTAATTATTCATTGGTGAGTCTCATTGTTGGTTTACTTTTATTTATATTTTATTTAAATTGAATTTGTTACTACAATTGTTTTCTATATGACTGATATCATGGATTTAATTATTAATTTGAAATAATTTATGAATTTATTTAAAAACATTGTACTGTTTTGTTTTGATCATAAATTATTAAAATGGTATGGAAATTGCGAAAAAAAAATCCAATTTCAGTGTAATTAAATGGGTGGAGATTATATATGAAAAATTATGTATTTATATCATATTGTTTTAACCGAAATGATATTATGATTGATCGTTATAAATTTTATTAAATTGATATCAATTACTAAATTTCATGAATTGATGAATAATTGACATTTTATTATGAAACAGTTGAATGTCATGTTGAAAATGAAAAATGTAAAATTTTATATTATGTTATTTTAATGATACTGTTAGCCAATTTTACTGATTGATTGATTGATGTACAACAAAGATTAATTAGATTTATGGTTATTAAGCCAATAATTCATATATATTGGTCACCTAGCTCTGAATTTATGATGAAAACACTAACTAAAACTAGTCATATCTAGATGCTTGGGATGTGTTCCCCAATATGGGTGTAGTTTTATTCTAGGTATGGGTTCCCTATTAATGATTCGATTATATACATAAATTATTTATGGGATTTGATTACTATGGATTTCAGTGAGGATGCAATATTTTCTACCTAATGAACATTATGGTGATTGAGCATGTTAAAATAAGTAGTGTGATTTGATTTACCTGACACTAATTTTTTGAGATCTTTTATTCAGTCTAATTGAATTATAATGACTGTTTTATTAAAATTTTCATTTAATCATATTTGATTGTTTTTTTGATATATCCTCCATTATTTCAAATTAATTGTGTTTTTTGATTAAATTATGAAAATGTGATTTCATTCCATTATATATATATTATATTATAGAAAAAATGTAAATTATTTATGTTATAGATTTTTGATCACTTGGTGGTACCTATATGTTATTAATATCGGACACACTATATTTTCCATTGGAGATTTATATTTTTTCTCTGATAGGTACATGGAATGCGAAATAAACACTTAGGCATGGTTTTTGTTCTTTCTTCTTAGGAGTGAGAGTCTGGTAGGTGAAAAGTAGTGATATTCTCCATATGTTAGATGATCATGTTTTAGTATTATCTTTGTTACTGTTGAAAATTTGTATGATTTAAAACTTTGGGTTTTGTTACACTTGTTTTGGTTTCAAGTAATTCCTCCAATATGTATATTTATCAAACTCACATGTATAATTTATTTTATATAATTTTGTGGACACCCCATTCCTACTATTACCATTTTTTATTAAAGTGACCAGTTTTTAACCTGTCAAGAACATGATAAATCTTCAGATTATGTTGATACATGTTCAATGACTATAAGTGGTACCATCATTACAGCTTCATCTTTAGTGACTACATTAATTATCACTGGTGCATCTCAGACATATAAAAGATCTCATATTTTGTAACTCAAAATTAGCATAGGGATATTTTTTTCTTATGAGATGGATATTACTACTCCCCTTATAATGAAGAGAGACAATGGTCTCCATTTCCATACATATGTTTTCTATTTATAAGATTTTAATCTTGTTTGGGAATTTATGGTTCTCTAAATGAAACATATTAATGTCATTTTCAGATGGATTTCCACATTAATAATACTGAATGAAATGACATATATCTCTATAGGTTCACCATTAATGTACCAAATGGGTTGTTCGAGATATTTTTTGGGTAACACGTCTAGAGGAAGAGTAGATATGGACCATATTTGCAAGAGCTGGATTTCATAATCTGAGGGTTTTCAAAATTAATTAAGAATTAATATTTGAATGATTGTCTCCATAAAATATTATTCAAGATTAAAAATGTGTTTCCTTATTATTTCTCATTTCTAACACAAGTAACAATGGTAAAGTTTTCTATTGATTTAGTTCATAATACTCAATATTTATTTATTCCTTAATACATTATGGAACCAACTGAATTAAGATTTTATAATACTTAGTTAGATAATATATTAGAGGTAGGATTTATACACATGAGTTTTTCACCATTATTTAGCTTGTTTTCATTTCCATTAATGAAGAAGAAACACCTATCCTTTTTCATTATTTCTGAAAATTCATCAATGTTATAGTTTGATACAAGTTTATATTACCACAAATTAAAGATCTATTTGACCTGTGAAAGGGTGACGTGGATCTCAAATAAGTATATTTAATATTTTTATCAGTAGTTTGGAAAAATTGAATTTGAAATTGGGAATAAAAATTTCATAAATATCTAAGGTCACTTATAGTATTTTTTTTGTTCTTTTTCCATCCAAATTCCTTAATAGTATTTATATCATTAACAGACATGATCTTCCTTACATATATCAATATGTTCATTATGAAATTTTTGGATGAAATTGGGGTTTAATATATGCACAATGATGATCATGTCCATCATCTGAAAAAGGTTATAGATATCATTATATATAAAATACTTTATGATAAAAATTCAATGTGTACAGTCTAGAATCAAGAAGTGAAATTCATGGTATATGTGGTGTCATAATGTGTTATCATTGTTGATTTGTAGAAGGGTAAATGTATTATGGAATTAGATTAAAAACATAATGTTGTTTTGATATGAAGATTCATGGGATTTATAGGATTATAAAACATGTCTGTGATAGATTTCTATACGTTTTATTCTATAATGGATTCTCTTAATAGAAAGGCAGTGAAGTATTTTTCGAAAGATAAATGTCACAGTACTTTTATTAAGATGATTTTTTATTTAGTATTTTTTGATTTTGTTAAATATTATTTAGTATTTTTGGGGCTTTGCTGTATTTTCTGATGCCTTATATTTGGTTTTTTGTTTTTTATGTAGGGTGGTTACATTATAACTTATGGTTCTCAACGGCCTCCGCCACATGAGATGAATTATCTGAAACATATCTATGAACTCCTAGATACGAAGAAATTAATTAATAGTTGGAGAGTATTAAAATTTTATAGAAATATTCAACATTTATTATAAAATATAAAATAATTTTTTTATATTATATCAAAAAAAATTGAACCTTTAGTAGCAATGTGGGTAGAGTACATTAACATTATGATTTTAGCAGAAAATTTATCTGAGTGAATTGGAATGTTTCTATTGCTGGTTTTTAAATGAATATTTTCACCCAAGGTATGAATGAATTGTTATAAGAGATGAAAATGATTGAAATTATTTTTATTTTTAATATAAGAGTCTAAGAGGAAGGTGTTTTGGTCTCTTTGATGAATGTTCTAGCTAACCTCTACTATAATCAAGATGATTCTTCAATTGAAGAAACTTAATGATAAATATGGTGGCATTATGAAATCATTATATAGTTAAGATGCATTTGGTTAGTCAATGTTCTCTTCCAAGGTAATATTTTAATTATTTAATGAAATATATTTAACGTTTTTAATGAGAAGTGATGTAATAAGGGATTTCAATAATTCCAAGTGGGATGTTCAACTTGGTACCAAAATAATTTTCTAGGAAATGTGGAGAAACTATTTTTGGATATATGTGAGAAAAGACACTCTAGATTTTATTTCTCATTGGTATTTATTCTAGTAGGTCATGGTAGAGTAATATATAACATTTTTTTTACTTCAACAAAATTTAATTCCAATATGGAAGTGGGATGGTATTTCAATGTAATCTGAGGATGGGTTTCTGTGTACAACATGAATAAATAATGTGATATGGGTTATGATCGATTCCATGATAAAATAAGATCCCGAATTACCCAATCTAAATATAACCAAGGTTGAAGATTAATTAATTCCATATTTTAAATGGATTTCTCCTTTTCAAGAAGTTCTGTCTATTATATTATTATATAGAGATCCATTTTCTCCACTCATTTTAAGAGAGCACTTGAGGGGGGATATGGTATTACATGTTCATTTGAGTATAACATGACCTAAAAAAATTTATAGAATGATAAATAAAGTTATACATTCTTGTGGTAATATTTTTTTGATTGAATCCTTAATTATAGTGGATATTGTTACATGCATTTGGGGAAATTTCAGCATTATTTTGAAAAAAGATACAAGTCAACAATTTGTATACATCCATTTTATGAATTTCCTGGTCATCCTTGAATATATATATTCAAATTTTAAAATATTTTTCATTTCTCATTTGTTATAAAAAAATGTATGAAGAAATTATATAAAATATGTTTTTAATTCTTTAGATAATTTTGATGGAACAAAACTGTAAAAATATTATTTTGATTGTCTTATGTTACTATTGGGGATTTCAATTAGTAACTAGGTTATTTCTTGAATTTCACCTTACTTTGTTCATCAAGGTATTAGGAGTAAAGGATTACATGCACATAATTTCATTTTAAATTATGATTATTTTGAGATGTAATGGAATGTTGCATACCATTTTTCTCATTGACTATAGCTGACAATGATACATTGTGTATTACCTATATTTTTTCATGATACAAATCATTCTAACCCATCTCATGTCATGAGATATTACGATATTGATGATGAGCGTGGTTTATCTATCACTGAGATTCTGGTAAAAAAATTTATTAAGATTTAAATATACTTTGTGAGATTATGATACCTTCTTTCCATGTGTTATGGATATATAAATATTATTTTAATAAGAAATGGAAGTGTGAGTTATCATCAACCGTGAAGTTTCCAAATCTACGTTATTTCAAATATTCTTGATATTCATTCAGTTGATATACTGCTTTTATGGTTGGGAGGTAGTAACATAATGTTACACTTTTTAGGTACTCCATTATTCATTTTATGTTTTACATCCCCATTTGGATGAGTTATCATTCATTTCCCCAAGATCATAAAATATCCATGGAAATTTGGGATTTTGTTAAAAACTGGGGTACCTATTATCAGATGGTTAATTACACTACTTATAATTAGTTTTCAAAATGATTATTTATCTATATAAACATTCCATGCATATTTTGAGGGCGTCATATGTTACACGTTGTGTAATTAGAATTTGTGGTATGTTAGGAAATAATTTATTTTTTATAAAAATGGATATACTTTTTGATGTTTTTAAAATTTTTGTATTACATGATATGTAATGGTAATACAAACCATGAAATTCTTAGAAGATTTAGTTTTTAGGTTCTTCTATAATTTATTATCATTTCATTCTGTTGGAATCCTCATGTATTAATAATGTTTTAATGATCAGAAATCTTATTCATCCTAGTTAAATCATAAATTATATACGATAATGTTTTTTTATGGTTCAAGGTCTCTCATGATTTATAATGGTTATGCTCAATAAATTTAATTCATTTCTTGTTTTAAGTCTGAATACATTTATTTTCCTAAGTACTAGACACTGTGAAGCCAGACATCATGAAGCCAGACATCGTAAGCTAGACATCGTAAGCCAGACATCGTAAGCCAGACATCGTAAACAAGACACCGTGAAGCCGGACATCATGAAGCCAGACACTATAATCCAGACACCATATGCCAGACACCGTAAGCCATACACCATAAGCCAGACATCGTAATCCAAACACCGTAATCCAGACACCGTAAGAAAGACACTTTAAAGTAAGGCACCGTGAAACCAGACACCATGAGCAAGGAATCAAAAAAAGGACACTATAAATCAAGGCACCGTGAATGAGACACAGATACACTCAGACACTGAGGGAAGGAGACACCATTTTCATAACTTATTGTTACACTGTTTCTTAAACTATTTTTTTATCTTTCAACTTAATTTCTAACTATCATATTTGATGCCTTTAATACACTGACATAATTAATGTATCTTTGTAGGAATAGAATGAGGTACGAGGTATAGAACACATGGAACCTGTCATAAAAACAAATCCCTTCGAAGATAAACTGTGGAGTGTGCATAAGAACCAACAAGTGTGATAATGAACGTAAAAACAAGCTTCTGAGCACGAATGTGAAGAACATATTGCATGATTTTCAAAGAAAGCCTTGTCTCATGAATGGAATCTGACTCTACTGAATAACATACAAAGTACACTGGAATCCATAGAACATCACCATATTATCAATACACATGAAGAACAGAAGATGAATCACAAAACTTTGTTTTTAAAAACAAAAACCCAAGAAGGCCTCAATAGCATTTATGTTTAATCAAAGGAGTCCAGAGGTACACTTCAAATCACTAGAGCATTCAAACCTCATATCTACTCTCTCTCAGTTATTATTTTAAATACTTTTTGAGAAGTGAGTGTTCTCTTTATATTCCATACACACACTGAATCCTATACTAAATTGGAGGATTTCTAAATCCTTACACCATAATATTTTTACTATTGTTTACCCACGAAAACTATAGAAGAAGTACTTATGTGGACTGCTTATTATATTCACCCAAAAAAATTATGGAAGAGGTCCCAATGTGACGTGGATAGTCTATGTAATATTGTTAACCCCAATCCATGGCGTGGATCATAGTTTATTTATATAAACTACAAGGTGGCAGGTGATCACCAAGTGGAGTGAATTAGGTCACTTCTTGAGACTGGACCACTTGTTTCATATACATTGTTCTGTTTAAATTCAGTCTTATCTATTTTAATGCTCTATTGCATAATCTAGAAATCACTAATTTCACATTGATAGTTGGTCTTGGAAAGAAGTTATAACTGGTTTGTTGTGATAGAATAACATCAAAAGTAATGTTAATAATACAAATTATGATTACTGAGAAATAATCAATCTTCTAAGAATATGTTTAAAATGTAAAACTCTTGTTAAAGTATAACCTTGATTAACTGGGCTGTATCTATTTTTGGGTAAACCATTTCCTTTAAAAATAATATTATTATAACATAAATTTTTATAGTTACTCAATTCACCCCTCCCCTCTTGAGTAAACTACTTCGACCATCATTTGGTATCAGAGGCTGCTTTATTAGGACTATGTGTGATCTTATTCAACTGTTATTATAGTTCTACTTTAAAGATATGTAAATTTCTGTGAATTTTAAATTTCTAGATCATTTAATGTAATACATTAGTGTGGATAAAAGATTTAAAGGTGATTCCCCCAACATACCACCATTATTTAATGGATCCAATTATGCTCAATGGAAAACTAAAATGAAAATCCATCTAGAGAGTATGACATTTGAAATTTTGTCATCCATTACAGATGAATATAAACTTCTTGTGACTGATAGAATCACATGGGATGAACCTACAAAATGTGCATACAATAATAATTGCAAAGCCATGAATGCTTTATATTGTTCCTTAGGTGATGAAAAATAAATAGGATTTCTGCTTGTAAAACTACCCATGAAACATGGGATACCATGTCTATCTCACATAAAGGCACGTCAATGTGTATTGTAAAAGAGACTTAATAATTATTCTATAAAATAAGATAATATTAAAATGAATCCTAATGAGCCTATTTCGAACAGGTATCTCAGGTTCAATGAGATTGTCCACACAATGATTTCTCTTGGAGGAGAAAGTCACTGCCAAAGAACAGATCATGTGAATCCATAGATGTATACATGACAGATGGTGGGGAACCTCTGTCTCTATTATAGAATCCTACGACATCAGCAAGATACCTGTAAAAGAACTCATTGGGAAACTGAAGATGTAAGAGTAAGAGATGAAAGTCAATAAAGAATAGGAGGATAAACCAATGAGAAAATGTGTAGTATTCAAGACCACCTTCTCTATACACCAAGAATAAGGGAAAATGGATGCTTCTGTAGAAATTTCCACCACTAAACAATCATCACCTGACAGTGATGAGGATATGGCTCAACTGGCCAGAATATTCATACAAATTATACAAAAAAATGAACATTTTCAGAAAGCCTAACTTCAATGGAATGCATGATCTAATAGGAAACTGGATAAAGGACTGGAAAAGAAGTGACAAAACTAATGACATTTTATGTTATAAATGTAAGCGCAAATGACATATAAAGGATGAATTTCCAATGATCAAGTATAAGAAGAAATATGAGGACATTGACAAGTTTTACAAAAATGAAATGAAAGCAACATTGAGTGCCTTTGAAGATAGTTCAAGAAACTCAGAGACATGACATGATGAACAAGATAAGGAAGCCAATTTGTGTTTTATGACAAACACATCTGATATAACACTGAACTCTTCTATACATAATTCATACTATTCTGAAGAGGAATGTGACTCAAAAAATAGAACTAATAATGAAATGATTAAATATTCCAACATGATTGAAGAGACATGCAATGAATTAAAAGATAAATATAAATCATTCAATAAACAACGTGCTCTCACTGTAAATGTTAAATATGATCTTACTACTGAAAAGGAGAAAAATACTCAATCACTCAAAGAAAATAATGAATTTAAAATTTATAATGATAAATTAAAAAGTTACACAGAAAACATTACTAATGGAAAAAATACCCTTACCCAAATTCTAGGAAAACAAATTGCCACGATATACAATACTGGCATCAGTTATCAACCTGGTAAAATAAACCATGGTAGAATGAATTTTCTTTCCAAGTCTATGACATATTGTTTTGTTCCAAGTTTTGGACACAACTCAATGAGCTCAAGCCATGATACATATTCTACTGTTTCAAGTTTTTTTGGACCAGATACAATTTATTTTTCTAACACTTTACATAATGCTTATAGGAAACCTATTTGACAAATATGGGTTCCTAAAGCACTTATTACTAATGTAACTAGAACCAAAAAAGTATGAGTAACAAAATATATCTTTTCTTGATCATGTTATAGAAAACCTGCATAAAGAGCTCATGCATGAATCTATGGTACTTGGATAGTGGATGTTCAAGGCACATGATAGAGGACTATTCATGCTTCAAGAACCTGATAAAAGTAGATGGAGGACATGTCACATTAGGTGACAAGGCTTAAGGGGAAATCATTAGCTTATGCCATATTGGTAACACTGATTCAATTTTAATTTCTAAAGTTCTAATTGTTAATGGATTAAAATATAATTTGCTTAGTATCTTACAATTATGTGATGATGGATATCATTTTAAATTTGAAAATTATGCATGTAATGTCTTTAACTCTAAAGATGAATTTTTATTTTCTACATCAAGGAATGAGAACACTAATTCTGTTAATTTAGATTCCTTAGCTTCTCAAAATGCTAAATCTTATGTGTATTTCATAATAAATTTTGGATCTGGCATAGGAGACTAGGACACTGTAAAGTTCACTCCCTTAGAAAGATAACTAGAAAATGCCTATTTAATGACTTACCAAAACATGAGATTCCCAATGAAAAAGTATGTAACCCTTGACAAAAGAAAAAACAACACAAAATCTATTTCAAAACAATCAATGAATTATCTTCTTCTCAAACTCTCGAATTGGTTCACATAGATTTTTTTGGACCATCTGGAGTTTTTAGTTTAAATGGGAAGCTCTATATTTATGTTCGAGAAGATTATTTCTCTAGGTATACTTGGACCTTCTTAATGGATCAAAAAAGTGAATCCTTCTCATATTTTACTATGTATGCCATGTCTATAGAAAATATTAGTGGCTTTAAAATTAAATCATTATGAAGTGATCATGGTTGTGAGTTTGAAAATCAAGAGTTTGAATAATTTTTCTCCCAAAATGTTTAGAGTCACAATTTAACTTCCCATAGAACACCTCAGCATAATGGTGTTGTAGAATGAAGGGGTAGAACCATTCAAAAAAATTCTAGAACAATGTATAGTGAATAAGAATTACATATTTTATTTTGGGTTGAAGCTGTTAATAAATAATGCTAAATAATCAATAGTGTCTTGATTAGACCAATTCTCAAAAATACCCCGTATGAACTCTCAAACAATAGGAAGCCGAAGGTTAATTACATTAGAGTTTTTGGTCACAAAGTATTTATTTTCGACACTAAGGAGAATCTTGACAAATTTTCATCCAATTGTGATAAAGGAATTTTCCTAGGATACTCAATATTAAGAAAATCTTATAGATTATTCAATAAGAGAACTAAATGTGTCGAAGAATATGTTCAAA
This sequence comes from Viscum album, assembly GCA_963277665.1. NCBI lineage: Eukaryota > Viridiplantae > Streptophyta > Magnoliopsida > Santalales > Viscaceae > Viscum > Viscum album. Next base: position 741,889,668 of record OY728163.1, read on the forward strand.
TCAAGTTTAATGAAATATATCCACATGAGCCAAGAACCATCCTAGAAATTCTAGAAGATGACGTATCAAATCTGAACATCAACTCAAAATCTTCAAAAATCCTCTATGAATGAATCTGTGAAAACTTCCAATTCTAAAAATTCCCTATAATTGAGTCATAATAAACCTGAATCTGTAGATGAACATGAAAACTCTAGTACCTCTTTTTATAGAATGTTTAGAACCATTATGAACCATCCCTTAGATGTTGTTGTAGGAGACTTAGATAAAGGAACACAAACTAGATATTATCTTAGAAATTAGGTTGAAAATAAAGCCTTCTTTTTGAAACACAAACCTAAAAACATTGATGATTCCATCAAGGATGAATTTTTGGTAATATCTATGAAAGAAGAACATAATCAATTTGAAAGAAACAGTGTTTGGAAACTTGTTGAAAGACCTGAGGACACATTCATCATAGGCACTAAATGGGTGTTTAGAAATAAAGAAGATGAAGCTGGAAATATAGTTAGGAATAAGGATAGATTAGTTGCACTAGGCTATAGTCAAGAAGAAGGAATTTATTATGAGGAGATCATTTCCCCAACAGCCAGACATGAAGCCATCAGAATCCTACTTGCCTATGTTGCACATATGAATATGAATCTACATCAAATGGATGTTACGAGTGCATTCTAAAATGCGTAGATAGTTGAGGATGTATTTATTGAACAACCCGCTTGATTTAAAAATCCTGATTTTTCCAATCAGATTTTGAAAAAATCAAATTCTTTATATGGTTTAAATCAATCTCCAAGAGCTTGGTATGATGGATTGAGTATTTTTCTCATTTCCAATTCTTTTAAAAAAAGGAATAGCTGATCCTACCCTCTTTATAAAATGAATTTATATTGATGTTTTAGTTGTTCAGATCTATGTAGATGATATTATTTTTGGAACATCAATGAATTCATTATGTATTGATCTTTCTAAAATGATTCAAAACAAATTTGAAATGAGTTTACTGAGTGAAATAAATTTCTTTCTTGGATTTCAAATCATTAAAAATAATTATGGAATTGTTTTAACTCAATGTAAATACAGTAGATATCTTCTCAAATGTTTTGGATTTGATATTACTAAAATTAGTGAATCTCCGATGAGTACCACCTGTAAGTTGGATCTTGATGAAGATGGAAAATCTGATTATCAAACAACTTATAGAGGAATGATTGGAAGTTTACTCTACTTAACTGCTAGCCATATGGAAATTATGTTCAGTGTTTGTATGTGTCCTCGTTTTCAAGAAAATCCTAAATAATCTCATTTAAATGTTTTAATGAGAATTTTCAAATACCTCAAGCATACATCCAATCTAAGATTGTTCTGTCCTAAAGGAAAATCATTTGAACATGTTAGTTATTCTGATGCTGACATCAGTGGCTAGATGTTAGATAGAAAGAGAACCTCGGGAACATATCACCTTTTATGAAAGTCACTAGTACCATGGTGTAGTAAGAAACAAAATTTTGTTGCATTATCCTCTATAGAAGCTGAATACATAGTGACTAGCAGTTGTTATGAAAAATGTTTATGGATTAAACACACATTACTAGAGTATGGATATCAATTCAAACTTGTACCATTAAATTGTGACAACACAAGTGCTATTAGCATCTCCAAAAATCATGTTTCACATTCTAGGACAAAATATATTGATGCAAGACGTCACTTTTTTAGAGAAATCTATCAAAAAGGTGATATCACCTTGGAATTCATTGGTACTGAATATCAACTGGATGATATATTAACTAAACCATTAAATTATAAGAGAATAGACTATATCATACATGATCTTGGCATGATAAATAATAAATAAATATCTTACTTGTCTTACTGTTTGAAATTTCTCTATGTTATACATTACTATTTCATGGTTACGGTTTCTCAGTTGCTGTCTCTTATATTTGCAGTCTCACCATTAAAAATTTGTACTTATAGTATGACATTTATTGTGTCACTGTAACGTGCACTGAAAAGACCACTTACTATCTCACCGTGACTGTCTCACCACAAGGTCCACTCACTGTCTCACCATGAAAATTCTTTATGTTTTTCTTTAAACTCGTATCGTGGTAATTATCATTTCATCTCTTTTACAGTCCTGTGTTTTTATATTGGTGATGTTTGGTATTTCTAAATGATAAAAAAGGTTCACTCAGTTCTTCAATCGGACTTTCTCTCTTTTCGAACCCTTTCAACCTTGTAACTCTCTTTACCTCTCTCTCTCTCTCTCTATCGAACCATCAATGGATTCCAAGAATGAAATGTCTGAGATCATCCACAACTGATATGCACAGCCCAAAGAAGAAGAATATTCCACCTAAGCTGACACCCGAAGGACCTCTATATCCGAATCTGGTAAATCGCAGTGTTGTACTTGATAAAGAAATCTGCCCCGAATGGATTCTGCCTAGAAAATATCTGGTATTGAAAGTGTTAAAATAACAAGGATAGTTAGAGTAGATCTTATGAAATAATAGACCCATATATCCTAGGTTTGTAGATCTGTTCTACCGGTACGCACAGTTCTCTTTTGAATCTGGTGAAGGTTATGTTGTGAAGAGCTATATTGATGGAAAAAGATGCTCTTTCTCTTCAAGGTTATAGGATACATGCATTAGGATAACTCATGAAGGATTACCTGAGGATTATCAGAGAGATCCTCCACCTTCAACCAATTTCATTGATCTTGAAGATGTTCTAAAAACCCTAACCAGAAATGGGACCAGGATAAGGTCCATCACTTCTGAACTAGATGGAGAAACAAGGCTTCTGAATAAGTTTGTTCAAAATCTGGTTAGTCCATGAAAAGGTTATTTTTCTGTTTTAAAATGTCAAGATGTTTTTTTGATTCATTTTATGAAAAAATGGACACAAGATCAACTTGTGAAAGTACATCATTCACCATATTTGTGAATTGATCAATGTAACATCCTGGTCCTCTTCTCTGTTCTACTCTCGGCTGATATCATCCATACTTGTTGCAAAAGGAATGGTTGGACCTAATGAAGAAGTGCTTATGTACTGTGAGTACTGTCTCTCTAAAGCCACCATCATGAGAATGAAGAAAAACTGGAATCCATGGAAAAAGGAATGGGTGGAAAACAATGATAAGGTTTATGAGAAGTTTAATCTGATGGATTATCCATCAAGGCTGAAACAAATTTCTGATCCTGGTATGGAACCAGATGAAGATGTTGAGTATTCAGAAGAAGGGGAAGAAGAGGCTGAATTACCACATAGGGAAGCAGTTATTGTTGAGGAAGAAATGAGTATTGTTCCTCATGTTGTTATTGAGGATGAATTTTCTTCCCCTCGAGATGATGTCAATCTAGAAATCCAACCAGAGGGTGAAAGAGAATCAGTTGTCACAGAATCTGAGAAGCAAGCCATGGAGGAGCCTATAGTAGAAGAATTACCTATTGTGCAAGAAGAATATTTAGAAGAACTCCATGTTGTCCAAGAAGTAGATGTGGAGGAACTCCATTAGGAACATTCTATTCATGATATAATACCCTCTGGTGATGAAAGGATGGAGGTGGCCTCTCACCTGGCTAGACATGAAATAGATGATGAACATAGAGTTGAGTCTGTGGATTTAGGCCAAGCTCTTTAGCCTCTCAGTACAGAAAAGGAATCACTTGTTGTGGGGGAGTAAACCCCAAATCTTGAGTCTAATGATGCCTCACATCCAACTGAGTCATGTATTGTGTAAACTCAGAACAATTTTCCTAGTTTCTATCATTTGAATGAGTCTCAGCTAGTTACTGCAACCAGACATGATATCTCATCCCTATTTCAGTTGGAATCTTTCACAAACATTTCATCTAAGAAGGAACCTGAACCTGAACCCGAACCTGTACTAATTCCTAGACTTGAAACTTTATCTGAATAGTTGTCCTTTGTCAGTAAGGATGATCTGAATAAATTTAGAGATTCTCTCTTATCAGGAGTTGAGAATCATATGAACTTCCAACATCGTCCTGTGACAAATTTCAGTGAGAGAGATGCCTCACTGATTTTGGAAAATATTTTTAGGCAGATACAACCTAAGATACTCCATTAGATTCAAGAAGTACGAGTTGAAAATAAGTTGCTTAGTAATGAATTCAAAATCCTGAGTAGCATGGTTGATGACATGCAGAAAGAGCTGCATTTGAGATCAGAGCCTGCTACTGATTTTCTACCACCCACTGTTTCTCAAATCTCTTGAGATGTTGTGTCTCATATTCACCCTTATCTGCATCCTTATATGAATATACTATAGAAAAGAACAAACATATGTTGAAGGAGATGAAAGAACTTGTGGTTAACCTTAATAAACACACCGATGAGTACACTGGTGGTATTCAAAAGGTACTAATCAGTTAAAATCTCTGACAACAGCCATCAAAGATTCTCATACCTCTTGTCAATCCTCGACACCATCCCTAGATAGTAAATTGGTTAGATCTATAGTCAAAGAAGAACTTTATAATTATTTCTGTGGATTTAATGTGTATTTTTTCTCTAAAGTTGTGAAGTATAGTGATAGAGTTATTGACCTTGTACAAATTCACTTAATGATTGTATGTGATTCCCAGCAGGAGGTTTCTAACAAAGTGGATTTATATTTCAACCAAATTTTCACCAAGACGGATATGACCAACCACTTCAAATAACTTGGAGAGAATCTATGAATTCCTCTTATGACTCAAGCCTTCAAAACCCAAATCCAGTAGCTAACCGTGTTTACCCATTTGTAGGACAAGTTTATGGAAAACAAAGATGGATTTGAAAAGGCTATGTAGTATGATGGAAAGGGTATTGTAGACTTCATCAGACTCCTGGGACCTTACATCATGTCTAGAGTACAACAATTATTGCTCCAGCAGTTGCACCTCTCAGACCCGGGCTGCCTACATTCACCTCTTCCTTAGCCTCAGCTACCCTTTCTATTGGCCAAGCTCTCAGTCAGATCAGGCATGTGATTCATAATCAGCAACTTCCTAGGTCTTATAATGCTCCTACCTTGGCTCCCTCAGTCTTTGAAGGTCTCCCTTTACCCTCTCTATCTATCACGTCTCTTCTATATTCTAAATCAACCACTGCCCCTTTGGATTCCTATTCTGCTACTAAAAAAGGAAAAGAGAAGGCCAATCCCTGAAAAAGACCATTGCTTACTCTTTTTTGATGGGGTTGACATTGTTATTTTTTTCACCTTATTTTGTATACATTATGATTACTATTAATGGAATCTGCACTGATTTCCCTCTCTTCTTTATACTTTTTTATAATCCCAAAAGAGGGAGAAGTTTCTATATATTTTATTTCTATCTATATGTTATAGTTGCATCCAATTTACAATTTAACTGTACATGATTTTTGATCATCAAAAAGGGGGAGATTGTCAGACTCCTTGTGTATTAATCATGTTTTAATGATCACAAATCTTATTCAACCTAGATAACTCATAAATTTTATTCAATAATTTGTAATTATATTTCATGTTATCTCATGCTTTATAATGGTTATGCTCAATCCATTTCTTGCATATCACAATTCAAGTCTAATTATAGATATTTTCCTTAGTACAAGACAAATTGAAGCCAGACACTATGAAGCCAAAAACTGAAAGCCAGACACTATAAACAAGACACCGTGAAGCCAGACACTATGAAGCAAGACACTGTAAGCCAGACAACGTAAGCCAGACACCACAAGTGAGACATCGTAAGCCAGACATCGTAACCCAGACACTGTAAGCCAGAAATCATAAGAAAGAAACCGTAAAGAAAGGCATCGTGAAACAAGACATCATGATAAAGCCACTGTAAACAAGACACCATAAAGAAAGGCCCCATGAATGAGACATCGTGACACTCCGACACCGTGGGAAGGAGACACCGTTTTCATAACATACAATTTCACCATTTCTTAAATTATTTTGTCGTATTTCAATTTATCTTCTTACTGTAGTATTTGATGCCTTTAATGCACTAACATAATTAATGTTTCATTGTAGACATTTTAAGATGTATGAGGTTTAGAACACATAAAACCTATAGGCAAAAACTCTTGCATTAGAAGATAAAGAGTGGACTGTGCTCAAGAACGAACAAGCGTGATATTGAACGGAAAAACTATCCTGTGAGAAGAACTACGAAAAAAATATTACTATATTTGCAAACAAATAATTGTCTCATGCATTCAATCTGACTCTGATGAAGAACATACAATGTACACCGGAATCCATAGAACATATCCACATTATCAAGACTCATAATGAACGCCAGCTGAATTGCAACACTCTTATTTTCAAGACAAGAACCAGAGAAGGACTTAGAAGTATTTTTGTTTAATCAAAGGAGTCTGGAGCTGCACATAAAATATCTAGAGCATTCTAAACTCATATCTACTCTCTCTCAAGGAATCATTAACTTAATTTTTGAGCAGTGTGTGTACTCTGTATATTCCATACACACACTGACTCCTGTACCAAACTGGAGGATTTCTAAATCCTTAAACCAATATCTTTTTACTTTAGTTTACCCACGAAAACTGTGGAAGAGGTCCTTATGTGGCCTGGTTATTATATTCACCCACATTAACTGTGGAAGAGGTCCCTGTGTGACCTGGAAAGTCTGTGTACTATTATTAACCCCGATCTAGGGTTTGGTTCAATGTTTATATCTATAAACTGCATGGTGTTACATGATCACCATGTGGAGTGGATTTGGTCTCGACTTGAGCCTGAACCACTTGTTTCATATCCATTGTGCTGCTTAAATTTACTCTTCTCTGTTTTTCTGCTCTATTCATAATTCAGATATCACTATTTTCACTTTGATAGTTAGTCTTGGAAAGATGTTATTACTAGATTTCCATATTAGAATAACATCAAAAGTAATGTTAATAAAAGAAATTAAGATTACTGAGAATATAACAATCTTCTAAGACGCTGTTTAAAAATTCAAACTCTTATAACAGTATAACCTTGATTAATTGGTCAGTATCTATTTTTGGGGAAACCATTTCTTCTAAAAATAATATTCTTATAATAGAAATTTTTATAGGTACTCAATTAACCCCTCCCAAGTTGAGAAAACTACTCCGACCAACACATTCAAATTTCACTCTTCCTCTATAGACCTATATATTTTCATTGTTGAGTTTTGATATCTCTAATCCAACAAAATAATTCATTAGACCACTGATTGTTGTCATTATTGTGATTTATCATTATTGGTATGTTCATATTATAACATTTCATTACTCCTAATTTAATATTCTATCCACAATATAGCTTGATATATATTCATATAATTGTAGAATATAATTTTTTTGTTGGATATTGTTTATAGATTGTGATCATATAACTTTTAATCATTTATTCTTTATTGCCGAGTCTCATTCAAAGTGTTGTTATCTCGAGAATTTATATCAAATGCTTGATCTCCATTATTTCATTCCATTTTGTTGAAACCATGGATTTTTTTGTCAAATTGAAATGAGATTTTATTTTATTTAAAAACGTTGGATTTTGATTATTTGATCAAGTGTATTTAAATTGGTACATGAAATTGGGGAAAACCAAATTTTAGAGAAATTAAAACATTGTTATGGTTATGTTAAAATTGATGGATTTATTTCCTAAATAATTTTTTTGAACAAAATTGATTATTTAACATGAGAAAATTTTATAAATTCCAAATTAATTTGATATAAGATGAAATGATGAAAAAAATATGATTAGTTTTTGAAATGGGAATACGGAATGTTGATAAATGAGATTATGAAATATTTTTTTTTTAAAATTAGGGAAATAAAATTTTATTGGTTAATAAATTTTTTCATGTGTTAATTTTTATATTTAGTATATGGAACGAAAATAGGATTATGATCATGATCACCAAGAACTCGATTAATGAGGAACAGACTAACTAAACCAAGTAGACACTGGACAATCATGATGAGTACCCATATTGTCTTATAGATTGATTTCCACCAATGGGTAACATTTATGGGGAGTAGATAGTATTTATACAATATTAATGATACATGATCAATGATTAGATCTTTTATTATCCAATATCTCGTACCTAATGTACTGAAGGATGTTTTACCATAGTGTCATGAGTAGTGATATGGGATAAACGTTTTGTTTATTTATTAATCTCTGGTATTCCAACCAATAAAATTATATAAAATCAATTAAATTAAATTTTCATTAATTAATTTATGTTTTTTTGATTAATATATATTCCATTTTTTTAATTAATGAATATTTTTGATTAAAAATAAAATTTGGATTCAGTGCCATAATTTTTTAATACGGTTGAATAAATACAAAATTGTTGTGGTATTGACCATGAATTTTTTCTGAGACACTACTGGGATTTATATCTTATAGAATAACTTTTACATTGGGTGTTGGTTGATTTTCGTATCATAGGTCTGATCAATGAGAATGTTCCAGATATAGTTGGTTGATGATATTGATCATTTGGAGTCAAAGTGTCTATAGTGACCAATGGGCATGTTGTCCATTTTTTACATGATATTTTTTAGATTTTCCTTTGTGTATTATTAGTAAAATTATAATGTGTAACTTTTGAGTTTTTATACCATGATTGGTTTATGGGAAGTTCTCCATTCTTTTTTTATTACACTGACTTGTATAATTTATCTTCATATATTTTGTGGAAAATGTTTTCCTTCATTTACAATGTATGATACCAAGTCCTAGTCACCAACCTATGGTTATTAGGGATACACATCATGCCATTTTAATGTCGGATTAGGTGTCATGGTAATAGGATATTAGGGTTGGTTCATGACATGATGTTAAAAAGAAATAAAAAAAATATATCACATTGATTCATAAAGGTTGTAGTCCATACATATGCATGATATATGTAATAATTATCCAACATATTTGAATTTAATATTTTACAAATGAAATTATATTTAAATAATCATAATTATGTAATGAATATCATATACATTCAATTTTAAATCATTATCACAAAACATAATAGGTGGTGGTGGAAAAATATAACATTAGTTAGTATGGTGGTAGTCATTCGTACACACGAGTGATGATTTTTCAATATTTTTGAAAGATAAATATTATTTAATTATTATAATAAATTTATATTATTTTGAAAATACTTTTTTTATAATATTAAATATTTAATAACTATTTTAAGGTGGTAAAATAAAAAATAATACCTTGTTTAGTAAAATTACCTAGCCATAGATAAATATCTTTTAGATTTCATTTTAGGGATGCTAGGGTTTGTATTTTGGGATGAAAATTATCTTTCTTATATGGATAATAATGTCGGGGATAAAATTTTTCAATATTTGGTTTACCAATTATTCTCAATTTTCAACAATGATAATATATGGGGAATACATTTAATAATTGTGGGGAGGGGAATTATTGAAATATCATATTGTATTAAATAAATATAATTTGTTGTATAGTCCAAATGAATAAAAATAATAAAAATACAAGATAAGATTATTATGAGTCTAAAAACTCATCTTATATAATATTTACAAGATTATGTGATGTTTTCACCCTTATATCTTCATTTAGACCCCCTTAAACACTTTTTATTTTTATTTTAGTAATATATATTTTTACAGTATAGTAGCCAAGATAGTTATTATAAATATATAATTTTCCCATCAATGTCCAAGGGATGACATTTAGGTACATATATTATCCCATATCCAAATTCAAGAAATATATTAATTTTAAATAATATAATAAAAATAAATTATCATAAAATATCAGTAATATCATTTTTTACTATTTATTTAATTTTACATTAACACATTAAAAAATATTGGATTATAAATTATTCTTTTAACCCATAAACTATATGATATATTGGTCTTTAAAATTCATATAATACATTAATTAAAACAAATTTTGATAATTTTAATCATTTATTATATTTTTCAATATATTGAACTAATACTCAGTTTGTGTTGGGTTAGATTTTAACTTTATTTATCCAATACTATATATTAATATTAAATTACCCTAATAAAATAAATTCATTAATAATTACAAAAAATAACCAACCATAATTTATTTTTAACAACATAAATATAATATATACATATATATATTAAATGTAATAGTGTGACAATTTTGTCACTATCTTTAACCTAAATATGATAAAATTATAGAATAAAAGATATATAGAATAAAAAAGTAATATAATTGTTTATAACATTATTATAGATGAAATATTATATTCCAATGATATATGGAAATGTTTTTTTATATTTCTTAGTTCTATATCATATTTTTTTAAAATTAATTACTATATTTATCATTAATCATGGAAATAAATTTTACCCAGGATTTTATTTTTAGTACCAAAAAATAAAATTAAACTCTATAAAATATTAAAAACTAATAATTCCAATTATTTAATACATGTTATGAAGTTATATTACTGTATGTTATATAATAAAAATTAATATAAGTATGGATATTTTTATGAAAAATGTTTTTCAAGAATAATGTGTTTCTTGTCTAAAAATAATCATATAAAAAAATTATATAAATTTAGTATCTTAATGTAATAAAATTTATGTAATATCACTTCATGAATAAAATAAAAATGATAATAAAAAATTATAGTTCATTTTTTAATGAAAACAATTTAAAATATTATAAGATTTGGTATTTCTTTTAGATGTTTAAGGATTATTAAATTAAAAATTTATAAGATCAATTCAGGAATAATTTTTCTGATGTCATTTGAATATATAATATATTGGTTATATACATAGACAATGAAATTCATTTGATGTTATAATTCATTTCATGGCACACTAGGAGTAAATATTTGGTAGGAAGTTCAAAAAAATTCATCTACTAGTTATGGATATGGAAAGAGATGATTGTTTCTTATACACCATATTAGTATGGAGTGGTAGATTAAATGATCAACAATTTTTTTTAAATGGTTCAGTGAAACCGAATAAATTTCGTAATCCAATTGGAAGTTGGGTATGTAAAAGTGAACATTGCATCAAACAAGGTGAACATATGTTTTCTTTCTCTATAGGGAAAGGAACTTCTAGAATACATATTTTCCAAATGAAAAAAAATTGTTTTTTGGAAATAAAAATTTTTTGTAAAAGTTTTAAGATTAATATTAAAGTTGTTGATAAGGAAAAAATCAATGATAAAAATAGAAAATTATTTCATAGAGTTATTGAAATTAAATTTTTGGACTATGGTTTTGGGATGAGAAAAAATGATAGGTCACCATGATTCATGTTCTTATCCACAAAGAGTTGGATATTTGAAAGGACCATAACATTTTTTAGATATAAATTGAGGTAATGGAATCAAATAAAATAATGAATGATAATCAGAAGAGGGATACCAAATTAGGACAATATAGATGAATTTGGGCTGAAGAACTAGAAATATTCTTTTAGAAGAATAAATGTTTATCTTGAATAATTAATGACATTTGAGGCTCATATCACTAATCTTGGAATTTGGGTGGTAGATTATATGGAACCATTTTACTTTGTATCAGGATGAGATTTTATAAAAAATGTACTGTAAAGTTATAATAGATTTTGGACACTAATTTAGATATTGGAGATCATAATAAATTCCCAAATCATATCGATAATGTGGAGTAAGAATAAAATTAAGTGATGACAACTAACAATGACACAATTGTTTTGTATTCATTTATTCAGGAAGAATAATATTTTTTATTCTAATAGAATATTAGATATGATTGATTTATTAAAGGGGAATAGAAAACATAATAATAACTGGGTTTTCCATTTTATTATGTATTCTCATAGAATCAATATATTAAATTAATGAAGGTGGATTCATTGATTTCTATATAAGGATGGTATCAACTTCCCAAAAACGTTCTCAATAGTAGTTAAACACTCTAACATTCAGACGGTATAAAGAATATAATTTTTTAGTAAACCCTTTATTTAAAATTATGATGTAAATATGAAATTATAAAATGGATTCTTTCGGTGATATATTTACATGATACATTTAATGTGCTTCATGGAACAAAAAAATAACATGGTCTAGATCTTGAGCATAAGTGACAATGGAATAATGCATATATTAGGGCATTGGAATTAAAAATTTAAAATCATCCTGATGGAAAATGGTTTACGTCAACAAAACATAGTACATTATTCATAAAATAATGTAATTTATGATGGATTCCACACCATACATATTTCATACATGGATACTTTATAATATCATTCATAAATATTTAGAAAATTCAAAAATCAAAAAATGATTCATCAAATATTCATGTAGAATGATACTAGATATTATAAAATGATTTGATAAATTAATATTAAATGATATTTAAATTCCATAACATATGATGAAATGCTGAGAGTTTTTTCATGTGAAAAAATTATTGTGATATGCATGGAGTTACATAATGTAATCGTGATATTGTGGAATATTGGGTTGTGATTTATGCTTAATTTTTTAGACCATGTTAACTTTTTATAGTATTTATTATATTTTATTTCTATTACTTCAATAATTGGTTGAAATATATACTATGTTATGTAGGTTATCCTGAATATGTTATTTTCTAATCTGTATGTCTTATGGTCAGATGGAGAAATTATAATGTGCAGATGTTTTTTAGAAAGAATTAAAATAAATGAAAATTATGAGATCAATGTAATTCGGTTGCACATATGGTAATGTTTTGAGTTTGATTCAATTTATAGAAAAATTAGATTAAATTTATTTTTAACTAGTTAAAATGTTATTATACTAATTGAAACATGAGATCGATAGTCCCCATGATTTTTTGGTTTTTCTACAATGAATTTCATGCTATGATATTTGTTGAGGGCCAATTGATATTTCAAATAAGTTAGTGGGAGCACTATAAAGAATTCTAATGATTTTATTTATAAAATTTAGAAGAAAGCAATATCTAAATTACTATCACTGATAATTAGAATGTATTTAATTTATATTCAATTCGTACAACAAAGGAAATATTTATTCTCAATTAACGGTGTGACTTATATTTTAATATCATTAACCACTGTGAATTTTCTTTTCATTTTTCTAATTCCATTTGGATTGAATATTTTGTGAGTAAATAGTTTTACATCCTATTTTTGTGTTCAAATTTTTGTGGTGGTTAGAGGGAATACATTTTCTATTGATATTTTGGTATATTTAATGAATAGAGTTCATTTAGAGGATACAGAATGTACCCTTAATGTATTTATATAGGATACCATTAATTAATAATATGATTATTTATTAACCATTATCCAAAATAACATATACATAATCATTGTTAAAATATTTTTTTCAATGTTATGTTTTATAAAACTTTATAAATATATCATATCTATAGGCACACATGTATGATCAAAAAATAAATGTTCAAGTTTGTATTTTATGGAACTATTTTTTCTCAACTTTGATTATATTGATTATGTAACATTACAAAGGAATTTTTGTTGTTTATTTCATAATTATAGCCACTATAAAATAAATATACAATTTATAAATTTTCTAGTTATATTAAAATATTATAAAAAGTAAATATATGAAAATAAAATTTAATTTAGCAACTATTAATATTTTAATCGATTTATTCTGATATATATATATATATATATATATATATGAGATCAATTATTCTTCAATGAGAGGATCGATAGATCTATTTTCATGTGGCATAATCGATAAATAATTTTACTACTAGGATGAAAATATGAAATTATAAAATATCTCCATGCCATATCACTCTTCTTCAACCCCACTATAAATTAAATTTTCATTAACACAAGATATGATCCATCAAAACCTTCATGTTATTCTTAAATTTATCAATGGTGAAGATTTGTTTAGGGGATAATATCGAAATATCATAATAAGATAATCTATATAATTTGGAGAATTGAGAATATACATGACATTACATTATTGTTATGTCACACATCCTTCATGATCAAACTTGATTTAGCATCCTCCAAACACAAACTCATTTTTCGTGTTAAAATAATTTTTTCTACAATAATATATTAACATTTTGTTATGGTGTCTCACTAAAATTGGAGATCATATTATTTTTCAGTTCAGTATGATCAATGATTTCCATTTCATATATGTATATGGAGTTGGTCTAGCCATAATAATGGAGTTGGAGACCTTTCTTATCCTTGTTATGGTGTTCTCACATAGCAATAGAAATAAATTGAGAATATTAAAATATCATGATGATAAAATAGATGTATTTATCATCTATTAATAGTTTTCATCCATCGTTCTGATTTTATCACCAACATTCTCATTTGAAAACGGTTCTGTGTAAAATTTCATAGTTTGTGGCCATAATTTTAATATAATATAGGTGGAATTTCTATTTATGTTCGATTAAATTATAAACAACAACTATACAATTTAATAATTTGATTGGATTATATAATGAGTAATCAATATTCGGGGTGGGTCCCATTATTTCTATGTTTTCATTCGTATGAAGGATCGAATATATGATGATATTTATATAGTTTACTATATATTTTCTAATTTATAATGATTCGTGATTATAGTAAAATTTTATTGGATTTATAATTTTTTTCATTTATACATAGAATTTTCAATAATGACATTCCAAACGATTTTTCAGTCCTATCATGCAATGATCAATATTTTCAAAAGACCAAACATTATAAATAACATTAATATTGTACATAACCAACATAAAAAATAAAGAAAATCACCCTCCCCCCACAGGTGGTAGGGGTGGAATGGGGATGGGGTGTGGGGTAATAGTCGCAGGGTTGAGTATATGGACATTTTTTTAATAATGTTTCTAATATAATGGACCAAAAATTTAAAATAAAACCACGTAATATTTCAAAAAGATCTAATTATTTGAACAATTAAGATAATTATATCATACTATCACCAATCATGTACTACATTTTTTCAAAACATAATCCTTCATTCAATATCTTCTTTACACATATGAATATCCTTTTATTTTTTCTTATATTAAAATACCAAAAAATTTTAAAACATATATATTTCTATATTTTGAGTTATATTTCATTATATATGATTTTTTTAATGAAGGGGAACAATCAGGATATTGTTTCAACCAAAATTATTATAGAGGAATAGTGTATGTTCTTTAGTAATTATATAATTATTCATACAGTGAAATTGTTTCATATATGTCTTCTATATTATATATTGTTGGTTTGATGTTATGAGAATAAGTTATAGTAACAAAGTAAAATTTATTTTGATTTTATTCAAAATTAAGTTTATGATCAATATAGTAGATTTGAAGTCATCAAGATTCAATGATGGATTATTCTCGATTTTAGGATAGTGGGCCAAATTAATGACTTATTGGGCCCCAAAATATATCTAGGTTTGGACTACTAGTACATGTGTTCTAGTAATACAAATCTAATGCTAAATAATAAAATTTTATTTTTTCTTTATTTATTCTTATTTTTAACATTTTACAGTAAATATAGAGAATTATTAATGTTGTTTTTACTTTTGAAAGATGGAATAATTTCTGGAAAAAAGTGTTATTTTCTTTATGAGAACATATCCTTATATATTACATAATGTAGTAAATTCAACTAGAATTCACTTTCCCACATTCCAAAAGATAATTTAGGTTTATATTTTTAAATAATTTTGAGACAATTCATAAATGTCATGCCACAAGTATAAAAACTGGGTACTACTAAAATATTATCAATTTTTTCTTGAATACAATAGTATTTTACAAAACACGAAGCATTTTCATAAAACATATTTACAAACATAATCATGGAATCACCTTTTCACTTACAAAACCTTTAACCTACTGAAATGAATTGAAATACATAGTATGTTTACAAACTCGTTGAAAGGATCTTAAAAAGAAGGAATAAAATAGTTTTCATATGAATTATTAAAAAAATATGAAGGAATCTTCACAATGGCGTACTTATAATGATTAAATTATCATATAATTACTTTGTGAAAAAACGAGTCTTCCAAAAAAATTGAAAGAATAAATAAAACAACAAAGATAACTTGTTGAATAACTTTCTTATGATTGTATCCCTCATCACTACTATATTATTTGTAACCCTCACTTCTACTATACAGTGAAACACTTATAGCAATATTACATTGTAACCCTCATGAATATCTTATGATGTAACAATCATAGTTACACTTAGAGTAACCATACAGTTGACCTCCAACCAAAATATACCAAATAAATTTAAGGTAGATATATAATCCAAAATTCATTAAAAAATATGGACAAAAACCATAAAATAATCATAAATTTTTTGTAATTTCATCATATAAACATTAATTTATATTTATGTAAAAAAAATTATAGAATAATTTTATTAAAATGTACCTTACGTCTGGTTCATCATACATCAAACTTTTTGAATCCTCTTGTATAATAATTTAATGTGTGTTATTATAATATTATAGAAATATATTCATATCTACAATACTGAATATTATTTTTTTTAAAAAAATAAATTGATGTATTAATAATATTTTGTTATTTCCATCCTTTTGGGTATCTTTTATTCCTGGTTTCAATAGTCAGCTTTATTTGAATTTAATTATCTTATGGAATAAAATATACAAAATTTAACCAAACTTTTTTTTATAAAACTTTTTATTATCCAAAAATAATGGTTTATTAAAATATATTTTATATTGATCAGTAACATTTTTAACATATTAGGATGTCCCCCTGAAACTGTATATCGGAAAGAATTGATAAAGGATCCTTTTTTATTGATTTACGTAATATTAATGAAATATTAACTAATATGGATCATTGAGTTGGGAACATATACTTATATGTTATAAGAAAAATATATAATTATTGATTATTTATATAGGTGTAAAAAATGGAAAACACATAACCAAATGAAAAATGAGGTTTGGTAAGAATCCCTTATTTATGTCTACAGGTGTTTTCCACATGAATTTAATATTTTGGAAAAAATGTTAAAAAATTAAAGAATTTATTCATAAAAATTTCTATATTTAATTTATTTTTTAATATTTAATTGTGTTCTTTTTTCATTTTATAAGATCTAACATTTACAATTTTATCATTCAAGAGAGTCCATTTCATTTGTCTTCACGATCAGGTTACAATTATACATGTGTGGAAAATCTTTTAAAATGTGAACAATTGTCAGAAATTTATATTTTATGTCCCTAATTAACATCCATAATATTTAATGGTCTTATATATAATTTTTTTAGATTATGAATATGAATAAATAGATAAAACATTGTGGATGAACATTAGATTATTTTTGTGATTTCTTATCATTATGAACTAGTTTTATATATTTAATAAATATATATTTTTTAAATGTTTCCTGTCAAACATTAAATAGCTTATATATTTTATAATGAGAAATTATTTAACCATAATAATGGTTTTATGACTATCCTTGAAAATGATAATGAAAATTGATAATACATATGCAACGCTATTGATAAATCGGCACATCACAAACGATGTTTTTATTTATAAATCGAAAGGTACAGGAGATGATGATTGATGATAAAATATTATGTCTAGTTGATAAAATTAAAATAAATATCTTATACTAAATTTTTAATTCTTTTTTGATTAGGAGAGGTGATGTTAAAATTATACATTAAAGGAAATTAAGATGAAAATAAAAGAAAATGAAAGAGGATTTTACCTTCTGAATTCTTCTGCTTGAAAACCTCCTTAAAGACTTGGATTTTTAATTTAGGTTAGATGAATAGTTTATCATAATAAATTATTGTTATAATTTAATAATGTTTAATAATTTTAACATGATACATGGATTTTAGTTTTGAAGAGAAGAGGTGATGAGGGTGGTGTTTATAGTGGATGAGAGGGGTGTTTTCTCATTATTATATTCATTAGATTTATATTTTTCTTAAAGACTATGAATTATTTGAGAATTATTAGAAAATATATAAAAATAATTAAGTAGAGTTCTAATTTTTTTTCTTAAATTAGCTTTAAAACATTCATGACTCAATAATTCTTGTATTTATCATTTATCATAAATTATCGTATTTTATTATTCACCAAAAATTCAGCTATTTCTAAAAAATCCCAAAAACTCATCAAAACCATTTATTTACTTGTAGAATAAAAAATGGAGTATTTTTTAAAAAAATATTTTAAAAATATGAGATATTTAAAATTTAATTACAATACTCATTTATTTGAAAAATGTAAATTTTTAAATTATAATTGAGTTTTATAACATTTTGGAAAATTTATTAATGACAGAAAAATTAATCTTATAATGAAAAAAACATATTAATTTAGGAATCTATTTTATGAAAATATATAATCTACAAAATTGTTATACTAATTATAAAATTTTGAGCTGATAATTATAACATACTAAAATAGAAAAAAATATTTTATAATTTTTAAATTATATTTTAAAAAATTCAATGATATAAATTTATCATATTTTAACTAATAATAAATATAAAATTTATTTATAGTTTCATTGGAAAGGATAATATTATATTATTAAATAATCATTCATATATATAAACATCACTTATTTTATTATAAATTTTTAATTAATTTAACTATTTATTTTATGAATGAAAAAATTATTTTATAAAGTACCATGTCATTATTTTCTCCCCACCATCTAGAAATTATGTTCTCAAATATTTTTTTTTAATTTTTAATCTAGTTATGACACATTTCCATCATAAAAGTTTTATATTTTGATTTTGATTCATCAACCATGGGGTTTCGTTACAAAACATTAACTTGGTGAATTACCATATTTAACAATACATGATCTATGTGATTAGGAGTATGAACTAGATTCACTTCATAAGAGATGTAATCTACTATATGTATCACTTATGGGCTCAATAGATGAGATTAATATGTAACATACATTCATATCATCAATACATGAATAAAAATTAGGTATGATAAACTCAGAGCCAAAGCTACATGTTATGAGACTAGTCTTACATTATCCTTGATACTAAAAGGCCCAATAAACCATGAACATATCTTTCCTCTGTTACAAAAGTAAACAAAAATCATCAAATGAAATATTTTATGGAAAACATGATAACCTATATAGAACAAAAGTATTTCCTTATATTATCATCATAACATTTCATCCTTCTTTGAAGAGTCCAATTATTTTATAGGATCATCATTACTTTCAAATCCACTTTTTCTTCTAATTCTGGTTCCATCAATATCATTTCCCAAACGTCATCAAAAAATAATGGAGTTTGAAACGTCATTTAATTTAATTTTTCAAATGCTTCCATCTATATAATGTAATGAAAAATATTATTATTTGAAAGATCAACAAATGAAATATGATCATCCCGACTTCCTTGGTAATTCATTGAACAATATCGATGTGTATCCTCCATTGTATGAATTTTTCACTCTGATTGTCTATCATATTGAGAAGGATAGTTTGCGAGGAATTTTAATTCAGTTACCAATGACTTATGAAGTACTTCCCGAAATTAAAAAGGGATCCTAAGAAAAATGTTATATACAATAGATAGAGGAACACCAATAAACCATTAAACATCATTTATGTACACTCTAGATCGATGGTAGATTGAATGAATGTGTCTAATAGGAAGGAAATGTGTAGATTTAGTCAGTCGATCAATAATAACCCACATCAAATTATTAATTAGATAAGTATTTGTTAGTCCTAACATGATATCCGAGGATATATTTTACCAATTACACTATGGAACTATAAATCGATAAATAATCCCCATTGGTAGTTGACACTCTTCATTAACCTATGGACAATTTAAAAAGTTCATGTTAAAATCAGAAAAATATCTTCTCATTAAATCTCAATAGTAATGCTCTCAAAGGTATTTTTATATCATAGTGCTTCTAGGAAGAACTTATAATATGTAACTATGAGTATAACATAATAATTATATCTTCAAAATTGAATCAAAAGGCACACATAATCTCATTCAAAATCTCATGAAAAATTTTATCAACATTAAATTCATGATTTTTTCCATTGTTAAAAGATTCTCGGTTTTTCTCTAACTCATTGCAATAATTCTAAACATTATAAATTTAGTCAAATATTGGCGACTACACTAACAACTAAAACAAAATTGATAAATTTCTTATTCCCACAACATCCAAGACAAAAATAATCAAATCATTAACTAAGGGGTCATGTCCCAAATATAAAATTGTTAATGTAGAATTATGTTTTAGATTTAAATAATTGGCCACATTATTATCTTTTCATTAATGATGATTGATTTTTTAATCATAATCACTTATTTGTTCCAATCAAATTCTACTCCACATGTTCAATAACTTCTATCTAAATATACACTTAAAATAATTTTGGTTAATATATATTTCACATTTGGAACCATATAAATAATGTCTTTAAAATTTTATTGAGAATCCAAAGATTCTAATTCAAGATCATGTGTGGGATAATTTAGATCATTATCTTTCAGTTTTCCTAAAGCATAGAAAATTTCCAGATCATTCTACATTAGAACACACGAAATTCCACTCAAGGAAGAATCATTGTAGATCAAAAACTCTCTATTTATAGATGTCAGATCCATAACCTGATAATTCACAAATCTATTCTTCTGTTTATGAGACATAACACACATTCCCCTATCCTAATGAATTTAAACCCTTTTCATGTTAACATATTTACAGGGCTATAGAATCATGTAATGTTAATAACAAATGATTATTAATAATATATTTATCCAATGAAACTATGATTATCATTATAAATTTTAGTTTTTGTCCATTAATGAAAAACTTTTGATTTGGAAAGATCATATGTTATACTAAAATAATCTAAAATGATCCAATAAAAAGAAATATATTGAAGCTACAAATATCATCTTCTATATTTCAACTATAATTTTATTTAATTTAGAGTTTTTATGAAAATAATTAAATTTTTCTCTTGATCATTATATCATTTGGAAAAGAAAAAAATATTATCAATTTAAATAACAACAAACATGTCCAAATATTTACAGAAGATTACATTCATCATATCCATATATACATTAGTAGAATTTTTCAATCCAAAGGGAACAAAAACAAGATCATCAATCCCAATTCTAGTACGAAATTATTTTTTTGAAATTGTATCCAGCATTACATTCAACTGATGGTAACCCAATAGGAATTCAATCATGGAAAAATAATGAGCTCCCTAGTGCTGATAAAACAAGTCATCAATATGTGGCAATGAGTACATATTAAAAAAAAAATTTATAAACATATCTATATTAAATGAAAATTCTAATGGATAATTCATTATTTTTTGGAACAAAACATGATCACCCCATGGTGAAGTGCTATATCAAATGAAACCATTTTCAATATACTAATACAACTTCTTCTTTAATTCAAAAAGTTCACCTAAATCCACTAAATTTTGGGGTTTGAAATGGGATTATCATTATTAAGGAATTAAATAGTAAATTCAAATTCTCAATTAGGTATAACACTATCCAACTCATTATGAATAACTGCAAGGTATTCATTAACCATGGGAAAATCATTAATTTGAATAGTTCCCTTATTTTCAACAATATGAGAAAGATAAAATTAATTTCCATATATAAAATGTTTCACAGCTTCATTGTATTTTATTAATGGTATGGGATCACTCTTGTATAAAAATAGATACCCTTTTTGAAAAAAAACTCTACAATCAATCATAGAATGATAAATAGAATGAAAATCCATACCAAAAATAAAATTAAACTGCAATAAGGGAAGAAGAATAAGGTTTTAAATTAATTTTCATTGCAATAAAATAATAGAAATATTCTTATAATGCATTTTGAATATAAAAATTTCATAGATGATATGTTCATAAGATCATATTTTATTTATTAAGGTGAAAATTTTAATTTACAAGAACATTTCATATAAATAATGCAATGTGTGGACCCCGTATCAAACAAAAAATTATAAAAATATCTGTAAACAAACAATGAACATGATACAATTTAATTTTTTATCCCTACATCTATTAATGAAGCTGAAATGGATTTCGCTTCCCCTTTGGTAATATAATCTAGACACATTGCATTATTATAATCTAACTTTTTATTGATATTATCATAGTGACCCATCTCTCAACATTTAAAACAATTTATTGTTTTCTTATAATAATTACACAAAAGATAATTTATATTTTAAATATCGAGCATATTTTAGAACATACAAAAAATAAAAACATCCATGATTTGTAATGTCATTATTCATGGTTATTTCTCACACATTCAACAAACTGGAAACATATTTTTCTTACATTCATAATTATTTGATTAATTATTACTCGTTACTTTCAATATATACTTATTTTTTATTTTTATTTTGAAATTACATGTGATCAATGGAAAACACCATGTCAACCATCCTTTCAAATCAAACAATTTTATTTTAATATTGATATTCACAGGGGGGGCATATTCCCTTTTCTATCGTTATTTCAATCCTGAGTAAAAAGGATTGATTTTTTTTCAAGATCCCAAATAATTTTTTGAACATACCTTGCCAATCTAGTGAATTGTTCTGAATAAAAAACCACTAAAGCATTCTAATTATGGGTTAAATCAAGTAATTTAAATTCCATCACAAGTCATAAAAAAATATAAAATTATTTTTGAAGGAAACTATTCTTAAATTCATTCCCTTCAAAGGAATCAATATCCTCTCTATGCCAGATATTATTGACCATTTACCACCACTTTTAATCTTCAAATGACAAAATATAAATAATAATCCTGAAATATATATTATTGGAATATCTCATAACATCAAATATATTTGCATGTTATTCTATCCATGCTTCGTCCACCACTGGGTTAGAATATCTATTGAAAGAAGTAGGATCCTTCCTTATAAAATGTTCCACTACCATCACGTACCTTTTTGGTAGATATTTTTTCTCTCTTTCCTGAATGAAAATTCAATTTAAAACCTATTTAATCTATTCCATTACTCTCATGAATTTCCCGATTTCCTTTGCCTTCATTCGAGGTTGTAGATTTAGAAAGATATACTCCCCTTAATGACATTATACTTTAACTTCTTTGTTTCTTCTTTTGCTGAATATTCTTAAAAACCATATCATATATGAATCGACATAGTAATATTCAAATAAAATATCATTTCAACATATCTATAAGGTAAAAATAATTTATGTTATTCTTTTAACATCATTTTATCCCCTAATGTAATATAAATAATTATATGATTCCAAATATATCTACTCATCTCTAAACATTACCTAAACATAAAAATTCAACTCTAATTCACATGTTTACATTTTAAAAGATCATTTAGGGTAAGTGTTTTATAGAATTAGGGCATAATTCATACATATCATGAAAAAGTATATAATGTGGGAAAAAATAAAATATTATCTACTATGTATATAATACAACATTGTTTAACAAAAAATGAAATATTTTCATGAAAAATCATCTCAACATTCATCTTGGATTATTCTTTTCACTTACTCATCCTAAAACACTGTGAGAAAAATTCAAACATGGGATGGGCACCAAATCTTGTTAAGGAAAATAAAAATAATTAATAAAACCATTAGTCTTTAAATAATAATGACCATATGAAACTGTGATCATAAATATATTCTTCTCATCCTTAAATTATCATATACGTACATTTTAAAAACAAGAGACTTCAATAAAACCTTGAAATAATAAATAAAATATTAATAGGTAAATTGGGGAATTAATGACATATGATTATAACCCAAATTGATACCATATAATTTGTAACCATAACTGATAAATTACAATGTAATCTGTATGGATTACATAGGTTGTAACCCTCACATGTGCCTTAAGGTTTAACCATCATTGATACACTTGGATTTACCATTTGGTTGACCTCCAACATAAACATTCACAATTAATTAGAGGGATATATATAACCCACCCTTCATCAAAAAAAATTCCCAATAACTATATCATATTCACAAAACCATATTATTTTCATCATAAAAATATTCCATTAGAATATTTTTAAAAAATAGAATTTAATGAAGGATTTTTAAGAAAAGCATATTGCCTCGGGGTTGTATTACATAAAATGTGTTCATAGATTCTCTATATTGGATTATGTAGTGTTATTAACATATTAAATAACAATATTAATATTTATAATAACTTATATGACCCTTTTATAACAACATAGCACCCACTTATTAAAAATCACTTTTTATTTTCATTGTTTTGGGTGTCTTATTTTCTTGTCAAATGGATGAAAAAACATAATTAAACAATGATTTTTATAATGATAAAATTTTTGTTATTTAAAACATAATTGTGGCTTAAAAAATATTATGGAGTGTACATTAAAATGGGTATGAAATCAAGAATTTCCAGCCTTTCTTAACGAGATGAAATGAGTAGGGAATTTTTTTAATTCATCTATATTCAAGTAAATAAAGATAAACCTATTTTGGTGCATGATTTTGGAACATCTAATAATAATTTAAAAATGTCTATAAAAATAATTTAGATTTAAATTAGTGTATAGACAGAGAAAACTAAAACTGAATAAAATTGGTTGTTTTGGAAAAATCCTTTACTTATGTTTGAAAGTGTTATCCGCTTGAAGTTAATATTATGTATAATAAAGTTAAATAAATTATTTAATTAATATTTCTCCAGGTAAATATATATTATTTATTTTACTTTTATTAGGGTCTTTTATGGATTTTATTGTGTTATAAGGTATAATGTTATCATTCAGGAGTGATCGTCTCATCAGTTTTCAAGACCATATTATTAGTAAACATGTATGGAAAATCATGTAAAATGAGAATAAATTCCTAATATTTAATCTATTTATTATTAATAAAATTAATTATTATTTAAATTAATTATATATCATTTTTTTATGTTTTATGAGAATGAATTATTTTATAAAACATTAGTGATTAACATTAGTTTATTTTGTGGAACATTGATAAATATGTACCACTTTTGTTTTATTAATTTATATTATGTATAAAAACTGGTTCCCCAAAATTATTGAACATATAATATGTATAATAAATTTTTATTTATCAATAATGATGGTTCTATGCCCAGCCCTGAATGAAATGTGAATAAACTAAAACACATCATCCAAAATGTTGGTAAAACAATACATCACAAATGATGTTTCTATTTTCAGAACGAAAGGGATATGATAATATTTCTGATGATTGATTTAATCATCAATAATAAAAAATTCTTGTATATATATGATACTATATTTTTTATTCTAGGTGGATAAGGGTAGAAGAAGTGAAAATAAATAAAAAAGTATGAAATTAAAAGGAAAATAAATGAAAATGAAAGAGTATATTCCTTAGTGAATTTTCCATCTTAAGAAATTATTTAAGGACCTTAGTTTTAGACTTTATGTGAGTCCAGCAGGTATTATCTATGGATAAGAGATATGGGAAGATAATTTATTAGGAATTAAACAAGATATCTGGAATTGATTTGTGAGGATTAGAGTTGGTGAGGGGTGGTTTTTATATTGTATGTGAGGGGTGTTTTCACAATATTATATTAATTAGTGTAATATATTGTTACAAGACTATGAATTTTTCGATAATATTCACTAATTATGTTAAAATAATTATGTATAGTTCTGTAGTACCCCTGGTTTCAGGAACATTACCCTTTCCTCCAGTTATTATAAAATGGTGTGTCTCGGAATATGAAGTATCCCAAAAATTGAGATTTTCCATAAAATAGAGTGTTTCCATAATGTTGGGTGTTTCCAAAATTATGGGTTTTTCCATAAAGATGGGTGTTTTCAAAAATCAAGGTTATTCTATAAAGTGGGTTCTTTCAATAAAGTGGGGTGTTTCCATAAAGTGGTGTGTTTCCATAAAGTGGGGTGATTCCATAGAGGATGATGCTTCTATTACAAAATTTTATTCTACAAAAAGGGTAAAGATGAAGGATGAGAGATATTGGGGGTTTTATAAAGATTTTTGGGACCCAAAGGAAGATTGCATGATCTGTACATGATTGGCCCAAACTGCATCGTCCTACCGTGCATAGAGGTCAAATCTAAATTCTATTTTCTAGGATCATAAACGTTTTTTATCTATATATTTCTTTTTAGATTCAAAATACCGAATTATCAAAATTTATCTCACTAGAAGGCTGTAGAACCCTCCCCACTTGAGTTGGATCCAACCGAGAGCCTTTCCATGGAGATTTCAAGCCCAATTCATTGGGTAAGTATCGATCGTATTGGTTATTTTCTATTTTCTGCAAACTCCTCCTTCTCTCCTTATAGATTAGTTAAATCAACACCTCATGTGGGTAGATATATGTTTTTTAACGTTTGTAATGGATAAATATGTTGTTTTTCATGATAGAGAAAGAGATCTAAGATTCTTTCTTGGAATCTTGAGCTGATTTGTAACGTCCCAGTTCTGAGAGCCACCCAGAGCCGCCCCAAACCCAGTTGGGCACATGGACTCAAGCACATTTTCCCAATCACCCGATGCATCTGACTATAAGTGAGGGTCTTGGGTGTGATAGTGGAGAAACTGTGCCCTCATTTGTCGGGTAACACAGTGGAAACAAAACTGATATACAATAGCGGATGCAGTATAAAAACATACAACTGCAAACATCAGAAGACTGAAATTAGAACAACATGAGCACATATATAAATGATGCATTATATATATATATAGAAGCATCCAAAACAAAATGGAATTCTGGAAAATAGTACAAAACCAATTACAAAAGAAAACAGATAATCTCTTCCGCATCACAAGCCTCAGCTTCATCGTATACTCTCCATCTCCTAAGCAATAATGTCCCTGATATAGAAGGGTGCTTTCCCTTATATATACCTATAGTAATATAATCTGTTTTGGACCAAAATCATGGCCTAAATAGGGTGTGAGACTAAATACAAGTAGGAAACCACCAAAAGATTTGTACCTAATAGTAAGTGAATATATATGGTAGGAAATAATTATAAAGAAGTTGTAAACACCGAAGTACCCAATAGTAAACAATTTCATAGTTTCAAAGTATTCAATTCCCAAAATCATGTAAGCATATAAAAAAAGCAGGTTTCCCTTTGTGAATTACTCTCATCCTAACCCCTATTGTTCAAACAAACAATAACAATCCACTCTATAGGTTTTACACATAGTTTAACCCCTATGGTTCATCTTAAGAATAAACTATCTGAGGAAGCACTGGCCGTCAATTCAACCTATAATCTCATAACAGTATATAAAGGCGCTCTGGGGAAGAACATACATCACATTCCCACTATGGCCCATGTCAAGGAACTGAAAACACTCTGAATAAGTACTTACATAAATTCCCCCTATGTTCGTGAATTGTTATAGCAAAAACATACACTCTAGAGAATCCCTTAAGTCTATTATCCCTATGGTCTACTACAGCAGGTTCTCATGGCCCTGGTTAAGTCAATCAAGTACAAAAAATCATATGGGTCAATGTAAACCTAAATAACTACTTGGATAATATTATACATCATATCAGCATGTCAGAAATACAAACACTCCATCCTACAACACTAGGCATGGAAACAGGCAAGGCAGCCTAACAGGCTAAGTAGGACCAAACGGTCATAAATAGAACATTCATGGGAAAACACATCCAAACATTGAAATTAACCATATTCACATTAAATTTACCTCTAATCAACCATACATTCATAGCTGGTAGTTAATAGGGATAAACGAGTAAACACACAATACCTCGTTCATGGGTATTGGGTGATTTTACACATATAACTCAATGAATTTCTACATAAAGTAACAAACCACCTACCTTGGTGATGTAGGATTTTTATAAATGAACATCAAGCCATGAATAGAATAATAAAACTATATATATTTTAAAATATATAAAACATTCAACCAACGATAACTCTTTAAAGAGGAGGAATCAATAAACTATTCTCTAGAAGAAGGAATAACATACCAAGGTGATCCCAATGCAATCAGCGACGGTCAATTTAGGGAATAGGTACTCAATATAGGCCTAGAGGATGTATGGTGGTCATATGGGTTCTCTTTAACAAACTAGGTCGAGAAAGAGGGCTTCCTGCCAAATATATGCGACTCTGGTATGTTTAATGAAAAAAGTACACAACGTGTACATTTGAAGTACACGACTTTTAGTTTCCCTTATCGAGCCCCAATTTAGGTAGCCTATAGGTCACCACACATGGATGTGTGTAGGGCCACTACACGACCAGCACCCAACTACCTCCAGTAAACATGTACACATCGTGTTCCCATAATGTACACTGTGTGCACTTCCAAAATTTCAAGAAATTAATCTTCTACTCAAAAACATAGAAAAAAGGAAAAACATGCTTGAAAAAAAGATCTGGGTTCTTACGAACATCCCCCCTTAAAGAAATATGTCCTCGAATATCCCTAGTAAGGAAGCTTAGAAGAAGAATCATCCAATATCTCTAGCCACTATGATCATACATTTGTCTCCCTCTCCCATGTCCCATCCTATAACCACTCGTGCTGCCATATCACTTGTACTAGAGGAACAAACCAGCCATGGAAAACCTTCATGCTTTGATTAAAAAACCGTATAGGATGCTCGATGAATGAGGCATCCACCTTGAGCTTAAACAAAATGGGATGAAAAAAATGATATGGGTTTGAGAAGTAATGTCGATGATGAGAAATGTGGATGACGTCATGCATATCTCGAACCACTGAGGTAATTGCAACCGATAGGTTACCAGCCCAACTCTCTCCAAAACCTCGAACGACCTGATGTACATTAGAGAAAGATTACCCTATCTATTAATCCTCATATGTCACAACCTCAGTTTTACATGAAGAAAAACCCTATCCCAAATCTCAAACTCCAGAGGTCTTCTCAGCTGATCAGCATAATACTTCTATTGAGACTGTAAAGTAGACATCCTATTCCAAATCGACTCAATCTGCTTCATGGACTACTGGACAAGACAAGGTCCCAACATAGTTACCCCTCCAGCCTCCATCCATCATAAGGGTGATCGGCATGCCCTATATACAAAGCCTCATTAGGTTCCACCTGAATAGTTTCCTGAAAACTATCATTGAGGAAAACACCACAAGAGGAATTTGTCTCTCCCAAGAACCTCCAAAATCGAAGATGCATGTTCAAAAAATTCTCTTCAAGGACCTAAATTATATGCTCAAATTGGACATCTGTCTAGAGGTGGTAATCTATATTCAAATGTAATTGTGTGCGCATTGCCTTTTGAAGCCCCTACTAGACCCGATAAGGAAAATGGGTGTCCCAATATAAAACAATGGTGTGTGGAACCCTATGTAGACATAAAATCTCTCAGATGTACAACCTTCCCATATCATCAACATTGAAGGTCTCCTAAATCATAAAGAAGTGAGAAATATTCATGATTCTGTTAATGACAACCCTTACAACATCATTCCCACGAGGCGACATCAGCAATCCTGTCATGAAATCCACCATGTTAGCCTTCCACTTCCACATGGGAATGGGTAACTACTGCCGAAGATCGGCTAGTCACTAATGCTCTACATTCCCCTACTGACAGGTGGAACACCTCGTGATAAAACCGGAAACATCTCTCTACATACATGGACACCAATACTGACGATGTAGATCATGATACATCTAGGTGACATCAGGATGAACTGCCAAAACTGAAGAAAGAAAGTCTTGCATCAGCTCCTCACGTATGTCTGTAAACATCCATACACACCCCTACAAATGAAAGATCGTATCCTCACCTGTGGTCCATACTAGAATAGGGTCCTCTCCTGACAAACTATCCTATAGTACTAGACCCTCAAAATCTGATAGCTACCTCATTATAACTTGATCAATAAGGGTAGATGTAATAGCTACATAAGAAAAAAAATTCTACCCATGTCTGTCATGAACCTTCAAATTCATCTCTGAGAATTGATCCATAATCTACCACTCACTGTTGGCCTCAACAACTTTCTATGTATGAGTTCTCCTACTCAAATAATCAGCTACTGTGTTTATTTTAGCAGGCGTATAGGCAGGATCATATTCAAAGAACTGAAGGTACTAAACCCACCTTCACTATCTAAAATTTAGATCACACGGAGTGAATATGTCGTTGAGACTTTTTTGGTTAGTGAAAACAACAAAATGATCTCCCAAAAGATAGTTTTCCAAAAGTGTAAGGAATGAACAATAACGGCCAACTCGAAATCATGAATCGGGTAATTCGTATTATGTGGCCTCAACTACCGAGACCCATGCACAATGACTCTTTCCCCCTTCAAATATATTGCTCCCAGCCTGATAACTGATACATCACAATAAACAGAATAAATTTATACCGGTAGTTGAAATACTAGTATCAGTGTTAAATTCAACCTCCCATTCAACTCCAAAAAGGATGACTCATAGGAATACAACCAGAAGTACATTACACCCTTCTTAGTCAGACCTGTCAGTGGTGCTTCTAAGCGTGAATAGTCATGTATGAAACATCTGTAGTATCCAGCCAGGCCAAGAAAACTCTGCACCTCAAAGACATTAATCGGATTCTCCAAGGAAACTTCTGCTCTATCTTTCTATATGCCTATTGATACTCCTGTCTCTAAGATAACATGACCCGGAATGTGAATCTGATCTATCCAAAAGTTAAATTTCAAGAGGTTATCATTTAACTGATGCTCTATCAGTGTAATCAAATCAATCTCAAGATTTTTGGAATGGTCGTGTCGAGTGTGATAGTACACCAAGATATCATCCACAAATATTGCCAAGAAAGAATCCAAGTATTGATGGAACACTCGGTTTATCAGTTCCATTAAGACTGTAGGGGTGTTCGTGAGATCGAACATCATTACCACAGACTCGCATAGACGATACCTACTCTTGAGGGCTGTGAGAAGTATATAAGATGGTCTAATGCACAACTAATGATCACCAGATCTCAATTCAATCTTTGAGAACTCCCTATCTCCTATAAGCTGATCAAAGAGATCATCAATCCTTGGAAAGAGATATTGGTTATTGATTCTCAAATGGTTTGTCTTCTAATCGTCCACCCAATGTCTGAGGGTACCATCTATCTTTATTTCAAACAGCACAGGTGAACCCCAATGAGATGTACTGGATCAGATGAAACCCATTGTCTGCAACTCCCCCAACTACTTCTTGAGATCATATAACTCTTGTGTAGCCATCTTATACAGAAAGATATGGATACCGTTTCTAATCCTAGCACAATCTCAATAGAAAACTCTTCCTCAAGCTCTAGAGGAAAACCTGAAAATTCCTCTGGAAATATATCCCTCAAATAATCCACCACTAGAAGAATTCCTAAATGTGAAGTTCCCTAGTCGTCCAGATATAAAATAGAAATCTGGGTTGTAACTCCTCCCTTCACATGATTCTCAGGTCCTACTCTGCTCACCTAAAAATTCCATTCACCCTTATGATGAAACGATTTGCCTTATGGTTATGTGTAGCTCACTCTACAATGATAGAAATCGACAACAGATTGGAAGGTAACTAACCAGTCCATTCCAATAATCACATCGTATCCCATCATCTCGAAGACATAGAGGTCTCGTAAGAAGTGACACCCACCAATCTCAAGAGGGAACTCCTTCAATTGAAATACACTATCCGTTCTATTCCCAGATATATTATCTAGCATCAAGATATCAGCAAAAAAATAGATCCCAAGGAACTCCATAACCACAACAGAGATAATGTTATGGGAAGCCCATGTAGAGAAAAGTGTAGAAGCTAAAATTTAAGCAACAAGAATGTTACCTCAAACTGTAGAGGGTCTAGTATCCTGATTCTACTAGGCCTCCACCATTGAAAAAGTCTAGCCTATACCGTGGCCCTATTACCCTACCTAACCAATCTGATCTGATCCACCCGATTGTCGCTGAATGCATGGTGCGTGACATCCCCGACCGTGACCTCCACCTCGAAATAAATGGCTGAAAAAACTCTTGTTCCCAGAATGGTGAAAAACTGATGGTGCTTCTCCTGAATGCAGAGCCAGAGGAGAACCCCTGTCACTAGATGTCGGTGAAAAGTCATGAAAGAAGCATTGAAGATGCCCCATCTTTTTTCAAGATCAGGACTTCACTGGGTCCCTTGGTCAATGTTTCCTTCATTCATGGCCTTCCCACAATCATATCACTCCACATGGATAACAGAATATGTCTCTCACCTCATTGTATCACCATGTGAAGACCCCATGTGGCACTTACTACTATCATTAACAGTATTACTAACTCGAGATGTTGAGTTCCCATGTTTCAAAGCTCCATAAATCCCTTATATTTCACTCTATGATCTTCTCCTAGATGACTATTGAAGTTATGGATGTCAAATTAAAGATGTTCACCTGCAATCAGATGTCATTCCGGACCCCATCCTCAATCTTCCTTTCTTGGAATGACTCATCACCTACTGGAATGGGAGTGAATCATTGTAGCTCTATGAAGAGAGGAGAATACTCTATAATAGAAAGAGTACCCTACTCTTGATTCATGAACTCTTAGGGTCGGTCGGCCCTCAATGTCTCTAATTCAAAGTATTCATAGAAGGCATGCTGGAACACAACCCAGACCATAACCTGCTGGTGTCCTCCGTTCTTGATCACATCCCATCATCTCTTGGAGGAATCTCGAACATGTACGTAGCGATCTTCACCCTCCTCCCTGGAGGCATCTCTAGATGCTCAAAGATAGAAAGCTTGGATTCTAACAATGACACTACTGAATGAGTTACTCTTACCCCTGTGAAGGTGAAAGGATGCTGCTGCTAGAAAGCGAGCGTCAACTCTACTATAGAAGGGGCAGGGTGTGGTACTCTGTGGAAGGTCTGCATGACCCTCGTGAAGCCCTCTCAGAACTGTGCGTCATCACCTATGTCCAGAATGATGGCAGGTTCCAAGAATGAATCAACTAGAGGATCTACTGGTATTCCCAGATCATCAATGTCAAGTTCCTGATCACTGCCTTGTAACTGTTATAAAACTAGAGGACATAACAGTGGCATGACTCTGCAAGGTAATGTGAACAACTTTGAACAAGATTAACAATAATTGAAAACTAGAAGTGTAAGAAAGGAATAGGAGAAAAATAGAATTTATGTTTTCAAAAACATGGATACACGGCATCTATAATGACTACACGAAATGTTCCTTAAAGACTTTCAAATGGGTGTGTATTCATGCCACAACTGTTCGTGTAACACCCCATACACACAGCGTGTTGTTCTACCAAACAGCGTGTACTAGAATCATCTTCCCCTTCCTGAGTTCTCATACACGACTAAGGGAGGTGACTCTCCTAGAAATAGAATACACATATTGTTAGTTCCAATCACGACGTGTACCAAAAGAACTTCACTAACCTGTGTTTTCAGTCACATGACTAGTTTCACGGTTAACCCTACACGGCATGTTCTCGATGGACACGGTGTATATTGATTAGGATTTAATTTCTTGTGTTGTTAGTTACATGGGTGAACACATTCCTGACTATACACGGAATATTTATTCCAGACATGTTGTGTACAAGAAGATTTAACCAACTTGTGTTGCACGTTACACGACCGGATAACCGAGTTACACTACATGTCAGGTTCTAGATGAACACAACATGTATTAGAAATGACTCAACTGACCCATTTTTTTAGTGACACGGCTGATTGTAAGGTTCTACAACATAGTTTTTACATCCTATAGACAGCGTGTCCTACCAATGATTCCAAAACCTATTTCTCTAGCCACACATTCTGAGAGACAGTTAGAGACAACATGACATGTACCTAAGTTACAATTTGTGTAATTATGAAAAATTGTTTCTTCTTGAATTGAAGAACACATATCATGTATTCAACAGTACATTCTGTGTATTCTGGGTTTTTCTGGACAGTAAGACTCAGAAACTACTCAGGAACTCAGAAAACACTGAAATGAACATTGAAAGTTCCAAATTCCTATCCATGGGGGCCAATACTCACGAATAATAAAAACATGGAATCTAAAACATGTTATAAACAAATGTAACAGGAAATTATCCACAAAATATTGGTTCATGAGGGCCCATAACACCTCAAGAACCAATGTTTGGGGTTCATTCAAACAAAACCCTACACAAAAAATACCCTATCAAACATAATGTATTTTATAAAGGCATCTATCACAACATTATGCATATCTAGCATAATATCTATCACAACAACATGGAATTGCTAATGCACCCTAAATGGTGTGGAAAGAATGTATGACATGTGATTTCTTTCAAGTGACTATATGATGCTTGAGATTGGATACACTCATCTCATCAGGTATAAAATGAAATATAACCACAATAACATCAATTATAATAGCTCAAAACATGTGAATCACCCAAAGGTGAAATCAAATCAACATTAAAATTGAAATCCCAGAAAATTGCAATAAATGAGGTATGTTGGATTTTCCTTGTACGTGGGTTAGCTACTCCTAGTCAAAATTTATTTCCAAGTACATATTCCATCCTATCCCTGATTATTGGCTCCAAATAGTATGTCAAGAAGAAAGAACCTCCCATTGATACCACTTAGTAAAGTACCAGTTCCGGAAGACACATGGAGGCGCCCTATTCACGGTTGGTCACATGGCCTCATGCGCATTTCCTGGAATGCAAGAGGCTGGTGACTAGTAGTGAGGGCCTTGGGTGTGATAGTTGGGAAATAATTCCCTCAATGGAAAAGTAAATCTACAGAAACAAAAATGGATATACAATAGCGAAGTAGTATAATACCATAAAACAGTAAACTACGAAAGAATCCTAGTAGAACAACAGGATCCCAAATATAAATGATGCATGATATATATTTCTAGGAAAGAAGAAACAAAAACAATGCCTGAATATAGTACAAATCCAAGTACAAAATAATACAAATAAAAATGTCAGCATCAGAACCCTCAGCTTGGTCCTATGCTCTCTAGATCCCAATCAGTCAAGTACCTCATGTAGAAGGTAACTTACCCATATCTATACCTGGAGAAATATAATCGTTTTAGGCCAAAAATCATGAACCTTATAGGGTGTGAGAAAAAACACCTGTAGGAAACCACCAATGAATCAGTTCCTAATAGTCAGTGAATATATATGGAAGGTAGTAAGTATAAAGAAGTAGTAAACAAGGAAGTACTCAGCAGTAAACAATTCCATAGTTTCGAAGAATTAAATTCCATATATCAAGTAATCATATAGTCAATGTAGGTAACCCTATGGGATGTACTCTCAGATAACCCATCTAGTTCATCCAAACAAGAACAAGCAACCCTATGGGAAGTACCCACAATCTAACCTTTTTGGTCCAGCTTAAGCATAGACTCTCTGAGGAATCAGTAACCGTAAATTCCTCCTATAGTCTTGTAATGGTAAATAAAGGTTCTTTGGGGAAGCACATACATCTCATTACCCATGAGGCCCATGTTGAGGAACTACATACTCTCGTAGGGATCACTTACGTCAATTCCCCCTATGGTCTCACATCATAACAGTAAAAACAGACTCTCTGGAGAAGCCCTTACGTCCATTCTTCCTATGTTCTGCTATAACAGGTTTCATGGCCCTAGTCAAGTAAATCATGTACATAAAATTTTATCGGTCAATGTAAAACTCATGAACTAGTTGGATAAAAATCTACAATATATCATCATGTCAGAAATACAAACACTCCATCCAACAACACTAGTCATGGAAACAAGCAAGGCAGTCTAACAGGCTTTGGAGGACCAAACTGTAATAAATAGAACATGCATGGGAAAACCCTTCTAAAGAATAGAAATTAACCCTTTTCACATTCAATATATCTATACTCAATCATATTATAATAGTATGCTTTTAACAGGGCTACAATAGTAAACACACAATACCCCGTTCTTGGGTATTGCATGATTTTGCACATATAACTCAAAGATTTTCTACAAAAAGTCAAAAAACACCTACCTCGGTTTTGTAGGATCGTTATACGTGATCCTCAATACATGAATTTCCCAAGAACACCATAGATCTAAAAAAATGTCTAACAAATTCATCCTACGATAACTCTTGAAATAGGAGGAATCAAGAAATCAAGCTCTAGAAGAAAGAAAATCATAATGAGGCGATACCAACACAATTGATGGTAGTCAATTTGGAGAATTGATGCTCGATCAGGTTCTTGGGTAAGAATCACCGCCGTACATGTGCTATCAGACAAAATATATCTAGAAGGAGGGTTTTCATCCAATTAGACGTGACCCTAGAATTTTTATTGAAATAATGAATGTACAGGGCTATTTCCTCTGGAATTGGGGATAACCTTGTTTTTGTAAGGTTCAAACATTCAAATCAGATTATAAAGGGTTTTTTTCGTAGAACATGAAACATCCTTTGATTCTATATCCATTTGGACCTATTTTCCAATGATGTGTGCTCATTAGTTGTGGACTGATGAGGTTTAAGAATTTTCATTGGTCAAAAGGATGGATGGTCGGACTCATCACACTTTTTTAGGGGAATTATTGTCTACTCCAGGACTCTCTTCATAGATTTATGTTATGTTCGTGAATCCTTATTACATTACCAAATATGAAAATGATATTTCCTTTAGATCTGACAATCAATTATTAATATTAATGAGATTTAGAGAATCTTTTATATGTATTTGAGGTTATTCATCAACAGAGAATCATTGGTATTTTTTAGAGATTCTTAGTCAATGGTATCATTCAACACAATATATAAAGAACACTTGGTCATTATAATTATGATACTGGTTTTAAATCCACTCAGCGGGGCACATGAAGTTTATTGTCCTTCAGAAGGAAATAGATTATATTACAGTTGGGATCATACCCACATATGGGATACCTACGTATAATTGTTTAGAAAAGGATTCAGACCCCCATGAAGTTCGGGAATTAATAGTGGGGGTTTTATAGAAGATTAATTGCTTAAAGAGAGATGTCATAATTACTTTTAGTGTCTAAGCTCACGTGGGTAATGATCAGTTTGAGAAATAATTGCTATCAGTAAAACCTTACGATTATGCCATGAAAGATTCAATCTTGAGGTGTGATGTGGGGATTATGTATACATGGATTCCAAAATAGATAGATATTGGGACTTATTTCAAAGAAGATGTATGAACACGGACCTTCGTTCAGGTGTGTTTTTCCTTTTTTCTAGAGTTTTTAAGAAAAAATGGTTTTTCTGGAAATTTTCAAACTACACGCCGTGTGCTTTCTGAGGACACGCCGTGTACTCTGTTCCGACTTGAAATCATGTGATTTCCGTGTCTGGGACATACACATGGTGTGTAAGGCTGAGGTGGAGGGCGATTTTTCAGAGTACGGAAAAAATTGAAGTACACGTCGTGTACTCTATAAGTACACGTCGTGTACTTTCTTTTTTTTCATTAAATGGACCGGGGTCATGCCTAACCCCCATATTCGTCTTCTTCTTCATTTTTCGACCATACGAGAGCATTCGTATGGCCAAATATTCTCCAAGAATCCGCCTCACCATCCGTTCTCCGATTCGATCACGGTCGTTTGCGTTGGAATTGCAGTGGTGAGTTCCTCCTTCTTCTTAAGCCTTGTTTCTTGATTACTCCTTGTTTTCATGTTATCGTGGGATGAACGTTTAGTGCGTTTTCTCAGATCTACATCATTCTACGGGGAATCTATCATCATAGTTCATGTATATCGATCTCTTAGGATCGAGCTAGGTGGTTTGTGCCTTTCCGCATAATGTTGATGAATATTTTTGGCAATTTCCACAAATACCCTTGAGAGGGGTATTGCGTATTTCCTATTTTTCCCGTGTTACTTTCCTGCTTTTCTTGATTGCTTTAGTAGAGGTTATTTCTTGTGATTAGAGTATTTTGTTTGTGTTCAGATTTCTTTTCCATGCTTGTTCTGCCTGTTTTGCATTTTTCCAGTTGTCATGCCTAGTCGTAGGATAGTGGAACTGTTGTTTTATTATTATTGTTGAGCCTTAGTTGATAGCCAAGTAGTTATTGAGGTTTACATGGATGATACACACGTTTTTATCATTTTTAGTTATACTGAGGACTGTGAGAACCTAGAGTAGTAGACCAAAGGAATAATTGACGGAAGGACTTCTCCAGAGTGTATTTTATTTACGATGTGAGACAAATGGGGGAATTGACATTGAGTGATTCCCCAGAGAGTCTGTAGATCCACGAAGCGGGCCACAGGGGGAATTTACATTGAGTGCTCCCCCAGACAGCCTTTAGCACTATACGAGACTATATGGGGAATCGACGGTTAGTGCTTCCCCATAGAGTCTGCCTGATTACGTAGCTGAACCAGTGGGGTGAGACTGTGTGTTCCTCCCCGAGAGTTTCTAGAACTTAGAGGTTGAACCATAGGGGTTAGACTATGAGAGATACCCATAGGGTTTCCTTTTTTCTTCTTGTTGATGACTGCTTACTTGTGTGCAATGCTTGTTAGAACTGTGGATTGTAGCTGTTTGTGCTTTTCTGTTTACTGCTTCTTTTTTTAGTACTGCCATGTATTCATTGACTATTAGGCACAAATATTTGGGTGATTGCCTACAGGGATTGTATCTCACACCCTATTTGGGCCATGCTTTGGGATCAAGCAGACTATGTTGTTGCAGATATATACAAGGGAAGGCGCCCTTCTACTTTAGGGTCTTGACTGCATCAGGAGCTGGGGAGCATTGGATTGAGCCGTGGCTCGCAATGCTGAGGAGATTATTTGTTTTTATTTTTTACTTGGTTTCATTTTTATTTCAGAACTTTGTTGAGTTTTCTGTTTTCCTTAGATACTTGTACCTGCTACATCATTTTCATCATAGTTATATATATACATTG
The DNA here is from genome assembly GCA_963277665.1 of Viscum album. NCBI lineage: Eukaryota > Viridiplantae > Streptophyta > Magnoliopsida > Santalales > Viscaceae > Viscum > Viscum album. Next base: position 741,928,771 of record OY728163.1, read on the forward strand.
CTTCTTTTATTTGGTTTCTGTTGTTGTGCATGTCGTTTACTACTTCTGTTGTTTATTCTGGTTTTCTTACCTTGTATACCTTACCTAATGATGTCATAGTTTCCCCACTAACTCACCAAGTCCCTCTCTACTAGTCGGCAGCCTCTGGAATTCGGGGAAACACGCTTGAGGTCATTTGGTGAACCAGGTATGGGGCACCAGTGGAGGAGCTCTAGACTCGGGACGTTACAAAGTGGTATCAGAGGGGTTCTTTTCACTTGCTTTACTGTTTGGAGACCTTATCCAGGGATAAGACGTATTAAGTACTTGGAATTATGCTATTCTCGGGAGTAGCTAACCCGTGTACAAGTAAAAGCCATACTTCCTCGTTAATTTCAGTTTTCTAGTTTTGAGATTTTATGGTTGGTATGATTTCACCTAGAGTGATTCATATGACTTGTGCGATTATTGTTTTGATATTTTGGTTCAATTTTTGTCACAACTCGATGATATGAGGGTATTCCATCTCATGCATCATATAGGAACTTGTATAAATCACATGCAATGCATTTTTTCCATGCCATATAGGGTGCATTAGCGATTTCATGCTATTATGATAGGCTCTGTGTAAATTATGCATGTTTTTTTGATAGATGCTTTATAGATTCTCTGTTGTTATGTTAGAAAACTGTATGTTTTGTTCTTCGCTTTATGTGACACAAAATTTTGGTTCTTGAGGTGTTATGGGCCCTCACGGAATGGAATTTGACACCTTTTCACCTTGTTTTTAGTGTTTCTGGAATTCTGCACAGTTTCAGAGCTACTGCCCAGAAAAACCCAGAATACACGGCGTGTACATTTTTTATACATGCCGTGTAGTTTTCATGTCGTGTCACTGACTGTGTGAGTAGATCACGGTGTCGTGGGAGTGACTTCGGGAACACACCGTGTACCATTGGTACACGCCGTGTGAGTTAGGAGCTGTGTACCCGGCCTTGTCACTAACAACACGGGCTGGGGAAGCTCAGGTAGAACACGCTGTGCCCATTGGGAACACACCGTGTAGTCTTGTCCAGGTACCCGGCCATGTCACGATCAACATGGTCCGGAGTTACCTTCCTTTCTACACGCCGTGTTTGTTCGGAACATGCCGTGTAGTCTTTCCTGCTACCCGGCCGTGTCATGAACAACACATGATGGTGTCGTCTTCGCCTATGCACGTCGTGCTTCTTCGGAGCACGCTGTGTAAAGTCCAGCCGTGTATATGGCCGTGTATTCAACAACACGGACCGCCGAAGCCTCGTCTAGTGCACGCCGTGTTTCAATCGAACACGCCGTGTAGTCTCGGGTTGAGTCGGACCGTGTGGGTTAGCCGTGTAAGAAGACCCAGGCAGGTGAATAGTTGCAAGTACACACAGTGTGTTGGAGTCAACACACTGTGTAGTTTTAAGTGTACATGACTTGTAGGACAGGGGTACATTCCCATGTCAGAGGCTTATGTAGACACACCGTGTAGTTTTTATACACACCGTGTAGTCGTGTTTTGCAATCTTGTTTGTTTTTTCCCCTATTCCCAATTGTACTCCTGTGTTATCTGTCTTTTTTTTCATTATCCAAGGTGTTTTTTTTATCTTTCAGAGCTATTCCTTCGAGAAGACCTTCGGTCGTACGTTTGTCGTCAGGCAGTGATCAGACGCCAGACATGGCTTATGAGGGACTTCCTTTCGATCCCCCAGCAGTGCCAGCCTTGGCACCGATTGTTGTACCAGTTGCGGGCGCTGATGCGCAGTTCAGGGAGGGTTTCATGAGGATGATGCATGCCTTCCAGGGAGCACCGTCTCCTGCCTCGTCTATGGTAGACTTGACGCATGTCTTTCATGAGCACCATCATCCCACATTCATGGGGGAGGGAGGACCTCATGCTGCATAGTCATGGCTTAAAGCCATGCTGACTATATTCGGGCATCTGCAGACGCCTCCAGAGAGGGGGGTCAAGCTCACCACCTACATGCTCTGAGACTCCGCCAAGAGGTAGTGCGACGTGATATCACAGGCGGGTCAACCGCAGGCTGTGTCTTGGGAGGAATTACAGCGCGTGTTCTGCGACTACTTCTACCCGAAGACCCTGAGGGATGATCAAGCCCATGAGTTCATGAGCATAGAGCAGGGTACTCTATCTGTCATCGAGTATTCCTCTAGTTTCACTGAGCTGCAGCATTTTACACCAGTTCGGGATGTGAGTGGGGTGTTCTTGGTGAGGAATATTGAGGATGGACTCAGGCGAGAGGTCCGCTCGTAGGTGAACATCTTCCAGCTAACTTCCATTACTTCCATCGTCAACTAGGCACTGATTGCGGAGCGCAATCTGAGAGACTCTGGAGCTGCGAGTCAGGGTGGTTCTGCTTCGAGATCTATCTTCCCTTGAGATGACAGCAAGAAGCACCGTAGGGAGTCTACGCACGGTGATTTAAGGAAGCGAGATGCATCATCAGGCAGCCAGGTGACGTACTATCAGTGTGGCTGGACAGGGCACATGAGGTCGTAGTGCTAGAGAGACCCTGTGGAGTGCTGTTCATGCGGCAAGATGGGTCACCTTCAGCTTTTCTGCCAAGTTTTCTCACCAGTAGCAGGTGACCGAGTGTTCTCAAAGATCGACTTGAGGTCCGTTTATCATCAGTTTCACCTTAGACCTTCAGATATACCTCTGACAGCCTTCAGGAGAAGGTACAATCTTTATGAGTATACAGTCATGCCATTCGGTCTCACGAACGCCCCTGTAGGTTTTTTGGAACTGATGAACCGAGTGTTCCGTCCTTACATGGATTCCTTCATCATGGTCATTGTGGATGATATCTTGGTGTACTCTCACACTCTACACGACCATTCCACACATCTTGAGATCGTTCTGAGTACATTTAGATAGCATCTTCTTTATGTTAAACTCTCAAAGTTCCTCTTCTAGATGGATCAGATTCAATTCATGGGTCACGTCATCTCAAAGGCATGATTATCAGTGGACCCAGAGAAAGTAAGAGCTGTAGTTTCCTAGGAGCAGCCGAAGAACATATTTGAGGTACGAAGTTTCCTAGGGCTGGATGGATACTACAGATGCTTCATTCAGGACTTTACTTATTTGGCAGCGCCTTTGACAGGTCCGATCAAGAAGGGGGTGATGTTCTTATGGTCAGATTCTTGTGATTCAGCCTTTCAGGAGCTGAAAGGGAGGTTGACGTCAGCACCGATACTAGTCTTTCCAGATCCAGGAAAGAGCTACACTGTTTACTATGATGCTTTGGGTATTGGTATGGGAGCTATGCTTATTCATGGAGATGGAGTCATTGCGTATGGATCTCGACAGCTGAGGCCACATGAGAGGAACTACGCTACACACGATCTGGAGTTGGCAGCTATTGTTCATGCCTTGCGCGGTTGGAGACACTATCTTCTGGGAGAGAACATTGTGGTTTTCACTAACCACAAGAGTCTCAGTTATATCTTCACTCAGCATGATCTGAATCTGAGGCAGCACAGGTGGGTCGAGTACCTTTAGTCTTTTGACTTCGAGCTCGCCTATACGCCGGGAAATGGCAATGTCGTGGCAGATATGTTGAGAAGGAGAACTCAGATTCAGGCAGATCAGGAGGCTAATGGTGAGTGGAAGCTAATGGATCTGTTCTCTGAGATGCATCTAGAGGTGCACGACAGACGAGGAAAAAATTTATATCTTCTGTAGCTATTACATCCATGCTACTTGATCAGGTACGGATGAGGCAGCTATCAGACTCAGAGGGCTTAGTCCTGCGAGAGAGTGTGTCAGGAGAGGACCCTCTTCCTAGATGGAAAGTGGGCAAGGATGAGATATTGCATTTCCAAGGACGCGTATGGGTTCCAGCAGACATATGCGAGGAGCTGATGCGGGATTTCCATTCCTCAGTTTGGACAGTTCATCCTGGCGTCACCAAGATGTATTAGGATCATCATCGCCAGTACTGTTGGCCAGGTATGAAGAAGGATGTTGCTAGTTTTGTCATGAGATGTTCTACTTGTCAGCAGGAGAAAGCAGAGTATCAGTGACTAGAAGGCCTTTTACAGTAGTTACCCATTCTGGAGTGAGAGTGGAATGATTTTGCGATGGACATTGTGACTAGGTTTCCGAGGTCACTGCGAGGGAACGATGCTGTTTGGGTTGTCATCGACAGACTTACGAAGGTTGCTCACATCATGCCGATCAAGGAGACCATCAGTGTCGATGATCTGTGACGACTTTACATCAGAGAGATTGTGCATCTGCATGGAGTTCCGCCCTCTATTGTTTCAGACAGAGATGCGCACTTTACCTATCGGTTCTGGTAGGGACTTCAGAAGGCCTTGGGCACATAGGTACTTTTGAGTACAACATATCATCCCCAGAGTGATGGCCAGTCTGAGCGCATGATCCATGTGCTTGAGGATATGCTCCGAGCTTGCATCCTTGACTTTGGCAGTTCTTGGGAGAATCATATTTCTCTGGTGGAGTTTGCCTACAAAAACAGTTTCTAGGCGACCATCCATATGGCACCATATGAGGCTTTGTACGGTAGGACATGCCGATCACCGTTATGATAGCTGGAGGCAGGAGAGGAATCTTTGCTAGGACCTCGTCTTGTTCAGGAGACTTCAGAGCCAAGAGAGCTGATTCAGAAGAGGATGGCTACAGCACAGTCTCGAAAGAAGTTTTATGCTGATCAGCAGAGACGAACTCTGGAGTTTGAGGTCGGTGATCAGGGTTTTCCTACCTGTCACACCGAGGTTGGGACACAAAAGGATTCGGAGACAGGTTATGATTCCGCCATGGTACGTTGGGCCGTTTGAGTTTTTGGAGAGAGTGGGGCCAGTCACCTTTCAGTTTCCGCTACCTCAGAGGTATCGGGCCATGCACGATGTCTTCCACGTCTCTCAGCTCCGAAGTTACTTTTCAGACCCTTCTCACGTCTTTCAGCCTGAGAATGTCGATCTTGAAGCAGATGCATCGTTCGAGGAGCATCCAATCTGGATTTTCGATCGTAGTTTGAAGGTTCTCCGCGGGCGGTCTGTTACTATGGTACGAGTTCTATGGCAGCACGGGCGAGTACAGGACGAGACCTTGGAGAGGGAGGCCGATGTACGATCGCAGTGGCCAGAGATGTTCGGGGATCCTTCTACTCCACCTCGTCAGGGAAATTTAGGGTTGAATTTCTTTATGGGGGGACATTTGTAAGAACTCAGACCTTCGTGCAGGTATGTTTTTCTTTTTTACCTGGAGTTTTTAAGAAAAAATGGTTTTTTTGGAAATTTTCAAAGTACACGCCCTGTACTTTCTGAGTATACGCCGTGTACTCTATTCCGGATCGAAGCCGTGTGCTGGCCGTGTCCGGGCCACACACACGGTGCGTAAGGCTGAGGTGGAGGTTATTTTTTCAGAGTGCGGAAAAAATTGAAGTACACGTCGTGTACTCTGGAAGTACACAGTGTATACTTTCTATTTTTTTTCATTAAACAGACCGTTGTCACGCCTAACCCCCATATTCTTCTTCTTCATCAATTTTCGACCGTCCGAAAGCATCCGTACAACCGAATCATCTCCGAGCTTCCGCCTCGCCATCCGTTCTCCGATTCGAGCACGGTCGATTATGTTGGAATCACAGCGGAGAATTCTTCCTTCTGCTTGAGCCTTGTTTCTTAATTCCTCCTTATTTTCATGTTATCGTGGGATGAACATTTTGTGCATTTTATAAGATCTACATCATTCTAAGGGGAATATGTCATCGAGGTTCACGTATATCAATCTCCTATGATAGAGGTATGTGGTTTATGCCTTTCCATAGAATGTTGATGAATATTTTGTGCAATTTTCACCAATACCCTTGAACAGGGTATTGCGTGTTTCCTGTTTTTCTCGTGTTACTTTCCTGCTTTGCTTGATTGGTTTAATAAATGTTCTTTCTTGTGATTAGAGTATTTTGTTTGTTCTCAGATTGCTTTTCCATGCTTGTTCTGCCTTTTTGGCATTTTTCCAGTTGCCATGCCTAGTAGTAGGATAGTGGAACTGTTGTTTTATTATTTTTGTTGAGCCTTAGTTGATAGAAAATTAGTTCTTGAGGTTTACTTGGACGATACACACGCATTGAGAATGTTTAGTTATACTCAAGAATGTGAGAACCTATAGTAGTAGACCAAAGGGAGAATTCACGGAAGGGCATTTCCAGAGTGTCTTTTAATTACGATGTGAGACTATAGGGGGAATTGACGTTGATTTCTTCCCCAGAGAGTTTGTAGATCCACGAAGTGGGATACAGGTGGAATTGATGTTGAGTTCTTCCCCAGAGAGCCTTTAGCACGATACGAGACTATATGGGGGATTTACGGTGAGTGCTTCCCCCTAAGAGTCTTCTTGATTACATAGCTGAACCGGAGGGGTGAGACTGTGTGTGCCTCCCAGAGGGTTGCTAGTACTAAGCGGTTGAACCATAGGAGTTAGACTGTGAGAGCTACCCAGAGGGTTATCTATTTTCTTCTTGTTGCTGACTACTTACTTGTGTGCTATGCTTGTTAGAACTGTGGATTGTAGTTGTTTGTGCTTTTCTGTTTACTGCTTCTTGTTTTAGTACTTCCATGTATTCATTGACTATTAGGCACAAATCTTTGGGTGATTGCCTACTGAGATTGTTTCTCACACCCTGTTTGGGCCATGCTTTGGGCCCAAGTAGACTATGTTGCTGCAGGTATAGACAAGGGATAGTTCCCTTCTACTTCAGGTTATTGACTACATCAGGAGCTGGGGATCATGGGACCGAGCCGTGGCTCGCGATGCTGAGGAGATTATTTGTTTTTATTTTGCACTTGGTTTCATTTTTATTTCATCAAGTTGTTGTGTTTGCTGTTTTCCTTATATACTATTACTTGCTGCATCATTTTCATCATAGTTGTATATCTACATTGCATCTGTTATTTGGTTTTTGTTGTTGTTCATGTAGTTTACTGCTTCTGTTGTTTATTGTGGTTTTCTTACCTCGTATACCTTACCGAATGAGGGCATAGTTTCCCCACTGACTCAACATTGCCCTCGCTGCTAGTCGGTAGCCTCTGGCATTCAGGGAAACGCACTTGAGGTCATGCAATGAACTGGGTACGGGGCACCAGTGGAGGAGCTCTGGACTCGGAACGTTACAGAAGAAGTCAGGGAATGGGGTCCATAAAGGTATAAGTGATTTTATGGATATTTTTTATACTCTAACTTGGGGTTTACTCATGATTAAGATGCCAAATTTAGGAGGGGACTTGGGGATTTACTCTTAATGAGGATTCCCAAATCAAAAGAAATTATGACTGGTTAAGATAAATTATAACTGGGTTTACTCTTGAGAAGGAGGCCCATGTTAAAGGGACTTGATAACTAGGGCTTATTCCTAATAAAGAGGACTATGTTAAGGGGAATTATGACTGGGGATTATTCCTATGAAGGAGGCCCAGGTTATGGGGAATTGTGACTGGGGCTTACTCTTAAAGAGGATACCCATATTTGGGAACATGGGGCTTACTCCTATGGAGGATGCCCATGTTAAGGAAACTTGAATACTGAGGATTAATACTGAAAAGGAGTCCCAAGTTAAAGACCCTCTAATTTTAAAGGGTGAGGTTGAATGAATGAAATATCTAACAATAGTGACATAAAGATATGTAAATCACTAGGCTTTGAGAGATGTTCCACATAATCCCTTTCAGATAAAGAAGCCAACCAAGGAATCAGGCCATAAATGGCTTTGAAGAGGATTTTTAAGGATAAATCATGAAGAGGAGAGGTGGATTTGAAGAAAATAGATGAATGGAAAGGAGGGGAACCCAAAAGAAGGTAGGCGCGCAGGTCATGGTTAGGCACACAGGTCCTGGTCGTGCAGGTATACCTGCGCGACACGTAAGTACCTGCGCGACCATCAGCCCATTGGGAAATACTTGGGTGAGGCTTGGCTCAAGCACTTATTATTATCCCTAGTGACTTTTAAATGAGTGGCGTATAGGTTCTGTTGAATGTATAAGGCGGCACACAAGTGTCTTCATTTCCTTGAAGGGTTAGACGCTTAGGTGCGCAGGTGTTGATGAATTTCAACACTTAGGCATTGTTTCCCCACTTTAGATCTTCCGTTCTAGGTAAGAAATTACCTTAGTTGTTTTCGGAAGGCTTCGAGAAAAGAATATGGTGCCGAGAGCTCAAATCATTGTTTCTGGATTTTTCCTTCCTCAAACTTGGGGCCCACAAGGGGTATTTATATGCTGCTGATGAACCTGGATGAAAATCAAGTAGGGTGTGCAAGTATAATTGTGCGGCCAAGATGAAACTTGCGTGACCCAAGTATAAACAAATCCGTGTTCATGCCTTTGTCAATTTTTGATGTTTCATAAAAGTATGAATCACTTTGTGTTAAGGTATTTCCCTTTTCATTCTTTAGACTCTGTGACGAAAAGGAGCGTTAACCAAAGTCCCCCCTCAGAGTTGGATCTGAATGATGGAGGATGTGACTCTGAGGAAAAAAGGAGAAAACCGAGGAACTGCAGCGCGCAGGTGTTGAGCACGCAGATGGCATCACACAGGTGCGAGCCGCACTGGCTTCGGTGCACAAGGGTGTGGCCTTGCCTATAAATATGTGGCCATTCCTCAGGCAAAGCAACCGGTTCTCAAAGATTACCTCTCTTGCCGCGCAAGTTTCCTTCGTGGCGCAAGTTACTCATTTTCCACTGGTTCTTTTTGTCATGCTTCTATAGAGGTATTTGGACTTACGCGCCATAATTCCTTATCCATTCATTCACATTTAATCAAAAAAATTTATGAAAAATCAACTCACTTAATAGTTAATTATTTGACCTTTGTGCAGATTCATTGGCTCCTAGAAGAATTGGAATGGCTGATGAACTAGCCAGCAAGCGAATTGATGATATGATGAACATTGTAGGCCATGACTACTATGATATTTGTGATAGAAATCTTCCAAATTTGGCCAACTACTTGAAGAAGTTTCAACTTAACTTTCCACAGAGCATCTACTTTCCTCTATATGGCCATGGTCATCAGCAAGGAGTCAACGTTCCAGATATAAAGAATTATATGCCAAAGATGCAACCACACTACTACTCCTCTATTTCGGGTATGTTATGCCTTAAGAATAGCAACAATGGTGTGAACATTTAAATTTTTCCTTCATGCCATTTCCTTGTAGATATAAAAATAGAAAACCATGGGTTGATATGTTTTCCACTGATCGTTGACGGAGAGAAGATTATCATTACATTAAAAACAATATATGAAAAGATTACTCTCTCCAAATGGATCTTTAAATCCAATTCTCCATTCTCAAATCCATGTGTACATCTTCCAAGTCTCTTGGACAAGAACAAAGTCACTATTTGATCACCAGAAAAGTTTCTCATACCGCACTCAATAACATTATTTTACAATTGTTCCATGAAGAGCTGATATCACTGCATCTCTTATTCCATCTAGTTGAATTAATGAATTCTAGGTGGTTGCTGATAGAGGTCGGGATGTCGTAAATCAAATGAAGAGTTATGTTGAAATCCTCTTGTAATTCTTGAAAATGATAAGAGACACAATGCAGTGGATGTCCTTCTAACTCTTGTGCATCAATGAAAAACATTTTCATCTTAAATCATTTGTGCAAGCCTTCTTTTTCTACATGCTTTAAATTTTTACCTTGTCCAATGGGCCTAGTAAGCATAGTTAAATTTTTTTCTATGATTATTATAAATAACCCTAAAAATTTGGAATCTTTGTATTGGTAAAAATTACCTAAATCATACAAAATGTATGTTTATTAAGCTGGGACATGACTTTTGTTCATAGTTCCCTTGTCTTTTTATGGATGTTTAATTTCATGCACGTCAGACATAAAAAGGCTATTGTTTAAGGTCGAAATAGCTTTGGCCGAATGGATTAAAATTAACTCAATTCCTTGAATTTTTTTTGAAAACATATTACCATAATAAAGTATGGTGAAAACATGTATACTACGGCTTATGAAATTTAGAATCTGAGGAATGATACGAAAAAATGGCTAAAAGGCATTAGAAGAATTATTTCCAAATAATGAGGTTACCACTATATAAAAAACCCGTTAGGGGGTTGAATTATGCAGGGACACTTAAGGGAATTGGAAGAATAGTCAAATAATAACATCTTTTGGTTGTCAGGTCTGTTATGTACACTACTTATGAAAGTCCTCCTAAGGGCACGTGCTGCATAGTCAGACCAAAGAACTCTCAGAAATTTACTTTTCTTCTGCTAAAAATCCAGTAAATGTTTTTGGAGATCCAAATTTTCTAAATCATAGAGTTTGGTGTATGGAGAGAGGTACTTGAATGTGGAGAACATATTTCCAATCAATATTGTCTAAGAATTGGATGAATTCCACTCCTATGATGGTCTGACCCAAATGTAGGGAAGGGAAATATAAACCATAGACGTGAATTATTTCAGATCAGTAAAAGAGTATGGGAAAAATATGTTAAGGATGGCTATTTTTTTTGGATCCTTACCTATTGTCATTAAGACAACTAAGGACAACATAGGTTTTTTCCCCAATAATGAAGTTACCACTATTTTACAAAACCGTTATGGGGTTGAATTATGCAGGGCCACCTAAGGTCGTTAGCTCCATAGTCAAATAATAGTATCTTTTGGTTGACATGTTTTTTATGTATATTGTTTATTCAATGTCTCCAAAGGGAACATGTTGCATAGTCAGGAAAAATAACTCTCAAGTATTAAACATTTTGTGACAAGAATTCAAGAAAAGGGTTATAGATATCTGGAAGTATTTAAGGATTGGAGTATGACACATGAAAATGAGTATTGTCCAATGCATGAAGATGATACACAGACCAATGCTAACCATAATCATGTTTTGGATGGTTCCTGAATATAAATTTTGGACTTCAATTCATTTCTCATTAGAATGAGAATCAAGCCAAATATAGTTATTGAAATACAGTTTAACATCATGTGGGAAGAGAGTGTAAGAGATCTCAGTTTAGGTTCATATAACTCAGACCATTATAAGGAATACATAGTGTGTGTTTCTTAAAAACCTGATATGAATGAAGACCAGGGTTTTCATACCACATTCATGTTTTCACAAGGGGACTTTTTAGCCAAGGGGCTGAAAGTGAAATTTGGGGTTATGTGAAATTTGGGGTTTGGCACAAAGGCTTTGGGATGGATTCAAGGGATGCTCGAATGTTCTTATGTATCCCATAAGGATGGGAATCAAGCTGCACATAGTTCTTGAAATACCCTTTGTACAGATTTGTTTCGTACAAGGGAAGGGTGAAAGGGGACTTTAGTGCAATGAAGGTTTGAACCAAGATAAAATGTTCTTGCATTTCCATGTATACACATAATGATTACATCATAGGTGTGGGTGTCAAATAATGTTTTAGTTTATTGTTATACAGTACAAAAGTGTGAATAGTTTAACGTCATATAGAAAGGACGATGGTGAACCAATGTAAAAAATATTGGTTCTGGGAGTGGTTTCAGGAATCTATATCGTATGAGACGAAGGTGAACCGATGTGAAGAGATTAATTTTGGGCTTGAACCTCTGGAGGATTCCTACCTACCCAGCCTAGAAAGAAAGGATCAAAGTCTACGTATTACAATTAAATAATTAATTGGTAATCAAGTTTTTCTTGAGGACTACGACCTAAAAAATAGTGTCGGGACATACACATGATTAGCGTCCCAGAGAGGGTGTTATGGTTGGATTTTACACTAATCTCACTTGAATCATAGTCGGTGTGAGAAACAAGAGGTAGCGAAAACCTTAATGATACACAGTTTAATGTCATGTAGGACATATGAAGGGACTATGCAGTTTAAAGTCATGCAGTGAGGAGGACGTATTAAGGGACTATGCTCAGTTTTACGTCATGTAGGAAGAATATAGGGACACAGTTTAATGTCATGTTGGGAATGAACTTAGTTTTGTGTCATTTTGGACAATAAGGGTGATGTACAGTTTAGTGTCATATAGCTATGATGATGGGGAAAATATAGTTTGACATCATGTTGGAAGAAAGGGGGACTGTGTAATTTAATGTCATGAAGTAAGGACAAAAGAGGAAACAGTTTAACGTCATGTGGAACGTATTAGGGACTTTTTAATAGAATAACGTCTTGTTGGATGATGGAATAGTTTAACGTCATGTTGCACTATGCTGTGAATAGTTTAAGGTCATATGCATAGACATGTGCTACATTGTTTAGCGTCATGTATCTAGGACAGCATAGTTTAACATCGTGATGGAAGTTTATGTAATTTAACATCTTGCGGGATGTATTAGTCTTTATGTTACACTAAATAATTCTTTAGAAATATGGCATTAGTTGGAGTCGTGATGAATTCTCCATCCATTGTGATTAAAGAATAAGCTCCATTGGAGTAATCCTTATGTATAGAATAAGGTCCTTCCCATTTTGGCTCCAGATTGGGAGGTTTTTTCCTTGGTATCATTGGTGTTCTGAGAACCAATACCAATTATCCCTGAATTAATGAATGAAGAAGTACTTTTTATTGAAATATCATGCTATTCGATTTTGATAGACTTCCAAGTGGTGCAAGGTGTACTATATTTTCTCAACTAGTCATGCCAATTCATCCAATCACTTTTGAGAATGTTCATCTGTAGATGACTAATCACAAATGTCTACCCTGGGTGTGGGTAATTGAACCTCAATGGTATAGACTACTTAGGTTCCATATACAAATTAATATGGATTTGTCCGCGTTGTAGTGCAGGTGGTGGTCCGATAATCCCATAAAGCATGAAAGAGTTTAGCAGGCCATGATTTATTATCATTATCCAACATCTTTTGCAGTATGTTTGAAATAGTCCTGTTGAAGGCTTCTATTTGGCCATTTTCCACTGCATGATAATGAGATGAATGGTTGGATTTGATGTTGTATTCTTGATATAACTTACTTACCTCGGATGAATAGAAGTTGATTCCTTTGTCCGTCAATATGGCCTGAGGGACACCAAATCTGGTAATAATGTTAGACTTGATCGAGCTAACAATGATTTTAGAACTGACTTCTTTGAGAGTTATTGTCTCTAACCATTTGGAAAAGATGTCATTAGCAGTACGAATGTACTTAAACTGCTTGGATGTAGTTGAAGGATAAGGTCCTACTACATAAATTCCCCATGTGCAAAATTGCCACGAGTATTTAGCTGTATAAATCAACTCTGGGGGTTGATGAATGAAGTTATCATATACATGGGAAGAATGAAACTACATTGTGAAATCAACACAATCTTGTATCATTGATGGTGAAAAGTATCCAAGACATCGAATTTGATCAGATATTCTGTGTCCAGACTGATGGGAACCACAGAATCATGCATGGACTTCGTTCATGATAGCCATTGTCTCTTCACCATAAGTGCATCTGAAGAGAACTCCATCAAAACCTCTTTTGTAGAGAATTTGATCTAGGTGATCTGGGATATCATAAAGAGTAAAATTGACCGCACGTCGCTGGATATGTTCTTTCCTAGATATATCAGGTGGAAGTGTTCCATTTTGAAGGTATTCACTGATAGGTTTCATCCATCCTATAGTATGACCATATGGTTCTATAATGGGACAAATTTCATTGATTTCCTCTATTCTGATTTGAAACTAAGGTGAAATTGTATGACGGTGGGCAATACTGATAATTGACTCATCCCAATTTGGATCTGCCAGAGTTGTGGCAACATTAGCCAGTGCATCAGCATGTGCATTTTGTGATCACAAGACATAAGAAAATGTCGGTTCCGAAAGAAATTCTTCCATTAACACTCTGAAGTAATCATACAAAGGGATTGGTTATTCTTTTATGATTTCATAATCTCCATTAAATTGTTTGATTACCATGTCTGAATCACCTTTCACATTTAAGTGATTCACTTGTGCCTGAAGTACTAAATCCAATCCTATGATGAGAGCTTTGAATTCTTCTTCATTATTTGTCCTGCCTCCAAAAAATGAGAAATAATAGGGTAGAACTGCCTTTTCTGGAGAAATGAGAACAATTCCTAACCAATTTTTTTTGAATTTAGGATGTTCCATTTTCCTCCCTGTTGGACTTCTAGAAGCACCATCAATGTTCATTTATCATGTTTGAAAACTATCTTGAATAGGGAAGACTTCCACATCATTAAGTTCAATATCTAAAGATGTATCTTCTGTTGAAGGGTGTTCAGTAAGGAAATCAGCGAGAGCATGGACCTTTATTCCTTTTGAGACACATACTGGATATCAAATTGCTGTAAAATAACTGCCCACCTTACCAGACGTCCTGTAAGCATTGCACGACTACGGATGAATTTGAGCGGCTTATGGCGAGATACCAATTGGACCTCAAGATGTTGCAAGTAGTGTCTGAACTTCTGAACTACAATGATTAATGCTAGGTATCACTTCTCAATACATGAATATCTGGTTTCGGCTTCATGCATAGTCCGACTGAGATAGTAGAGGCCTTTTTCATTCCTAGCATCATTCTTTTGGGCAAGGAAGGCACCTAATGATCACTCTAAAGCTGTCACATAATGAATAAGTGGCCTTCCTTCACTAGGTGACATTAATACCGATGGACTCAAGAGATATTTCATGAGAATATTGAATGAATCATGGCATTATTCAGTCCACTGGTATGTGACTCCTTTCTTTATCAACTTGGTGAGGGGTAAAATTTCCAGCCAAATTGGCGATGAAACGCCGAATATAGGTTAAGTCTCCTTGATGTCCTCTCAATTCATTCAAATTTCATTGAGGTGAGAAAACCAAGGATTGACTTTGTCTTCTCTAGATCGACTTCGATACCACAATAGCGTACAAAAAAGCCCAGAAATGTTTCTAAGTTTACCCCAAAAGCACATTTTATGGGGATAATCTTCAAATTATGTTGCTGAAGTTTGTGGAATATTATTTCTAAATCATCCAAGTGATTAGAAAATTTCCTGGATTTAACCACCAAATCATCAACATAACATTCAAAAAACTTCCCTAAAAAGGGATTGAAGATACGATGCATGGCACACTTATATGTTGCGCTTGTATTCTTCCGGCCAAAGGGCATTATCGATAGCAAAACACACCCGGAGGGGCTCTAAAGGCTATACATTCCACATCTTCTGGATACATTCAGATTTGATTATATCCTGAATATCCATCCATGAAATAATGTGCTTCATATCTAGTTGATGCATCAATTAATATTTTTCTTATCGAAACTGGAAATTAATCCTTAAGACAATGCCGATTATGATCTCTGAAATCAATGAAAACTCTAATTTGTCTATTCTTTTTTTCACATATAAAATATTATACAACCATTTTGGATATTGAGCTTCTCTGATGAAGTTAGATTTGATAAGATTATCCATTTCAACTTCAATTTTAGAAGCATAATTTGGGTGTGTTATTCTTGCGACTTGCTTAAATCCTCGATGTTATTCTAGAAAACCCAAATGAAGAGTAGCTACATCAGGATCAAGGCTTGGGATCTCTGTATAGTTACAAAAAAATATATCCCAATTTTTCTTTAAAAATGTAATATACATTTCTTTCTCTTCATGGGTAATTTCCGCACTAATTGATGTGGGGCATGAATATTCTTTTTTACCCAGACATAATTCTCAGAGTTCATCCGCAGTGGTTAAGATACCCTCTTAAAATACTGGAGGATCATCCCTGAGATCTTCATCTTATTCTTGAACATGTTTAATTTCTTCTATTTCTACTTTCTTTGTAGATGAAAAAGCAAAATTTTCATGATCAGAAGAGATGTTAAAATTTGAACATCTTGAAGAAGAGGCTTCAATTTCTGACCCTATTGATGATAAAGGGTCATTCATGTGTATTAGAGAGGAGATGATGTATTGAGAATCGACATCATCGTTCACCTTTTACATTGTTATAACTTCTTCTAGCCTGGTTGGCGAAGTATAGACATGCTGGATTTCAACGGATGAAATGATGACATCTCCATTTGAGATTTCATCATTTCTTGGTGAATCACAAATTTCTCCCATGTTTTCTGTCTTGATTTTCGTAATTGATATTATGGAAGTTACCATAATATTAATTGGATTAGGGTCTATCCTATCAATTTGTCTGATAGGAAACACATAATCTGTACTCACATGTGTGAATGGGTTTATTGTAATATTTTCCAAACCATATGGAGCATTAACCTTGGTAACTTCCATTGTTGTGGATTTCTCCTTACCCTTCATGTGATAGAATTCAGCCTCAATATATTGAGATTCACATGTTTTAAAGGGGGAATTATCACCATACAATGTAACAATTTTAACAAAGAAAGAATATTTCAGGCCTTGATGGTATGATGAAGGGATAGCCACATGTTGATGTAGCCAGGGTCTTCCAAGAAAAATGTTGAAGGCTATAACATGATCAAAAACCATGAGATATGAATTGGATACATGTTCTTTAAACCGAGTTTTGAGTGTAATCCCGCCCAGTGTTTCTTGTTCATTTTTATCATATCCTTGTAACATCAATGTTGAAGGTGATAAATCAGATTTTGTGAGGCCCAATCGACGAAGTGTACGAATGGGGATGAGGTTGACTCCTGAACCATTATCAATGAATGCTCTTCAGATGTCTAAACCATTGACCTTTATAGATAAATACAAAGGTCTAATATGTCCTTTCACAACATCGTGTTCATCTTAATCTGCGTATGATATCACTGCATGGAATTCTACAGGACCATTCTCAACATGGTAGACTTCAACTGCAACAATTTTGGTTTCGAATTCCTGAGGACTTGACAATGCCTCAATGAGCGCCTCCTAGAGATCCTTTGATAAATTCAAGGAATCCAGAATTGATAACTTGGATGGTACTTGTGCCAAATGTTTCAAGCCATCATAAATTTGGTCCAAAGGAATGCGTTTACCAACAAAAACATGTGGTTTCACAGGTTCCTTAGAAGTTGATGCTTTGGATGTAGATGCATCATGTATCAGGGTAGGAGTTTGAAATACTCATGGTTGTAGAAGATTAGACCAATCAAATCTATTTACATGCTTAGAGGAATAAGGTGTAACTTCTAACTGATCCTACAGAATTATTGTTCTTGTACTAAATCGGCTATTGGTGGAAGAATTATCTTGTTCCTATTGAGCCTGCTGAAGGGCTCTGCCATGAGTTTCTGCTGCATATAAATTTCTAGTAGGGGTAGAATTGGAATAGTGGATTATGGGATATCCATGTCTTCCTCTATATCCCAGACCTCTGGAACTCCCTCTAATTCCTCTGTTTGATAAATAGAACTTAGGATCATCATGATTGAAACTATGACTGACATAAGAATATGTTAAATAAATCATATTAACAGAACCAAAGATCAACACTTCTTCTAATGAAGACTCTCACTAATTATCTAGTTCAGGATATTCCGTTTGGTGGGGCGATTCCCATGGCTTTGAAGTGGATGGCATAAAATCTTCAAGAGTCGAAGACAACTTGGGCGTTGACACAATCTCATATTCTTCTAATGTTTGCACTTTCTTTGAATTATGTCGTTTCATTGAGGATTTTCCCTCTGATGAAGAGGTTTTTTCTATGAAATTCATAGCAGAAGCCACAATTGGTTTCTTCAATTACATTCTCAAAATGGAATGAGTTCGGTTGATCATTTTACTAACCATCCAATCATCATATTTCTACACATTTTTTCTTTTTACTTCTCTCCACTCACCTTCTTCCTCAGGATCTGTAGTAGTAACACATGCTACCTGAGCTGAGAAACCTTTTAGTTTGACTTGTCCCATGTCCTCCATTTTTTGAAGGAGGTCCTTGAAAACAAAACACTCTTGAATGGGAAGCCCCAACATCTGAATTAATTGGAAATAGTTAGGGAGGTCTTCATCTCCTTCTTTATATGGACTTTTGGGACTTTGTAATTGAACCAAATTATTTACCAGAGCCGAAATGAAGTAACCAAGAAATTGTTTATTTCGGAAAGTGTAAAATTTTCTCTTCAAACCCCCATTTTTTTTGTATTTGATCTCTTTGATCATATTGACAAAACAGCCTCTATTGGTGATGCTCAACAGGCAAATATCTTTGACAAGATGAAGGTTTTGATGTAGAAGCAAGTGTAGGTGCTTGTTTAAGCATAAATGTAGTAGTATCTGCTTTACCGTTTCTCTTTCCTAGAGCTGATGGAATTACGCGAGTTTTATCCTTAGTCTTCATAAGAGAGTCATAAATATTATGATTGATCAATGTAAGGTCTCGAAACCATCCTTTGTATTTCACAGGGTTCAATGGTTTGTGCAATTCATCACGGAAATTTTCCACAGAGATTGGCAACAATTCTTCTTGTGAGGGAGTGATAAGCTTAGGGAATATGTTAATCCCTACTAGCAAGCAATGAAATATGAAACCCTTTCATTATCACTTTGATTACATTTTGTATGATAAAAAACTATTGTATTTAGAAACGTTCAGATTAATTGATGAATGAATAGTTGACAGAGATCCTCCCAACCGGTAATTGACCGAGATTGCAAGCTTGTATACCAGAAAAAAAGAAAGCCCTTGTAATAACTGTACAAAGCACCTGATCATAATTGCTTCCTGTTGAGGAGGTGTTCCCATCATAGGATCGCAAAAAGAAAAAAATGTGTTAAGTGTTGCTCTGGGTCTCCCGAACCATTAAATATTGAGAATGTGGTACTTGTAAAATTTGATGGGGGGGGGGAAGAATTGCATCGACCCATTCAGGGTAAGATCTTTTTTCTGGTTGAATTTGTTCACGCTTTACCTTTATAGCTTCCAATAGAGTTCTTAATGACTCAATGGTAGTTATTAACTTTTGAGAAACATCCGGTTGAGCTTGGACCTGAGAAGGTTCAATAACTAGAGAAAGTACAATTGTGGGGGCTGGTACTGCAACGGATGATAACACCGCCAGTTGTTGATGCACAATTCCCATAGGATTAGAACAGAGAGGGTGTACTGATAAAGGAGGAAATTATTTATCCATCTCAGTAACTAAAACAAATTCCCTTGGCTGAATGACTTCATTACACTTAGGAGGAAGACTACTTTGATGTAGTTATGCATTCAACCTCCTCAATTCGTTCATTTCTTCCTCTTGTTGTGTGAATCATTGCTCTAGTGAGAGTTATTGGCCTTCTACAGAAGAAGGCTATGTAACCTGATTCTTTCATTTCCCCTTGTTGGATGCCTTTCGGAGAGGGGAAGTTGATTACTTGAAGGAATGCCTTTATTATGGGTAATCCTTTGATTTCGTGTACTCACACCTTCTTTGTTTGTGTTTGTGAATACAACCTATTGAGCAGGAATTTCTTCATCTGATCCTTGGGAATGTGCATTATGTTCTAGAGGATCATCAACGATGGTATTGATGACATTAATTGATGCATAACACATTGCATCCATTCTATTAACATTTCTGAGATATTGTCTTTTTCTATATCCTTAATGAGACATTGCCTTTTGTTGATTTGATCCCTCATTAATTTATTGACGAACTGTAATTGGGAGGTAATCTCCTGATAATTAGGCTCTTCCTTCCTCTTGGGGATTGTTCCCTAATCAAGAGAAGATTGACATTATTTGAGGAAGAGATTGAGGATTTGATAAAGTCCCCAGTCCTATGGACTGGGGCTGTTCCTGTTGTTCCTGCTCAACTCCGCGAATCCTATTTGTTGATTCTGAGGGTTGGGTTAAAAGAGTCCCCAGTATGGCATGATGGGGTGGTTCTTGAGAAAATATATATGAAACTATCTTAAAATTTCTCTGTATCTTGCAAACTATAGTACGGAAATTGGTTGGATGCGTCAACCCGCATCCACTCAAATCACCTGGCACAAATGAATGCTATATGATTTCTAACACATCTGTAACTTGATGATGTCCACACTCTAAATGAGAAGCATGTTCGATGTTCTCGTTTTCCTGATGCAAGAGTAATTTGACAACCTGTTCTATGTATTCATGATTTTGAGAAGAAATAGTTGAGGCATGTTATTGAGCGAGCCTTTGATTATAAACAAAGACAATTGGTTGTGGCCATCCATGGGCAATAACATTGCATGAGACCATTTTTAGCGAGATTTGTTGGCTAGAGAGTACAATGAAATTTAGTGCTCCATGGACACCACATCCCCTGATATGAATATCAGATGGGGCATTGACAATTAACTGGGGAAATCTTCTTAGTGCGCCAAGGCATGAACGCTGAAGGGCTCTCTATTGCTTTATAGCATTTATATATCGATAAACTGAGAGAGAGGCCAAATCTATTTGGTGTTGAAACCCTTCTATTATATTGAAATGGTTTTCATATTCACCATAAGATAATATTTTTATTTTTCAATTGACAAAGAGTTTTCCACTTATTGAGACGAATATATTGAATACAATCTTCCGTCAACATCTCTATAATGTCATACTGAGAGTCATCCAAAGGCCAAAACATGACTAACACTTTATCGTTCACCCGTTGTTTTCTCATATTCATTACTTCCTCTTTATCATTAAATGATTATTCTTCTACCTGATTAGACCAGAGCTTGTTCTTCCTTGTTGCTTCATCAGATTCAAAAATATTGGTAGAGAATTCACCTATCAAACCAGAAGATGAATGACCCAGGGGTGGTTCGAAGAATGACCTACACCCTGGGTTATCTTTTTATTAAGAAAGTATTTCACCTGCTAACAGTAAAGCATCAGACATGCTGGGATTCAAATTTTTATGTACCTCAATATAAGAGGGAATTCTCATCACTGCGTTGTCCATTGGAGCATTTTCTAGGCAATGTGAACTACTACTACAGAGAGGAAATTCACACCTAAATTCATCATCATGCGGAGGAACACCACGATGGATTACAACAAAATATGAAACATTTTGACCCTTGGTCTTTTGGCCACACATAGGGTTATTGTGGCTCTCATCTGAAGATAATACATCATGATTGTCCAAATTTTCATAAATCATGACTTCATGAGGAAGGGTCTGATGAAGAACTTTGGAATTAATGTTCCCGTATTGGGAACTGAGAGAGTAGAATCTTGAGTTGCAATAGATAGTTGTCTGAGTGCATCAAGAACTCCAACATTGACCAAGGCCTTGTTACAGATTGGCTATGGATTTCTTGAATGTGCTGGATGGATCTTTTTCTTAGATGCTTCTTACTCACTTTGGTAACCACTTTTTGATGAAACTGGTTATTATGGGTTGGTGTATGTGCACGCTCAGGAGAAATAGGTATGTTAGGATGATTATCAACACTCAAATCTGGTGTATGTTCCTGGATTGGTTTTCCATATTACATGGGGGAGTATTCCCCACAACCCTCTCAGACTGGAATAGAGGTGTGTGTCTATTCCAGTGTAAACTGTTGATGTGTCACTCCACTAGTAGAGATAGATTTTCATTTCTTTCTCTGTGATGTCGCTGAAGCTTTTATAATATCTTGACAGGCATCCAGAATATGAGTAGGAATTTGCTTCTACTCTTTCACCATTGTTAGAATGTGCTCGGTAACTTTAGTTGCCGGAAAGGAGATATAAATCAATTCCGTGCATGGAGTAGGTGTGTGTTCCTGCTCTAGTCCTCCTTTTCCTGTTAGTGAGTTCTAACAGTACTCATGTGTGGGGGAAAAGAGTTGAGTCTGCCTCCTGTTTTTCATTCGGGCTTCCCAATTGACTTCTCCGGGTTCTACCAAACTAGATTGTTTGTAGGCTTGATCAACACTAGAAGGTGTATGTGCCTGCTGATTTCACTCCGCCGAATGTGGTTGATAAACTTACTTCAATACTCGCAGACGAGTCTGCTGGCAGGATTGATGAGTGTAAGCAGGTGTGTGTGCCTATTTACCAGTTTTCAACACATTGGGTTGGCAGGCTTCATCGCATGTATTCAAACAAGCCTGCTGACTAGCTGATGATTTATAAACAGTTGTATGTTCCTGTCTATAGTAATCCACCAGAATTTCCTTGAGGGAATGGCATGCTCCCACCAGACGAGTCTGCTGGACAGTGAAATTAAAATGGACGGGTGTGGGTGCTCGCTCGTTTCTTTCCACCATGTTAGGTTGGTGGAATTTTCTAGAAATGGAAGGGATAATAACCTAATCACTATTTACAGGTCGTCACCTCCGTCGGATTGTATTTCCTGCTCGGGTCCGTGGAATCAGAGATGAACTCCTAGAGACGACACCCTAATCATGTTGAGGTTGCACTACCGCACGAGTCTGGCGGTGATTGTTGGTGGGAGCCATCGTAAAAGAATCTTATCTCCTTGAATTATGTACTTGAGTGACCTTCACATTCACGTCCTCATAATATGGGAGGTACTGGTGATTGCGTTCTAGGGATAACGACCTGAAACGGTTGTGTTGGCGCCAAAATATTGCACGAAAGGAAGGAACGAAAAAGAAGGTGGGAACGCTGCCTCGCGAAGCACCGTCGTGAAGGACCGATGCGAAGAACCCCGATCCTCGCGGTCTCACGATGCTCCAGAGGCGGTAATCCTCCGCGAACGCATTTGACATTAGCGAGCCCGCCGCGAAGCTCCAGAGGCAGTAATCCTCCGCGAACGCATTTGACGTTCGCGAGCCCGCCGCGAAGCTCTAGAGGCGGTAATCCTCCACGGATGACGTTGACGTTCGCGAGCGCGCCACAAAGCTCCTGAGGCGGCTCGCGAGCGCTGCTTCGCGGCACCCCTTCCTTATAAATACTGGACTCCCCCTGAGTCCCGAAGACAAACTATCCGACCTTTCGGCTTCTCGTCTCCCGAATCGCGAAGCACTCTTTGCCCCGGGAATCATGAGCTCCGCGAGGTACTTCTACTTCACGAGACGCCTCTGCTTTGTCTCGTTTTGAGCCCCTCTTCCGAGAGGGATGCCCTTCACGAAGCTCAAGGGCATTCGCGGAGGAAGGGGACTCCCAAGGGAACCCGGGCAGTCGCGAAGCGTTTATGCTATGCGAAAAACCCAACCTGTACTAGTGATTCCTATGCTAAGGTAGGATCACTTCACCTCGCGAAGCACACTGCTTCGCAGGACCCTGCTTCGTGAGGCACCTCTCCTTCGCGAGGCAGTCCTCCGCGAACAATGTTCCTCTTTGTGAAGCACCTTCCACTCACACCTATGCCCCATGCTAAGGCCAAGGCACCCCTCTTTGCGAAGCACACTCCTTTGCTTAGCTATTCCTCTTCCCGTGCGACCCTCCAGGTTTGCAAGATGTGATTTCAAAGTCCCATGGACAATACCACCCGTAGTGTTGCATCGCCTAATGCTTCTTCGCATAGGCACGCTAACGTCTATTGCTTCTTCGCATAGCCACGCTAACGTGGACCCCTTGATGGTTTGTTCCACAACCCCCCTTAACCACGGTCGTACTGGTACCTTCCCTTCCCCAAGGACCAGAGGGTACCGGTTATGTAAGTCCTAGGGGTGCGGAGTGAACCCACCTCGTCCGAGCTGCAGGACGTTAAACTGCCAAGCACCACGTCCTCAACACATGATGTTAAACTATGACCCGACCTCGTGCCTCTCACGAAGGGTCCCCCAGCTTGAACATTCTTTACACCACTCGTCTCCACAGTAATGGAATCACCCATCCACAAGGGATGATATCCTCCTTACTAGAGTGGCGTATGTTCGTAGGAGAAGGGTGACCCTAGTTCCCCAACGGATGGCTGCACCTCTGCATCTCCGTACTTCCCCACTACCAAGGTCAGTGGAGGGCGTGATAGAGAACGAGGCACCTCCCACCATTGGTCCCAATTCCCTCTTTCGATGCGCTTTGTCACACCATGGGCCTCCATCCTAGAGTAAGTCCCAGCACCATGGGCCACCTAACGCATAAGCCCCTCTTCGCTTCTCACAGACGCATCCTTCGCGATGTGATCGTCAGGTCCTTGCAACCTCTTGTTTCTCACATCGAGCATGACTCACGTGGGCTTAGAGTGAGCACCGACCCTGACCCCCACCCCTAGCGTACTACGAGGACTTTGATCCATGTCAAGGCATGGTACATAGGAAGCCTCCAATAGGATCAAGCCACGTTGCTCGATCGTTCATTCATGTCGAGTTTCGCCCTCGTCTAGCATGACGTTAAACCGCACACCCCGTCCAGCATGACGTTAAACTGCATGCCCTCGTCCAGCATGACGTTAAACTGTATGCCCCCCTTGTCCCGTATGACATTAAACTGCACACCCATTCCCACCTGAACTACGAGGTCTTTGATCCATGTCAAGGCATGGTACGTAGGAATCCTCCCAGAGGTTCAAGCCCACCACTCATTGGACCATGGTCCACATTCACGTCGGTTTGCCGAAAAAGCCCCATATGAACTACGAGGTCTTTGATCCATGTCAAGGAATGGTATGTAGGAAGCCTTCCTGAGGTTCAAGCCCACCCAACATCCAATTCACATCGAGTTCTACCTACGTCCAGCACGACGTTAAACTGCAATTCCAGTCCGACAGCAAACCATTGTGACTAACCCAAACTACGAGGTCTTTGATCCATGTCAAGGCATGGTACGTAGGAAGCCTCTACGAGGTTCAAACCCACCATCTGGTCATTCAAACCCCACTCACATCGGTTCACCCCCATCCCGCATGATGTTAAACTGTATTCCCCAATCCAAACTACAAGGACTTTGATCCGTGTCAAGGAATGGTACGTAGGAAGCCTCCCTGAGGTTCAAGCCCAACAATCATTGGCCCAAACCGTCTCCTAGTCGGTATTCCAAGAACCCATTTTCATCCGAACTATGAGGACTTTGATTCATTTCAAGGCATGGTACGTAGGAAGCCTCCCTGAGGTTCAATCCTGACAATCATTGGCCCAAACCGTCTCCTTGTCGGTGTGCCAAGTCCCCATTTTCTTCCGAACTACGAGAACTTTGATTCATGTCAAGGCATGGTACGTAGGAAGCCTCCCCGAGGTTCAAGCCCAACTCCCATCGGACCAAGGTCCCTCATTTATGTCGGTTCGCCGACACCCACCGCCCGTCGCTTATTCACGTCAGGGTTCACTACCATCCAACATGACGTTAAACTGTGTTCCATCAACCCGAACTACGAGGAATTTGATCCATGTCAAGGCATGGTACGTAGGAAACCTTCCAAAGGTTCAAGCCCACCACTAGTGGATCCCTGGGTCTACATTCACATCGATACGCTGACGATGCCCATCGGACCAAGGTCCATCTTCACGTCGGTTTACTGGCACCACTCCGAACTACGTGGACATTGATTCCCTACCACGGGGATACGTAGGAAGCCTCATCAAGGTTCAAGCCCAACTTCACTGTTTCCCCTTGTGATGGTCCCATTTCACTCTTCCTCCACTCCATTCATCTACCTATCACCCACCCCGATTCTCGCCCAGACCATTAGATCTCGGTGATTCCATGTCGGTACGCTCCTCTTCACAGCCGCCCATGGGCTGGCCCCGGTATCGGCATCCCTTCAAGGGGAATCCCTCAATCCGATTTATCCTAGCTAATGCTCTGGTTGGGTTGATCCATCTCCGCTGGATGTTAAACCTACGGCGTACCATGTGTTAAACACGGGAAGCTGAGGAAAAACTCAGATATGTGTCCACGACATATAATTTCCCGCGCTCGATGTGGGATGCCTCGGGATTCCATGCCCTTGAGAAGCCTTGTGACCAGGGATAACAGATAGGCATGCCAGGTTCCCCAGCATCCAGACACGCTACTGATGCCTCAACGTGACTAATCCCCCGACTGAAGGTTGCTGCCCTGACTGGACCCTTTGGAATGTCCCGACAGAAGCAGTGTAATTAACCGGTGTCCATGGGAATATGGCACTGGGAAGAGTTTCACGAACTACGTATTAAATCTATGAGGGAGACACGGACTAGGTGACGAGTTCGGAGGAGGAATCCCCAGAAGGAAGAACTGACATCCCATCATCCTGTTTCGATCAAGGAGTAGACGTCCCTGAATAAAGAGCGAATGCCGCCTGCCTTTGGAAAGTGGGAATGTGGGGCAACAAAGCGCCTCGTGTCCTCCTCCACGGACGGATGGATGCGCGCGCGCGCCCCTGTGGAAAGCGTCAAAAATAGAAATGGTGAACCCGACGTGAAATTATTCTCCTCAATATGGAGATTAGTAGCATTCGAGACACCAGTAGAGTGACGTGTCACCAGATACAGATATCTGGCGCCTGGTCCCGCCAAGCAAATAACGGGCCTGTCGTGAAACTCACCGGAAGTTGGGGCTGTAGAACGTGGGGCATTCCGTTCTGCCGCGTGTTGGCGTGGATCCTTCATACAGACATGGAGAATTGAAGGATGCTGGGGCACTGGCTGTCAATCATTTTCCTCTCAGTGTTGATGACTTGATCCCTTCGTTTCTCAGGAACCGGGTTGCTATTACAGAGACGCGATCACCGCCCGCTCACCTACGCAGGGGTAGGGGCAACATCGCCACAGCCACACCCCATGGTGCCGCTACCGCCACGACTTCCGCCACATCGCGGAACACGGGGCGCCCACGTCCCCTTTCCCAATCAGAGGTCATCCAGCGAAGGGTGATCAACAACCTCGTGCGCAGGTACGAGGAGGAAGGGGTCATCCCAACTCGGGATATGGCCCGCCTGGACCTGGAGGCATCCAAGCCCCGCCGTCAACGCCGCCCTAACAGGACGCGTAGGGAGACCCTACTCCCCACCCCAATGTTCAACCATTTCGGGAGCCTGTCCCTGGAATGCCTTGACGACTCCTCGCCTTACACTGATGAGGCGGGTGTCGTCCGGCTCAACACGCTCAGGGTCCCGGCCCAAGGGCTCCAGGAGAGAGCTCCCGCCCGGTCACATCAGCGCTGCCATCCGACCCCGCAGGAAGAGCAGGCAGGCTACGTCCCTGCACCACCTACACCAGGCCGCCTGACCCGACGTCAGCGCCGGGCCCGGGCTGAGGACGCTCACCCAGGCACGTCGACGTAGACAGCTACAATGGCACAAGCTACCACCAACGTGCATCAGGATTCCCCTGCATACACTGAACAGGGGCACTCCTTCACCCAACCAGTATTGAGACCCCAACCGCCCCACGAGCAGGATGGGTTGACTCTCCGGGTTGCAGGCCCAAGTGGTTATTGCCGCGAACTAACCCACGGTGATGTCACCCCGTACAGAGGCCCTCCCCGTACCGCTACTCCACAGAGCGTGGGTCTTCCCTGCTCCGAAGTTCGTCATGGAGGTATGCTTCGTGCTACCCCCATCCCGAAGGAAGACCTGCCCCGCGGTAGTGACGCTCAGTGCGGAAACCTTTCCCACACCCACCATACAGGGTATGGAGTTTATCCTCCTACCCCCGACCGCCGATCTGAAGGAACCGTCCATCCGGTCCTTATCCAATGTGGGGGCCCTCCCTACGTCCTCTCTATAACCGGCGAAGGTCCTCCTTGCTCCAGTAACTCGAGGAGTGAAGGTCAGCCTCGCTCCGCCCGCATCGACCATGGAGGTCCTCCCCATGCTCCTGCCGATTCCAACAGAGGCTCCGCCTATATGGGTGCTTCCCATGGAGTTCCTCCCCATGTACCCTTCGACATTTTCCCTGCTGCCCCTCGCACCTCGGCTATCTCGAGTGGGGGCCCTCTCCGCCACGACGCCAGCGCCGCCCGGAGACTGCCTGATAGGGATCAACCCTGTCCCAAAGAGCCACCCTGGGGCAGGAGAGCGGGTCGTCTCCGCCACAAGAAGAACCCTGGGAAGGCACGGGTGGAGATCAAACCTTCCCGCTTCTCCGACTCTAAAGAAGAATGCGATTCAGCGATGGAACCTTCTCCCCGCTCCACCGTATCAAGGACTGGGGCATGAACCAAACGCATTAGCCTCATTCTCCTGAAATTTGAGGTCCACCAGATTCCCATCTCTCTCCGCAGGTACATCCAGGAGGAAGAAATCTAGGGAATTCCACAGGTCCCGACCGCGCAATCACCACCTTTGTCACCAGAAGCACCCTCTACCTCTACCAGAGATCACAGGGAGCTATTTTGGTGTCCAACGGCGGTAGAGCGATGACATGACCTGTCGCTGGTAGCCGCAACTCCTATGTCGGAAGTTGTGGCTATCAGCCCGTCGTATTGTGACATCGTGGCCATGTCACCTCGCTCTTTGGAGGTTGGCCCGGAGTTTGGCGGCCAGTCAGCTCGTTCGCCATATTCTCCACCGCTGAGCTTACTGTCCCAGAGGTCCGCCACGGTACCGCTACCGGTCCCTCATCCACCCCCGGTTAACAAGTGGGGCAACACAGGGCCAGAGCCTGAGTCCGAGCCCAGGATCTTCTAGAGTATTCTCGCAGCAGATTACTTCTCGGAGAAGTTCTGGCCGACAGCGACGCTGAATTTTCGGGTACTAGAGTCTCTTACCCCTGAAGAAGTGGGGTGCTTTTGTCGAACCCTATGGGCGACACACTTCCTCTTTCGTTACGAACGGGTGGTGTACCCCAGGAGTTGAGGGAACTTCGAATAAATCGGTGAGCAGTGTCGCCTGATCAATGCGGCCACCATCCTTGCGGCCCAACACCCTGATTCTTTAGGCCGCCAGAGCGCCCTTCAACCGAAATGTGTTCAGAGTTTTAAAGCACTCAGCAGAATCGTCAGAGAAGCTACCCCCCATGTACAAGTCCGTGGTTGGGGACACTATGCCGCTCTCCTCTTCAACCCTATCTGATGACAGCCCGATTCGCTATGCGACATCGAGGACATTCCCTCTAGAGGGGTTGCAGTCCACATGGCCGACGTTGTGGATAAGGAAGACGAGCATGAATTCTTTGACGGAGACCTACCGCCCGAGGGCTTACAGCCACTGCTAGACCCATCAGGGAGAGTTACTTTCCAGCAGAGGAACCTGCTAGGCCTCCCCGCACCCACCGAGTCGCTGGTACTCGGTCGAAACACCGGAAAAGGTAAGGAGCATGTCGGAATTGTCAAGCATTCTGACCCTTTCGCCTCTGTTCAAAAAATGGACGAAGATCCCGAGAAGGCCACATTATTCCAGCAGCTTGCTGAGCAGAAGAGGCTGGTTGACAAACTCTTGGCTGAGCGCGCCGCAGAGCGGCGACCCGACTACGGTGATCCTAGGCCGGGGCAGTAGGGGCAGGAACAATTTCCCCCAGTGAGATGCCTCTGGGCAACCCTGATAATGCTATTGCCGCAGACAGGGTAGAATCCGGAACATATGGAAAGAGGGCGTGATACTTCTCGCCACACCCCCCCCCCCCCGAGCGACTGGGCAATCTGAAGAATCCAGTCCGGGTTCCCCCAGTCGCCCCACAGGTCGTTCTACCAGTTGATCCACGAGCGGCCGAGACAGTCTACCGTGTTGAAGACCATGGCAATGCACTTGTGGTTAGGGATCCCCATCAAGATAGGGACCCCCACCCTGATGATCTTATCACGGTGCTCACAGACCGCCTCAAAGCGTTTGAAACGCAGCAGGTAGCGGTCCCACCGGATGGCAAGCCTTATCCGGTGAGGGTGGATGTTATGCCCGCACCTCCGGGTTTTGGGAACCCCACTTTCTCACCCTTCAACGGGACACGAGACCCGCCACAAAACATGGCTCATTTTTCTTCTGGGTGTGGCCCCATGCTGGGGACCCCGGCTCAGCAAGAAGCTGCCACGCTCCGATGTTTCGTACTAACATTGGAAGGTCCAGCATTCGTCTGGTACAGACAGATCCCTATCAGATCGGTGACCGTTTGGGAGGACATCCGCCGATAGTTCTTATACCAGTTCAGCTCCACCACGCGGAAGACCAGCATTGAAGACCTCTTCAAGTGCAAGAAAAGGCCTGATGAGTGAGTCGCAGACTTCATCACCCTGTGGAAGGGACTTACGTATTCCCTTGATATGCCACTGACTCAGGAGCAATTACTGACGATGTTTGTCGGGAACGTCAAGACAGAGCTGGTACCCTCCCTAATCACCCAGAACTACCCTGGAGGGTTTAGAGACTTCTCAGATAAGGCTCAGCGCCTTGAGGAAGCCCTGCAATAGGCTAGTCAGGCATATTTGTTGCCCCCTATGATCCCGGCCAGGAGGACCTCCAGGGCTGAACCCGCCATGGTGGCCCAAGTAGAAGCCCCCAGGCAGCTGGAGTTACTACCAGCGGCACCACCCATGCAACCCCGTAGAGGTCCTCCACCTCAAGCACAGGCTCTTGCCTAGCAGCGACCGCCTCAAAACCGACAGGTTCCCCCGCGCAATGCGCCACCGCCACCTAGGCGAGACAATCAGACGCCGCCTCCTCGGCAGGCCCCTCCAGCCCCTCGTCAGGGCCAGGCCCCCAGGGCCCCCTATCCGGAAAGAAATCACCAGACATATTCGTTCAACGAAAATCAGGTCCCTGGCAACATCCGAAGTGCTCTAGAGCAAGGGATTGTGCGTCTGCCCGAGTACAGGAGGCCGGTAGAGGCGAATCTCGCCGATCACCCCAACTACTGCACTTATCATCGGATTCTAGGGCACACCCTCAAGAAACGATATGTGATTAAAGACAGGATTCAAGACCAGGTCAATAACAACATAGTCAAGTTGGGCCCAGCACCAGTGCAAGTGGCGGGTGTCTTTGCAGGATCAGAGATCGACAGCAACATCGAAGGAGAGTGGCAGCAGGTCCCCAGCCACGGATCCCAGAAATACGACGACTGGATGGCTCAAAAAACCGTCGTCCATGGCCATGGTATCATCTGTGCGTGCCTGATGCAGCCAAAACCTTCAGAAGAAGTAGCTGGTGCCTCCGCATCGTCTTTACAATCGACCTCTTCCCAAAAGAGCAAGCAGCAGCGACACAAGAAGAAGCAACGCGCACCGTCGTTGTCGCCGTCATCCCGCACTCTCGGCGACTTTATGCCCCCTGAAATGGGGATTCCTCCCAGAATCCGCCCAGTAGTGGATAACTCTTCGAGCGACAGCCAGGGGTATGCTTCGGTTAACACCGTGGAGCTGGTAAAGCCCTATATGACTCCCGATGAGGGGGAGCGCCATGCGAACCTCCCAAACGATTATGGCCGACGTCAATGTCAGCGGAATCGCAACCGCGCCAGTCATCGACGTACGTCAGCGGGCACTTTTGGCCAAGCCCTGAATGCTACTGAGACCAGGCAGTGGGCTCAGCGCAGATCTCAGCACGCGCAACCCCATCTAACGCTCTCGAACCTACCTCCACCTCCGTTCGTGCTACTAGATCAGGGAGAGCTGCCCCGTTCGTATCACAGTCAGTCTCTCCCGGCTACAGGCCAGCCTCCGCCACCTATTCCTAGTCCGGTGACTACTCCCCATGCTTTTACTAGTAGGCAGCAAGATGTACCCAGTACTAGTCGATCACCGGTTCAGCCGGCAGGATCCTATATGCCTCCGAATTCCGAACGACCTCCTGTAATCATAGGTTCGCGTTTGGCACGAATGTATGATGTCCTGAAGCACCTGTCCGGCATTCCGGCGAGGCTTTCTATCCTAGAGGCCCTTCGCCTGTCATCCGAAATGCGCGAGGCACTTACCGAGGCCCTAAGGAGCCCCCTCCAGTTTGAGACGGAGGTATCAGCTGCAGAAGCCTCCCATACCGAGATGATTGAAAACGCCGAATGTCAGGCGATTATCTCGTTCTCCGTTGAAGATGAGGACCCTCCTATACAAGGGCACATTCGCCTGCTGTACATCACTGGCCACTTCAATGGCGTGGAAGTCCGCCACTGCCTCGTTGACACGGGTTCCAAAATCAATCTAATTCCGACCCGGACGTTGAGAATGCTGGGTCTGTCTGAAGGTGATTTAACTCCCTCTGACCTCAGAATCCAGGGGTACGACACGACCGAGCAAACCCCAGTCAGCAAGATCCACCTGAAGACTCAGTTCGGTGGCTTAATTTCAAGCACCGAGTTCATGGTAGTCTCTCAGGACACCGCCTACAACGCATTGATGGGTAGTCCATGGCTCCATCTGCATGCAGTGGTCCCTTCGTTGTATCACCAGTGCCTCAAGTACTCTCTCAATGGTCGAGTAGGCGTGCTCCAAGGAGATGCGTCCCCGTTCGCTTCTTGTGAGGCCCGCTATCTGGATGCAGGTTATTACAAAAGTAAGGATAAGAAAATCTTGGTAAGTGAGGATGAACTCGCACCGGTCACAAGTGATCCCTGGGCAAGCATGGATGACGCCTACATCCTCCCGATCCACCGGTTGGAGGCCACGACCCCCGACATGGGGGGATGTTTTGTTGTTTTAGGTACGCCGGGAAGGCATGTTCCCGTGTCCAAGCGACGGAGGAAAATCACCTCGTACTCCTACATCAACCAGGCTCAGGTCATCCCGGAACCTCCTACCCATGTATGGTACCAGGACGTCAAGCTTATGACAACGGCGGTGCGCCATACGTGTCTCTTCTGCCGGTCTGGAATTAACCGACTCAGGACGACACGTCACCACTGCATTGATATTATCAAACGCGGCCCCTTAGGTCGAAGGCCAGATGGGATAGGGTCGACCACCTTCATTGTTATGGTTTCAATGGAAAGTGAGTCTCCCGATGTGATGACCGCTGCTGCCCAAGCTGGCACCAGCTGTCCCTCACGTTTTGATAGCCTGGATGTACCTCCCGTCCCGGGATATCCCCCCATGGGTGGGGAGGAGGACTTGGAGGATGATCCCCCAGCCTTTGAAGAAGGAGTCTCTACCACGGTTGATGAACTGGTACAGGTGAACCTTGGTAGCGAGGCAGATCTGAAACCCACATTGATCAGTGCATCCATGTCCTCCAAAGAGCGGCAGCAGTACGTATACTTCCTCAAACAGCACTGTGATGTGTTTGCTTGGAGTTACAACGAGATGCCAGGACTAGATCCCCAGGTAGCCGTTCACCATTTGGGCCTCTCGGCAAAACATCGTGGATTTAACCAGCCTCCCAGGAAGATGCACCCTTCCCATGGTGCTATGGTTGAGGCCGAAGTTGACAAGCTAATCAAAGCCAACTTCGTTAAGGAGGTCCATTACCCCAAGTGGCTTTCCAACATTATGCCAGTCAGGAAGAAGAATGGGCAGATCAGAGTCTGCATCGTCTTAGGCGATCTTAATCGCCACTGCCCAAAGGATGACATCCCACTCCCGGGGACGGAGTTGTTGATTGATGCCACGGCCGGGTTCCATGCTCTCTCTTTTATGGATGGGTATTTCGGGTACAATAAGATCCCGATGGCCCCCGAAAACAAGGAGTCCACTGCCTTCAGTGCTCCCCAAGGTACCTTTTGCTACCAGGTTATTCCGTTCGGTTTGAAAAATGCAGGTGCCACTTATCAGAGGGACATGCATCACATATTCAAGCCGATTCTCGGGACATTGGTGGAGTGCTACATGGATGACCCCGTTGTCAAATCACATCAGTTCCAGGACCATCTCGAAGACCTTGAGAAAGTGTTCGGTTTCCTCCGTTCCCATCACCTGAAGATGAACCCGTTGAAGTGTGCCTTCGGTGTCACCTCCAGGAAGTTTCTAGGATTTGTTGTCAGGTACTGAGGTATTGAGCTCTACCCGGAGAAGATCAAGGCCATCGGCCAAATGCCCCCCCCCCGAGCAACATTCGGGAGCTTCGAGGCCTTCAAGGACACTTAGCCTATATACGCCGATTCATCACGAATATGGCCGGTAACTGTAAGACCTTTTCCCGGCTCATGAAGAAGGGCGCCGCATACGAATAGGATGAGGAGTGTCGGACCGCCTTCAAGGAAATCAAGCAGTATCTACTCCAACCTCCGGTCTTGATGCCACCCATCTCCGGAAAGCCACTGGTCCTTTACATGACAGCCCTGGAAAGATCCCTCGGTGCACTGCTCGCCCAGAAGAATAATGAGGGTACTGAGAACAGTCTCTACTACCTCAGCCGCATGCTTCTCAATACGGAGGTAAGATACTCCCCTATCGAAAAGAGCTGCCTTGCGCTCGTATTCGCCGTGCAGAAGTTGAAACATTACCTGCAGCACCATGAGGTGCAATTGGTCTCCTGGGTAGACCCATTGAAGTACATCCTAAACCGCCCCATGCTGACTGGCCGACTAGCATGGTGGGCGGTGATTCTCCAGCAGTTTGATATTAGGTTCGTACCTCAAAAGGCCATTAAGGGACATGCGTTGGAAGACTTTTTAGCTACCCATCCAATCTTCGCGGATCAATCCCTGGACCTGGATTTCCCTGATGAGACGATACTCTCAATCGATCATGTTATCCCGTGTTGGCAAATTCATTTCGACAGCGCCTCCCGGAGCCCCAACGGTAGGAGGCTCAACGATCCCAAGCTCAATAGAGTGGGCCTGGGTATTGTCTTCATTACCCCAGTGCAAGCCATCCAGCCATACTCATTCCTGTTGTCAGAAGGCTATATGAACAACGAGGCAGAGTACCAGGCTCTCATCACCGGCCTCGAGTTGGCCCTTGAAATCCGTGTGCCCCATCTACATGTGAAGGAGGATTCCGAGCTGGTAATCAAATATGTTAATGGCGACTACGTTGTCAGGAAGCCGGAGCTTGCATCATTGCTGGAGTACACCCTCCGCCTAATGGCCCAGTTCTCTTCTCGACCAGAGGTTACCCATGTTTTCCTTTGCAGAACGGTCAAGCAGACGCCTTGGCTGGCTTAGCCGCGTCGCTCACAGAACCCGAGCAAGATGAATTGATCATACATGTGGCACACTGGAGAGTCGTTGCCCCCGTCACCCAAGAGGAAAATGATGGCCTGCGGGTGGGTCATCTCACCACCGGACCCTCCACAACAGGGGTCCCGGGTTCGTCAGACGCAGTGGTTGAAGCCACTCCTGACTGGAGGGCACCTTTTGTCGAGTATCTCCAAAATGGTCGCCTCCCGGTCGACCAGGACGAGCGCGAGCGAATCCGACGCCACGCGCTGCAATTCACCCTCCAGAGCGGCCCCAGTCTTGAACAAATCCTTTATAAGAGGATTTTCTATGATGTTATCCTCCGTTGCATCCAAGGAGTAGAGATAACTCAAGTTATGCAAGAGGTTCACACCGGTTCCTGTGGAGCCCATCAAGCTGGGCCGAAGCTGTCCTATCAAATCCGGAGGTTGGGGTACTTTTTTTCCTCTATTATCCACCATTGTATTGGGTATGCCAAGAGATGCCACGCATGCCAAGTTCACGCCAACTTCCTGCATCGGTCGCCGGAGCCCCTTCACCCCACCAAGTACTCTTGGCCATTTTCGGTATGGGGACTTGATGTAGTGTGACCGTATCCACCGGCAACAGCCCGCCAGTGTAGATTCATCCTGACTGCTACAGATTTATTCTCCAAGTGGGTATATGCAGTTCATCTCAGATAGGTCAAGGCCTGTTCCATCGTTGACTTTGTGTGCTCTAACATTATCCAACGGTTTGGAGTCCCTCATGCCGTCCTCACCGATAATGGCACCAACTTCTGAGCGGCTAAACTAAAGAAATTGTACGCCAAGTATGAAATTCGGTCGAACCATACCTCCCGCTACTACGCGCAAGCGAATGGAATGATCTAGGTGATCAACAAGACCCTCTCTAGCATTATACAGAAGATGGTTGGTCAGAACAAGAAAAGTTGTCCAGATATGCTCCCCAACGCTCTCTGGGCTTACCGGAAGAAGACTCGCAACTCTACCCAGGTGACCCCATATTCCCTGGTGTGTGGAGCCAAGGCCGTCCTTCCCATTGAGATCCAGCTATCGTCGCTACGCACTGCATTTTATGATCACCAGATATCAGATGAGGTAGCCGAGATCCGTCTAGCTAAATTAAAATCACTGGACGAGAAACGGCTTCGTGCCCTGCACAATCAGGAAAGGCATCAGGATAAGATAGAGAGGGCCTTCGACAAAAAGGTTCCTCTATGCTCTTTTCTACAGGGTGACCTGGTACTGGCCCTTCGAGCGCCAATGATTCCCGGTAGGAAACCGCCCATATTAGAACCCAAATGGTAAGGGCCTTATATCATCCATAAGGTTTACCCCAATGGAGAATAATCCTTAGTGACCACGGATGGAGAGCGTATAACCCCTCCTACCAATGCCAAATTTCTCAACCGATACTTTTCTTAGGGAGAAAGGGTCCTGCATGACCCTAAACTGCGAGATGGTCCCGCACGACCTTAAACTGCACCCCCACCCTCACTGCAAGACGTTAAACTACAAGCCAGTCTGGCCTTCCTGACCGAGGCTCAGCCTCATGCCCCTTGGCCTCCTTGGGCCTCTGGCCCCCGTCCTTATTGAAAGACGTTAAACTGCAAGCCAGTCAGGCCTTCCTGAAAGAGGCTCAGCCTCAGGCCCCTTGGCCTCCTCGGGCCCCTGGCCCCCCGTCCTCACTGCAAGACGTTAAACTGCAATCCCATCAGGCCTTCTTGAACGAGGCTCAGCCTCAAGCCCCTTGGCCTCCTCGGGCCCCCGACCCCCATCTTTACCGCGAGACGTTAAACAGAAAGCTGGTTAGGTCTTCCTGACCGCGGTTCGGCCCCAGGCCCCCTGGTTTTCCCCGACTTACCCTCTTGGGGGA
Organism: Viscum album; assembly: GCA_963277665.1. Lineage (NCBI taxonomy): Eukaryota > Viridiplantae > Streptophyta > Magnoliopsida > Santalales > Viscaceae > Viscum > Viscum album. The sequence continues at coordinate 741,965,406 of OY728163.1, forward strand.
TTGTTCGATATGGTTTGGGATTATGTCCTCATTCAGGTCGGATTACTCGTCATACTGTACATATCCCCCAAATGAGATGCTCCTCGTCCTGCATGACGTTAAACTACATTTCAATAACTACGTGTGGATTGACTCCCATCTTCATGGGATACGTAGGAACGCTCAGATGCCTCGTCTTGAGCCCAGCCCCAAGCTTTTCTCTTCCACTATCCCCCTGGTAATAGTTTCCTTGGAGGATCTTTGTGTAGCAGGGAGTAGGCTTTCTTAGCCCCGCTCATACAACCCCGCTCACACGAGGATCGTAAGGGTCGCACCATGTGCCCACTCCCGTTCTTCTATCCTCCCACATCCTCACCGCACGACGCTAAACTGCATGGCCTTCAAGAACTATGTATGGCTTGATTCTCATCCTCATGAGATACGTAGGAACGCCCGGGCATTTCATCCGTGGGACCAGACCAAAAGCCAGAATCTGCCCCTCGGGTCAAGACATGGCAGCGTGCATACTTTTGCCCCAACTCACATCGAGCGTGCCTCGACCCGGCTGCACATCCCCCTGGAGATGTTTGCTTCTTTCGGGGATGGATACAACTATAATTCACCCACTCCTTGACTGGTATTCTATCATTTTTCACACCCAGAGGGACCCCCAAGAACGGCATGGATACTACGCCCAAGGGCTCTCCTACCGTTACGGGCCAACTCCCCCGAGGGTGTTCCGGAAACAAGCCGATACAAGTCCTGCGTTGCGAATTTGGTTAGTGGTCGACGCTCATTTGTTGCTCCCATACCAGGTCACCATAGGAACACTGTGTTTAGAACATGGTCAACAGTGTCCTGGATCTTCGGGTCCACCCCGAGATGTCCCAGACATCAAGTGCAGTGATTAATTCTGCCCCATCCCGAGGTGACAAACTTCCCCCCGGGTGGTGCTAGTAGTCGGGGCCATGTCCCCGATTACCCATAGGAGTGTACAATGTGGTGTAGGACTATGTTCGCATTCACGTCGGGATCATGTACCATGCCGTACACCTTCGCTTACGAGGCCCAGCCTTAGGCCCCTTGTCCTCCTGGGTCCACGACTCCCGTCCTCATGTACGACGTTAAACTGCAAACCCGTCAGGCCTTCCTGACTGATACCTGACCTTAGGCCCCTTGTACTTCTCGGGCCCCTCCACCCAACTTCTTAACCGGAGTGTACGGTGTGGTGTAGGACTACGTCCTCATTCACTTCGAGATCATGTACCATGTCGTACTCCCCCTCTTACGAGGCCCAGCCTCAGGACCCTCTCCCTTCTTGAGTCCCCGACCCTCGTCCTCACTACAAGATGATAAACTGCAGTCCGGCCTTCCTGACCAATGCTAACCATCAGGCCCCTTGGCCTTTCCGGGCCACGACCCAGGTCCTCTCTTATAGGAGTGTACGGTGTGGTGTGGGACTAGGTCCTCATTCACGACGGCTTCTTCGCCATACCGTATAACTCCCTTGTTTAGGGGTATATTACCCCCCTTCTCGTCCCGTATGATGTTAAACTACATTTACGAAATTACGTGTGGCTTGATTCCCGTCCACATGGGATATTTAGGACCACCTGAATGTCCAAGATTCGGGTCCAGCCCCATCAATTGAGAATCCTCATCCCATCTTGGCCCCTTGGCCTATCCTTCCTCCATGAGGGGGTTATATGGTGTGTTGTAGGACTACGTCCTCATTCACGTCGGTCTCGTAATGACCACTCCATGTACCTATCCATCCTGAGGTGTTTCTTCAATCCATTATCGGCAGTTCACCGATGTGCCTAAGAGTACTCTGGTTTATTACCCGGAACGCCAAGCTTTACTCGGACATGTCCACACCTGCTTTCCAAGATTTGTGTACCCCTGCATCAGGGCTTTCATCATCTTTCACACCTGGAGGGACCAGAACGGCATGGATACTACGCCCAAATGCTCTTCTACCGTTACGGGCCAATGCCCCCGAGGGTTTTGTACAGAAAATCGATAAAATCCCGCGTTGCGAATATGGTCAACGGTCGATGCTCGTTTGTTGTTCCCACCTCAGGCTAATGCGATATGGACGCTGTGTTTCCACCATGGTTAACAGTTTTACTCTATCGCCACACCAACCCATTAGGCCCAAAATGTTGGGTGCACAATTCACACCCTTCATCACTTCACCGTGTCCAAGTAGAATTTCGGAACTCTTGGTACTTTTCCTCTATGCACGTCTGCGCATTGGGGGAACAATCCGTGTCAAAGGTGTCCTTCAGAGCTCTCTACCGAATCCCCTTCGATGGGAACCCGAAGTATTGTGATAAGGATCTTCCCCCTTGTTTCCCACACCGAGTTTATCTCACGTGGGATTAGGGATCGGGTTGAAATCTGTGCTTACTCGGCAGGTCTTCACCATTCACAGTCCGAGCTCTAATACCATAAACTAAGATTCTCATCTGGAACTATGTTCAGATTGATTCTTATCTTGATAGGATAAGTAGGAATGCCCAGACCCCTTATCTTTGGGTCCAGCTTGAGTTCAGCAAGTTCACCTCTCTGGTCCTGCCTTTAGGACCCCGACTATGGGACCGCGTGGCGTAGTGCGTGATTATGTCCTCATTCACGTCGGGTTTTCAATGGCTGCACCACGCGCACCCCCGTTCTAAGGGATAGCCATCCCATTCCTTGTCCAGCATGACATTAAAAGGAACCCTTCAGAACTACATGTGGCTTGATTCCCATCCTCATGGGATACATAGGACCGCATGGACGACATGTCTTCGGGTACAACCCATTTAGGGAGCCAGTCTCTCCCCCGGTTTCACCTCTTACCTCTATATAGGCCCCTCGGCCTAAGGTCTCCCTCCCCGATTGGCGTACAAATTGATGTGGGATCAAGTCTCCATCAATTATGTTTTATAACACTACGCACATTCCCCGCCTAGCATCGTCTCTTCTACGTCTGCACTGCATGACGATAAAATGAATGCTTGTTCCTATCATACGACCCTAAATTGTGACATTATCGACCTGGCCGCACGACGAAAAACGGCGCTGCATTGTGGTAACCTCGTTGTAGAGGACATCACTTTGGGTATTGGTCACGTGCCATTCCATTTGTCAACGCCCATCACGGCTTGATCCTTATGGCGACATCACGACCTACTATTCTAGGCATGTCGCTTCACAAAAAAAACCTTTCACCCTAAAGAACCAACAAGATACATCAAATTATGCTTCTTCTAGTGCAAGGGCCACGCCCGCACTCCCCTTTTCCCCCGGCACTGGTATCTTACCATTTCATCTTTCAGAACTATGTATGGCATCATTCTCATCCTTATGAGATACGTAGGAGTCCCTGGGCACTTCCCTGCGGGCCCATCCTAACCTTTGTGTTCGGTCCCTCGACTCGAGCATTTCCCCAAAGAACTCATGGTATGTAGGGCTTAGGTCCTCCTTCATGTCGGGTCTTGACTCCATGTGTCCCCTGCTCCTTTTACCCATTTATGGTCTAAGTCCCATCAAGAACTATGTGAGGCTTGATTCTTATCCTTATGAGAAACGTAGGAGTGCCCGGGCACTTCCCCGCGGGCCCATCCTAACTTTTGCTTTCGGTCCCTTGATTGAAAACCACTCCTAAGGGGGTCGGGCGGCATGATATGGGATTAAGTCCTCATTCACGTCAGGTTGTTCAACGCACCGTACACACCCCCTATTCCAACTCACGCCAGGTGTTTTAGTTACTCCACCATGTGTCCCTTGTGTCTCCTCCCATCCATGGTCCGAATTCTACGTCCATAAACTAAGATCTCCCTATGGGAAAGGAATATGCTCCCTCTATCTAATACATCTCGTTGTCGTATTCAGATGAGTTTCGACAAAGAGCCCGAAGTGTGGGACTTTCATATGGACATTCCCTTCGTCCCACGACCAAGCTTCGTGAGCTCGCTATTTGGATCCTCATTCTCTTCCACATCCAAAAGGACCCCCAAACAACATGGATACTAGGCTTAAGGGCTCTCCATGAATGCTGGACCTAAGGGCCCTCCAATCGTTTCGGGCCAACGTCCCTATGGATATTTGACAACATTTGTGACATGGTCCCGTGTTTCGAACATGGTCAACGGTCAACCCTCATTTGTCTGTCCCCATTCTAGGATAACGCGACAGGATGTTGTGTTGTGAATACGGTCAGAAGTTTTCATAAATCGTCACGCCGCCATCATCATGATCTGAATCTTGAGTTCCATGATTCACACGTTTCCACTCCCTCATGTTCAAGTGGAATTCCATCATACTCGACTATTTCTCTTCGCGCATCTAGGTGCACTAAATGATCGGGTTAGTGCCATTGGTCTGGTGTTCACCGAGCATCCCATTTCCCTAACCTACCCCTTGTTGTGTCAGGAAATTCCCACCACTACTGCTTGTTTCCCACACAGGGCATGACTCACGTGGGCTTAGTAGTTCTGGCGGGAAGTGTACCAACGCGGCTAGGCTTCTCATCGTCCTGCATGACATTAAACTGCGTTTCCAGAACTACGTATGGCTTGATTCCCATCTTCATGGGGTACGTAGGAATGCTCGACCTCTCTGCTTCGGGCCCAGCCTAATCCTTACTCTTGGTCCCTCGACTTGAAGGGTTTTCTCCAGGGGTATGTGGCATGATTTGGACTCCAAATCCTCATTCGCATCGGTTTCATATCTACCGCGCCACACGCTCCCTGGGATCTTCCCTTTTATTCCATGTCCTATCGTATGACGTTAAAATATAGGAGTCCATCTGTCCTCAGCGCATGACACTAAACTGCGGTTCTACCCTGAACAAGTTTAGGATGCCCCAAGATCCCATTGGGAAGTGACAGATCCCCTCTCCAGAGAGGCCCTTACTAAAATAAGGAATGATCTATGATCAAACTAATGCACCCATATGGATTACTCCCACCACGGTGGTGTAACTACCTGAGTGTTGGATTCTGTTCGGACAAACCATCACTCCTTTTTCCACGCTTTTCCTTCCCCTTATTCGGACCCTTATCCCCATTCATGTCTGAAGGGACCCCCTAACGTCCTGGTCTCATGCCGCATCGGCTCACCTACCATCCTGGGCCAACGTTCCGGAAGACGGGTCTTGTCTGGAAGGACCCCCTAACAGTATGGATGTCGACCTATGGTCCGCCCACTGTCCTGGGCCAACGTCCCGCAGGATTGATCGACAAAATTTGTGACATGGTCCCGTGTTACGAACGTGGTCAACGGTCGACCCTAATTTGTTGTCTCCATTACAGGCTAACGCAGTAAGGATACCGCTTCTCCTCCAAGGTTAACGGTTGTCCCTTATTGTCACGCCATCCCCACAGTGTTCTGAATCTCAGGTATTGTGATTCACGCTTCCCATTTTCATCTGTTTGGACCGATTTCAGCGCCCCTGGCGTTGCCCCGTTCGTGCATAAGAGCAAGCTGAAGAAACGGTAATTCGGCTATCCTGGAAATTCCTTCTCCGGTCAAGCCTCTCTCATATTTCGGGAATCTGGACTGGTAATCCGAATACCGGATGCCCGGAGCATGGTCCCCACTACTATGTTAGGTGGGATGAGAGGGCAACTATCTCCTATTTCTCACACCGGGCTCGACCCACGTGGGCTCAAGGAATTGTCGCCGAACGTCCCGCAAACATTGTAGGGACGTAACAAGGAAATTGAAACAGTGGAAATCATGCACACTACGACATTCAAAGCAAAGAAGACAAATTTGAAGCACACAAGTACCAATAAAAGGTTTCTGGGTTTGTTACAATACTCGGGGGTTGACTCCCCCCATGGACGGGTTGACCCTGTTAAAAGAGCGTTGCTGCTCCGCCACCCGTTGGCTTGTGGCATCCAAGGCTTGCTGCCGCTGATTTAGATCTCGCTCCTCCTCATTAGCGGTGGGGCGCAGTTCGTCAGTCCTGGCTTTGGCCCTCTCTACGCCATCTTGAACGACAGCCATCATTCCAGAGGTCTGTCTCATATGCTCTTCTGCCTCTTCTAGCTGGGCCTTCAACCGTACGACCAGCTCAGATTGTTCATTGAGAGAGGCTGAAATCTCATCTGCCTGGGTCTGCATCTGTTGGACCTCGCTTTCAGCCTCCTGGATCTTCTTAATGTTGGTCGCCTTCCTCCGTTGCCAGCCCACGCTGAGCCCACGATCATGCTCCCGGATCTTCTCAGCCATTAGATCATGGATGAGTGCGTGAGGACGTTGGGAATCCACTCCCCCAGCATACAGTTCGTGCAACCGCGAGCAGAGTCTATCCATTTCGGCCAGCCATTGCGCTTGGAGAGTGTCCTTGATAAAGCGCGTGATCAGCTTCCATGATCGGCGGTGGACTATGCTATTGTCTTCCTCGTCGGAGGCCGTTTCGTCCCAGTCCACGCGATTGGCAGGCTCGTACGCGAGATACGCCTGTAAGAAATCCTCGGCAGGATCTGCATCTGGTGTTGTATTAAGTATGACACCTGGCGCCGAAGCAGGCGTGACGAGACTGGGACCGACCGGTTGATCCTCTTCCTCGGAGTCCACATCAATGACTTCAGGTACGGCCCCGCTGGTGGTTCCGCCAGTGATGATGTGCATCGCAGCTTGAGGTGATGGGGGGACTATCGCCACCATCACCGGCATGCCCCTAGGAGGGACGCCACCAGACATCCCGAGCAGTCTTGCCGCAACAGCCCACGCCAGTCGAAGAACTGTACGACAGAGAGGGTCATAAACATTAGTTGGAACGGTCTACATGTGACAACGAGGAGGCCGGTAGAGGATAATTACAGAGATCAACCTCCTAGCGCTGCTCTTGAGCCGGTACTGACGGGACCCCGAGGCGAGGCCCTCCTTATACTGTTGGAAGGTCTGGAGATTCCAGAGGAGCCACCTCGGGTGCTTTGGTCCCACCAGACGTGTTACTGAATGCAGCCATAGGCGCAGGTTCTGAAGGTCCCGCATCATCACCCACCAAGGAGCGGGAACGAGGCCTGCGAACAAGTTCCTCCTGAATGGCCCAAACATCGGTGAGAAGTCCATAGTGACCCAAGAACAGATCGTAAGGAAAGAAGTTTAGAATGCTACCTCGAGAGCCTATGAAAAATCGTCGGATTCTGAGCCTCTGTCTCCGACCTCGCCCTCCTCCAACGGGCTCCCTCCTCCAGCCTCATCCTCCCGAGAGGAGTCCTATGATTCTTCCGGCAGGGGGAAGTGCTCCCTCAGATCAGCAGCCAATAACTGTGGGGGGACCGTCTGATTCAACAGTACCCACACACGATCTGTCATTGGGTGAGGGACACCACTGGAGTTGACGTAATCCTCCAGCTCGTCCAGGTACACTTCTGCCTCCACCGGAGACGCCATGAATCCAGCCTGAACTGGGCCTATGCCCGTCAATTCCATCCCATGGTGATTCAAGTGTGACCATATCTCGGGTGGGATGAGGAATTGCCGGTTGACATCCCAAATGTCCCAGGCTTCCGGGAAGACAGTATCCTCTGCCATGTCGATATGACGCAGGGGCTTCCCCAGAGCCTGAGTGGATATCCTACGAAATCCCCTTGATGGCGCCCCTCCGGATGGCCCGGCTCTTCTGGAATCACCGGATCCACCGCTGCTGCCATACCCTCGGCCGGTGCAGGTCTCACCGCCATGGAAGCCCCGCTACCATGATTGGCCCTAGCTTCCATCCAACCCCGACCTCGGGATAGGGGAGGCCGACCGTCACCAACCCGGATAGTTGGTTGCTTCAGCATCTCCCCTGGGTAAGAAGCCTCCCAACTGATTCTATACTCCTTCACCAATCCGAAGGCGGCGGTGGATAGAGGCAATGAAATCCGCATCTTCCCATCTTCTCGTGTGTACATGAGCCACATCTGGCTCATCACACACGGGTGCTCCTCGTGACGCACCTCCCAGTAGACCTGCGGGGTCAGCCGCTGGAGGCACCGGAACTGCCTCGCAAAACGATGTGGGGTGTACGGTTCGAAGACTGGATCATGATCTATCTGTGCCACCAAAACTCCACCTCAAAAGGCCAGGAGGTAACCCTGATGTTCTTCCGTTCCTCACCCGTCATCAGTAAGTATCCCCGTCAACAATGGGAAGGGGTGGAAATTAAACTCTTCCGCCCTCCACACCCGATTCAGCACCATCGGCACGACTAGTTTGAACGGGAAGCTCCCGACCGCGTTCATGATGGAGGGGCGGAAGTTCTATCCCGGCGGCGAAATGTGGTTTGGATACACATAAATCCCCCTGATATGCGATGTGATCCACCCATACAGGAGGTGTAAGGGCCCGCATATCCTTGGCGCCTTCTTGCCCTCGCTAATATGCCGCATCATTCTGTACAGTTTGGTGAGCATCGGAATCCCCAAATTGATCCGCTGCCCCATGGATAACATCGACGCCATAATAAACGAGCTAGGCTGCACCCCCATTCTTTTATCCCTCTCCAGTAGGATCCAACCACAGATGAGAGCTGTGATGAATGCCGTCAGCCTGACTATCGGCTGTTGTTCAGTGCTGACACTGAAACCCCAAGTCTTCCATTGGCTGTCCTCCAGGACCCGCCAATATGAGTGCCCCTTGACCCGTTGGTCCGCCCTTGGACAAGTTCTAGGCCTCAGAAGGAACTCTCTATTCTCTGAGAAATTCTGGAATCATTTGAACCATCCCCTAAAGTGAACATCCCTCACTACCTCCTTGTCCTCTCCAGGGACAAGTGCCATCAGCGCCGACGCCAGTCGCGGCATTTTCTCCGTATCCTCCCACGCACTGATGACAGGGAGGAACTCGTCATACATGGCCCCCAAGATCAGAACCCCAGAAATCTGGTGGACATCCCACAGGCTGATGCCCACCTCCTCGTGATGTAGGTGAAATGTGTTGGTCCTAGACGACCATCTGCTCAGCAGTTCCGGCATCAGTTGCTTGGGTTGGTAAATGTGGAATTTGGAGGCCCGTGCCGCCTCATACTACCCCACTCTCCTCAGATCGGCCCCAAACTCCTCGCACGAGGCACCTACCCAGTAGGCCCAGACCCAGTCATCAGTAAAGTTGCCGCCCTGGCGCAGGTCCCACTCATAGGACCATCCCTTCTTTGAATTATGAAATGACTCCTTCAGCATGGTACGGTAGAGAGGAGGGGACGTCTTCGGTTGCAGTGGCTTCCCATCAATGTTGTTCACATGGTTGTAGAGACAGTCAGCGGTGATGGGTGTGAAGTTATCTTGTGCGTGACCATTGGACGCCCTGAACCATTGATGCTGGCATGGTGTGCTCCTGAACCAGCAAGCTGGTTCATCCCTACTCTCCTCAGGGATGAAGACGTCATCCCTCAGCCCGAAACTATACAATTGCAGTTTCCTGCACTGCGGATAATCCTTCTGACCCTCTGATAGCAGATCTGTCAAAGAAGTGTGGTCCGAGTGCCTTCGGACCATCTCCCCCAGGCCTGGACAGTTGGCCATCTTATCGCGACGAGCAGCATCTGCAAGCACCCCCAATACAGCCTCTTGATGGGGAATTTCAACTCTGGCCCTCAGAAAAGATTTTTTCCAGCTGGACCGTGAAGCTCGACCGCGAAGCTGGATCACGAAGCCGTATCGCGAAGATTAGTCACGAGACGAAGCCGCAAAGTCAGGTCAAGTCCGACAAGAAGAAGTTCTCTTGGCGCGGACACGGATTCGGAGACCCGTGGTTCGCCGCGAAGCTCGCTTCACGGAGGGATGTCACGGAGTATGCAGAGCCTCGCGAAGTCGAGAGCGCAAAAAGACAAGGAACTCATGTGAAGACAAAAGAGGTTGACCTCCTATTTATAGGCAGCGACTCCAGAGCATCGCGACGCGCCTCACCCGTGCGGAGAATTGCGGCGCATCCGGATCTGTGGCCCCGGTCAGCACCGCGGGTCCCACCTTCGCATAGCGGCATCGCGAACCACCAACAATTTTGGTGATTTTCCCTCAGACTTCGACCCTTCACACTCCACGGCTCCAAGTCTGAGGGGGGGGGGGCATTTTTTCGCGCCAAAATATGGCACGAAAGGAAGGAACAAAAAATAATGCGGGCACGCTACCTCGCGAAGCACCGTCGCAAAGGACCGACGTGAAGAACCCCGATCCTCGCGGTCTCGCGAAGCTCCAGAGGCGGTAATCCTCCGCGAACGCATTTGACGTTCGCGAGCCCACCGCAAAGCTCCAGAGGCGGTAATCCTCTGCGGACGATGTTGACGTTCGCGAGCGCGCCGCGAAGCTCTTGAGGAGGTGTGCGAGCCCTGCTTCGCGGCGCCCCTTCCCTATAAATACTAGACTCCCCCTGAGTCCCAATGACGGACAATCCAACCTTTCGGCTCCTCCTCTCCCGAATCGCGAAGCACTCTTTGCCCCGGGAATCATGAGCTCCGCGAGGTACTTCTACTTCGCGAGACACCTCTACATTGTCTTGTTTTAATCCCCTCTTCCGAGAGGGATTCCCTTTGCGAATCTCAAGGGCATTCGTGAAGGAAGGGGAATCCCAAGGGAACCCGGGTAGCCGCGGAGCGTTTATGCTTCGCGAAACACCCAACATGTACTAGTGATTCCTATGCTAAGGAAGGATCGCTAAACCTCGTTAAGCACACTACTTATCAAGACCCTACTTCGCGAGGCACCTCTCCTTCGCGAGGCAGTGCTCCGCGAACACTTTTCCACATCGCGAAGCACCTTCCACTCACACCTATGCCCCATGATAAGGCCAAGGCACTCCACTTCGCGATGAACACTCCTTTGCTTAGCGATTCCTCTTCCCGTGCGACCCTCCAGGTTTTCAAGATGTAATTTCAAAGTCCCATGGACAATACCACCTGTAGCGTTGCTTCGCCTAATGCTTCTTCCCATAGGCACGCTAACGACTATTTCTTCTTCACATAGCCATGCTAACGTGGACCCCTTGATGGTTCGTTACACAACCCCCCTTAACCACGGCCTTACTGGTACCTTCCCTTCCCCAAGGACCAGAGGGTACCAGTTATGTAAGTCTTAGGGGTGCGGAGTAAACCGACCTTGTACAAGCTGCAGGACGTTAAACTGCCGAGAACCACATCCTCAACACATGACATTAAACTGTGACCCGACCTCGTGCCTCTCACGAAGGGTCCCCCCCAGCTCGAACATTCTTTACACCACTCGTCTCCACAGGAATGGAATCACCCATCCACAAGGGATGATATCCTCCTTAATAGAGTGGCGTATATTCGTAGGAGAAGGGTGACCCTAGTTCCCCAACTGATGGCTGCACCTCTGCATCTCCGTACTTCCCCACTACCAAGGTCAGTGGAGGGCCTGACAGGGAACGAGGCACCTCACACCATTGGTCCAAAATCCATCTTTCGCTGCGCTTTGTTGCACCATGGGCCTCCATCCTGTAGTAAGTCTCAGCACCATGGGCCGCCTAACGCGTAAGCCCCTCTTCGCTTCTCCCAAACGCATCCTTTGCGACGTGATCGGCAGGTCCTTGCATCCTCTTGTTTCTCACACCGAGCATGACTCGCGTGGGCTTAGAGTGAGCACCGACCCTGACCCCCACCCCTAGTGAACTATGAGGACTTTGATCCATGTCAAGGAATGGTAAGTAGGAAGCCTCCAAGAGGTTCAAGCTACATTGCTCGGTTGTTCATTCACGTCGAGTTTCGCCCTCGTCCAGCATGACGTTAAACCGCACTCCCTGTCCAGCATGACGTTAAACAGCATGCCCTCGTCCAGCATGACGTTAAACTGTATTCCCCCCTCGTCTCGCATGACATTAAACTACACACCCATTACCACCTGAACTATGAGGTCTTTGATCCATGTCAAGGCATGGTACGTAGAAATCCTCCCAGAGGTTCAAGCCCAACACTCATTGGACCAAGGTCCACCTTCACGTCGGTTCGCCGAGAAAGCCCCATATGAACTATGAGGTCTTTGATCCATGTCAATGCATGGTACGTAGGAAGCCTTCCTGAGGTTCAAGCCCACCCATAATCCAATTCCCAAGGAGTTCTACCTACATCCAGCACGACGTTAAACTGCAATTCCAGTCTGACGGTAAGCCATTGTGACTAACCCGAACTACGAGGTCTTTGATCCATGTCAAGGCATGGTACGTAGGAAGCCTCTACGAGGTTCAAATCCACCATCTGGTCGTTTCGACCTCACTCACGTCAGTTCACCCTCATCTTGCATGATGTTAAACTGTATTCCCCAATCCGAACTATGAGGAATTTCATCTGTGTCAAGGGATGGTACGTAGGAAGGCTCCCTGAGGTTCAAGGCCAATAATCATTGGCCCAAACCGTCTCCTAGTCGGTATGCCAAGCCCCCATTTTCATTCGAACTACGAGGACTTTGATTCATGTCAAGGCATGGTACGTAGGAAGCCTCCCTGAGGTTCAAGCCCAACAATCATTGGTCCAAACCGTCTCCTTGTCGGTGTGCCAAGTCCCCATTTTCATCCGAACTATGAGGACCTTGATTCATGTCAAGGCATGGTACGAAGGAAGCCTCCCCGAGGTTCAAGCCCAACTCCCATCAGACCAAGGTCCCTAATTTATGTTGGTTCGCCGACACCCACCACCCGTCGCTTATTCACGTCAGGGTTCACTACAGTCCATAATGATGTTAAACTGTGTTCCATCAACCGGAACTTCTAGGACTTTGATCTATGTCAAGGCATGGTACGTAGGAAACCTTCCCAAGGTTCAAGCCCACCACTAGTGGATCCCCGAGTCTACTTTCATGTCGGTATGCTGAAGATGCCCATCGGACCAAGGTCCATCTTCACGTCGGTTTACAGGCACCACTCAGAACTATGAGGACTTTGATTCCTTGCCACGAGGATACGTAGGAAGCCTCTTCAAGGTTCAATCCCAACTTCACCGTCGCCCCTTGCGATGGTCCCATTTCACTCCTCCTCCACTCCATTAATACACCTATCACCCACCCCGATTCTCGCCCAGAACATTAGATCTCAGTGAGACCATGTCGGTACGCTCCTCTTCACAGCCGCCCATGGGCTGGACCCGGTATCAGCATCCCTTCAAGGGGAATCCCTCAATACGATCTATCCTAGCTAATGCTCTGGTTGGGTTGATCCATCTCCGCTGGACGTTAAAACCGCGGCGTACCCTGTGTTAAACACAGGAAGCTGAGGAAAACCTCAGATATGTTTCCACGACATATAATTCCCCGCGCTCGATGTGGGATGCCTCGGGCTTCCACGCCCTTGAGAAGCCCTGTGACCAGGGATAACAGATAGACATGCCAGGTTCCCCAGCATCCAGACACGCTACTGATGCCTCAATGTGACTACTCCCTCGACTGAAGGTTGCTGCCCTGACTGGACCCTTTGGAATGTCCCAACAGAAGCAGTGTAATTAACCGGTGTCCATGGGAACATGGCACTGGGAAGAGTTTCACGAACTACGTATTAAATCTATGAGGGAGACCCGGACTAGGTGACGAGTTCTGAGGAGGAATCCCCAGAAGGAAGAAACGACATCCCATCATCCCGTTTCGATCAAGGAGCAGACGTCCCTGAATAAGGAGTGAATGCCACCCGCCTTTGGAAAGCGGGAATGCGGGGCAACAAAGCGCTGCGCGTCCTCCTCCGCGGACAACGGATGCGCGCGCGCGCCCCGGCGGAAAGCGTCGGAAACAGGTTTGAGATGGGGGTTGGCACCACATGCTTCATGATTGCTGGTCATCACTGTCCGGAGGAGCAGGGTGAATTATTGACTTGGATGGCTTGTCGAGCAGCCTCCAGAGTCAGGATGGTACCGTGTTGACAATATTACTTAACATGTGCATTTGATACCCAGCATTGAAGATGCTGAGTAGGTGATGTCATCTTCAGAGCGGATGAAGATCCTGCAGGAGTAGCTGTAGAGGTATTCATAGTAGAGGCATTCACAGGTGTGAACTTAAGAGAGGCCATTTTTTAATGCAGTAGATCTTGGAAAAGAGTGCATGTTTGATATATTAGACATTGTCTAGATAAATTCGGCCACTACATCTTTTGTATGAGAACATATGTTATTGATTGTTTTGTTGTCCCTCTCATTGAGTTTAAATAGGGTCCTAACAAATAAGTAATGCAACATTTTAACATGGTTAATAATTCAGGTAGGGTTCACCATTTTTTGTTTCCTTTGGAATTGGGGATGAGCTTGTTTGCTTAA